>JAHLJS010000001.1:14733297-15333297 GCA_038502445.1 Eremochloa ophiuroides | reverse complement strand
TATGTTGAAGCAAGTGTTGACTTGGGGGCACAGATACGCTACACGTACCCCGCCAGCGTTGCTTATATCCAGATGCGAAACCAGCAATTTTAATTAAGGGGTGGCCGGATAAATATATTGACACTCCTAAATGAGATAAATATATACATAAGTGTATATTTCAACAACTTTTCTAATAATATTGTATATGTAATTAATATTTGTAACGAAAAATCACAATACTATACTATAAAATAAGTGAATTGGTGTCTAAATATGCTATAAATTACAATATTTATAAGGGTATTTAAAAAACTTCTCTTGTATTAGGGGGTCGGGCCCCTGCTACCCCGAGTTCCACCACTGCTTATATGTGTCATGTTGGCCAACTCCAATAGTTGGCCGTGCATGCAAAGGGCAATCAGTGATGGACGACATAGTACTCCCTGCCCAAAAGTGCATGTTGAAAGGTCCTAGTATGGCTAGAGGGGGGGTGAATAGCCTAATAAAATTTCTACAAAGTACTTAGGCCAAGAGGTTAGTAACAAATATGGCTAAATGTGCAATGCTAGAGCAACTACTAACCTAGGCAATTCACTTACACAATTCTAGTTAATCCTTAGTTCTAATCCACACAAATAAGCTAGCAAGAGCTAAACGACTACACAACTACTCAAGACAAGTGAACAAGCTACTTTGCACAAGGATGAGAGAGGGATGATTGTCGATTATACCTTTGCCTTGAGATGAAGTCAATCACCGGGATAAAGATCAAGTCACTCACTCGAAGGTGAGGAAAGCAATATGAACACAAAGATTTATCCCCGAGATTCACGTGCTTACCGGCATGCTACGTCCTTGTTGTGTCGACTTCAACCGGTGGTTCGGTGGCTAATCGGTATCACACACCGAGCCTACACTAGGCGCCATAAGAACCTACTACGGAAGAAGTAACTCAAAGACACGAGCAATCCACTAGAGTTACCTTTGAGCACTCCGCTCGGGGAAGGCACAAGAACCCCTCACAATTGCCGGGTGTGGGCAAGCACAATCACCAAGCTCCTCCACACCTTCTTCTCTTCCAAGCCGTCTAGGGACACGGCAATGTCCCAAGAGAATAAGAACTGAACCAAGGCTTGCTCTCAAGTGCTCTAGAATGCAAAACAACAGCAATGATGCACTTGAAGTTCACTCAATCTCACTAAGGATGATCAAAATGATGAACTAGTGAGACAGTGGGAGGCTAGAATGCAACAAAGTGTATGATAATGATCCAAGTGTGCAAGAGAGTCATCAAGTGACCAGGGAGGGAGTATAAATACCCCCAAATGCAAATCTAGCCGTTACCCCACTCGAAACAGCCATTAAACACGATTTTATGTCATCGGACGCTACCGTCGGAGTGAGTCCGTCGGACTAACACCCTGCGTCCGACGCTCACGATCTCGCCACGTGTCAGCTGGATTTAACGTCGATCGTCCGATCTCAACGGTCGACTTCGCGCCAGTTTATACACCGTCGGACTGGGGGCGTCGGACTAAATAGTAGAGTCCGACGCCCTCTCTCAGTTCACTGTGCGCGCACCTGTCGAACGATCGCGCGAGCACCGTCGGACTAAAGAAACTCAGCGTCCGACACTTTCAGAGAGGTTTGAAATCACTAAAACTTCGTCGGACTTCGTCCGACGCTCGCCGTCGGACTTTTTCCAAATGTCCGACGCTCCCACAACTTGCCACGTGTCAACACTCGTAACGCTGAATCGTCGGACTGAAAACCACAAAGGTCCGACGCTCGGTAAATGTGCGTCCGACGCTCACTAACAGCACAGTTCAAAGTGTAGGCGTCGGACACGAGAAAATGGTCCGACGCTACGCCTCTACACCGTCCGACGCTCCTTTTTCAGTGTTTTTCAAGTCTATTTCTCACCCCTTGCTTCTATGTAGCTAACACTCAATGTCTTCAACACTTGTGCACAGTGTGTTAGCATTTTGCAAATATTTTTTAAGGGTTTTCAAAGAGATTATCTAGGATGATAGATCAAGTGCACATGAGATGCAACCTAGAGCACTTGAAGGTAATCCAATAGATTAGTTCTCCCCTTGATAGTCGGCTATCTATCCTAAATGTGATTCACTCCCACTTGGAGTCTTGATCACTAAAAAAAGTCCCTATTTGGATATACCTTGGCCTCTAGCTTTCCTTCTTTAAGTCCTTTTCTTTCTCCTTGATCATTTCATCTTGATCTTCACTTGAGCTCATATCATCTTCCTCCTTATCACTAATCTACCCTTGTCTACACATACTTAGCACTTAGATTAGGTAACTAGGATTTATCAATTACCAAAACCAAACTAGGGTATTTCACATTTGCACATATAGAATGCTAGACCAGGATAGCACCAAATGAACGAAGAACTAGGTGCCTCTGCATCACAAGACGTAGCCCCGCTCCCTCTATCTCTCACACAAATGCTCCTTTGATCCCTTTCGCATACGGTTAACATGTCCCATACACATGGTCTCCCATACATCCCTCTCAGCATGCGGTTAACATGTCCCATACACATGGTCTCCCGTACATGTTCTGCATTAGCAACATGTGCGGGGCCTAGGAACATAGCACCACATGGCAAAGCGTAGCACTAGGTAGGGCTAGGTTGGCTAGCACAGCAGCAACAACATGCGCACGAGGGTAGTTGGCGGGACAAGACCAACAACGATTTAGAAGTTTTGGGCTAAGGCCCAAATATCTCTAGAGAAATTCCAAAAGGTCCACTCACACATGCATGCGTATGTGACATGGTAGGGGACTTTAGTCCCACCTTGCTAGTATAGAAGGAGTGAAGACAACTTAAAAGTGTGGGCTATCTTCAACTAGTTGAACATATGTGAGAGAGGGAAAGGAAGAAACACATGCGCGCGCTCGCCTCGCCTCGCCGGGCGGGGCGGGGCTAATGGGCACGCACGCACGACATGCGCATGAATGGTCCGGCGATTTCCCAGTCCAACCCATGCGGGTGCACGACTTTCTTTTGCCACTCGGAATTTTTGCATGCATGAAGAAAATTGCGCTGGTCTGTTTTGGCAAGCAATTATTCTTGTATTATGGTAATTACACAAATGACAAGTTAATTATCATAATAACTGTGATTGAGCGGCTAATTGGTTTCCTTAGCTGCGACGCATGCGCGTATATAAATAAAAGGCGAGACATCGTCCCCAATACAGAGAATTCATCTTTTCCCATTCCACAGTGCTGCGCTGCCGCCGTCTTCCCCATCTCCCCGTCGACGTGCCATCGACGCTGGGAGAGCAGGCTCCGAAGCCGACGTCCTCTTGTGTCCCTGCATGGGGTAGGGGCGTATCAGGTTTTTGGGAAGCGCCGTCGCGACAGCTCGCTGGACGTCTTCTTCCCTCTACTCCCGGCGTTCGCCGATCTCCTTCGACAGTCTGCTTCATCTTCTTTTGCGCTATCAGCGCCGACAACCCCACTGTAAGGATGTCCGCTCTCTCTCTATTGTTCGTTCTCGCATTCTTTCTGTTGCTAGCACTAGATGGCATGACTTTGTCTCAGATCGTAGTGCTACTGTTGAATCAGAAATATGCGTTACATGCTGTTAGTCTTTTTCTCATTGTCGAAATTAATTTGTGCATCGCTAAATTGCTATTATTTCCAACAATCCCAAAACCTGAAAGGCATTTAGCGATGCTAAGGGATACTTTGATGCAATGAAACCGGAGAAGTTCACTGGTGTGAATTTCAAGAGATGGCAGACGAGGGCTCAGTTGTGGCTCACGGCTATGGGCACTGTTTTGCGTCGTGAGTAATCCTCCCGCACTACCTCTCTGTGGGGGTATAGACCCGTATACCCGCATGGCAATACATGGGCCAAGTCATCCGATCAGGCCCGGACTGCCTAAGGACGTGTCTTCTACACGTTCTCCAGAAGATCACGTATATCCGCCGAAGTCTTGGCAGACAAGAAAATAGCTTTCCTAATATCTAGCTGATTAGTTTCCTTGTTCGGCTAGAATTGTAATCTGATATGTATGGAAAAACCGGCTTGTAACCCTGCGCCCCAAATTATATAAGGCGGGCAAAAGATCCCCTCAAGACAAATCATCTACTAGCAATACAATACAACAACACACAGGATGTAGGGTATTACGCCTCGCGGCGGCCTGAACCTGTATAAATCTCGTGTCTCCTCGCTTACTGCGCAAATCTTGCCAGTCTCAGACGCACCTTCACCGATCATCTACTACCTTGGGATACCCCTCGGCAGACTATCAGCCGGTATTCCATCGAAAGTTGGCGTGCCAGGTAGGGGGTGTGCTTCCTGATCCATGGCGAACAAGGTGATTTTTTTCAAGCTCCATCGAGCTCCCGACGCCAGGCCAGATCTTCATGGTGGGATCCATGACCTGGATCGTTGGTCCCGACAGCGAGGGAAAGATCCTGGATGCGGCCCAGATTGCATCTACTCCGGCTTCGTCGACGGACTCCACGCCAACAAGAATACTTCCGCGCTACCAGCGGAGAAACATCGACAACAGTGACCTGATCAGATCTATAGATCAGGTTCCCAGGGTTTGGCTGAGAGCCTCCAAATCCTAGAATCAGCTGCAGATCACCTCCAGCGCCTATCAGCGGCGCAGCGTTCCTCATCGCCCCGGGGGAGCACTACCTTGGCCATTACCGTCACTCCCCAGGGGCGCATCGTCGAGCTCCGGCCCCGAGCAGTCGCGGTCCCGAGGAACCCCGATCACCGCCTCCCGAATGGCTATATGCCCTTCGGCCTACGGAATTCTGCTTCCAGCTTCACCAACCTACTTCGCTGCCTCAACCACGCCGACCCTGATCACGCCGGCACCAGCTCCGCCTTCATCGTCGCCGACAACGACGACTCTGACCACGAAGACGCAGAGGGCGGAGACATCGTTAATCTGCCCCCTCCGGCTGGGCGATACATCGGTGGTCCCATCCTCGCCATCAGCGACGACAGTGCTCCGGCTCTGAACGAGACTGAAGAAGCCCGAGCAACTCGTGAGGCGAGGAACGCTGATCGAAGACAGTGCTGCGAGCAGCGCACCGAGGCAAGGAGGGGCACTGTGCGGAACCTGGAACCAGAATTTGATCTGGTTGGGAAACACCAGGTGTACAAGACTCCAAGCGTGAACGTCACCGTGGCAATAGCAGAGGCCAAAAGACTGGCCCCAACTCCGGAGGTTGAACGCCTTACCGCTTACCTCCAGGCTGCCCAAGTGCAAATCATTGAAGAGCGCCAGCCACCACCGCCATCGCTCTCCACTGCATCGACCACCGAGATCATTCACGAAGTTGGTGGCTCCTCCCGCGGCGGGCGGAGATGACATCGCTAAGACGGAGACCAGGAGGTGAACCAATTAGACCTCCGCGAAAAGCTGAAGGGCAACGACCTCCGTGGTCGCATCGAGAACCGAAGACAGACCATGCGCTCAGCAGAAAATGAGCGTCGTAAGGAGTACAACGAAGCACACGGTCCTCCGATCAATGACAAGAAGGCTCCCGAACTACCGTTCACAAAGGAACTCCAGGCGGTACGCGGGCCGCCGAACTTCAAGGTCGTCGGCGTCGAGACTTATGACGGCACGGCCGATCCCGCCAAGTGGCTTACTGTTTATGAGATTGCGGTCAAAAGCCGCAGGAAGCAACAAGGACGTCATGGAGAACTATCTGCCGGTCATGCTCAACACCTCCGCCAACAATTGGCGGCTTAGCCTGAAGCCAAATTCCATCGATACCTGGGATGAGCTAAGGGAGCAGTTCATCGACAACTATCGCGCCACCTGCAAGCAGCCCGGCACGAAGTTTGACCTCGAGAGGCTTCAACAAGCTTCAAGAGAGTCCCTGCGAGACTACATTCGGCACTTCTCGGAGACCAGGAACAACATCCCAGACATCACAGATGCTGAAGCCATCTCCGCCTTCATACGCGGCCTCCGACCTGACGAAGAACTCCAGAGGAAGCTGTATCGCAGCAGACCAAGCTTCATTGCTAAGATGCTGCGTATCGCCAACGAGTACAGTCGATGGAAACGAAGCCGCTCGCCACTCTGTCCACGATCGCCTCCACTTCCCCGACCGTACGCGCCGCGAAGACGGAGATCGCCGAAGTGATCGACGCCACGATGACAGAGGAGCTCGGCGAGATTACCGCCGCGATCAGTGCCGTTTTGATCGGCGTCGTCACGACGATCCAAAAGGCTCCAGGGCTGGAGAAAGGCGCCGCCACTACCAAGTCTACAACACCCGACCAGCCCTGAAGCGTAATTATGAAGAGGACCTATGACAAGCTCCTCGATGCCCAATGCCCCATTCACAAGTTCCACAGGCTCACCTTGAGAGAGTGCTACGGTTTCTCCAGGGCATTCCAAGAGGAAGAGAAGAAGCGGGCCCGCACCGACTCCGACAAGGACAAGCGGGACGGCAATGATAAGGCCCCACCCGGTTTCACTGAACATGACAGAACGGTCTCCACGATCATCGGGGGTCGCATCGTGATGGAGTCGAAGAGGGAGCAGAAGCTCGTGGCCCGACGCGTTAATTCAGTCGCCAACTACGACGCTCCCATTGCCGATCCAAAGTTCCCTCCCTGGTCGCACAAGCCCATCACCTTCAGCAGAGATGACCAGTGGACGGAAATCCCGTACCTGGGTCGCTTCCTACTGATCCTCGATCCAGTGATACGCAAGACTCGTTTTCGCAAGGTCCTGATCGACGGCGGCAGCGGCCTCAATATCCTCTTCTCTGGAGCCGCCAAAGAGCTCGGACTCCGAGCAGAAGACCTAGAGCCGACCACGGCTCCATTCTGGGGGATCGTTCCGGGGCAGTCATCCTACCCCCTAGGACAGATCAACCTGCCGGTCCAGTTCGGGGCCCCACAGTGCTTCCGCATTGAACACGTCGACTTCATGGTGGCCGACTTCGATGCCGCATGCCACGCCATCCTCGGCTATCCAGCTTTGGCCAAGTTTGGGGCCATCCCGAACTACACCTACCTCGTCATGAAAATGCCGATGGAGACCGACATCCTCACCGTACGCTCCAACCTCCGGACCGCATGCGACTGCGAGAAGGAGGCCATCGCCATGGTCGAAGCCACCGACGTCTCCATCATGATGAGTACGTGCACAGTGGATGCGCAGAAGCTGGCGCCCGAAGAACAAATCATCCCAGAGAAGACCCCGACCAGAGCTGCTACCAAGAATAGGGAGACCAAGGAGGTCGTCTTCGTCCCCAGCGAGCCAAGTAAAACTACTCGCATTGGGGCAGGCCTCGACCCCAAATAGGAAGACGCCCTCGTCAGCTTCCTCAAAAAGCACGTCGACGTTTTCACATGGAAACCTGTGGACATGCCCGGCGTGCGCAGGGAGCTGATCGAGCACTCCTTAAAAGTCTCAGAGAAGGCCAAGCCCGTCAAGCAGAAGCTCCGGCGATTCTCTCCAGATAAGAAGGGGGCTATTAGGGTAGAAATAGCTCGACTCCTAGCTGCCGGCTTTATCAAAGAGGTGTATCTAACTGATTGGTTAGCCAATCCGGTCCTTGTACTGAAAAAAGAATAATGAATGGAGAATGTGCGTTGATTACACCGATCTCAACAAACACTGCCCTAAAGACCCCTTCGGTCTCCCACGCATCGATGAAGTCACCGACTCCACAGCCAGCTGTGAGTTACTCAGCTTCCTCGACTGCTATTCTGGCTATCATCAGATAGCCCTGAAGGAAAAAGACCAGGAGAAAACCTCCTTCATCACCCCCTTCGGGGCCTACTGCTACAAGACCATGTCCTTTGGCCTGAAGAACAGCCGGTGCAACATACCAGCGGGCCATCGAGGCATGCTCAAGGACCTCATCCCCGACATCACCGCAGCTTATGTCGACAACGTCGTCATAAAAACCCAAAAGGCTGAAGACCTCATCTCTAATTTCGAAGCAGTCTTTGAAAACCTGGATGCTTTTCAATGGAAATTGAATTCCTCCAAGTGCATCTTTGGTGTCCCATTGGGCAACCTGTTCGGCAACAACATCAGTAAACAAGGCATCCTGCCCAATCCAGAAAAGATCGAGGCCGTCATGAGAATGAACCCCCCGACCAACGTCAAGGATGTTCAGAAGCTCACTGGGTGCATGGCGGCCCTGAGTCGATTCATCTGCAGACTAGGCGAGAAAGGCCTCCTATTCTTCACGCTGCTCAAGGCCGGCGAAAAATTCATCTGGTCGGAAGAAGCCGATCAGGCTTTCAAAGAACTGAAGCAGGTCCTGATGCATCCTCCACTCCTCACAGCACCAACAAAAGACGAAACTCTGCTGCTCTACATCGCTGCGATCAGCAATGTCATCAGCACTGCCATAGTCGTTGAGCGGGATGAAGACGGTCATGCATATCCAGTCCAGCGGCCAGTTTATTTCATCAGCGAGGTCCTGAACGAGTCGAAAACCCGCTATCCGCCGGTGCAAAAGCTGATCTACGCAATCCTTGTCACGTCACGCAAGCTCCGCCACTACTTCGAAGGACACCCAATAGCGGTTGTTTCCCAGTATCCCCTGGGCAACATCCTCCGCAACAAAGATGCCAACGGCAGGATCATGAAGTGGGCGGTGGAATTGGGAACCTATTCCCTCGACTTCCGCAGCCGAACGACGATCAAGTCGCAAGTACTGGCTGATTTCATCACCGAGTGGACAGAGATGCAGGAGTCGGCACCTCCCGAGCAGCAGGAGCACTGGACGGTGTATTTTGACGGATCCCTTAGCATTGGCGGAGCAGGCGCCGGCGTGCTCCTCATATCGCCATCCGGCGAGTGCCTCCGTTATGTGCTAAGGATACATTTCAAAGCTTCCAATAACGCCGCCGAGTACGAAGCTGCCTTGCACGGCTTGCAAATTACCTCTGAGCTTGGCATCCGCCGGCTCATGGTGCATGGGGACTCCGCACTAGTTATCAACCAGGTGAACAAGGATTGGGACTGCAACAGCGAGAAGATGGACGCTTATGTCGCTGCAATTAGGAAGCTTGAAGGGAAATTTCTGGGCATAGAGTTTCACCATGTCATCCGAGCTGAGAACCAAGCAGCCGACGAATTGTCAAAACTCGGCTCATCACGGGCTGAGGTTCCCCAAGGTGTTTTCGTCCACGACTTGTTCGACCCCTCCATCCGGATAGAAGATGAGACCGGGGCGTCTCCTTCTGACCAGACAGTCGCGTGCATTCCCAACTCTGAAGATTGGAGAGCAGCCTTCATTGCTTATCTGCTCGAAGCAAAAATTCCCGAAGACAAAATAGAAGCAGAGCGCCTCGTGAGAAGGTCCAAGAACTATGTCCTGATCGACAACAAGCCTATGCGTAAGAACGCCAAGAGCGAAGTCCTCCAGAAGTGCGTCATACGCGAGGAGGGCATCAAGATACTCCAAGAAGTCCATGGGGGCATGTGCGGCAGCCACGCAGCTTCACGGACCCTGGTCGGCAAGGCTTTTCGAGCAGGATTTTACTGGCCTAGCACTGTCTAGGACGCCGAGAAGGTCGTGCGGCACTGCGAGGTGTGCCAATTCTTCACCAAGCAGATACACATCCCGGCGCAAGAGCTACAGACCATCCCCGCATCCTGGCCCTTCGCCACCTGGGGGCTTGACATGATAGGTTCTTTCAAGGCGGCCAAGGGAGGGTACCGCTACGTATACATCGCTATCGACAAATTTTCCAAGTGGATCGAGTACAAGCCATTGGTGAAGGCTACAGCCGCCAAAGCTGCGGAGTTCTTCAATGACATCTGTCACCGTTTCGGTATTCCGAACAGCATCATCACCGACCTCGGCACTACCTTCATTGGAAGCGACTTCTGGGACTTCTGCGACGGGGGGAGCATCGTGGTGAAGTACGTCTCCGTGGCTCACCCTCGAGCCAACGGCCAGGTGCAGAGAGCGAACGGAATGTTGCTAGAAGCCCTCAAAAAACGCGTATATGAAGTCGTCGAAAGGAGCCCAGGGAATTGGATCTCCGAATTGCCAGCAGTAATCTGGGGACTACGAACTCAGCCCAGCCGAAACACCAGAGTGTCCCCCTACTTCATGGTCTACGGATCAGAAGCAGTGCTCCCGGCTGACGTCAACTTTCGAGCTCCCAGGATCGAGACCTATAACGAGGAAATTTCGAATGCCGTGAGAGCAGATGAGGTCGACAGACTCGAGGAAGAACGGCTGATCTCCTGTGTGCGCACTGGCCAAATACCTGGAAGGGTTATGGCAATATTACAACCACAACGTCAATGGCAGGTTCTTCATGATCGGGGACCTCGTCCTTCGCCGTAAGCAGAGCAATGAGGGCATGCACAAGCTTTCTTCTCCATGGGAAGGGCCATACATGGTGAAAGCCGTCACTCGGCCAGGCTCATACAGACTGTGTGACCTTGACGGCGTCGACATCCCCAACTCCTGGAACATCGAACACCTTCGTCGCTTC
Source organism: Eremochloa ophiuroides (assembly GCA_038502445.1). NCBI lineage: Eukaryota > Viridiplantae > Streptophyta > Magnoliopsida > Poales > Poaceae > Eremochloa > Eremochloa ophiuroides. The sequence goes on along the minus strand of JAHLJS010000001.1, from coordinate 15,322,819 downwards.
TACCCTTGACAGCGTGTCACGGCAGATATGTGTATTTTATTTTATCAATAAAAGTTACACTGTTTCGATGCATATGAGTGTCCACAATTGCAGATTAACAAATTTCTAACATACTTCGCCAATGCGTAAGCCCCGCACCTGCTCAGGCAGCACCTCTTCGCCAATGCATAAGCCCCGCACCTGCTCGGGCAGCACCTCTTCGCCAATGCATAAGCCCCGCACCTGCTCGGGCAGCACAACTATGACTACGTGTAAGCCCCGCACCCGTTCAGGCATCCTAGTCGCGTCGACGCGTAAGCCCTGCATTCGACAGGCCGCCCAACTTCGCCACTTCATCAACTGCCCCGATAGATTCGGGAAGCCATCGCCCACGACAAGCGTAACCCCCGCCAGGTGCGGGCAGCTTCGCCACCACGTAAGCCCTAGGGATGCCTGGGCCGTTAAGTTTTCGCTATCACGTAAGCCCCAAGGACGCTTGGGTAGGTTAGCAGCGTCTCCACAAGCCCCGTCAAAAGGCATGGGCGCCGGTCATCGGGTTTCTCCTAAAAAGCTACAAATCTTGGCTCCTCGCCAACCACTCTCGAAGCCCCAACCCAGCTTGGGCAATTCGCAACATACGCGGCTGAGCTACAATAGCTCACAATAGCTCACAAAGAAAAATCAAATTGGGAATAAAAAGTTGTACAAATGTACAGCAGTATCGAGACCACGAGTCTTTGGTTCACTTGCAGAGAAGTCACAGTATTTTCGCAGGTTAAATCCCCTCCGTGGAAAAAAGCTGCACATCTGCCGCCAAGAGTGCTGCTGTCGGCTTCGCCTCTTTCTCCAGTTGATCTTCTTGCTCTTCGATGGTCCCCTGTGCATACCCGCTCTTTACACGGTCATTGTTCACTCCGGGGTAATGCGAGCGGACCACCCCGAGCACATGGGCGGCCACGTTCTCGGTGACATCGGTACAGAAAGCTTTGAAGAACCGTAAGGCCTACTGACTACGGCAGATGATGTCAAAAGGCCCTGGTGCTGTAGCAGGAGGATCGGCAGGGGCGTACTCGATGATGTCGAGGACGGGTTTAATACCCTCTGCCAAGGCATCAAACTGTCCTTCGACAACCTCAAGACGCTGCTCCAAGTCATTCACCTACGCCTGGTTCCTCTGATCCATCTCTACATGACCAAGGAAAGTCAACAAGATGAGGAAAGACAAGCCATGTGCTCAGAAAACTCACCAATACGGGCTTCTTCGTTCCTCCGAGCAGCTTCTCACAACATCGCCACTTCATCCTCCAATTCCTTGGCTGCAATAGACAAGAAGGCGTTTCAGCAATACTTCATCAAATCAATAAATACGCAACTATGTGAAGAGGATGGGTGTACCTCGCTTCAATGATCCCTCAAACAAATCTTGAAGATCTGCACGACAAGAATCTATGCTAAAACAAGAAGAAATGGCTATGACCTAGTAGCAAGCTTTAAGGAGGCTGCCATACCTTTCTTCTCCTGCAGCAGTCTCTGCTCGGATTCCATCAAGTCGGCGCAATGCTCTTGGTATGTGTCCCACTGCTCGCGCAGATCCGTCGTCGCTCCGACTAGACTGGTCCACCTCGTTCTGCAATTCTTCATTTTTCGCCAGGAGCACCAACAAGGCGGTGCAGAGTACGCCGACGGTCCTCAGCGGTGTTATGGACCGCCTGATCGACAACAAGGCAACGATCAACAACACATAAAAATCAAGACAGTTATTCAACGGAGAGCAATGCATCACCTGCACACGCGAAGACAAACGACCCAGGCGGCCGAGCACCTTCCTCAAATCCGCTCGAGTATCACGGATGTCAGCCTTCAGGGCTTCAATTTCTTCATCCGCCAGATCTTCCTCCACTGCAACCGCATATGTGTCGCCGACTCGCCTGAAGGTCCGAAGCAAGGGCGGGGGTTCTACCTGGGGAATCTCTTCGACTTCCGGGTCTGTCGGGGCATTGCTCAACGATGACCGATCATAATGACCCTCCCTTGACCCTGAACCCGCACCGGCGCCCATATTCGCATCCTGATTGACGTCTAGCGGCACCGAGACACCTAGGAGTTGGGGTAGATGCACAATTTTTCCTATCATCAGACCGCTGCTCTGTCTCTCGAGCTGCCGGGGAAGTCGGTGGTATAGGGGCAGATTGCGGCAATTGCTCGGGCGGCGGTGTCGGCTCCCATACGCCTGGTTCCGGTTGCACTCCCGGTGACCTCCTTGGTGACTCATGTCAGAGGGCCGCCCAGCGGCAAGGCCACTACCACCGACGTCTTTCGGTGGTCCTTCTTCAGCAGCTCCTCTGCTCGCCGGTATCTCAACATCATCAGTAGATGGTCCCCTGGATGAAAGAGCATGTTCCATAGTCACAAGAGGGCAGCAGAGACTGCTCGAAAGCATAACAAGCAAAAGTGGAAAACATGGACACTTACATCTCCGACCGGCGACGTTTGTGTGCGAACTATTTTTTTCGACCAGCGGCTCCTTCATCGATGCTGGAACTCTTGGCTGGAGGGACTTCTCCCTTTTGACGTTTCGGCGCCGGCTCTTCATCATCGCTCGAGTCTAGGATGACCGCTTGGCGACGGGGCGGCTCATCAGATATCTTGACTAGCTTTTCTGGCTTCCGAGCACCGCCACTTGACGAGCCGGCCTTCTTCGACATAGCTTGCTTACCGCGAGCTGCCCGCTGAGACAGAGTCCCATGATCTTCTTCAATGACATCATCTTCTCAATTTTCTGAAGGCTCCGCAAGCTCTTCCTCTTCATCGCCAGGTCGAAAATCGTCGGTCAGGGATCACGCCCCGAGGCCACTCGGCGACCGGCACGTCAGAGAAGTAAACTTTGCGCTCCTGTCTATGGATCTTCAACTAATCAAATGAATATCAATAAGAAGCAATTGATGAAGAAGCTCAACATGAAAAAGGACATTGTGCAAGACGAGTACCTCTGGAGGTGGATTTTCAATGCGGAACAGTTTATCTTGTCCACGATTGTCAATATGTGCATCTTTATCAAACAGCTCCTCCAATCTTATTACGGCTTCGGTGCTGGACAATTCATCGGGTACCTCCCTAGTTGGATCTAAGTGGCCTGTCCATTCGAATGCTGGGTGAATCCTATCCTTACACGGCTGCACTTGGTGCCTGACGAAGCTGGCAGCAACCCCAATACCATTCAGATTCATCCCTTTTATAATCGCTAGCAGTTCATCTACTTGCACCATCTCATCTGAAGTAGGTCTGTCCGACCAGCTTGATTTTTTCTCCAGCACCTAATCTACGGCACTACGAACGGGCGGATCTTGGTTTGCGATATAAAACCATCCCTTGTTCCAATCGCGCAGGCTGGTATTGAGTGAGATGTGAAGGTATTGGACCGACATTCCGTCTCGGGTTTTGAGATACACTCCCCCGGTAACTCGGGAACCTCCGCCACTTGATTTCACGAGCATGAACAGATGTCGGAACAGATTGAAATGGGGGAGAATACCAACGAAGGCTTCACAGAAGTGGATGAAGATAGAAACTAGGAAGATGGAGTTGGGATGCAAATGGCATAGCGAGATCACATAGTAATCAAGAAGCTTGCGAAGGAAGGGATGGCAAGGCACACCTAAATCCACGAAGAAAGTAATCAGCAAAGATAGTCATTTCACCAGTACTAGGGCATCGGGTACAGCTCACCTCCCGAAGGCCTCCACCCGGCGATGGCACGATCTGGCAGCAACCCTTTCGCCACCAACCCCAGAATGGCCTTCTCCGTCATCGTGGAGGGTTGCCATTCGTTGTCCATGCGAAACTCCCCAGGTTGCGGTTCCTTTGCCTTCTTTGGGGGTACGCGTGCGCTCTTCCTGGGACCCATACCTTTGAAATTTTTTGGAGATTTGGTGTGGTGGAAGGGCGAATCGAAGAACTTTTCGAGGAATTGGAATTTGGCTCAAGGAATGTCGAAAACCCTAGACGGCGGCGGCTAGGGCAGGCTGGAGCGATTGGTTATTCAAATGAGTATTGAATGGGTTTGTGGAGAAGAAGGGGAACCGTTTCCACTTCGTCTGAAGCTCTTTAAAAAGAACGGTGCGTCGCTTCGAATACTTGCACATAGTGCGGTTGGTTGTTGTTTCGTCAAGCGTTTCCGAGCAGTGGATGTGCTCGGGGACTTCGTCGCCTCGTCAGGTATTTCCAAGCATTGGATGTGCTCGGGGACTTTGTCGCCTCATCAAGCGTTTCCGAGCAGCAAATGTGCTCGGGGACTTCGTCGCCTAGTCAAGCGTTCCCGAGCACTGGATGTGCTCGGGGACTTCGTCGCCTCGTCAAGCATTTCCGAGCAGCAAATGTGCTCGGGGACTTTGTCGCTTAGTCAAGTGTTTCCGAGCAGTGGATGTGCTCGGGGACTCCATCGCTTCGCCAAGTGTTTCCGAGCAGCAAATGTGCTCGGGGACTTCGTCGCTTAGTCAAGTGTTTCCGAGCACTAGATGTGCTCGGGGACTCCGTCGCTTCGTCAAGTGTTTCCGAGCACTTGATGTGCTCGGGGACTTCGTCGCTTTGTCAAGTGTTTCCGAGCACTGGATGTGCTCGGGGATTTCGTCGCCTCGTCAAGCGTTTCCGAGCATTGGATGTGCTCGGGGACTCCGTCGCTTCGTCAAGTGTTTTCGAGCACTTGATGTGCTTGGGGACTTCATTGCTTCGTCAAGTGTTTCCGAGCACTGGATGTGCTCGGGGACTTCGTCGCCTCGTCAAGCGTTTCCGAGCACTGGATGTGCTCGGGGACTCCGTCGCTTCGTCAAGTGTTTCCGAGCACTGGATGTGCTCGGGACTTCATTGCTTCGTCAAGCGTTTCCGAGCAGCAAATGTGCAAGGGGACTTCGTCGACAATTCACATGATGAACAAGAATAAAGACTTTGACCCTGACACCACGTGAATACGTCACCTACTATCAGGCTCGGGGACTAAGTGGATACACTTCACCTAACGGTGAAGGTATTGGCTCTGAAGAACCAAAAGTGGATACACTTCACCAAAGAGAAAACTCTCTTCAAAATTTTTTCTGAGCTCCTTACATCCGTCTGGTCATGCGACCGAAAATCTGCACCTCTCGATGAATGCAAGGTGCTCGGGGACTAGCTGTGGGGGTATAGAGTCGTATACCCGCATGGCAATACATGGGTCAAGTCATCCGATCAGGCCCGGACTGCCAAGGACGCATCGTTTACATGTTCTCCAGAAGATCACGTATATCCGCCGAAGTCTTGGCGGACAAGGAAATAGCTTTCCTAATATCTAGCAGATTAGTTTCCTTATTTGGCTAGGATTGTAATATGATATGTATGGAAAAACCGACTTGTAACCCTGCCCCCCAAACTATATAAGGCGGGCAGGGGATCCCCTCAAGATAAATCATCTACTAGCAATACAATACAGTAACACACAGAACGTAGGGTATTACGCCTTGCGTGGGCCTGAACCTGTATAAATTTCGTGTCTCGCGCTTACTGCGCAAATCTTGCTCTCTCAGACGCACCTTCATCGATCATCTACTACCTTGGGGATACCCCTCGGTAGACTATCGCCGGTATTCCGTCGACACTCTTGGATCTGAGAAAGAGGTGCAGGAGTTTACTGCGGCTATGACGATTTTCGTCGGATGCGTTCTTAGCGTTCTCTCTGATCAGTTGTGTGATGTTTATATGAACATCAAAAGTGCTACTGAACTGTGGGAGGCACTCGAACACAAGTTCAGTGCTACAGATTCTGGGCACGAGCTGTATGTGATGGAGAAGTACCACGACTACAAAATGGTTGAAAACCGTTCGGTCGTGGAACAGGCACATGAGTTCCAACTTATTACGAGGGAACTTGAACAGCTCGGTCATGCTTTACCTGATAAGTTTATGGCCGGTGGAATTATTGCCAAATTACCTCCGTCATGGAGGAACTTTGCCACGGCTCTGAAACATAAAAGACAGAAAATCTCCGTTGAGAATTTGTTGGCTGGTCTTGATGTTGAAAAGAAGGCTCGAGCAAAGGATGCTCCACCAAAAGCACTTGAAGGGCAGTCCAGCGCTAATGTGATGCAGCACGCTGGCAAGAACAAGCAAAAGGCTGTTTAGACTACTCAGTTCAAGAAGAAGAAGATGAACATGGATGAAGTTGTGTGCTTTGTTTGCGGTGAGACTGGACACTTCGCCAAGAAGTGCAAGAACCGCAAAGGCAAGAAGAATCAGCAAGGGCAGAAATCTGCCAACGTGACTATTGGCAATCCTAACGGATCTGGATATGGTAATTCTTTACCTAGCGTATTTTCTGTATGTCAATCTAATCATTGGTGGATAGATACAGGAGACAATATTCATGTTTGTACTGATATCTTCATGTTTTCATCTTACTAGGACATCCGAGGTTCAACCGTCGTGATGGGGAACGGGTGCATGCCACTGTTTTTGGTGTTGGTTCGGTCAATCTGAAGTTTACTTCGGGAAAGATCGTGCGGCTGAAGAACGTGTAGCATGCCCCCTCAATAAAGAAGAACCTCGTTATTGGATCTCTCCTATGTCAAGATGGGTTCAAGCTGGTGTTCGAGTCTAATAAAGTAGTCATTTCAAGATATGGCCAATTCATTGGCAAAGGTTATGATAGCGGAGGCTTGTTCCGCTTTTAATTCTCTGATTTTTGTAATAAAGTTGTGAAATATGTGTGTGATTCAAACAACTCGATGGTTGATATATGGCATTCACGTTTGTGTCACATTAATTTTGGTTGTATGTCACGTCTATCCAGTATGAGTTTAATTCTGAACTTTTCCACTGTCAAAGGCTCTAAGTGTCAAGCATGTGTGCAAGCAAAGCAACCTCGTAAGCCACATAAGGCTGTAGACGAGAGGTGCATGGCATTATTAGAGCTCGTACATTCTGATATTTGTGAAATGAATGGTGTGTTGACAAAAGGAGGAAAAAGATATTTCATGACTTTAATTGATGATGCTACAAAGTATTGTTATGTGTTTCTTCTAAAAACTAAAGATGAGGCGTTAGAATGTTTTAAGACTTATAAAGCTGAGGTAGAGAATCAATTGGAAAAGAAAATCAAACGTGTTAGATCTGATCGCGGCGGGGAGTATTTCTCCAATGAATTTGATCTTTTCTGTGTGGAGAATGAAATAATTCATGAATGGACACCTCCATATTCGCCTCAATCTAATGGGGTTATCGAAAGAAAGAACCAGACGTTAATGGACTTGGTGAATGCCATGTTAGGAACATCCGATATGGCTAAGGCATGGTGGGGGAAAGCTATTTTGACAGCATGTCACGTTCTAAATAGAGTTCCCACGAAAAATAGTGATGTGACTCCATACGAAGGATGGAAAGGGAGGAAACCATCTCACCACTACTTGCGCACATGGGGCTGTTTGGCCATGGTTAGTATACCAATTAATAAGAAGCACAAGCTCGGACCAAAGACAGTTGATTGTATCCTTTTGGGATACGTGCACCACGGCACAGCGTATAAGTTTTTGGTGATAAAATCAGAAACGCCTGATATTTTAGTTGATTCACTTTTGGAGTCACGGGATGTTACATTCTTTGAAAATATATTCCCGATGAAAGATATTTACTCTTTGCCCTGTTTATCAAATGAATTTATTTCTGAACCTATGCCCATAGTTGAACCAATTATAACTCCACATGGTGACGAAGAGGATGACAGTGTTGTAGCTCCTAGACGAAGTAAGAGACAAAGGGATGCAAAATCCTTTGGTGAAGACTTCACTGTGTATCTTGTCAATGATACTCCTACTATCATTGCAGAAGCATATGCATCACCCGATGCGGAATATTGGAAGGATGCCGTCCGTAGTGAAATGGACTCAATTACTACAAATGGTACATGGGAAGTAATAGATAGTCCTGTGGGTTGCAAGCCAATTGGCTGTTAATGGGTATTTAAGAAGAAGCTTAGGCCTGATGGTACTATTGGAAAGTACAAGGCCAGGCTTGTTGCTAAAGGTTGTACACAAAAGGAAGGCAAGGATTATTTTGATACCTACTCACCGGTTGCCAGATTAACTATAATCCGAGTGCTATTATCCTTGGCTGCTACCCATGGTCTTTTTGTTCATCAGATGGGCGTGAAGACGGCTTTTCTTAATGGAGAGTTAGAGGAAGAAATTTATATGGATCAGCCCGATAGATTTATAGCAAAAGGACAAGAGGGCAAGGTGTGTAGGTTACTCAAATCCTTGTACTCCTTAAAGCAGGCACCCAAGCAGTGGCATGAGAAGTTTAATAAGACTCTGACCTCTGCTGGGTTTGCAGTAAATGAAGCCGACACTTGCGTGTACTACCGCTATGGTGGGGGCAAAGGAGTAATCATGTGCTTGTATGTTGACGACATACAAATTTTTGGGACAAGTATCGATGAGATTAATGATGTAAAGTCATTCTTATCCTAAAATTTTGACGTGAAAGATTTGGGGGAAGCGGATGTGATTCTCAATATTAAACTTAATCAGGGTGAGAATGGGATTACTCTTTTACAGTCTCATTATGTGGACAAGGTATTGAGCCGTTTTGGCTATATGGATAGCAAACCTTGCCCAAGACCTTATGATCCTAGCCTAATACTTTGAAAGAATAAGAGGCTAGGTAAGGATCATTTGAGATACTCCCAAATAATTGGCTCTCTGATGTACTTAGCTAGCATGACCCGCCCTGATATCTCATTTGCTGTAAGCAAATTGAGCAGATTTTCCTCTAATCCATTGGCGTGGTATTGATCGAGTAATGCGCTATCTAAAGGGTACAATGGGTTATGCAATTCACTATTCTTGGTACCTAGGGGTACTCAAAGGATATAGTGATTCAAATTGGATTACAGAAGCTGATGAGCTTAAGGCCACCAGTGGATACATATTCACTTTGGGTGGTGGCGCTGTCTCTTTGAGGTCTTGTAAGCAGACAATACTTACAAAGTCTACAATGGAGTCAGAGCTCACAGCTCGGGATACAGCTTGAACTGAAGCTGAATGGTTACGAGAATTGTTGATGGACTTACATGTGGTTGAGAAACCAATTCCTGCTATTCTCATAAATTGTGATAATCAAACTGTGATCACAAAGGTGAAGAGTATTCAGGATAATGCGAAGTCCAGTAAACATGTAAAGCGTAGACTGAAGTCTGTCAGAAAATTGAGGAGCTCCAGAGTAATAGCCGCGGATTATATCCAGACAGCTAAGAACCTGGCAGATCCCTTTACAAAGGGACTATCACGTACCGTGATTGACAATGCATCGAAAGAGATGGGATTGAGACCCCAAGTGAGTTAACCTCAGTAGTAACCCAGCCTATGTGATCGAAGATCCCATGAATTAGGATATGGGAAGAACAAGCTGTTCGTTGACGGAAGAGTACAATTCTATTTTTACCCACTCCACTGGAGATGCAGTACTCTCATTTCTGTAAGGCAGGTTGACTTTGTCTTAATGTGTTATGAGGCTTTATAGCGAGATACTGTCCTACAGAGTATCCCTGTAAGAACACACCTATGTGAGTTGTTGACGGTGGATAACGTCAACTTTTATTAGAACTTTAGACATGAAAGGACACATGAATACACACTAGTCTAGGGTTTCAACTAACAACTTCCACGAGTTTTGGTGATTTCATATTTTTCAGAGACTATTCCAAAAAAGGATTAAAAGAGGGTTTAAAGTGCTTAAAATTCATGAAATGTGTCACGGACGAAGACATCGCGTATTGGACTACTAAAAGTATGTAGAAGACACCAGAGCGAATGTGGGGCCGAAAGCCCACAAGGTGTGGCTAGCCGGCCCCCTAGGCACGCTGCCTGGCACCCTAGGTCAAGTGGCGGCGCTCCTCTTCTGGAATCTTCCTCTCATGCTTCCTTGGCACTTAAGTAAAGCATCTCTACATCGATCTAAGGTCGGTTTAATCCGACGGTGGACATAACATGAGACGCGGATCGATGACGTGGTGGTTCCTTGCCCTCTACTCCACCTCGGCCTATATAATGACGCCCAAGGCCCCTTCTAGAGGCATTCTACACCCCGATGCTTCATATTCTCTACATAAATTAGGGTTAGGGTCCCTCTAGTTGATCAAGATCTAGATCTAGTTCATCTAGATCTAGTCTTGTTTAGAGATTAGAGAGATAGAGTAGGAGAGTAGAGATTCTAGAGGAGTTCCGGCCTGTTGGTGCTTTTTCGTGGCTGTATTCTTCTGGATTCATCTTCCTCATCCAGAGCTGTGTTCTGAAGTACTTTTGTATTCAACATTCTAATTCAAGTAAGCAGTTATTTTTATTTGTTCTTAAGTTTACAACTCATATTGAATACTTTGATCTTAGTCATTACTTGATTGAAATAGTATTTCGTAGTGTAGGCGTGGTGCATAGGATAGGTTTACTTGTGAATGCCCCCTGATTAGCCGGATAGTGGTAATTTGCGTAGGTGACAGCTACGTTGATTCCTCTGTAGTCCACTTCCCGTTGATAGAATTGGTAGGTGTATAGGTGCTTGGTAGGAGAGAACTCTGATTTCTGCTCTTATTCAGGTTACTGCCCAGTTAGAACGGTATTATTCAAAGCTTACCGGTTGTTGGAACTAGATAGTCAATAGCTATCTCCTCTTTCTTAATATTATCTAGCCTAATTGTTGGGTTAAGTCTATAAACTTGGTCATTATCACCTACTATTCCCTATCAATACGATATTTAAAACCTCCGGGTGAAGTGCTACATCGGTATTACATCTGTGCGCTTACGGATAATCTGATAATAATAATATTTAATAGAGTGCAGTTAATTTACACCAACATGAGCCCAACTGTTAGTTGCAGTTTGTAAGAATTGGAAATTTTTTAAAAGCTCATGAAGTGAGATAGGAGTATGACTTATACGCTCCACTCGCGGAGTTGGTTATGGCAGCCTAGTATCAGTCAAGACTTAAAGAAAAGCCTATTCACACCAAACTGCCAATTTAAGATCTAGTCCGTTGTGCAGTTGTGGGTGGGTCTATCTTGTTGTCCTAGGTGGATGTTCAACCTTAACTGGTCTCCACTGAATAGCTGGTATATTAACAGTACTGTGGTACAGATAGTATGACTCGCGTGCCCTTGGAATATGGTGGGGGATTGTTAGTAGTTTTGGGCTAAGGCCCAAATATCTCCATAGAAATCCTAAAAGTCCACTCACACATGTATGCATATGTGACATGGTAGGGGACTTTAGTCTCACCTTGCTAGTTTAGAAGGAGTGAAGCCAACTTAAAAGTGTGGGCTATCTCCAACTAGTTGAACATATATGAGAGAGGGAAAAGAAAGAAACACGTGCGCACTCGCCTCACCTCGCCTCGCCGGGCGGGGCGGGGCGGGGCTAATGGGCGTGCACGCACGACATGCGCGTGAATGGTCCGGTGATTTCCCGGTCCAACCCTTGCGGGTGCACGGCTTCCTTTTGCCACTCGGAATTTTTACATGCATGGAGAAAATTGCGCTAGTCTATTTTGGAAAGCAATTATTCTTGTATTATGGTAGTTACATAAACGGCAGGTTAATTATCATAACTAGTATAGTGCCCGTGCGTTGCAACGGATTACTTTTAGAAGGGGTGCGCGTGGGAACCAAAGGACCATATTTATCATTCGTTTAAGTCTTAAACAATATTATTTCACCGTGCAGACTATTAATAAAGATTTATTTTGTCTGCAGACTATTTTTAACAGGTATGTGAGCCATCTATTTGTCACATGAGTTACTTTATCGGAGAGGCAACCAGTCCAGTACTCCATGAAGTTAACCATCCAGAGACCACACAATGTCCTGTACATCAAATCAAATAATGCAAAAATATCACATAATTGATTTGTATATAAAAATAAAGAATAAGCAATCTTGCAGGAATCAAGTGTCATGACATGTACCCAGCTGTTTGCATTTTCTCATGGGTCTTTTCAGTAATTGGCCATGTTGAAACATAAGGTGTTTCCATTTGTCACGCTTAAGGTCTTTGTTTCGTTCCAATACAAGTCTAATTTGTCTTTGCAATCCACTTAACTATTGTGGTAATTATAAACCATTTTAGAGTAAGTACGTATATTAACCATTCCTTAATAAGAAGCACGAATAGGAAGAAAATAAGTACTCACTATAGTTTTGAGATCTGAAAGATTCACCATTAGTGGTCCCATTGAATCGAGTACATGTACCTGACATTTACTAGGAACCACAACTCCTAGATACCAATGAAAATTTGCCATGTTAATTGGCAGGGAGACCTGCACCAAGCATTCATCTGTTGTTAATTATTAACCATGACTATATAATGTTTGCAAAGGAAACAATGCACAAGCATTTTAGAGGACATATTTATTTTCACCATGTCTGCTTGTAAACATAAGAGGCACTAATTAGTCCAAAAAAAGAGAGTCAAACAATACCGGATTGGGGAAGAGGCAATGTGGAATATACTGCATCTGTCATTTGAGCATCTATGCAGCCAGATTCAGGGGCTACATGACATGGTTATGGCCTTATGGGTCAAAAAGAACTAGGAATGTTTCTCATTTGTTTTGTTTATAAAAAAAACAAATAATTGTATACACGATGAATTGTATACCAGTCGACACTGCTAGTGTTCTTTTCCTTGCATGATATTCACACTGCTTTCTACTCCTCTCTCTCTCTCTCTCTCTCTCTCTTTGTTCGCTCGTTTCCTCGGCCCTTTTCCGTGCGCGATATTCACGTTGGTTTCTATTTCTTCTCGCTGCAGTCTGTCGACATCTGTCTCTGTCCATATATAAAGTGTTTGTGACAGTTTTGTTTAAAAATTTCTTTATAGCAAATGAGCTTAAACGATGGGAAGGAACATACCACGACCGTTGATGTTTGAGGATGTCTGACATATTGTAGGGCAAGTTTCTCGCCTCTCCATGTCAGATGACCAAACATTATTTGGTACGTCAGCAAATACAGGTGGGATTTCTCGCCTCTCCACCATGTCAGATTTCAAGGATATGGATTAACTCCAAAATGTTGCTTCAATTCCACTGATGTAGAGGTTCCTTCTGAAACAAAATCACAACATTATTTTTTTTGAAGAATGGTAGAACAATAATTGCACCATACCAGCCCGACAAGAAGCACCTTGCCCAATTCCTCTGTAACTGGCCTTGGAGGCAGCTCTATAAAAGTACAAGAAAGCTATGTTAAGTACTATTCCTAAAACAAATTACACTTTGAAATAAAGGATTGCTTACATTATTAATGAAAAAGTTACATTGTATTTTAACGAATGGTGAGATATCTCTACTAACATGACAGTAGACAAGTTTTGTTTGCAACAATAGTGTCCAGGTCTTCATCAGATTGAAAATTCAAATACACTGATCTCTCCTTTTTTTTCCCAAATTGAATTAAGAATCAGTAAAGCAATCTGCGTGCCGCTAAACACACCTTGCATGTGCTCTAGCAAGATTTGATGACTAAATTGTGGTTGACAAACTAATTTGGATGTGCCTACTGCATCAAACCATCAACGCTCTGAAAGCATAGATCAGTAGAATATTATACAACTAATAATAGATAAATAAATATATCATCGCTGACAATTAGTCGATCAGTGATGGCATGTGAACAGAACAGAGTTCCCGGCTTACGCAATTTAACAGCTTCATTGAGATCGCGTCTTGCGCTCGGCGATGTATGTGATGAGGAGATGCTTGCAATTGGTGAATTTAAAATCCAAACATGTTCTACAAAACAATAAAACACATGAGTGTCATATTTAGTCAGAGAGAAGCTGCAAGCCTGCACCACTGTTGCATGGAAATTATAAGGCTAGTATCAGTACTAATAGCCTACAGCCCTGAACCAATATGTTGCAAGCAGCAGTCATGCACTACATCAAGCAATGCATATGTATTATGTATATAGGAAAATATTAGTCGATTAGCTACCGGGTATGTAATAAAAAATTATCACTGAACTACCATAGAAATCTCCACTAATTCCATCAGCAATTTTCAGTACATTATAAAAATAAAATTGGTCTGAATACCGTAATAGTTCCATCAGCAATCAATTTTACAACCATCATCGTCGTGGCTTCCTCGTCGACCAGAGTGATGTGCACCTGATTCTGCCCTCCTGTATTGATATGGTCTGCATCACATCACAAGAAAGGTAGAGTAATTATTTAATTATGATCGCCGTCAGATAGTGCCATCAGGTTGCAGCGCCATGTACGAACATTACCGTTCTGTCAATTGGCAATGCGTCTTCTCGTGGAGAAGCCACGCGGCGGCGACGGAGTCTTGGCGGCGTCGTCGGGCGTCCTCTAGCCAGCGATGTTGGGGTGTGGATGCGATGGATCGTGGCAGGGCGTCTCCAGGAGGTCCGCGGCGTCGGGGCGTGGGGCAGGCGGTTTTTTTTTTTTTTTTTTTTTTTTTTTTTTTTTTTTTTTTTTGACGCGGCTTCTACATAACATGCCGCGCTAATCGCGGCGTCGCGGCGCGTCTCCAAGTCCGCGGCCAGCGCGTGGAGGTGTGAGGGGTTGAGATCTGGAGATTTTGAGCCTTTGGATTTGAGTGAGTAACAGAATATGGAGGTGTCAGTGTCTTTAGAGCGTTGGATTAAAAAGAGATGAATCTCTGAGTGTATGATTTGAGGTGCGTTTAGTGAAGATTAGGAGAGATATAGACTGAAGGGTTGTTTTGGTAGGATAGTTTTGTGTGGCTTTAGAAGAATTGCAACTATATCTTTTATATTAGTATAGATGACTGTGATTGAGCGGCTAATTGGTTTCCTTAACTGCGACGCGTGCGCGTGTATAAATAAAGGGCGAGATGTCATCCCCAATACAGAGAATTCATCTCTTCCTGTTTCACAGTGTTGCGCTGCCGCCGTCGACGTGCCATCGACGCCGGGAGAGCAGGCTCCGAAGCCGACGTCCTCTCATGTCTCTACACGGGGTAGGAGGCGTATCAGGTTTTGGGAAACGCCGTCGCGACTGCTCGCTGGACGTCTTCTTCCCTCTACTCCCGGCGTTCGCCGATCTCCATCGAAAGTCTGCTTCATCTTCTTTTGCGCTATTAGCGCCGACAACCCCACTGTAAGGATGTCCACTTTCTCTCTGTTGTTCGTTGTCGCATTCTTTCTGTTGTTAGCACTAGATTGCGTGACTTTGTCTCAGATCTTAGTGCTAGTGTTGAATCACAAATATGTGTTATATGCTATTAGTCTTTTTCTTATTATCGGACTTAATTTATGCATCGCTAAATTACTATTATTTCCGACACAACGCACGACAAACGCGATAATAGCAGCGGCGCGTGGCAGATAGGGCTAGTAGCAGCACGCGACAGCGTGCGCAGGACAGACAGGAGAGGCGTCTTCGCGTCTGATATATTTTTATAGCTTTGGACACCCACGTGCCAGTAGTTCGTTTGATAATTTGTAGCATCATGCTCATTTTAACAACACATGAACAATGCAGTGATTCCTTTTTCTCAAATCTATTTCTCGAACTTTTTGGGTTTTTGCCACCTAAAATCCTAGATCCGATTAACTATCAGTTATCTTAAAAATTCTCAAGGACCTTATTGTGTGCAGAACTAACATGTACACGCTACAAATACAAATTTAAACTGTCATAACAAAAAAGGGGCAAAATATGCTAGCGAGCATCTAATATGGAGGTCATTTGCAACTGGACATAAAAATAGAGCCATTTGCTGAAAGACACTCTCGTTGAATTATACATGTGGATATCATATCCCTTATTTTATCCGTTTCCACCGGTTGAGGAGAGAGAAAGGTGGGAAAATGAGATTCTTGCCCCTGCCTCTTTCATTTTCCTCTCTCCCTCATTTTGCATATAACATCCACCGTGCACGGTTGGACTCTGCTCGTGCCAATCAGCATCATGCGACCGTCATCGTCAGTAGCGTCATCGGGGGACATAGCGGGACCACACATATTTGATCCCATTTCCGACGCCATGGCACGCTGCCAATGTGTCCGACCTCGATCGCGGTGGGGGATCTGGGCCTCGTCGCCGGCTGGCACAACAGTGAAGTTGGCCACACGAATGGCGGCGTGCACTGGGCCGAAGCGGCAAGGCCCCGCCGCACCCATGTACCGGTACGCACGCTGCTCCATCAGCCTGCCTCGAAATCCTCCCATGTGAGGTAGGAGAAGGGCGTGACCCTATGGCGTGCAGTCAGGTCCAGCGCTTGCCGCCTGGTGCACCGTCATGCGGGCGAATTTGGCCGCGAACATCCAACAGTTGGACGTGCACGCAAAAGGCAATCAGTGTTGGACGACATAGTACTCCCTGCCCAAAAGTGCATGCGCACATGTAGAACGCTAGGCCAGGCTAGCACCAAACGGACACAGAACTAGGCACCTCTGCATCACAAGATGTAGCCCCGCTCCCTCGGTCTCTCACACACATGCTCCTTTGCTCCTTCTCGCATGCGGTTAACATGTCGCATACACATGGTCTCCCGTACATCCATCTCGCATGCGGTTAACATGTCCTATACATATGGTCTCTCGTACATGGTCTGCAGGAGCAGCAGGTGCGGGGCGTAGGCACATAGAACCACACGGCCAAGCGTAGCACTAGGCAGGGCCGGGTTAGCTGGCACAGCAGCAGCAGCAGGGGTAGCAGGGCGGGACCAGGCCAACACTGCATGACATATGCGATAATAGTAGCGGCGCGTGGCAGACAGGGCCAGGAGCAGCAGCACACGACAGAACGCATGGGGTGGATAGGAGAGGCGTGTGATATATTTTTATAGCTTCGGACGTCCGCGTGCCAGCAGTTCGTATGATAATTGGTAACATCATGTTCATTTTAACAACATATGAACAATGCAGTGGTTTCTTTTTCTCAAATCTATTTCCTAAACTTCTCGGGTTTTTGCCACCTAAAATCCTAATTACCTAGTTTAGGTCCGATTCAACTTTATCTAAACAAGATGCATGATATATAGCTTATAAAAACTAACTATCAGTTACCTTAAAAGTTCTCAAGGACCTTACTATGCACAGAACTAACATGTACACGCTATAAATACAAATTTAAACTGTTATAACAAAAAAAAGGGCAAAATATGCTAGCGAACATCCATTGTGGAGGTCATTTGCCATCGGGCATCTAAAATATTGCATAGATTTAGAACTAATAGCAATTAACAATATTTTAGACAGTTTATAAAGCCAACTGTCTAAAGTAAAATCTGTGGTGCAAAAACCCATTAAAACAATATTTTCTTGACATGCAATTAAGATTTATCTAGTCAGATGATGATCTTAAAAATCTATATATTGCATGTCCACACTGTAGATGGGTTTTTAAAACATACTTGTGAGTTTTAGCATATATTAGTTTTTTCTACCTGTTCTATGAATTTCTAAATGAATGTGTGGTTAAGAAGGTGATCACTGTCACCAGTATGCATTCATGGTAGAAAGTAGATTCGTTTACTATCATGGTCATCTAAGACAAGCCTTGTCCTATAGGACATTGTTGGTTCATTTAATAAACTACATGTTAATAATTTCTGCCCATAACATACCTCATTCAATCACAAGAAACACAATTGTGGCCCACAAAATCACATCTCTTATCACAGAGCCATCATTAAACCCACACCTATCTACGCAACATGACAATATATAAGTTGTACAAGAGTATTTATGGTAAAATTTGTCAACAATATATCTGGAATGCTTAAGAAAATTTGGTTAATCTGTGCTGAGCAATAAATATAGACGTTTCTCGATTCCCCTCTAAGAAAATGTTATATATTTGATACTAATATTTCTTTAGGTAGCACTTCAAGCCCTAGAGATTGTGTTTGTGACAAAGGTTCAACGCAATAGACATAGGCATTGTTAACCACCAGTACAGATTGGTCACCCGTGCTGGTTCTAAAACCCCCTTCACCACCAGTTTACCAACCAGCGGTGATATGCTTCTTCATTGCCAGTAAAAAAACGATCTGATGGTAATGAATGATGATTACAACCAGTCCAGAGTACGATCCAGCAGTACTGGTGCATCAATTGATCCAACAGGGATGTTCACCACTGCCAGGGGGGCATTTTATCTCTAGTGATATCTTGAGCATCACCACCGATGCAACGTTTTATTAGGCGATGATGTTTTGATCATCACTAATGGTTTTACAATATCACCAAAGATTTGTTTAGGCTGGCATTGATAATGCATTTTCAGAATACTAATTTAAATATAGCACAATATTAATAGCATCACTGCATCAGTAATAGGTTTAGGACCACAATATACTATGCATCAAACAAGCATATGTTTAATGAGCCCTCTCTCTCTCTCTCTCTCTCTCTCTCTCTCTCTCTCTCTCTCTCTCTCTCTCTCTCTCTCTCTCTCTCAAGAACATGAGACAAGTTTTGAGAACACAAATCCAAGGTAACACAAAAAATATACATGATATACGATTACCGAGTGAACAAGATGAATCCAAGTAGTACCTTCATTATATTAGGCAATGCTCTCCATCTAGATTCACAACTTGGTCCATACTGAAACCAGCAAGGTCTTCTTGAAACACGGATGTCACCATATTAGTCAAACTCTGCAGTATTTGATTCTACTTTTTGCAACACAAGAAAAAGTACAACACAACTATTACACGTATATCGATACACTCAAATTAGCAAGTTAGGTGGTCAAATGACCAAATTTATTAGTAACCTGTGTGCCCGAGTAGCCATGCATCTGGAATGAGGCTGTGCATATAATGCACGGCATAGAACCCGCATTTGTCATTGACAAATGGCTAGCTGCTTTTCGATCGAATCAACCTCATTTACAGTGAACCCTAAATTCCAAAAAGGTTGATATCTCTTGCTCTTTTTCTTGTACTTATCAAAGGCCCTATATATGTGACAAATAGTAGAATGAATATAAATAGATGAAAGCTGATAATAATCTAATATTTGGCGAATGTAGTGAGTAGCTTATTCCACTTGTTTAGTGTGTGAAGGGTTGGATATGCTTTCGTTCTCTCATTATTCTAGAGTAAAAAATGGTGAGAATGCATTTACCTAGGTTGATGTTAAGAAGGAAAATAGTATGCATTTACAACGCCGCCCTGATGTAATAAATCACGCTCAATGGTGTAAAGCCTACATTGAACCTTATCATATGCATCATAGAAAGCTAGCCAAAACATATAGAAGCCGCATTTATTCGTTTGACATCAATAAAACATACACACAATTGTGGAAACAAAAAACACCAGAAGTAGTTACTATGAGACAACATTGTCATTGTCATTCCTGAAACACACAGCTAGTATTCTAATGAATGGCCAACCATACATGGACACAAGCTGGTTTTGCTTTGCTAGTTTCCACACGCAGGGGAATATGCCACACAGGGCTATTTTTTTGAGAAAAACGTCGCGTTTCTTTATTCATCAGGATAACTAAAACAAACTCCATTAGGAGGAGCAATAAACCAAATATGTCTTCATATCAAAAAGTTTACAGAACTACTAGCTATACAATGAGCATCAACATTGGAGCGTCTGCCATCATGAACAAACTGCACCCTTGTGAAGCTTGTCGTACGGGTCTTGATTTCCAGGATGATTGACCCGTACCACCCAAAACCCACACCATGAATGCTTGCAACTGTATTGACACAATCACTCACTACCCGGAGAGTTTGGAGGCCCAAGTCATCACTTGCCAAAGCCAGGCCCTCACGGCACGCCACATCCTCAGCTGTTTCTGGGTTAGTGCAGCCCTCCAGGACCAATGCCGAGGCACCTAGAAAATTACCATCCTCGTCCCTAGCCACGGCCACGGCCGAGGCCTTACTTGAATTTTAGGAGATCACCGCAGCTCAGTGCTATAGAGGAGAGGCTAGGAGAGATGTTATGCAAGGACCTGCAAGCTTGGTCAGTAATGATGGCTGGAGCTTGGTTTCTTTGGCCGTGGTGCCCCTAGCTTCGGTGGAGCTCAACAAGGACTGCTCGGGAAGGTTGGAGATAAGAGTCATCAAACACTAACAATCATGGGATGGCAGCCTCATTGTCAACAACTTTGGTCAACAGCAAGCCGAGTGCATGTGTGTAGGAAGCCTGGAAGTGAGTGTGTGTATGAAATCTTGTTAGATTTAGTTCCACATCGGTAATTGATGGTGGGGGAGCACAACATATGAAACGACCTCGATTTCCACGAAGGGAAATCCACAGGCTCGAATTGTAATTCAACAGATTGCTTGGCACAATCCATGAAATTACCCATATCTCAGTTGCCACCAGGATCCATACAACGGTAAACAAGTCTTACATAAACATTTATTACATCGCCACACTGGCGGAATCAACAATCAGAGAAGCTTTAGAAGATGCGGAAGCGATTCATCCTTCACGGCCAACTTGAGTGTAGCACGTGACCCTATTCCTCGTCGTCATCTCCCTCGAAGTCGTACTCATTCTCGTCACCTGACAGCAAATTTATCAGTACGATTTGTACTGGCCACGGAGCCCACCTATGCAGCATTTGCTTTGTGGAAAGTGGATGCAAGGCTATACAAGCAGACCTATAGGCTGAGGTTTTCCTATGCAGCTGTAATCAATGTTTTAATTAGTCAAGTTTTATCACCAGTTAACACCATTTTCCCTTTTCCCATCACCACACCTCACATACCCACACCTCACTCTCATTCGACAGGCCCAACTCCCTCTCGGGCCTATCTCAGCGGCACACTACCACAACGGGTACACTGCCGGAAAAATGTCATCCAGGGGGAGAAGAGAACACTCACTACACTAGTAGAAGCTTCACAGGAAAGGTCCATAGCCAACAGGTTGGCATATGTATCGATCGATCAACCGTACACTCTGCAGAGGTTTCACTACCCACAAGATTAGCCATCATAGGTGTTGCGCAAACACCTAGGCAGAATTCCGGGTGCTTGCTTGCCTAGGTCGATGCCACCCTACCACTCAGCCCTGGGATATTCCGGATCCTACACCGTTATGCTGAGACTGGGAGACACAGTACCGGGCCCATCCAGTGGTACTGTGCATCTAGAACGGAACGGGAACCCATCGACCGTCTCCGCCCACCCTTATCACCTTTCAACCTAGCAGTAGTGGCACCGTCCTACCAAGTAGTCCAGCCGTCTCCCGCCCATCAGAAGCGAGTGAGTAGAAAAGGATTCCCATGAACCTGAAACTAGTCCATCCTAGGTTTGACCAAGCAGGCATCTCCACTTAGGGGATACTCTCCCCGTGCCATCACAGCACCTCCGTCCACGGGCTTCAAACCACCAAGGCTATCCCACCCGGAACCTCCTCAACAACTTTACCCGCCACAGGTATCTCGCTTGGGGATGCCCAGGTTGCACCCCCGGCACGACTTGCCCCATGGGCTCGTCTCACATCCCACTTGGTCGACATCAACCCTTACCACGCACCCAAGACGCACGCAGCACTCTCTCCCAGTAGTTATAATCAGATATACACCGTCCCAATTCCACCACATAGCATATAGCAAGTAGTAAGTAGTGGAAGAGTAACAGTAAAATAAGCAGCAGCTAACCTAACAGCGGACAGCAGGGTAAAGTCTTATCAAGGCAGGGAATTCAAATATACTACCATGCAACCAATCCATACATAATCATAAAGCAATAGCAACAATGTCATTTGCAATGCGTAATAGGATCTAAGGATTTGGTGGGACGTGGCACCTTCGTAGTCGTCTCCTAGCTCTTGGAAGTACTCGTGCTCGTCTTCCTTAGTCAGATCCTCCTCCGGCTCTGAAATCGAACACGAAATAGTCGCGTCAGCGACTCCTATAGAGTATTTCAGAAAAATCCAATAAAACAAAGAGCCAAATGCACACAAACATAGTCTTAGATTGTAGATCTCATTTTCCTGAGAATTTTGATATATGGTGCGCAATTTTTGGTCATCGTATGAATAAGTTATGAATTTCCGAAGATTATCCTATTTTCTGAAAATGGGAAAACTGGTCGGTTAATCAGGGGCAGCTCGGGATGTGGCGCGCGGGTCCAGTAGTGCGGCATGTGGCGCCTCAACAGAACACAGACCCGATGGTCGTCCACCAGGTGTTCGATGCTGGTTCCCAGAGAGTTGCCGGAGTTAGCGTAGCTCGGCGTGGCTCGGCGGTGGTCGGTGGTAGCTCGGCTGTGGTTGGGGTATCTCGGCGGAGCTTGGCGGTGGTCGAGGGTAGCTCGGCGGGGCTCGGCGGTGGTCGGGGGTAGCTCGGCGGGCTCGGGCGAATCGGAAATTCGCGGCGCCGAGGGTGCCGCTCTCCCGAGCTCTCCCGGGGAGGCTCGGGCGAATCGGAGATTTGGTGCGCCCGAGGGTGCCGTTCTCCCGAGGTCTCCCGCGGAGGCTCGGGCGAATCGGAAATTTGGGTGCCCGAGGGTGCCGTTCTCCCGAGGTCTCCCGCGGAGGCTCGGACGAATCGGAAATTTGGGTGCCCGAGGGTGCCGTTCTCCCGAGGTCTCCTGCGGAGGCTCGGGCGAATCGGACATTTGGGTGCCGAGGGTGCCGTTCTCCCGAGGTCTCCCGCGGAGGCTCGGGCGAATCGGAAATTTGGGCGCCGAAGGGGCTGCTCTCCCGAGCTCTCCTGGGGAGGCTCGGGCGAATCGGAAATTCGGTGCTAGCAGGGTTCCAGGGCGTCTGTTCAAGGCGGCGGTGTCTCTCCGGTGTGGCGGTCGGTGACAGGGCGGCGATGGCCATATTTCGGCAAGACAGGGCTCGGCTATCTAGCGGCGGTGCCGAGGCAGAGTTGGCGAACCTCGGCGGCCTATCTTCGCAGCGCGAGGCGTCCGGGGGTACTCGGAACGGATTTAGGCGAGGCGGAACCTGTCGGCGGCGATGTCGTCGCGACGGTGAGGTTCCGGCGGGCTAAGGAGGTCTTCTAGGAGTTGTATACGCGTCCAGGGTCCAAGGAGATGGTATTCCAACTACCAATTTTGGCTACCGAGCTTTCCAAGGTGCTCGGTTGTGGCGGCGGCGTGTCGCCGACGACGGTGGAAAGCGGCATCGCGGCTACTACTAAGTATTGGTTCAATCGAATGCGGTCTTGTCAAATTGGTGAGGCCAGAGAGGCATACAACACTCTGGTGGCAAACTTAGCCATGGCATGACCTTCTTTTGGCTACGGCTCGCGGCGGCGCTCCGGTAAGGTCGCGGCGCACGCGGCTAAGGCGATTCAGGCTTCCTCTAGCGCTTAGATCCGCGTAGCTAGCTCAAGGGGGTCGTGGCGGTGCTCCACGACGTTCTGTCCTGTACGGGTGCTAGTCGGATTGCTCGGAACGGGTGATTCGGCGTCGGAACGCGTCGGTGGTGAGCGCGCTCCGCCGAGAACGCGTCGTGCTGCGTTCTCGGTCTAGCAAGCTTGTAGTCCGGGGGTTTTGGCTGGTCGAGTGAGTGCATGCTGCAGGTGATCTTCCCGAGCCGGTATAGGCTCGTGCCTGCGCGTCCCGAGGGTGGAACGCCATGGCAAAAGCAGGGCAAGGTTCGGACATGGCGTGCGATGGCTCACCGTGGTGTCGGTGAAGCTAGGATGGCGGTGCAGTGGCGAGTCGGAGCCGTGCAGAGCGATCGCAGTGCCGTGCCGCTCCTCGTCCGCAGCTCGGCTTCTCCTCCGTGTCCGGCTCCGGCGTGCTCCGCGGCGGCGGCGCTCCGGCAGCTTCTCCTCCCCTGCTCCGCCCTTCTCCTATGCTCTCTCTCTCTCGGCTTGGTGCGGTGTGCCGGTCTGTGCTGCGGTGGCGGCGAGGGGAAATGAGGGTAGGGCTTCGGGGTGCTCCAATTTATAGGCGAGCTTGGCCAGCTCCAATGGCGAACGGTCTCGATTGCGCTCGGCCGATCGAAGGGCCGTGGCTCGAGTGGATCTAGGGCTCCGGATGGCGCGGGTTCGCTTGGCGGCCAAGAAAGGAGGGGACAGGAGGGGGACAGCGGGGTCAGGGCTCTGCCATGCGGTCGGCTGTGGGACCGGGGTCACGCCATTCGCGCGACACCCCCGGCAGGCGCGTTGCCTTCGTGAGGAAGAAGAACAGTGGGGGACGAGAGCGGCTGACAGGCGGGACCGGGTTGGCAGCGAGCGCGAGCGCGAGCGCGTGTGTGCCGGTCGCGCGCGTGCGCTGCCGAGCCGCGACGTGGGCCGCGCGCGGTGAGATGAGGAGAGGAAGGTCGGGCTGGCTCGGGCTGACTGGCTGGCCGAACTCTCTTTCTCCTTTTCTATTTTCAATTTAGTGTATATATACATATATTGCCCATTTTAAATATTGAGTAAATACAAATATAAATTGCAATAAATCCCAAATGTAATGCATAAGTTATTATTCTATGTGAATGGAATTAAAATGCAAACTACACTCCTTTATTTACCAATTTCATAATGAAACCTATATGCTTGCACAAGAAAAATGGGTTTTCACAATAAATAAATGAAAAATTTTAATTGGTTGGGATTTTTAGATTGTGTGGATTTTTAGGGTTGTTACAACATATGAGACGAGAGCAGCCCTCACCTATCAGGCTAGTCTTTTGGGTTGAATTAGGCTCAAGGCCTCGGTGTGTTGTCGACTCTAGTGGATCTGGGCCCGAGGAGCGCCAGCTCGTGGGTATAGAGAGTCGGGTCGAATCCGCTGCGCACTTTAACAAGTGGTATCAGAGCCCATGGTCAGAAAAAACTGAAAAATCTTAGAGGTCACACGGTGACGGGGGAGCCCGTTAACGTCTCGGAGGTTGACACGGGCTGTGTGTGACATGGAGCGTTGGACTCGAGGCCTGAAAAATGTCTTTCGAAGATCACACCGAGTTGTGTGATGTGAAGAGTTGGGTTCGATGTGTGACAGGGGAGATTGTTAGGTTTAGTCCCACATCGATAATTGATGATGGGGGAGCACAACATATAAGGTGGGGATAGCCCTCACCTATCAGGCTAGTCTTTTAGGTTGAGTTAGGTCCAATACCTGGGTATGTTGTCGACTCTGGTGGATATGGGTCCAAGGAGCGCCAGCTTGTGGGTATAGCGAGTCGGGCCGAATCCATTGCGCACTCTAACAAATTTGACACTGAGCTTCCGACTTCCAAGCGAGTACTTTACAAGTGGATGATTATTGACTGGTTTTCTTGCGTGCACATCACAATCCTAGTGTAAATGATTCACAATCGTATATATTTCCGTAACTTCGAAACATGGCCTTAGGGTTGGCGGTAGTGATTTTGTGAAAATTTATTGGGATCTATTTCTGCTCAATTCACCTCCCTCTACATGCTTAGCCCGACCTAATTTGGTGAAATCACCCTTAATTGCTTAGATAAGAAACCCAATAACACTAATTTCTTAGCTTAAACATCTCCATGGACAAATTAAACATTGATTGATACTAATAATAAAAGCCTAATTGCTTACTGACTTCATACTTAATTGTGTCCAAACAATATATGTAACATAGGCTTAGAACATAATTACTGGGTTCTGGTTTGAGATCATGGCAGCGCTAAGCTATCTCTAATTAATTGTTGAATGCATCCTATGCATATACATAGATGATAAATAAAACAACATTTTATCCATAGATTTTATAGATGATCACTGGTTAATAATAATCTAGCAAATACATGGATGCAGAACACTTAATAGATGTAGACTAGAACTTCACATTCGCTGTTGATGCCTATGCAGTTGGTGTAGCTGTCAATGTAGATGTAGAAGATTGACTTTATTTTTGCACTAGTTGAGGGCCTACATAACCTCTGTCAATGTAGAACTTAAATTGCTGGGAAGTGGCCTCCTTCTAGTCACCAACGACACTACCCTGGACAGGAACTTGACCTTCCTGAGCCCTCCAATCACTACCGGACACAGCTCATATGCCGTGTGCTCGAAGCACTCGGCAAAGCTCAAAAAACACTCGGCAAAGCCTTTGCTGAGTGTTACACTCAGTATAACTCACTCGCCAACTAGACTGACGGCAAACGGACTTTGCCGAGTGCCATTTGTCGGACACTTGGTAAACCATTTGCCATGTGCTAAATGGCATTCGGCAAAAAAATTTCAGAAAAGTATAAAAAAAATAAAATGGCACCTGGCAAAAAAAAAACAGAAAAATAAAAAAAACACGGCCTTCCGCGGCCGCGGCCCGCTCGCCGGGCCACCGCGAGCTCCGTGCACAACCGCGAGCCGCCGCGAGCGCGGATCCAGCCACCGGCGGCGGATCCGGCTGCCATGGTGGAGGAGGAGAGCACCGCCGCGCGGGCTGGTGGGGGAGGAGAGCGCCGCCGCGCAGGCCGGTGGGGGAGGAGAGCGCCGCCGCGCGGGTCGGAGAGGATGGGCGCGACGCCGCGTGCGCTGCTCCGCTGCCACCGCGCCCCCGCGCCCCCCGCTGCTCCGCCACCGCGCCGCCATCCGCCCTGCGCGCGCTGTGCCGCCGCATCGCGCCGTTGCCCGCCCCGCCGCTGTGGCCGTTTCCCACGCCGGCAAGGGAGAGAGTGGAGGGAGGCAGGAGGCAGGCGGAGAGGGAGAGAGTGCGGGAGGAAGACAGAGGGGCCCTCGGCCTTATCCGATGGGGGGGAGGGAGAGGGAGATCTGGGTCCAAGGCGATGGACCAATGGGAGGACACCGTTTGTGAATGGCGGATCGATGACGTGGCGTCTTTGCCGAGTGTTAAAGAGAAACACTCGGCAAAGTGAAAAATAAGTAAAAAGCTATTTTTTCGAACGGACTTTTTGATGACAAGATAATTTCAAATGTAAAAATCATCAACTACAAAGTTTCATAACTTTTCAATATCTACCACTTTTGTTTTGGCCATTTATCCATCTAAGGTCGTTTACAAAATTTCAATTTTAAAGTTTTGAAAATTCAAATGCAGTTTTTGCTGATTATATAATTCAAATTAGTTCAACTACAAAGTTATATAACTTATCAAGATCTACAACTTTTATTATGGTCATTTGTTCATCCGATAATTTGGTCATAATATTGTTCACAAATCTTATCTCTCTATTATAATTTCATAAACTACGAGAGAGACAGATAAGATTTGTGAACAAATTTACTTTCACTTTGTCATATGAAGAAATGATTAGAATAAAAGTTGTATATTTTGATGAGTTAAACAACTTTGTAGTTGAAAACTTTTTCATTAGAAATCATTTACTGATTCAAAATGTGTTTTGAAAAATTTCTTTGCCGAGTGTAAAAAAACACTCGGCAAAGAGGCCTCTTTGCCTGCCGAGTGTTAAAAAAAACACTTCGGCAAATAGGTCTTTTTGCCGAGTTTTGTTTTTTTACCGAGTATTTTTTATTTGGCACTCGGCAAAGAGTCTCTTTGCCGAGTGTCCGAAGAAAAACACTCGGCAAACCATGTGACACTCGGCAAAGATCCGGATTCTGGTAGTGAATTCCTTACAGATAGCTTGGGGGTTTGTTTCATAGGTTGGATGATGCTAGGGGTGTCATAAACCTATTAGAGTTAGAATCGCGTTGACACGACAAGACTTGTATATTGGCTTGGAGCTTTGCAGATGTAGATAACAATTGTACTCCAAGTTGGTCACGGGATTAACTTGAGATCATATTCCAACACCAATATGAATACAACAATGCATTCACTTAATAAGATTCATGCATGTCATATGGGCAGATGTAGAATCATTACACTACACGTAAGCCACCTGTGAAGTTACATTGTGATGAAACAGGCTGCCATACAAAAAAGAAGTAAACAAGTGAAATAACAATAATACATAGGATGACAAGAAGTTCCTATAACCATACAACATGACAATTTTCAGTAAATAAACAGATATGCGAATTTCAACATTTGTTTTGCTGAGATGAAGAGGCTACTGGAGATTGCAATTCACATAATATCTAACATTACACATAAATGTCTAAACAGATCATGACACCACTACGATTGCCTATTTGTGACCACCAGCAAATCCAATAAATAGGTCTGATAAGTATGGAGTATAAGGCGTAAGAGTAATTGCCTCATACTCATTTTTAAAGTACCCAAGAATGCGCGCTTTCCTACGGTTCATGTCATAAGCTACCATTTGTGCCTCCTGATGCCTGAGAAAGAAAATGACGTTACAATCCGGATGCACGGCGATCACATGGTAGTCAACCTTGTCTTCATGGTTCTTCTTCTGAAACACCTCCAGATTGCTCATCTGATGCTTTAGGACCCATTGTGGTGTATCTGAGTTCTCAAGAACCCATACTGATAGTCCATAGCTCTTCCATCTCCTACGATAACAAGAGGGCCGGGCATCCTCTAGATGGCCTTCTTCCATAATGCAATGTAGAATCCCCTGGGACTGACCAAGGAAGAGCACATAATTATTAGCTGCACCTACATGAAGCACAGGCGGTGCTGGGATGATGCATCGTGTATTCCCTTGTGGATCCACCTTAAGTATCACCTTGCTCCCTAGCGTTAAGTAAACCATGCCATTGACAAAGGCAGTCGGGAACCCAGAAAGCATGGAAGTTCCACTGATATCGCGAAACCGCCATCTTTCCAATAACCCTTGCCTTTCTTCAATCCAGTTGGCAGCACTGTGTCCCCAAACCCCAGTGTCTGACGAGTATGAGTGAGTGGTCGTCCTTGTCATGTGTGCATCAATATCATCATGGTCCCAAAACAGAACAAGCTGAAAGTGGGAGGACACAGCGGGGTCAAATAGAAGAGAGGTGTGCCTGGTTAAAGTGTTGATAATTTCGTCGTCGTCGTCGATCCAGGGGCAGCTTGGCACGCGCACCCACTGCTTCGTGGCCGGGTTGCAGACGATGTACCCGATCTCCTTCGTGTTGTGGTAGGCATCCCGGAGGAGGCCGAAGAGGACGAGGCCATTGCAGGTGTTGAGGAGGAAGATGTGCTCGGTCCTGTGCACCACCTTGGAAAGGAACGAAAATGAGTAGTCCATGGTGGGCACGTCCAATCCCCTCGCCACTATGCTGGCGAACCGACCAAATTCCAGCGGTGGCAGGATGTCGTCGTCGTCCTCCTCCTCGTCGTCGTCGTCCTCCTCCTCCTCTGTCATCGTCGTCGTCGTCCTCCTCATCGTCATAGACTTCTTGGCGGGCGCCGGCGCGGGCACGAGTGGCGAATTCTTGTGGTCGCATCAGGTCCACATCCTGATTGGTACTGCCATGGCCATAGAAGAAGCCTTGCAGGGATGGGGGCTGCTTCATGTGGTGGAGGCGGTCGCCGTGGATCTCCCGTTGAGCTGTCGCGACGAAGAAGGCCTTGGGGCGGCGGCTGCTGAAAGGTTTGGCGAGGGCCTTCACGAGGGCGCCATTAGGGAGCCTGCTGCGCTCGTTCACCATGCTTAGCTGTAAGTTCGCTGCAAGAATGGAAGGAGCTGCAGAGGCAAGAGGTGATCAGATTCAGAGTAGGACGGATCGGATGTGCTCAGGGTACAGAGCGGGGCGGGAATCGTATCGTGCATACCTGCCGGAGGCTGTGGAGATCGTCGTCAGTCGCTTGGTGCCGCGAGCGATTATTGGTACGAGATGGTAGGGCTTTGGGGAATGGAGGATATATAGAGTTTGGAAGTTCCTTGTGCAGCCCACAACGGCTCGCAAAACCACTTGAGCACCTTGTTTCTATCAGGTATACTGGCGGCCTGTAGATAGGAGCAGCTAGCTTGTAGATAGAAAGCCAGAAATTCATCAGCATGTACCCACAGGATGATTGGATGTAGTACATTATTACTCCAGCGCAGAAAGACCCTAATGGGACAAAACAAAATCAATCAACAATAATAATTTGTAAAATCTTTGATCAAAGGGATTTGCATATTAAATTATTGGCTTTTATTATATGTATTTGCATTAAATATCTATTATCTTACTATTTGTCCATCATCAAAACCTACTTCCTCGGTTCCAAATTATAATAGATATCTTTAATTTTTTTTTTGGTACATCGATTTTGCTATGTATCTAGACAGATGTTGAGAAAAATTTAGGGAGCTAGATGTGTAAATTTAAAGTACCTAGGACCTAGAAGAGAACTCATAACAAGTGTACGAAATTAAATGTGTAATTTGAATGTATCGGGACCTAGATGAGAACTCAAGACATGTTTGGGGACTTGTTGTCAATGTGATCTATAGTCCCATAGTTGTCAAGTTTCATTTCAAAAAAATTAGTCATCTCAGATTTTGTAAGTTTTGAAAATTTCAATCGATTTCTAGTGCTTGACTAGATCTATAAGTTTGTAGTCAAAAAATTGTTTCATTAAAATCTGGTCAAAAGAGGACACTATCCCTTTTCTTGTCTTACTTATTAGTACGTAGTAGTATATTGAAAGAGGAAGATGATGCGCAAGGTAAATAGTCATCGGTTGGATTCCTAGAGAAGCCCATATGCAATCCTATTTCGCATTAGGGGTTGAAGTCCTAGGGAAGCACATGTGCCCCATGCATATTTTGCACGAAAAAATTATACTCGTTTGCCATGATATCTTTTTCAAATAAATATTTTTCCATTTATTTTGGTATCTTTTTAGTTTTATTAAAAAGCATTAATAGATATGGTCGTCTGAGGCCAGTCTCACTCAATGAGTTTCATCTCCCAGTTTCCAACATATGAGACTATGGTATGAAACGAGTCTCTCTCACAGTGCAAAGTTTTATGGCATGGTTTCTTTGCTTATTTTATTATTCATGAGTGCCATGTGTCCATATCATCTCTCTTTTCTATCCCCATGAAACGAAATAAAACCCTCAATGCAGGTTTCATGGCATTTCCAATATTTTGGAAACAAGTGCGGATAAGTTTCATGGGACTGAAACCTTTCCCTCTCTCTCCTCCTAGTTTCATACAAAAAGCTGATATGACACCTTATTTAATGTGCATGAAATCTCCCATGAAACCCCAACATTAACTATGTATGGAAGCGGTAGACAGCCTCTGCTAATATAATAATGCCTCATCATTACTAAGGACTTTTTGACACAAATGACTAGACGACCCGCATCGGTAACCAGTGACCACTGACCAAGGATTGTTGAGCTTCTAATCTTGTGTTCAGCTGTTCTACTTGCATATATTATGAACATTTAAAACCATACATCCCTTCAGTGCATTTTACTTTATCTTGATCCTGTTAGAAAGTCCTATATTAACTTCTTAATTGAGAAGTATCAATAATATCGTACCTGTTTAGGTTTTAGATGACAGTTCTTCGATGTATGGAACTAGAAGCACTTTTGATCCAAGAGATCCATGAGAAAGAGTGGGTGAACTATGTCTCCAGAAATTTAAGCCTCTACTTGAATGTTACTAGAAAAAACATAAACTAACTAGAATGATATATACACCTTAGGATTTCCTAGTGTGTTCTACTTACTCAATACACAAATAGTTTAGCAACATTGAGCCTATTATCAACTAGATAACTTATCTAGAAAAGGTAACAAAAGGCCACACAAGTCAAGCACAAAAGCTGAAATTTAAATATGGTAAGTAAAGAGCAAGTGCCGAAAGAGGATAAACTTCCAGAGAGAACGAGATTTTTTTCTCTTAGTATTTGTGTTGAGCTTTCCATAAAGGCTTGTACAACCAATGCAATTGCTGCAAGCTACAAAGGATCACCATTGCCACACTCGTTTCAATTTTCTTGGTGCCATCCACTACAAAGCTTTTCCACCATGGGGTCTTCTCATCCCCAACCCCCAGACACCAAGTCGCCTTCCGCACACCAAACTCGGAGTGGTTGATGTTGCTAGAAGGTCACCAAGACATCATCAAGTGTGTTTTGTCATAGAAAGGTTACAAGAGCACATGAACTGGTCACACTCAAATTCTCTAGCTATAAGGTTTCTATTATACAGAGATTTTATGCTTTGGATGTGATCAATATGCAATTGAGGTGATGGATGGAGCATAGGATCACTTGTTCTTCCTTCTAGTAGCCTCAGGGCAATCATTTTCGGGCAAGTGCCAATATATGTAACACATCCACTACTACTAGCCACTGGAAATATTTCCAACATTTTTGTGTCACATCGAATGATAATATGGACCTTGAGGCATCACCGAATCATCCAATTGGACATTTGACTGTTGGTTTGCTGCCACTAGGACATCTGATCATTGGTTTGCTGCCATTGACACTAGGACCTGGCAACCAACATCACTGGATGATATACCAACTCCGTTACTAATATTCACCTTATGATACAATTGGATATAGCGGCCTTCAATCTTCATTAGTGTATCCTCTGGTGGCACTACCCTTTTCAACTTTGCCACCTTCACTGATCATCATTATCATCATCCTATATGATCCACATCTTCACCTCAACATATCACTCAGTGCTCTCTACCATAATTCACCGTGTTCTTCATTGTATTGTATCATATGATCCGCAGGCATACAATCCATGCAGTAAATATATGTAACAATATGGAAAAAGAGTAACCACCACAACTATGTTGAGTTTTTTTCCCCCAATGGATGGCCTTTTATTCTTAGAATTAGCCTATGATTTCTACAATTTTCTATTCTGGTGTCTTCGGTTTTTGTTTTGGCAAGTGGTTGGATGCCTTTTCTCCCAGTAGGTTCAAGCCGGAACCTTATTCCATTATGTAAAACGGGTAGTATATTGATCTACTATAGGGTGGTCCAACAACAATATGATAATTATATTCCTAATACCAAAGTGCTTTTATACATGTTTATAAATTAACCACCATGACCATTATATTTAAAAAATGAAATTAACCCAAAGCACCATGCAATTAACAAATTTTGTACTATCTAGTGCTGCCATTATTAAAACGTTAAGCCAAGTTCCCAATATGAGTATTTTCTCTTTTGTTGTTGAGGCCAAGAAATTACCAAGTAAACAGTAGGAAGTAAAACATAAATTGTCCTAAAATTTGTTTCAAAATTAATTACCCACTGTTACAATGCAACATGGAAGAAACAAAACCCAATATACCCCTATATACAATGGCTTTTGTATATACATACCAATCTCTTCCATCATTAATACCCAGTGGTCCTAGAAGAAATTAAATGCAACATCATTTGATTAATGTATAAGTTCCCTCACCCTACGTGCATTGAAGAGTCTAAACTTGTAGTTCAAATGCATTTTTTGATGTAAACACATAATAGAAGAATAAAAATATAAACATAGCTAAATACGGATGCACAAAAAAGTGAAGCATGGTGATCCATGTGGCCACTGGCATTGATCTAGATAAGGATTGTTAGAGAGGATACAAGTGTTGCGAAGTCGGTCATGGACCTCGTAGCTCTAAAGGTCTATACCAAAGACGTATTGACGGCACATTGTTTTTTGGTGCAATGCAGATGGAGAAATACTATTAATATATATATTAAAAAAATCATATAGAGTGATCGGCTACCAAAGTTTATCACAATGGGGAGTACCAAGTCTCTATATGGATGTTGTATTACAAAATGAACAAAGATAGAGCAAAGTTAAGAATATTTTTTCATTATCTTTGGGTGCTAAGTTCATCATGAACTACTAATATATATTCCTAAAATTACAATCCATGAAGAAGGAGCACATGGTCGATTATCTAATTAAATCCAATGGTTATTGTTGCCAATAATGATTGTGTCAAAACTCAATTGCTAAATGGTTTTACTCGATTCTAGCAAATAGCATATGACAACGTGCACCAATAATGATGTTTGAAACCAACTAAAATCATTGACTAAGAGTCTGCATGAAATTATACATATCAAATAATTTAAGAAACAATAGGCAATATCCAAAAGAATACTCCTTATTTCAAAATTAAAATTTGCTTTAGTTATGTCTTAAGTCAAACTTTAACTTTGACCAATGCAAGTTTATAGAACAACGCACCAACACTTATGGCATCAAGTTATTTTTGAAAGTACATCTATTTAACATGTAGATTTTAATATATTTTCTGAAATATTAGTCAAAGGTGGTGAAATTATTAACCGGGAAAAGCAGAAATGGACTGTAACTAGAATGGAGTATATTTGTATCAGTGAAGTTTGTAAAAGTTCCTCATACCGGAAGTATGTTTCCTTATGTATGACCATAGCAAATCGAACTCTGAATTTTCATGCATGTTTCTAAATGGAATATCCAAATGTTTCAAATTAAAGCTGATATTGTTATTACCTCATGACAAATCAAATTGTCCAAGTTGGCCGTTGTAATGATGATTTCTGCATAACAGAACATCAGTCGTCGTGCGGACTAGCACAGACCTAACTCTTGTTTACTCTAACAAAATACAGTTCACTATTGTTAAGTATATATATATAATGTAGATTGTTCTTCGGTTGTTTATGGAACTACTGCTTTGGAGAAGAGGGAAAATCACCTTAATGTAAATCTAGTATATAAACTACTACTGCTTCTCAGGTCTCTAGCTAGCTGTCCATCCAGAACTCTTCAAGCCATTTCACAACGAACACTAGTAGAAAAATGGTTTCCACTAACGCTAGCAAAATATTTTTACAGACGGTTCCTGTTATCGTGCGCATGTGAAAAGAAACACGTCGGGCCAGAATTAGAACCGTCTGTGTAAATGACTTTACACAGGCGTTTTGGTTAAGAAAACCGCCTGTGTAAATGAACCAATTACACAGGCGGTTCACATAAGAAACCGCCAGTGTAAATATGATTTACACAGGCGGTTTTGTTAACCAAACCGCCTGTGTAAATGAATTATTTGTACAGGCGATTTTGTTAAGAAACCCGCCTGTGTAAACCATTTTACACATGCGGTTTCTTATGTGAACCGCATGTGCTTCTTCCAACTGTATATATACCCCTTCTTCTATCCCGAGACAGACCTGTAGCTCACAACCAGCTTCCATAGTTGGCGATTTGGAGGTCCAGATTCGCAAAATACATAGAGAGAGGTTTTGCCCTTCATTTCTTCGAAGGAGGTTGCTATAAAAGGTTAGTTAATGCCTTCCAAAGCTCTTTTTATCCATTGTCGCTCAATTTGTGCTACTTTTTGGATCTAGGGTTTCACCATGGGTTAGAGAGAAGAAATAGTTAGGTTGTT
This sequence comes from Eremochloa ophiuroides, assembly GCA_038502445.1. NCBI lineage: Eukaryota > Viridiplantae > Streptophyta > Magnoliopsida > Poales > Poaceae > Eremochloa > Eremochloa ophiuroides. Next base: position 15,287,680 of record JAHLJS010000001.1, on the reverse strand, counting down.
TCCTTAAATGAGGTTGTTTATGATGCTTCCATAATGTCTCTCTTCTCCTTTTCACTGTTGCTTCTCAATTTTTACTTGTTTTCATGAATTATGTGCTATATATATATCTAGCTCTATGTTCTATGTTGTGTATTTATGTAGAGAGGAATATTGTTTTTTAATATTTTAAATTATATTCTCTATACTTCACTATTTATTTATATTAACATCAATGCTCTCTTTATTTCACTATTTACTTATATTACTATTGCTATGCTCTCTCTTTTACTTTAATATTTATTTATTTATATTACCATCGTCTATGCTCTTTTTTACTTCACTATTTATTTTTCTACTACCATATCTATGCTCTCTTTATTTCGCTATTTATTTATATTACCACCGTCTATGCTCTCTTTTACTTTAGTACTTATTTATATTAGCATTAATGCTTACTTTACTCACAGGTGAAGATGGAGAGGTCACGATGGATGTATAACTTATCAAAACTAGATCCATCATTCATACATGAGGTCAATGGATTTATTGATGCCGCTAGGAGCCATGCTTGGAGAACAACGACACAGCACATATGTTGTCCATGCATAGACTGCAAAAATGTTGTTGTGTTTGATGATACAAAACAAATCATCTCTCATTTGGTGTGCCGAGGCTTTATGGAGAATTACTTAGTTTGGACAAAGCATGGAGAGGGTAGCTCTGCGCCTCAGACGACTGACCCAAAACACCAACCTCGTCGATCCACATGTGCGTGTTGACAGATGTCAGTTCGAAGACGAGCCACAAGATCATTGTCCTCGGAGTGAGCATGTTTTGCCAAACAATACTCATCATGGTTTTGATGGTAAAAATAAAGGTGTCGAAGATATGCCTAGTGCAAAAGAAGATGCGGAATTGATAGATGCACTAATGCGTCGTTATACAGACCCATCAATGTTTCTCATTAAAGATATGGAGGCCTTGAGGAAAGCAGCAGAAGAGCCTTTGTATGCAGAGTCTAAGGGTTGTACCAAAAAATTCACGACGTTGCGATCTGTGCTGAATTTGTTGCTGCTAAAGTCTAGATATGGTTTGTGTGATGCTGGCTTTGATGCATTCCTGAGTCTTATCGCAGACATGCTTACAAAGAAGAACAAAGTGCCTGCTAACACCTACTATGCAAAGAAGCTAATCAGTCCACTTACTATGGGTGTTGAAAAGATCGACGCATGTAGAAATCATTGTATTCTATATAGAGGTGATGAGTTCAAAAACTTAGACAGATGTTCAAATTGTGGTGCAAGTAGGTACAAGACGAGTAAAGATCATCGTGAGAAAAATAATGTTTCGTCGGGTAAGAAGCGTAAAAAGACCCAACCGAAGCAGAGTTCAAAACCCACCAACAAAGGAAAAGATGAAGTAGACTACTACGCTCAGAGAAAGGTTCCTGCATTGGTGATGTGGTACCTTCCCGTAGTTGATCGATTGAGGTGTTTGTTCGCTAACCCTGAGGATGCAGAACTTATGAGCTGGCACGCTTCTAATGAGCACAAAATGATGGAAAGCTTCGACATCCAGCCGATGGCAAGCAATGGCAAGATTTTAATAACAATCATCCAGAATTTGCTAAGAAACCAAGAAATGTTAGGTTCGCACTGAGTACTGACGGAATGAATCCATTTGCCGAGAGGAGCAGCACGCACAGCACGTGTCCGGTGATCCTTACCATCTACAACCTGCCTCCATGGTTGTTGCAGAAGCGGAAATACCTTTTGTTAACCATTCTTATTTCTGGACCTACACAGCCTGGAGTTGACATGGATGTATTTCTAGAGCCTTTAATGGAGGAGATGAAGATACTGTGGGAAAAAGGTGTCCAAATATTAGACGAGTATCGCAAAGATTCGTTCACACTTAGAGCAATTATTTTTGTTACTATCAATGATTACCCTGCTCTCTTCACATTATCAGGGCAGTTCAAGGGGAAGGTTGGTTGTGTAATATGCATAGATGACACCGCTTATGTGTCCCTTGATGCATCCAATAAGCTAGTGTACATGAGGCACAGGCGCTTCTTACCGAGAGGACACAGGTACCGCTTGCGAAAGATGGATAAGTTCTTCGACAATAACAATGAACTGTACTCTACTGCTCCATCAGGTAACAGCAAGGGTCAAAGAGTTTATCTTATAGTAAGCAAAATCAAATTTGTTTTTGGGAAGAAGACAAAGGATGGAACAAAAAGAAAGGATAGGAAGCCAACCCCAGGGGCTACATTCAAGAAGATGTCTATTTTCTTCAAGCATCTACCCTACTGGAAAGAGTTAGACGTACGACACGCGATTGATGGTATGCACATTCAGAAGAATATGTTTGAAAGCATAATTGGAATCTTGCTAGACATGAAGGGCAAGACGAAGGAAGGACTGAATTCTCATCTGGACATGGTACAATTAGGCATTAAAAAAGAGCTGCACCCTGTTCTTCTTGAAAATGGGAAGTACCATCTTCCTGCAGCAAGCTACAACCTGATCACAGATGAAAAACGAGCGATGTGTTTGTGGTGGAGGAACTTGAAAGTGCCATCTGGATTCTGCTCCAACATAAAGAGTATTGTGTCAATGAAAGACCTTACACTCCACAACTATAACTCCCATGATTGTCATGTCATGCTGACTACTTTTCTCCCTGTTGCCATCTGGGCTATAAATCCCACATTTCTGAAGATGGCAATCACAAGGTTGTGCTTCTTTTTCAACAAGATCTCACAGAAAGTAATTGACCGCGAGGACCTGTCATCTCTACAGGAATTCGCAGTGGAGACCTTGTCACAACTAGAGATGTGTTTCCCTCCCTCATTCTTTGATATAATGGTACATCTTGTGGTGCACTTGGTGCCACAAATCGAGGCCCTGGGTCCCATGTACTTCCATGAAATGTGGACATATGAGCGTTTCATGTCAATACTTAATGGATATGTTCAAACTCGTGCTCATCCTGAGGCATCCATGGTAGAAGGGTACACTATCGAAGAGGCCATTGAGTCCGGAGGTCCATTCTGCAACAATGTTCTGAAAGACCAGATTGCAATAGGCTTGCCTCCTTCACGACACGAGGGTAGGCTACATGGAAAGGGAAGGATGGGACAAAAATCATTCATCCCACCAGACTACAAAATAGTCCTCGAGGCACACCACAGCATCCTACATCAACTCTCGATAATGGAGCCTTTGATCGAGAAACACGTGGAAGAACTTCGTGAACATAATCATGAGCAAAATGACAGTTGGGTAATGAAGGAACACAAGCATCGGTTCACCGCATGGCTGAGGGATCAGAACATTCCATAAGCAGAGACATTTGAAGAACAGACCATCAAACAGTTGGCATATGGACCACCACGTCAGATCACCATATGGCAAACCTATGACATTAGTGGCTTCACTTTTTGTACCAAGACCAAGGACAACAAAAGCATTGCACAGAACAGTGGTGTTCGATGCGAGGCCATAGACGAAACTGGTGAGATTACCACATACTTCGGGTTCATTGAAGACATATGGGAATTAGACTATGGTACATTTCAGGTCCCTGTGTTTCGATGTCAATGGGTTCAAGATAAACATGTCACAGTGGATAACTACGGGCTCAGAGTTATTGATCTAAGTAAAGTAGGTTACAAGGATGACCCTTGGATCCTCGCTAACCGTGCTGCACAAGTGTTCTACGCTGAACAGATCCTTTCTAAGAATGAGCAGAAAACTAAGGACAAGCAGAAGCATGTAGTTTTCCCTGGAAAGCAACAAGCTATAGGAATTGATGGTGTACCTGATCTGGAGGACTTCAACCAGTTCAACGAGTTGTCTCTCTTTACGGACCTTCCAGAGAAGATAAGGACTGTTGAGCAAAGCATCCCACAAAATTCGCTTCCCTATGCTCGCCACGATGGACAAGGAAGAACAGTCGGTGGCTAGAATCTATTTCTCATTTATCTTGTAATATCCATTTCTGTATTAATTTGTACTCTATGCTTCCTACCATTTCTATATTTCAGTATCTCGAACAATATGAGTGAACCATTGCTAATATTTACGTTTTACTTTCCCAACATGATTGAATAAGACTAATATAATAAAATAATATATAGAATATAAATAAACAATAATTATAAAGCCCAATATAAATAATATAAACCATAAACCCTTTACTTAAACAATATATAATAGTAAATAAACAGTAACTGTAAAACAATATATAGAAACAATATGCAGAAATAACATAAACCATAAATCCTTTATACAGGCGGTTATCAATGTAAACCGCCTGTAGAAACATCTTTTTACAGGCGATTTACATTGATAACCGCCTGTAAAGATCTTTCTACAGGCGGTTCTTAAAGTGAACCGCCTGTAGAAACATCTTTTTACAGGCGGTTTATATTGATAACCGTCTGTAAAGACCTTTCTACAGGCAGTTCTTAAAGTGAACCGCCTGTAAAGACCGTATGATATATATCCCGCCATCGATTCTGAAATTTCACCGAGTCTCGGAGGCGCGCCATTTTCTTCAAGGACGCCGTCAGGCTGCCGGATTCTGCCGCGCTCATCGTCCTCGGTTCGCCGCACCGCCGCGCGCCCCTTCTCTCCTCCGAGCCTCTGCGCCTGCCCCGCCACGCCCCCCGTACATTCTCCGAGCCCGTGCGCCGCTGAAAGGTCCTAAATGGCTAGAGGAGGTGAATAGCCTATAAAAATTCTACAACCAACAACTCAAGCAAGAGGTTAGATAAATAGTAAGCGAAGCGAATTAAGCGCTAGCCTACTAAAATGAGCAAGCCACCTAATCGTTCTAGGCTATGATCTCTAGTTACACACCAACAAACCTATGTCGCTACTTTACTCTACTTCCTAGGTGAACAACAACACAATAGTAAACTTACACAAAGGTAAGTACACGAAGGTAAAGAGTAGAGAGTGATTTTTATACCGCCGGTGAAGAGTAGAGAATACCAAATGAATAATCAATCACAATACAATAGAAATCCTTGGTAGAGAGATGACACAAGATTTTTTACCGAGGTTCACTTGCTTGCCGGCAAGTTAGTCCTCGTTGTAGCGATACACCCACTTGGAGGTTCACGCGCTAATTGGTATCACACGCCAAACCCTTTTCAAGGGTGCCGCACAACCAACACAAGATGAGGATCCACAAGCTACGAGCAATCCACTAGAGTAGCCTTTTGCGATCTCCCGCGGGGATAGGCTCAAGAACCCCTCACAACTTCACCGATCGGAGGCGGAGACAATCACCAACTCACCTCAATGATCCTCGCAGCTCCAAGCCGTCTAGGAGTCGGCAAACTCCAAGAGTAACAAGAGAAACCGCTGCGAAAGACAACTACCAAGTGCCTCTAGATGATCTCAATCAATGCAATGCACTTGATGCTCTCCAAACTCACCAAATGATGATCACAATCAAGTAGGATGAGTGAGAGTGGAGTGGGAAGGCTTCACAAGCAAGTAGGAGTAATTAGAGTGGCCAAGAGATGCTCCCCAAACCGGCCAAAGGGCTATTTATAAGCCACACACAAAGAACTAGCCGTTTGGACAAAACTGCGCACCGTCGGACTGTCCGACGGCCAAACCGTCGGACTAACAACTCCGGTCCAACACCTCGGATGGACGCCACGTGTCCACTGCTGTTTGAAGTCAACCGTTGAAACACAACGGCTATTTTCTCGCACCAAAACTCACCGTCGGACAGAGCACCGTCGGACCAAAAGCCTCGGTTCGACGCCTTCAGCAGACCACCGTCAGACTGAATCGCAGAGGGTCGTCGGACTAACGATCGCGACAGTCCGACGCTTCCAGAGAGCTCCCCGAGCGCTGAAATCCGTCGGACGATAGTCCGATGCGCACTGTCAGACTAAACCGGATAGTCTGATGCCCTCAGAAGCAGCCACATGTCAGCTCTCGCTCGTTCAGCACCATCGGACGCTCAGACAATAGTCCGACGCTCCGAAACACAGAGTCCGACGCTCTGAAACTGCACAGCGCTGGGTTAGCCGTCGGACTCAACTAATTTGTCCGACGCTCTGGCGAAGTTAGGGTCCGACGCCCAGTTTTCTCAGGATTTTCACTCAAACCTTTCACCCTTTGTTCTCAAGTGCTAACACCAAGTGTTCTACACTTTGTGCACGTGTGTTACCTTTTCAAAAGATTTTTCCAAGGGTTTGTTAGTATCACTAGCATCTATATGCAATGCAATGATCATGAACACCTAGTGGCACTTGATAACCGCATTTTATCAACAATTTTTCCCCTCTTGATAGTACGGCTATCTATCCTAAATGTGATCACTCCCTCTATGGAGTCTTGATCATCAAAACCAAAAGAGCTCCTATTGGTTATACCTTTGCCTTGAACTCCCGGTTTCTTATCAACTTCCTTTTCATCTCTTGATGGACCTTGTGGACACCTTTGATGATGGACTTATACCATTTGCATAGATGCCATCATTACCCTTCACTTGTGGCCTCCACGGATCCGGTCCTTTGCTTCATCTTGTTTGCTAATTGTTCTCATGAAACATTTAGAGCACACTATTAGCAAACTAGGTTTCATCAATTACCCTAAAACCAAACATGGGCTTTCAGCCATCCCCGCCGCACGAGCCCCTTCTCCTCCGCGCCGCCTGCCGCCGGTAAGCCATCGTCAGCACCGCTTCTCCTCTCCCCCACCCTCCTTGCAGGTTGAGCGTCGGCGGCGTGCGGTGGTGCGGTGGTGGTGCGGCCTCCCCATGCCCGGCTGGCGGTGGTGGTGGTGTGGCCCCCCATGGTCGAGCGCGGCGGTTGTGGTGCGGCCCCCCATGGCGGCGGTGGTGGTGCGGCCCCCCATGGCAGCGGTGGTAGCGGCCCCCCATGCCCGGACGGCGGTGGTGCGGCCCCCATGGCGGCGGTGGTGCATGCGGCCCCCATGCTCGCGGTGGACACAGTAGTGGGCCAAACAGTAGTGGGCCGGCCCATTTTTTTTGAAATTTTTTAATTTTTTTTTAAATTCTATATGTTGAGTTTTAGAGGTCCAAAAATTATGATTCTAGTTTTGTTAGTCTTCTAAAAACATGATCTAGCTAACAAAAATATATAATACATAGGTTCTTCATTGATTTCATGATGTTTTACATAGGTTCTTTATTGATTTTGTGTAAATTATACAACCCATAAAATCATATAGATTCTGTGTAAATTAGTTTAAGAAGTTTTAAATGAATTTTATGTATAGTATATGACTTATGCAATTTATGAATTGATTGTAAAATGGTTTTGCGAATATTCTGTGTATATATGACGTATCAATTTATGAATGACGTATGAAAATTGATTTATGAATGGCATATGCATGAATATCGACTTGTCGTATGACAAGTTAGCGTATTAGTTTTCATATGAATACCACTATGATATGTCAGGTTTCCGCGATGAGTTCTCCACACGAAGAGCAACGTGTGGAGTCCCCCTCTAATGAACCTAGCGATTCGCAAGGAAGCGGAGAACACCAGTCGGACGATGAAGTGTACGAGAGTCCAAGCGATCCGTGTCCTAGTATAGATAGGGCTGCTCGTCGTGAAGAGGAGCGTGACCCTAATTACGATCCACGAGACGATATGGTATTAGTTTTCATATGACAACTTAGCGTATTAGTTTTCATATGTATATCCATCCACGATTTTAATATTGTTTGTGCCTTATTACGTGAATAGGAGGTGCTATCGCACTTTCGCGAGTTAGCAGATGCGGAGGAACAAGAGGATCTTGAACAAGAACAACCAACACAGGCAGAGACCGAGGCACCCAGCAAGAAATCTAGGAAACGACAACAGAGTGATCGCAGACAAGGTGACAGAGGAACAAACAAGTGGGAGGACAAGATATATAGGGTTACAGATGTCAGTCCAAAAGGAGAGCCCCTACAACCGGATGAGGTCCAAGCTAAGTTCCGTAACGCAGTTGGTTTCTTGGTTAGGGACAATCTTGATATCACAATCTTGAAGTGGAAGGATGTGCCAGATGCAGTCAAGAATACCATGTGGGAGAAGCTCTCAAGAAAATTTATCGTGCCGCGGGGTTCAGAAGAACTCGTACGAGACTATGCAATGCGGCAGATTGCCATCTCGTTCTGGGGTTGGAGGTCTGAGTTGAATAACAAATACTTGAAGCAAAGGTTGGACACGATGAGGAAGTACAAGATCACAGAAGGTCAGTGGACGGTTTTCAAAGAGCAGAAAACTAACCCGGAATTCTTAGCTCGAAGTGAAGCCAATTCCGCACTTGCAAAGAAGAATAAGTACCATCACCACCTTGGCACTGGTGGATACAAGCGTCAGATCCTAAAATGGAGGGCAGAAGAGGCTGCGAGGAAGGCGGCAGGACTACCGGTCCTTTCTGAGGAAGTTGGTGAAAGGAGCGCGAATTGGCTTCGTGGTCGAAAGCCACAAGAAACCTCGACCGGGTTGTCCTTTCCTGAGGCAATGGTCGAAGAAGCAGCAAAGAACATATTTGCGGTGGCAGCTAAGGAGAAGCAAGGATCGTTCAAAGCAGAAAGGGAGAAGGACATCCTAACTCTTGGGCTTGGTAACCCCGAGCATCCGGGTCGAGTGTGGGGCATCTCCTCAAGGTTGGGCTGGAAAGAAGGTTTCGGTGAAGAGTGGGTTGGCATGTACAAGAAACGAGATCGGTACAAGGAAGCCATGAAAGAATATTTTGAGGAGGAGGGTAAAAAAGTATTCCAAGACATGATGGCCAAGGTATTATCGGGCCGTGACCCTCAAATGCTGCAGCAACTAACGAGTGTATTGTCGTCAGCACAGAACACGACCACACAGACTCCGCAGATGCAGTTGGTAGTAGCACCTCAGTCGAGTTCTCAACAAAATGTACCACCGGCGCCGAGCAGTGTCGCATCTACCACAAAGGTTCGGTACCCTGTTGATGGCATAGACAGGCCAATGCCATGCTCCCTTGTCATAAGCTACGGGATTGCCAAGATACGTACAAGGGAAGTTGCTTCTGGGTATGCAATACCAGAACGAAAGTTCCATGATGAGGACATTCCCGAAGAATACTGCAGGACACAGGTGGTGAACGTCATGCCAGGTTATGAGGGCGACATGTTGGACATCCCTGCTCCCGAAGGTATCGAGAAACTCGAACAGGCTGTCAACAACTTCATCCTCTGGCCTCGACGAGACATCAGGTTGAGTGCTCCACCACCCTCCTCTGAATCCTTGCCACAAACTCAGGAACAAGGCCAGGAACAATAATCGCCTCCCCGTCCTCAGCCTGACCCACCATCACCTCCCCTTCCTCAGCCTAACCCACCATCACCTCCTCTTCCTCAACCTGACCCACCACCGCCGCCTCCCGAGCCCATGACACAAACTACACCACCAACCAAAGGTGATCAGGCAAATCCTGATAAAGATCCAACACCACCGACCGCGCCAAAGAAGGGCAAAGATTCAGTTAAGAAGAAGAGCCAATATAAAGGACTTAGATTGGTTTCACCCTTTGAGTCAAAGAGAAAAAGTGCTGGGACGATCCTATTCTTAAAAGGAATAGTAAAGTCCCGTACGACACGTACCATTGACTGTGCCGAGGAGGAGAAGTCAACGCAATCCATAGTGAAGGAAGTACATATCAAAAAGCCAACCAAACAGGATTATGATCATGTCCCTTCAAACTATGTGCCAGGAAGGCCCCTTATACGGTGGGAGAATTTGATAAAGTTGCCACCGCAAATAAAAAAGATGCATGACTGGTACATGAGAGCGGCTCAAGTTGGCATCGACGCAATCAGCGCATCTATACCACCAGGGACATTTGCGACTCCAAGAGAAATAGCTTATGTAACCTTCGAGGACATGCATTTGTTCTTAAACCTCAGGAGAATGGATGTACAGCTGGTGACAATTTGGTGCTTGTAAGTGTTCTCGAATTAACAACAAACTTGCGCTATTATTATTACGATGACGAACTCTAATTTGCACGTGTATATAACTTGCAGGATGCAAGAGGACGAGCAGGCGAGGAGGTACGCTGAGGAGCATAATTTTAGTGAGGCTCAAATGGTTGGTTATCTCAGCCCTATGAGAATATGTCAGACGGAGCACACATTGAGGCTTGGAAAAATCGAGGAGGAACAATTGAAAGACAAGACACCGGAGGAAGCTGAAAAGATTAGAGTGCAAATGAAAAAGGACCTGGAGGCCAATTTCGCAGCCTACCTTGGACATGTAATGCTTTCTTTTAAAAATAGGAGCTGCATACTGGCCCCATATAATTTTGAGTAAGTTAGTCAAATTATTACATATACATTGGATACCGGTCCCATACAACTTTGTTTCTTGCAGCGACCATTGGATCCTGTTCAAAAATTGTCCCTATTTAGGAAGGGTAACCGTCTATGACTCTGCAGATTACGCCACGTCAAGATATCAACCATTCTTGACCTTATTAGAGAGGTAAGGAGAAATATATGCATACGTGCTTAATAATATCGATCAGAATTTGAGATCAATAACTTGATTATTCTATTTGGTCGGTATCGTAGGGCATATAGGTTTTATAAGATACAAGGTGGACCGTATGACCCGAGCACGAAAGGCAACTCGTTGAGAGTATTTTATGACTGGCCGGTATGTAAATTTTATGACTAAAAAACGTATATTATGAAGGATGATGTTACATCCACTCACCCATTATTATAAATCTAGTGCCATAAGCAACCACCCGGCTCGGTGTACTGTGGATACTACGTGTGCGAGTTCGCTAGATTGAGTGGACGATACATCAGGAACATTGATGAGGTAAAGTAATTTTATATAGCCAAGTACGAACGTTATGTCATTTTGTAGATCCATGCTAATAAAAATCTCATTTACAGAGGTATAAAATACCACCAAAGCAACGATTCAGCAACGAGAATTTATACGAGATAGTTGCGGACTTGTGCTCATTCGTCATGAAAGATGTGATTCCATGCAACGGAAATTATCACGACCATACAAGCATCCTCTCAAATCCAGAATATAGAATTCTAACCAAAATTCATAGGCTAGGGCTCAAGCGAAATGAGTATTAGAGCACTTGATTGAGATGTAAACAGTTTACAAATAACAAGTTGCAGGTGCATGTAAATAGTTTGTAAATTTTTTAATCCTGAGTTGTATATTATGTCTACATTTTGATATAATTGATATTTGTTGTACATAACCAAACTTATATAAATAACATAAAATATAAATGTAAATATAAAATAAAATATGTAATAACAAATAATATAATGGCTAAAAAATAACACAGGAGGTTAGCAGTAACAACCACCTGTGAAAACATGTTTTCACAGGCGGTTTTGTAGCAACCGCCAGTGGAGAGGATTTGTTTTTACAGGCCTTTAGCACTGACGGCACTGAAAAACGTCAATGTAGGGTGTTCTGGAACCGCTTATACAGACCTTTTTTTTAACTAGTGGGACAGAGATCCATCTAGATTGAACACGATGGAATTGTACAGTTCCATCAGAGTAAATATGCACTAAGATTATAAAAATAAATAAAATACACAAAATTTTATTTTAATATGGAATCAAGGCTTCTGTTTAGTTTCATATTACTGAAAAACAAGCATATTCATCTTTTGCAGGGCTGCTAAAGTAGACCTAATGTTGTTGTAAAGGAAGCAGGCCCAATATGAAATAAAATAAACTATGCTACTTTTGAAGTTAATGTAAGTCTTCGGTTGAAGCCTTATTGCTGCATGCATTATTTATATAGACGGAAAACTCACAAGACTAAATAAACATATGCAGTCGGGTTGAGGCAACAAACTCACAAGACTAATTATCATTAATGGGACCATGCATTGTTATTATCACTCTTGATACACAAATTTAGTATTGAAAGCATATATTAACTTGAAAGCCAAAAGCCATCATTTTTTGCAACTTGGGCCACTGCATTCACAAATTTATTTGTCAATGCATTTATTTGTCAACCGTATGGTGTATTACTTTGGAGGCTAGAAATAATCAGGAGGAAATAAACCCAAACACACATACAACATTTCACAAATATAATGGAGTAACCAAGTTACTAGCTGATTATCCATATATATGGAGTCCAAGCACAATGTCACTGCATTTTTTTAAAAAAATTTTAGAAAAGGGAATATATATTAATATTCCAGCCTCTGTATCGATTGATACTTATAGCTATCCAAAAGTACACGAACGAAGCAAACCAACCATCGAACACTTTGCGACATTCCAGAAACACTGGAACAAGCAATAGGCCTAAACATAACACAATCCATTTGTGAAGAGCCATCCATTTATAGTAAAAACTTGCATAGCCGCCGTCTCAAGAGCACGACATCCCGATATAATTTGAGGTCTTTCCACTTCCGTTTGCATCAACGCCCAAAAGTGGATCCAGTATGTCCCTTTAAAAAGCACCTGTTAAAAGTAATATCATTGTGGTTTAGCCAGATTGCCCAAAGGTTCAGGCTCTAGCCAAAATTTGGTGTTTTATCTCCTTTGGCCACCCATTTAACCAGTTTGAGAACATATGTGCCACGTTTAATGGTGTTGGCAATCCAAAAGAGATATGTAACAATCTCCAAATAAATTTAGCAGTTTTGACAGTCAAAGAAGGGGTGCTGAATAGTCTCATTGAGATTAAAAATCAGCATTTAACACTCCCTTCCCACCGTCTTCTAGCCAAATTATCTTTGGTGAGAGTCACACCTTTAACCATGTACCAGATGAAGATTTTAACTTTCAATGGCAATTTAAGTCTCCACAAAATATGTTTATGTGGTATAACATTGTTAGCCTGCGACATGCTATGTGACTCTAGACAGCTAGGCAAAACATATCAAATCATAATCAAAATCTTCTCTTTCCCAAGATTCATGTCATATGGCCGGTGTAGAATCAAAACGTTTTCAATTAATAATAGTCTATGGCGCCAAGTATAGTTAATAACCCAGTCAAATACAAAGTCAGAGGAAACAGATAGAAGAAATTAAATATACCAAGCGCTACTAGCATCCACCATAAGGTATACCAACAGGTTATTGTTACCTTGATAGTAGAACAAAGTTCAATAATGGAGGAGATCTGGGACTGGGAACCTAAAATTTCATGTTTTTTGTTCAGTTTAAGATTATATTGGAGTCACATCAAAAAAGAATGTTGTTATTGACATGAATTGTTATTTGATCATTCAGAAAATACAACCTTTGACTTAATGAAGGATGTGCACCATTTTGAGTTTAATCATGAATTCTTGCATTTCTCAAGTTTGTCCTAAAAAACTCGTAACACATGTTGGAGTACTACAGAGTATCAACTTTGCTGACTTGTATACGCTAAGAGCAGCTCCAGTGTAGCCAAAACAAAACCAATGTAGGGGAAGAAATCGAACACAACACACTTATATAGAGCACTCAAATCTTCGGTGTGAGATAAACAAAAGCGAATTTCAAACTTGGTTCGACTCGTGGGAATAAAATAATACTCACTCCTCCCTAAAATAGATGTCGTTCTCGCTTCCTAAGTATATATATACAAGAAAATATTACTCCCTCCATTTCAAATTGTAAGTCATTCCAAGAATTTTGGAGAGTCAAACCAACCTTAACTTTGACCAAAGTTATAGAAAGAAATATGAAGATTTATGACACCAAATAAGTGTACTATGAAAATATATTTGATGAAGAATCTAATAATACTTAGTTAATATTGTAAATATTATCATCTTATTATATAAACTTGGTCAAAGTTGAAATAGTTTGACTCTCCAAGATTTTTGGAATGACTTACAATTTGGGATGGAGAGAGTAATATTTATATTACATAATTAGAATCATTAGATACGTCGTTAAACCTATTTTCATAATAAACTTAATAAATTTATTTGAAGATACAAAATTTGCTAATATTTTTGACAAACCTAGTTAAACTTTTGAGAAAGATTTGACTAACATAAATACCATAGTCACAACTATTTTGGGATGGAGTACCAGGGACTTGGGACTTTGGAGACGAGAGAACGGGAGAGAAGGGAATGGGAGCTCTCATGCAGAGCTGGCAAGGATAGCTATGAACACAACAAATGATATTTAACTGGAGCTGGGAGCGACTCACACTGGTAGCGGACGACTGTCAAACACAGAAGAGAACTCTGTCTATCGGTTCGATTCACACAGTGCAGCTGTCCTAAGTAGGTCCAATTACTAGGTCAACCAATGGTTGTGAGCTGTAACAAAAGGAACCAATGCCTTCTAGTTGAATATGGTACAAGTGTACTGGAAAAGCTACGGATGTAAGAACCAGCAACACTAATCAACATGTTACAGCTATTACGCCATTTTAGGTAGATGCCATAGAATTCTCTTACTTGCCAATCATTATTGTAGGAAAGTTCAAATTAACTATGTGGAACTTGTACATATGTTGAAACAGAGAGGAAATTAAACCACACAGTTAAAAGACTAAATAAACGCTATATTGAAAATGCAAATAAAAAAAATGATGCTTGTAAATTTGTAATCCCGTAAAAGGGCATAGATTGTAGCATTATTTAGTACATGTGAATGGCTTATTATATCAAACTAAAATATAATAGTTTGAGCAGCATGGGGAGCTACATTCATTGGGATTGCTACCTTACATGCATTCTAAACAGGACTATTGCTTTAAGCAAAGCTAAACTCTTATTACTGGGTAGACACCCAAAAGCCCATACATAATTGGAAGATGAATGAAACTCTCACTGAACATCCAAATGACTACATATTCCCCAAGCAGTGCACTTTTACTAGTGCTCATTTGTGAGAACCAATGACTCCGAGAAATAACTCAGATAAGTACGGAACAAAAGGAATGATCTTATCTGAAGGGTGATGTTTATAGGTATCCATGACACGCACTTGCTGACGGTCCAAGTCATATGATATCATTGCACGATCGTTCCAGCGCCGCCGCAGAAGAAAGAAAACCACGTTGCAGTCAGGATGCATGGCCACCACACGGTAGTTAACCAAGCCATCGTAGTTCTTGAACCAGTTCCCGAACAGCTGCTGACGGGTCACCTTATGCTTCAACACCCACTCTTGCGTGTCCACGTCCCCAAGAACCCAGATTGATAGTCCATGGCTCCTCCATTTCTTGCGATAACGACGATTGATCTGCTGACCTGGGGGAAGATGTCCGCGGCCTTCTTCGACGATGCAATGCAGACGCCCTTGCGATTGTCCGACAAAGAGCACCTTATTACCGGTGGCAGCCTCATGAACCGCCGCCGCAGGGAAGATGCATTGTGTCTTCCCTTCCGTGTCCACCTGGACTATCCGCTGGCACCAAGCTAGGTTGAGGTACAGCATGCCATCGACGAAGGCGCCAGGGGATCCTTCAAGGACAAACCTGTCTTGGCTGGTCTGACGCCGCCACAGCTCCCATGGCCCTCGCCTTTCTTCTGGGCTCCAGTCACTCTCGCTGTTCCTCCACGCCCCAGTCTCCGACGAGTAGGCGTGCACCGTCGCCGTCCCCTCGCGGTCGCCGTCGACGAGGTGCCAGCTCCAGAAGATGAGCACCTGGAAATGGGAGGAGACGGCCGGGTCGAAGAGCAGGGAGATGTGCGTCTGCGAAGTGAACTGCGCCGGGTCGCTGTCGTCGTCGAAGTCGACCCAGTCGACGCAGGTGGGCACAGCCACCCACTGCTGCGTCGCCGGGTTACACACGACGAACTCCGGCCAGCAGCAGCTGTCGTGCATGTGGCCCAGGAGGAGGAGGCCGTTGCAGGAGTCCACGAGGAAGATGTGCTGGTTCCGGGGCAGCGCCTTGCTCACGAACGACAGAGAAGGGTCGTCGGACGTCGTCGTCGTCCCTGGTAGCCTGGCGAACCTCCCGTAGTTCTTGGAAGGCAGGTCGTCTTCCTCGTCTCCGTCCTCCTCCACGTCGCGGATGCCGTCCCCGTAGAAGAATCCCTGTAGGGTCGGGGGCAGCTCCGTGCGGTGGAGCGGGATGCCGAGGATCTCGCGCCGGGCTGTGGAGACGACGAGCTTGGAGCGGACAAGCAGGGGACTCTTGGCCGCGACCTCTTCCAGGAGAGAGTCGCGTTTCTCCATGAAGCTTGAAGCTTGATCGCTGCGACAAAGGAAGCAGGGTCCGAATTCTGGACAAGTGATCACGGATCAGGGTTAGAATTGAAGTCTCAGCGAACGAAATGGCTAGTGCGTCTGGAGAAGTGATCACGGATCAGGGTCAGAAATGGAATGTACCTGCCGCTGCCGGAGACGACGGAAATCGGTTGCTGTTGGCTGGCACGGGGGATGTGGGAAGGAGTCGATGATCAGAGCATTTGTAGATGAAAATTTCTGCCGCTCCTCCTGTAATCCCAACGGCTAGTGCGTCTGAAAGGGCCAGAATCTTACGGTGAGCCAGGTTAGCAATTCATCAGTTACTAAAAACCCTAGTGCTGGAGATCTTGACAGGTGCAGGCAAACTGGCGGGACGCTGGAGCAGTGAAAACTTGCCAAAAGTAAAGAAGACAGAAGACAACGACGTTTGGACGTAGTAGTGAGAACGCAGAGCAGGTGCTTTCCGGCTCTACCTTTTAGTGGGCCATGTGTATTAGTGTATAATAACACCTGAGCATTGTGTGGACTGGGCCCAGGTGTTGGGTCGAATAAGCCAATTCCAGTTTGCGACTCCGGCTTGTTCTTTCAAGGCCGCGCCGCAACTGTCTTTGCTGGTCCAGCCCATAATTTACAGCACAAAATAAATATCTTCAATTATGGTCGCGAAAAAAAAAAATCTTCAACTAAACTCATATCGAGCAATTTTTTTTGGAAACAACATTTTTTTTCTAGGTAAATGGGATCTATGACAAAGCACTTGTAGAGAAAAGACTTTTAATCGTACCTCAAGTTTTTGATTTTAGTCTCGGTAATTTTTTTATTTGAGACTAAAGACCTAAAGGGTCAACATTAGTCCTGATTCATATTACCAATTGAAACTAAAGGCCTAAACCCTTTAGTACCGGTTGATAACACCAACATAAACTAAAAGTAGACCCTTTAGTCGCGGTTGATGCCAACCGGGACTAAGGACTTGTCATCTACGAGTTAGTTTAAGAAACATCCTGTCCATAGTCACATCTGCTATGTCAGTGGTGTGGTAAGTCACGCGCCAGGCTATGCATGAGTCCTGGAGTTTAAATCTCACGGGTGCAGTATCAATACATTATTTTTTTTTCATCTGAGTAGACCTTTAGTCCCGATTGTATAACCAGGACTCTAACCATTACGGATTCCTTATCCCAGTTGGAACAACCGGGACTAAAGGCAATTCCCAACCGGGACTAAAGACTATTTTTGTACTAGTGAAGCCCGTTCACTAGCTAGGGGTTGTGGGTGAGCCAAAACCTAGCGGGCTGAGGCCAAACCCAATTTGCTCAAATATATGCATGGTATAATTCTGGTAGTTGTAGGCATTACATCGCGCGCTCATTAATGACGTCCTTAATGAACCAACCTAGGTTAGAGGCTTAGAGCAAATAGCCAGTATGTTACACACTCCTGCTTCAAAAAGAATGTCATTTTAGATTTTGACTAAATAATCAGACTTTTTTAAAATTTTACTAGGTTTAAAGAAAACATTGTCACCATTTTTATCTCTAGATAGGTTTGTTATAAAAATATGTTCCATAATTCATATAATGAAATTTCCAATCCTAGAAAAAGGATTTTTGAACACAACTGGAAATTGTTGCATCAAAAAATATTCTATAACTTTTTCATACAAAGTTGAACGAAGACAAACTTTACATCAAAATGTTAGCTCTCTATGTGATCTATAACTTTTTCATACTAAGTTGAATAAAGAAAAACTTTATATCAAATTTTAGCTCTCTATGCGATCTACATCTAGTTGTAGTGTTTTTTATTTCAACATGGTTAGAGTCCCAAAATATTTATATTTAAATCTGTGATGATGAAATTTTAAACTTTAAATTTTTAAATGACTCCCCTCACCACTCCCACTCAATCACACATAGACTCCTCGCTTGACAATCCCCATTGTTGTCGTTCATCACATGATCAACACCTAGACACGTTGTACACACTAACTCAAGCATCGGTTAGTCCCACACACATAAGCAAAGCTCCGATGTATTAGCACCTTGAGAATCAATCATCACTCACACCATGGGCACATATCAAACATTTGTTTGCACAAACATGTGCTCTTTGTTGGCAACTCCCAAGGGCACTTGTTGTATTGCGTCGTTGAAGAAGCTTATGTCTTGTTATAAAAGTAGTCATACTTCCACGATAGGACATCCTCATTATACTAAGGTGCCATGCATGGAGTATCAGTCTAGGGTTCTTCGAGATTTCGGAAAGCAAATATGGGTCCTAAAGCATAGGATGCGCTCACTGCCATTGTTTTGAAAGACGATTTGCCCAAGAAAGCTAGGTTGACTACCATGTGACCATCCTTCATCTAGATTGCATTTTTCCGGTACTAGGATGCTCAAATCATAGGACATGATTTGAAAACTATTAGGAGTGAGTGCTCTCAATGTATTTCAACAAGGTGCAAGAATATTACTCTTTTATGTTGTATACTTGTTGTGGTTATTTATCTGACTCATTGGTGCTCACAAAAGAGCATCATAAGTGATATTTGGGGAGTGCTAATCTATATGGTGATCAAGAGTATCATCTTCTAAATATGGACTAACTAGAAACGTACATGGGTTTCTATACAAAGAGTTAGCATTGCTCAATGCAAAATCTATTTGGATAGTCACGTAAGAAAACTTTTGTTTAGATATGCCAGCTCTCTCAATCGATGTAGCAGTTTCCTATATTACTATAACACAACTATGTTAGTGTGTAGTCTCCCCACTTTTGAACATGAATTCATCGGTGTGAGCTCTCACTAGTTTTCAACATCACACCACTATCGTGTGCCCTCCACACTTGTAAACATGACTTTGGCAGGATGATTGTGTTTTCCACACTTTATTTCAAAATGAATATCAGCATCATATATAACACTATATAAATGTACTACATATTTCAAACATATCAAATTGTTTCTTGATGTGATCAGTGTTCACAAATAAGTATCACTCGAGGAATATTCATCTAGTTGTTCAGTATGATGTCACAAAATCACACAGGAATCTGGCTCCACCATGTACAACCTGGCCATGAAGCAATGTGTGGTGTTGACCTACTACTGGCTTGATGAAAACCCATGTATCATCACTACGAACATGCACATATGTCTTCTTTTCATCCTTGTCATGCCCTCCCACTTTAAGCTATATCTCGTTCAGGACCATGTTGCTGGCACAAGCAAGAGAAGGACAACTAGTCACACCTACTCGTCAGAATTTGGGCATTGTAGTCACAATGCGGCTTACTAGATTCAAAAAATGCAAGGGTAATTGGAAATATGAATGGTTCACGACATTATTCAAATTCCCCCATACTGATAGTCCATATGTCTTCCATCTCCTACAATAACTGTAACACCCCTGGTGTTACGGTTAATTAAAACCTGCCATGTCATCATCATTGCATGTAAATCATCCTGCATAAACTCATTTTACTATGCATTAACAAAACTGATTTTTATTTCAACATGTGATTATGCATAAGTGCTTGAGAGTGATTTATTATGTAAATGTTTGGGTTGTATGCAATTATCTAGATTAAATTGGGAAATAAAAAGAAAAACAATTATAAACCCTAAAGCGGGCCTAAAACTCTAAATCAAAAACTAAGCATAATTAGGGGTTGGTCCTTAAACAAAAGTTGTAAATCTTTAAAATTTGAGCAACTTCTATTTTGGGCAATCTTGAAGTTATTTAAAATAATTTCAAATAAAATGTTAATCTAGGTTTTAAAGTTTAAACTTGAAATACAAATTGAAAGACTAGTAGGAATTTGAGGATGGTCTTTTAATAAAAGTTTTAGCCCTTGTAAAATGGAACAACTTTCATGTTTAGAGATTTCAAAGTTTACCAGTGGAAATTTAAATTAAAACCCAATTAGTGTTTGTTTATTCAAATTTAAAATGCCAATTCAAAAACTATCAAGAATTGGGGAAAACTACTTTAATGAAAGTTGTAAGGATTTTTAAGTTAAACAACTTTTGTATTTGGGGATTTTGATGTTATGTAGTGAGATTTCAAAATAAACTCCAATGAGTGTTTTGAAATTTGAAATTGAAATGCTATATCAAAAAATTATCAAGAATCTGACAAAAATCCTTTAAGGAAAGTGGTAGGGATTGATTAATAGGACAACTTTTATATTTGGGTATTTTCAAGTTGTTAAGAAAAGTCTTGAGTTTTCAATTGAATTTGAAATGGATTTAAAAAGGGCAAATTACCCCCTTTTAAATTATTCAAAAATTATTCAAAATTTGGAGGTGCTACAAAAACAAAAGTTGTTCAACATAAAATTTTCTGCAACTTTTATGTTGGTGATTTTTCAACTTTATTCACAAAATAAAAAGTAATTTAGAGAAAACATTCAGGGGAGGGTGAGCTCAGCTACAGTACTAGGGGGTACTCTGCCTCTGCTCGCGCGTGGGGACCGGCCGCGCGTGCCGCGCCGCGCGCCGGCGATGCCCGGGGCCGGCCGGCCGCGTGTCGCCGTCGGGGACGGGCCCGTAGGGGACCCCTTCACGCCGCGTACTCGTCCGTTTGCCCTATAAAGGTCGTCAAGGTCGACGTCTTCGTTTCGACTCCGTCCTGCTCGCCGCCGTCGAGCCACGGTTAACAGCAAAATTCATCGTCGCCGGTCAATCACCGTCCTCTCCACCTCGCCAATAGCTTCGCGGGCTTATTGCGAGTCTATTGAGCCCTCTGGTGCCACTTCTCATCGCCGGAATCGCCCCGCGACCCTTTTTCTTCTTCCGGTCCGGCGGAGCGCCGCCGCACTCAGCATCACCGCGGTCTGGCTACTACAGTAAGGTATACCACCTTCTATCCATCGTTCCTTGTTCTTAGTTGCCCTAGGAAGCTCATAGGACAGCCAGTTCAGTCTTTTATCATTCTGGCGTCGGAGGAACGCCATTAACGCCCTCGGTTCGCCCCGCCGCCGCCGAAGCCACCTCGCCATCAAAATCGTGCCTCCAGTTCGCCTCCGTCCACACCGAGGGGAGCAACAGCTCCAGGGTGAGCTCCCGAAGCCCCTGGTTCTTTTCTTTTAGACTCTAATTACCGGAGGTGGGCGGAACGCCGTCGCACCGTCGTTTGTCGGTCTGCCAGGCCGCCATGGCCGCGACTGGTCTCGTCTCTGCCTCCTAATCCGACTAACCGAGTGTCTTCTAGGTTTCGTGGGATCTTTGGGTGCGCGGTGGTGCTTCTGGTTTCGCCGGTGAGGCCGCCGGTGGTGAGCCGCTGCGGCTGCGCCGCCGTGCGCGCGTGCGTGCGGTTTGCCCGGGAGCGAGAGGAAGGAGAAGAGGGAGTGTGAGAGAGAGAGCTGACGGGTGGGGGCCGGTTGTCAGCGGGTCAGGGAGAGAGGGAGTCGCGCTGGGCCGGCCTGGCTGTTTTGGGCCGTCCCGGGCTGATTTGGTTTTCCATTTTTCTTCGCGAATAAAAATTGTTTTCCAATTTCCTGATAGAGAGAATAGTGAGCCAATTTGTCATTTTTATAGGAATTAATTTACTAATTTAAAAATTCTGAAAATAATTGTGTGTGCTCTCTGAGGGATGTAGTATTTAACAAAAATATTGAATACATGTTTTGAGCACTTTCTGCAGGGGTTAAAAATCAGCACAAAAATTAATAAATGCAACATTGGGTAATTTTAATTAGTTCTGTATAACTTCAAAAATCATGAAATTTAATTTGGTACTGTTTTAGGATAAGTACTATCTAGGTAAAATTTTGAGCTCAAATAGAAATAATTTAATTATTTCTTATTTATTACTTGCTTAATTGATTAATTAAGAAAATGTTATTAGGATTAAAATTTTAATAATTTGTTAAATCTTTTAGGGTTTGGTTAAACCTCTTGTAGCACCTGAACCCTGCTGTTCCAAGTTTTGATGATCATTTACTTTGTAAGTATAAGCTGAATTACCCTAAGGTAGTAATTAAATGCCAAAACAAAAAAAAAATCCTAATTGTTGATTGATTAATAAAATTGAGTAGAAACCCTAATTCACTTTTGTGTGGTGTAACATTTGGATTGAGTGATATCCCTGGGTCATTAACTTGAGATGATCCTTGGCACCTTAATTAGTGTTTGGGGTTCTTAATTAAGTTGTTAAATTGGAACACAAATAAATTGTGTTAGTCACATATGATGACCGGGTTTAAATAATTTGCTTAGGCAAAGGGGTTGATGGTGTTTTAGGGGAAGAACCAATCCGACTTTCAACGACTGTTAGAATGGTCGATAAATCAAAGTAGTTAACACTCGATAGTAATTAGTTTTGTTGACTTACAACTTTATCGTGAAGGAAAGTTGTACTCAACTTTCAAATTAAGTTTACTTACTATTGATCGGTGATTTTGTGCATCTCCTGCATCATGGCATACATGTCATCATATAAGTGTTGTATTATTATTTCGTGTAGTGAACGTGCGGCGATTATGATCTGAAGCGTGTCCTGAGTAAGGTCTTCACTCGGTTGACGTGGATCCTTATCGGTGGCTGACTTCAGGGTTCGATCAACTTCAAGCAACAGGCAAGCCCCGGTGCATTTGCCCCTCCTTGTTATTTAAAAATATTTATCACTTGAGTTAATCTACTGCATTAGGTTAATAGGAGTTGAGTGATAACCTATCGATGCATTACCTTTCCTTGACCACATATTATACCTGAGACCCTGATTTATTTAAAGTATTGAAAAATGCTTAGTCATGCTTAATGATAGAGTTGCAAAAATGCTATTTTGAAAACTGTGATGATATGAAACAAATGAATCATTTTATGGGATTGGTATTGTCCTCGTTTGGTGATGGTGTACTTGGCCAGTCCATTATCATCAACGTGGATGGGTTTTCCGTTTGGTTGACCATCTGTTTGGGTTAGAGTCCCAACGATCCTCGCCATCGGAAAAGGGATGCGAAAACCGGGTGGTCACCAGTGTACTTGGGTTAGAGTCCCAATGCATAGGTGTCCAACGGAAAAATATTTAGGGACCATTCGTTGTCGGCCTGCTGTGATCATGACTTTGCAACTAGCCACATACTACGGAAAGCCTCTGACTCCGGTGGCTCTACTGCTGGAACCGACAACCACGCACTGGGAGTGGAGAGATGGCGAGAGTAGCGTGTACCCTCGTGGCCATCGTGCCTGGAGACTAGAGGGGTACTGTGCTCTCGGGTGGCGCAGGACCGGTTCCGGGGTATGAAAAGCCGTGGTAGGCGAGGTTGGCATATGCAAGCTTAAGTGCTACATATGCAGTGTGGATAGGGATCCCCAGCTGGGTACTTCTGGATTCGAATCGACGTTGCTCCTCGGTTAATAGAGACATGATCCTCACCCCTACAGCGAAGAGTGGTTCAGAACTAGGTGTTTTTGAGAATGAATATGATTTTGAAAGTACACGATATACGAGAATTGATACTGGAATTATGTATATGAATAAAATAATATTGAGATCAAATGATGAAATAGGTTAGAAATGCTTTTCTGCAAAATACTTTGACTCTTGCTAAGCCTTACTTTGACTCCCCTCAGCCTGCATTCCTGAGTCTAATTTTACACCTTTAGTCGGGATAAGTCTTGCGGAGTACCCCATGTACTCAGGGTTTGTTAACCCCCTGTTGCAGGTAAGTTGAGTAAACAGTTCTACGACGGATCGTGCTTGGATGAAGATGTGTATATAATGAAACCCTTGGGCAGGGTGTTTAGTTGTATACAGCTACTCCACTGCGAAACTCTGGTTTGGGATAATGTAATTGTAACCTATGTTTAAGTAATATTTCCGCACTCTTTACTCTGATTCAAATTATTTGTATAAACTGTTGTAATACTTGCAAGGTCTTACAATGAGATCCTCGGGGAAATTAGGGTTTCCTAGGAGACCCGACAGGCCACCTAGGTCAAAGGGAACTCGTGCAGACTAGTCAAAGGTCCTTAGGGCCGATGACGGGGCACGTGGGCCCTATGATTAAGGCGGTTCTGTCACAATAACAAGAGGATCGGGAATCCTCTACATGGCATTTTTCCACAATGCAATATAGAATCATGTGGGACTGACCAAGGAAGAGCACAAAATTATTAGTTGCAGCTACATGAAGCATAGGCGGTGCTGGGATGATGTATCTAGTATTCCCTTGGGGATCCACCTTGAGTATCACCTTGCTCCCTAGGACCAAGTAAACCATGCCACTGACAAGGGTGGTTGGGAACCCAAAAGGCATGGAAATTTCACTGATCTCGTGAAACCACCATACTTCCAATGATCCTTGCCTTTCTTCAATCTAGTTGGCGTATGTCTCCAAAGCTCAGTTTCTGACAAGTATGAGTGAGTGTTTGTCCTTGTCATGCATGCATCAATATCATCATGGTCCCAAAACATGACAAGCTGAAAGTGGGAGGACACAACGGGGTCAAATATAGAAGAGAGGTGTGCATGGTTAGACTGTTGATACTTTCATTGTTGTCAATCCAGGAGCAGCTTGGCACGCTCATGCATTGCTTCATGGATGAGTTGCAGACTATGTAGCCTATCTCCTGCGTGGTGTAGTAGGCATCCCGGAGGAATACTCGAGGTGGATCCACAAGGGAATACACGGTGTGTCATCCCTGCATTGCCACTCACTACAAGAAACCTTTGTTTTTTACATTCTATTTATGTCAAAACATATGAAATTAATGTCCCAACTTAAAGCTTGTGTCAAACAGTTGACGAAAAAACCCACCGTCATAATCTGATTATGTAGCACTTGTATATTTATTGTCATCGGTTATGACATTGGTTTGTTGTCACAAGCCCTTACTCTATGCCATGTAGGCAGGTGATGTGGCGCTGAGGTGCCAGCCATTATAAATGTCATAAAATTAAAATTTGGCCTCTTAAGGCCCATGTAGACAACAGCTTATAATGGACCATGCCCATTACTTGGGCTGATTTTCTGGCCAATCCCATTTAATTTTTATGATTTTTTTAGCCAGATTTTGACCAATTTTTTATTAGGTACTCCCCAAATATATTGAATATAACCCAGGCCCATTCACATATATTTCAGTTGGCCCATATCATATTAGTCACGTCATACTCAGGCACAATTATGAAGGACCAAGCTCACATAATTCACACAACACAATTGATCATTATCATAAATTGACGATACAAAATATTTGCTGTCACAACTTCACTAGCAAAGGATTCTAAAAAATGGAACAAAGAATTAATGCTAATACAAGCTACTCTCGGTCAAGCATTCCGGCAACTACACAATGTGTCATCCCTGCGATGCCACTTCATGTGAGTGCAAATAGTAACTATGTTCTCTTCACTGGTTAGTCCTAGTCACTTTTGCGTTGTGTTGTGGAAAATGGACATGAAAAGGATGTCCCACCTAAGTTGTCCTCTTGTCATCATAAGTGTGACACCTAAGTACTGTTGTGTGGGTTCTTCAAAGAAATGGCTCCCCAGGTGAGCAATCAAGGGCTATTTGGGAAGAATGTAAAGGCATGGTTGACTACCGGTCAAACATGTGGCCACCATACATCCAGACTGTAACTTTATTTTCTCTCTGCCATCAGGATACAAAAATATGATGATTGTAAATTTGTAGTCTTGGAAATGGACGCATATTGTAGTATTGTGTATTACATATAAATGGCTTAAATCTAAAATATAATAATCTGAGCAACCTTTTGAGCTACATTCTATGATAACACTGCCTTACATGAATTTCTAAACAAGCTTTGCTTTAAGCAAAGCTAAAATCTTACTAGGTAGATGATCCAAAGTCCATACTTAATTTGAAGATGAAACTCTTAATGAACATCCGGACAGGTTTCCCAAGTAGTGAGTGCAACACTTCTGGCAACAATGCTCATTTGTGACCACTAAGGACTTTTAGAATAATTCAGATAAGTATAAAACCAAAGAAATAATCTAATCAGTAGCATGATGTTTATAGGTGTCCACAACACAACTTTCTCATGTATGTTGCTCATGGGTTAGAGTTGAAGCTCAAGCAACCTGCCATATGCTATACGGATGTAAGAACCAGCAACAATATTAAACATGTTACAGCTATTTCATTAGAAGCATGTACTGGAAGGCGTCATTTTAGGTAGATGCCATAAAATTCTCTGTTGTGAAACTTTAATTCCCAAGCAATATTGCAGGAAAAAGTTCAAATTAACTATGTGGAACTTACACATGTTGCCTCGGTTAAACACATAGAGGAAATTAAACCACACAGTTAAAAGACTAAATAAACGTCATATTGATGCTAAGAAAGAAAATCCAAACGAAATTACGATACTTGTAAATTTGGAATCCTAGAAAAGGGCATAGATTGTAGCATTATTTGGTACATGCGAATGGCTAGCTTATATAAAACTAAAATATAATAGTTTGAGCATGCAGCATGGGCCATGAATTTCTAAACAGGATTTGCTTTAAGCAAAGCTAAACTCTAGCTTACTAGGTAGATACCCCAAAGCCCGTAGAACTGGAAGATGAATGAACCTCTCACTGAACATCCAGACGACTACATATTCCCCAAGCAGTTCGCTTTTGCTAGTGCTCATATGTGAGCACCAATAACTCCGAGAAATAACTCAGATAAGTATGGAACAAAAGGAATGATCTTATATGAAGGGTGATGTTTATAGATGTCCACGACACGCACTTGCTGACGGTCCAAGTCATACGATAACATTGCACAATCGTCTCAACGCTGCCGTAGAAGAAAGAAAACCATGTTGCAGTCTGGATGCATGGCCACCACATGCTAATTAACCAAGCCATCGTAGTTCTTGATCCAGTTCCTAAACAGCTGCTGGCGGCTCACCTTGTGCTTCAACACCCACTCTTGCGTATCCACATCCCCAAGAACCCAGATTGATAGTCCTTGGCTCCTCCATTTCTTGCGACAACGGCGATTGATCTGCTGACCTGGGGGAGATGTCTGCGGCCTTCTTCGACGATGCAATGCAGACGCCCTTGCGACTGTCCGACAAAGAGCACCTTGTTGCCAGAAGCAGCCTGATGAACCGCCAGTGCAGGGAAGATGCATCATGTCTTCCCTTCTGTGTCCACCTGGACTATCCGTTGGCACCATGCTAGGTTCAGATACAGCATGCCATCGATGAAGGCGCCAGGGGATCCT
Source organism: Eremochloa ophiuroides (assembly GCA_038502445.1). NCBI lineage: Eukaryota > Viridiplantae > Streptophyta > Magnoliopsida > Poales > Poaceae > Eremochloa > Eremochloa ophiuroides. The sequence continues at coordinate 15,260,307 of JAHLJS010000001.1, read as the reverse complement.
TGAAGGACGAACATGTCTTGGCTGGTCTTACGCCGCCACAGCTCCCATGACCCTTGACTTTCTTCTGGGCTCCAGTCATTCTTGTTGTTCCTCCACGTCCCGGTCTTCGACGAGTAGACTGCACCGTTGTCGTCCCCTCGTGGTCGCCGTCGATGAGGTGCCAGCTCCAAAAGATGAGCACCTGGAAATGGGAGGAGGCGGTCAGGTCGAAGAACAGGGAGTTGTGCCTCTGCGAAGTGAACTGCGTCGGTTCGTTGTCATCATCGAAGTCGACCCAGTCGACATAGTTGGGCACAGCCACCCACTGCTGCGTTGCCGGGTTACACACAACGAACTCCAGCCAGCAGCAACTGTCATGCATGTGGCCCAAGAGGAGGAGGCTGTTGCAGGAGTCCACGAGGAAGATGTGCTCGTTCCGGAGCAGCGCCTTGCTCAGGAACGACAAGGAAGGGTCGTCGACGCGAGCGTCGTCCGTCATCGTCGTCGTCCCTGGTAGCCTCGTGAACCGCCCCGTGGTTTTCTCATTGGATGGAAGGTTGTCTTCCTCATCTTTGTCCTCCTCCTTATCGCGGATGTAGTCGCCGTAGAAGAAACCCTGTAGGGTCAGGGGCAGCTTCGTATGTTGGAGCGAGATGACGAGGATCTCGCACCGGGCTATGAAGATAACGAACTTGGAGCGGCTATGCAGAGGCTTCTTGGTACGAAATGTTGGAATGTATAGATCGCCTAGGTGTAGATCAAGATGGGTAGTACTACTTACGTCTGCGAAGCATACCTCCATGGAGAACAATGTCGAAGGTGGTGCTGACATCGCTGGTGACGGCGATGTCCGGTGATGCTTCTTGTCGCTAGCAGCACGACCCCTCTAGATTGGTCTAGGGTTAAGAGATGGGGAAATGGCAGTTGAAATGAACCTCGTGTTTGTGCCCTGGCCCACACCTCCTCTTTATATAGCGCTTCGCGATGGGGGGCCACTAGCCATATATTGGGCTGGGCTCCCCTGATCAGGGAGTGAGGTCAAGGCCCAGTTGGCCGTTGAGCCAACTGGAGAAAGATCAACCTAACAGGGACCTCTTTCACGGGAGAGTTGTTGGGGAGCGAGTGTTTATCCATGAAGCTTGATTGCTACGACAATGGAAAGCACGATCTGAATTCCGGAGATGTGGTTAGGAATGAGGGTCAGGAGTCTCAGGGGACGATGATGCATGAGCCAAACCCTCTAAGAAATGCAACGCACCTGCAGCTGCTAGAATTAGCATTGCTCACTGCAAAATCTATTTGGATAGTCATGTAAGAAAACTTTTATTTAGATATGCCAGCTCTCTCAATCGATGTAGCGGTTTCTCACATTACTATAACACAACTATGTTAGTGTGTAGTTTCCACACTTTTACACATGAATTCATCGGTGTGAGCTCTCAACACTTTTCAACATGACGTCACTATCGTGTGCTCTCCACACTTGTAAACATGACTTTGTTAGGATGACTGTGTTTTCCATACTTTTCAAAATACATATCAGCATCGTATATATATAATACCATATAAATGCACAACTCTATATATTTCAAACATATAAAATTCTTTCTTGATGTGATCGGTATTCACAAATAAGTATCACTCGAGGAGCAGTCATCTAGTTGTTCACTAAGACGTCATGAAATCACATAGGAACCTGGCCACGAAGCGATGCGTGGTGTCGAGCTACTACTGGCTAGATGACAACCCATATGTCATCACTTTGACCATGCACACATGTCTTCTTTTCATCCTTGTCGTGTCCTCCCACTTTAATTTATAACACAACCCACCTTTGCCAACACTTTCTAAAATCGGCAAATGTACCTTTGTCGACAGATAGATTCCCACCAAATGTTTTACCGATAGTTTAGAAATAGTAACGGTAGAAGCAGTCGACGAAAGTTTCGCCGACAGTTAAAAGAATCACCGACATTTTTTGTGTAGCTGAATGCGTACCTTTGCCGACAGTTAGGATATTTCCCAACACTTAGTGTGTTGGCAAAACCATTTCCAAGGTATTTCATGAAAGATGTCTTGTTCAGCAATTAAACTGTCAGCAAAACTATATATATATATATATAGACACACACACACACACACACACAATTGGATAATTTGGCAATTCGACTTTTTATAACAATCACAAATCCAATTTTGTTCATACAGAAGGCATCACATTCAACAAACAAACTTGATTCAATAGAAATTATATTTTAGATCTTCCATTACATACATCAATTGGATATCCAGTAAGCCCACTGATGCTCATAACAGATAGATCCATAAATATACAAATCCAGGATATATACTTATAAGCTAGATCTCTTCCGGGACCATGTTGTTGGCGCAAGCAAGACAACCAGTCACACCTACTTGTCAGAATTTAGGCATTGTAGTCACAATGTGGCTCACTGTGGCTCACTGGGATTCAAGAAATGCAAGGGTCATTGGAAATATGACGGGTTCACGAGATTATTCAAATTCCCCATCTTTGTAGGTTCCCCACTGCTTTGTCAATGGCATGGTCTACTTGATCTTGGAGAGAAAAATAATACCGGAGAGATGGATCTACAAGGGAATATGCCATGCGTCATGTGGGTGCAAACAATATTATGTGCTCTTTCATGGTTAGGTACAGGCATTTTTGCATTGCATTGTGAAAGAAGGACATGAAGAAGATGTCCTACTTGAGTTGTCCTCTTGTTATCATAATAAGTAGGATAGCTAAGCACCAGATGAGCAATCTCGGGCTATTTGGGAAGAAGATTTGTAAAGGCATGGTCGGTATCAATCTACCATGTTGTCACCATGCATCCTAATTGTAACATTATTTTCAGTCTCTAGCACTGGGCTGCACAAATGATGTTGTGTGATATCGACCATTTAGACGTGTGTGCTCTCTAGCCCTTTAAATATGCTTGTCGATCAATTACACCAGATAATTCTATTATTCTTAGTCCTTGTGTTTCATACTTCTCATGTTTTGTTCAGTTAATGACTATATTGTAAACTGATGTAAAAAAAATAATATTATTACTGACATGGATTGTTATTTCATTCATAAAAATGTGAACATTGCCTTAATGAAGGATATGCACCATTTGGAGTTTAATCATGAATTCTTGTTTCTCAATTAAGTTTTTGCTAAATCTCCTCGTAACTAATGCATAAGGTACTATAGAGTATCGATGACTTTGTTTACTTGTATACACTAAGAGTAGCTCTAATGTATGCCAAAATCAAACCAAGGGGTGGAGGAAACCAAATACAACACACTAGAGCAGTCGAATCGTCAGTGTCAAATAAAAATGAAACTCCAAACTTGGTTTGAACTCATGGGAATAAAATAACACTAGTTGGGAGACGAGAGAGCAAGAGAAGGGAAGATGAGCTATAACACGGACCCAGGAATATAGAAAGGGAAATTGATACTAGAGCTATGACCCACTCACACTGAAGGTAGTGGACCATCAAACATAGAAACGAACTTTGTTTCTTGGTTCGATTCATAGAGTGGAGATCTCATATTTCGAACTGGCATCATATAACATCCCACATGTGCTTTCTACAGCGAGGGAGAGAAAAAAAAAAGACTGGCGATCCAAATCAAATCAACGAGGGAATCATTAGTTCATTACAAATCTAGATTATGGATACTCTCAAAAAACAAATCAAGATGTATAGTATCTATAGTAAGTTACGTCCATGATGGCTGCTGTGACACCATCATCGCTGGTGTCTACTGCCACCACATAATCGTCAGGGACGCAGCCACCAAGCTATACATGGTGCCGCTGAAGGACGCGTTGCCGCTGGTCCTCGATCTCTCCGATTCGGCGCGGCGGAGGTGGAGCGCCTCCTGCTTCTCGATGAGGTAGTCGGCGGCCTTGTTGAGGAACGTGCCGACGAGGGCCATGCCGGCGTGGACGAAGGCACAGGCGAGCAGCTTAGCGGCGTCGCTGGCCAGGACGAGTTCGCCGTACCCGACGGTTGTCATGGTGATCACGCAGAAGTAGAGCGTCCACCACGCGGCTCCTGGTGCGGTCGCTAGACATGTGGTCCATGGCGAGGAAGAACGCTATGGTGCGGCCATGAGGTACGCCAGTAGGAGGACGCCGACTAGCCGAAAGCTCAGCCGCGCGCCCCGCGTCGGTGGCAAGCGCCGTCCTGCAGCGGGCCGCACGGACGCTGCCGAGCGCGAGGCGTCCCCGGCAGCCGGCGAACAGATCGCGTTGTCGTCGTCGGGCCTGCCTCACACCTCGCACTACGCTCGTATCCAGTTCTTTTCTCGTGCGAGATTTGTGGTGAGAGTGTGAGAAATGAAACGGGCTAGCTGGCTAACCTTATATAAATATGCGTAATTTAATACTATAATAAATTCGTTATTCATTGTTGACGGTTTCGTGGCAGTAGTATTTTTACTCCTGCAGATTTTATTCACATGAGAAGCTAGCACTCCAGGCGCACAGGACTCCAAATAGTATATACTATGCTACACCTGGGTGTATTTTATATTGAATGCACTCATCCTGGTTACAACTGATCCAACTCTAGTTGTAATTGGATCGTATCAAGTTGCAACTGGTTGTTGCCTAGTTGCAACTGGCCCGACTTTAGTTGTAATTGGATTGCTGTCAGATTGCTATTGGTTCTTACCTAGTTGCAACTGACCCGACTCTAGTTGTAATTGAATCGCGTTGCAACTGGCTCTTATCTAGTTGCAACTGGCCCGAATCTAGTTGTAATTGGATCACGTCAGATTGCAACTACATCAGGTCCTTGTACTGGATCAGATCTGTTGCAATTACTTCCATCAAGTTGCAATTAGTATGATATTATAGTTGTGATTGGTCTAGTCTCGTGGTTGCAATTGGTAGAGAATACACATATTTGGTATATAAAATGCACATTGTTCACTAGCTAGACTTGCAAGTAGGTTGTAACTAGTTGCATGTAGTAGTAAATTGGATAAAAATTACGTTCTAAGTGGTTGCAATAAGCGCTAACTACACTACAGCCTAAGTTGTAATTGTGTTGTAATCATGATGGCAACTCATAGTACATTAAAATTGCAATTACATACTTAAAAAAAGTTCATCAAATATAGTCTTCATGGATCTCGTTTTATTAAGCACATTTTTTTTCGACAACCTGATGCAAACGGATGTGAAATATGGGGCTACGGTTTAGGAGATATTGCATTTTTCGATGCCGAAACAAAAAATATTCTCTGCATGCGGGACGGATGGGTGGGGCGAGAGGTGGGCTGGCAAGGTCTTTACCTATGTGCCATTATAAAAGTTCAAAATGGCCTACGTACCACTTAATCGAAAAAAAGTTCCTCTGTACCCTCGCAAAAAATTTTCTTTACCTGCATACCACTTCTCAATTTTCAAAAAATCATAACTTCTCCATACAATATCAGATGAAGACGATTTTTATATGAAAATTGTAGAACTCAACGAGATCTATAACTTTCTAGTTTTGAGTTTTTTCATTTGAGGACGTTAAGATGCTAAAAAAATTAATTTAAGCTTTCAGCACTAAAATTAATTTTGAGCATCTTAACGTCCTCAAATGAAAAAACTCAAAACTAGAAAGTTGTAGATCTCGTCAAGTTCTACAATTTTCATATAAAAATCGTTTTCATCTGATTTTGTATGAAGAAATTATGATTTTTTGAAAATTGAAGAAGTGGTATGTAGGTAAAGAAAATTTTTTGCGAGGGTACAGAGGAACTTTTTTTCGATTCAGTGGTACGTAGGTGATTTTGAACTTTTATAATGGCACACAGGTAATTGTTTCATATATATATATATATGGTGTATTTTATATACTCTCGGGAGTAGTTACTCCCACCTCAATAAACCACATTGTGTATACGTGCATACTAATTTATTAGTTTGAGTATGTTTATATACTTAAGTTAAGATACTTCAAATTTTAATATGCTGAAATTTTTTTCTCAGAGCCCATACTTTTAAATATATTTTAAATATATTACTAAAATACTACTGTAGTAGTATATTCAAAAGTATAACCATATACTATGTAGAAAAGAAAAAAGTATTACCATATACTGCTCTAGATAGTTTAGTATGACCATATACTTCGTCCACATATATTTTTTTCGAACCATAGACAATCTAAATCTAGATATATAGACATGCGAGTAACTACTCGCTAGGAGTAGAAAATAATTTTCATATATATATATATATATATATATATATATATATATATATATATATAGAGAGAGAGAGAGAGAGAGAGAGAGAGAGAGAGAGAGAGAGACACACAACTACGATAGTGTGTAGTGTCCACACTTTTGAAAATGAATTCGTCGGTGTGATCTCTCAACACTTTTCAACTTGACTCCACTATTGTGTGCTTTCCACACTTGGAAATGTGACTTTGCAGGATGACTGTGTTTTCCACACTTTTTCAAAATGAATATCAGCATCATATCTAACACTACATGAATGTACAACTTAATATATTTCACACATGTCAAATTCTTTCTTGATGTGATCAGTGTTCACAAATAAGTACCACTCAAGGAGTAGTCATCTAGTTTCTCACTAAGAATGTCATGGTATAATCACACATGATTTGGGCTCCATCATGTGCATCCTATCCACGGGAAATGTGTGGTGCTGAGCTACACCTAGCTCAGCGATGACCCTTGTATCACCACTTTGACCATGCACACTTGTCTTCTTTTCATCTTTATCATATCCTCCCACTTTCAGCTGGTTCTCTTCTGGGACCATGTTGTTCGCACATGCATGATAAGGACAACCAGTCACACCTACTCGGTAGAAAGTGGGCTTCATAGTCTCAATGCAGCTCACCGGATTGAAGATAGGCAATGGTCATTGAATATGATGGCTTTGCGAGATGACACAAATCCACCTCTATGGGTTCCCAAGAGCTTTGTTAATAGCATGGTCTGCTTGATCTTGGAGAGGAAACTAATACTCAAGATGGATCTGGAAGGGAATACACCATGTGTCTTCTTCATGTGGGAGCAAATAATTATATATACGTTCCATATTTATCATGTTGGTGATGTTTATAGGTGTCCACAACATGCACTTGCTGATGGTCCAAGCCATACGATATCATTACATTTTCAATCCTAGCGCCGAAGAAAGAAAACCATGTTGCAGTCTGGATGCATGGCCACCACACAATACTTAACCAAGCCATCGCAGTTCTTGATCCTATTCCCAAACAGATATTAATGGCTCATCTTGTACTTGAACATCCATTCTTGTGTATCCATATACCCAATAACCCAAATTGATAGTCCATGGCTCCTCCATTTTTTGCAATAAGGATGATTGATATGCTGATCATGGAGTTGTCCACAACCTTCTTCGACGATACAATTTAGATGCCCCAACGATTGGACGACAAAAAGCACCTTGTTGCCAAAGTCATCCTAAGTTGTTGGCGCAGGGAAGATACATCGTGTCTTCCCTTCCGTGTCCACCTGGAGTATCCATTTACACCACGCTAGGTTCAAGTACAACATGTTATCGACGAAGGCGTCAGGGGATCCATCAAGGATGAACCTCTTAATGTTCATCTTACGATGCCACAGCTGTCATGGTCATTGCCTTTCCTCCTCTCTCCATTCACTTTCACTATTCCACCACACCCTAGTTTCTGATGAGTAGGCGTGCACTATTGTCGTCCCCTCGAGATTGTCTTTGATTAGGTGCTAGTTCCAGAAGAGAACCACTTAGAAATGGGAGGAGACGGTAGGATCAAACCGTACGGAGATGTGTCTGCTAGATGAACAACATTTTCAATGACTACATGACTATGTTGTGCACAAACCACATGATTTTAATAGTTTTCGCATCCTATGAGATTGCCCATCAAGAAGTGTGCACCGTCCACACACTATAATATGACTCTATTAGTGTGTAGTCTCCACAATTCTGAACATGAATCTTCTAGTGTGTGGTCTCCACACTTCTCAACATGACTCCATTATGCTCTCCAGGCTTTTAAACATGACTTTGTCAGCTTGATTGTGTTTTCACACTTCTCAAAATGAATATGAGATTATATAACTTTATATAACAATGTGGCACACTGGATTAAAGAAACGCAAAGGCAACGATCATTCGAAAGATGGCAGCTTCCTAAGATCCATCAAAATACCCCCTTTAGGACCCATTTTGGTGTATCTGAGTTCTCAAGAACCCATACTGATAGTCCACAGCTCTTCCATCTCCTACAAATAACAAGAGGGTCGGGCATCCTCTAAATGGCCATCTTCCACAATGCAATGTAGAATCCCCTGGGACTGAGCAAGGAAGAACACATAATTATTAGCTGCACCTAGATGAAGCATGTGCAGCGTTGGGATGATGCATTGTGTATTCCCTTGCGGATCCACCTTGAGTATCACCTTGCTCCCAAGAATCAAGTAAACCATGCCATTGACAAAGGCAGTCGGGGACCCAAAAAGGATGAAATTTTCACTGATCTCGCGAAACCGTGCATATTTCCAATGACCCTTGCCTTTCTTCAATCCAGTTGGCCGCGCTGTGTCTCCAAAGCCCAGTTTCTGATGAGTATGAGTGAGTGGTTGTCCTTGTCATGTGTGCATCAATATCATCATGGTCCCAAAATAGGACAAGATGAAAGTGGAGGACACAGCGGGGTCAAATAGAAGAGAGGTGTGCATGGTTAAAGTGTTGATACTTTCATCGTCGTCGATCCAGGAGCAACTTGGCACACGCACCCACTGCTTTGTTGCTAGGATGCACACTATGTACCCGAGCTCCTTTGTGGGTGGGTCCACAAGGGAATACACGGTGTGTCATCCCTACACTACCACTTTATGTGGGATGCAAATAGTAACTATGTTCTCTTCCTTGCTTAGTCCTAGGCACTTTTGCATTGTGTTGTGGAAGAAGGACATGAAAAGGATGTCCCACCTAAGTTGTCCGCTTGTTATCATATGTGGGACACCTAAGTACTATCAGTCTGGGTTCTTCAAAAAAATGGCTCCCAAAGCACCAAGTAAGCAATCAAGGGCTATCTGAGAAGAAGAGTTGTAAAGGCATGGTGGACTACCGGTCTAACATGTGGTCACCATACATCTAGATTTGTAACTTTATTTTCTTTATCTACCATCAGGATATGGAAATATGATGATTGTAAATTTGTAGTCTTGGAAATGGGCACATATTGTAGCATTGTTTATTACATGCAAATGGATTAAATCTAAAATATAATAGTTTGAGCAACCTTGGGAGTACATTCTATGATATGTTTCCTTACATGAATTTCTAAACAGGTTTTGCTTTAAGCAAAGCTAAAATCTTACTAGGTAGATGATCTAAAGTCCATACTTAATTTGAAGATGGAACTCTTAATGAACATTCAGACAAGTTTCCCAAATAGTGAGTGCAACACTTCTAGAAACAATGCTCATTTGTGACCACTAAGGACTTTGAGAATAATTCAGACAAGTATGCAACCAAAGGAATAATCTTATCAGTAGCATGATGTTCATAAGTGTCCACAACACATACTTTCTCGTGTATGTTGCACATGGGTTAGAGTTGAACCTCAAGCAACCTGCCATATGGTATCATGTAACACCCCGCGTCCAAAAATTGCTCATATGGCATGGCTCCTCACATGGAATGGACCCACATATGCGTAGCACCTCTCTTGCACTTTCATTCTTTCTTCGTGTAAAAGGGTTAATCCGTAGGTTCTACGTTTCGAATGACAAGGCTGATCCTCACCCTCCTATACTTAAATGCGCCCATTCAAGTAGTTTATCATAACACTATTTTCCATTTAGCATAACTTTACCACTTGCTTTGGTTGGGTTGTTATCAGTCACCAAAAGGGAGAGGTTATAAGTAGACCTGAGAAAATTGTGCCCGTCCTGATCTCGAGGGGTTTTGGCCCGCCCACGAGCATTAGTGGACAAGGTCTGGACATAGATCCTGTTGCCCAGAAAAAATTTCACAGTCTGAGCCCAACCCAAAATATTTGGTATTAGCTATTTCATAATGGAAAATATGTAGCCAGCCCGCCTAGGCCTGGGCCCTACCCAAACCCTGCATGGCCCGTAAGATGCTCAGGTCTAGTTATAAGAAGCATAGATCCTATCAAGGGCCTAGCGATTTTGTTGGCTGACAACATAACCATTAGGGCTAACAAAGTTTGTTAGTATACAAGATACTTAGTCTTATGGATGCAAGAAGCAGACTTGAGAAAGGTTAAGGTGAAGATGAGCAATTAATATCTCAAATGATGATCAAAGAGGAGTTTTGAAGATCCTAGAAGACAAGCAAGAAACTCGAAACATCATACAAGTGAAGCCCGAACAAATGGAGATAATGAAATGTAAATTAGAGCTCTTCGGTAGGGCACCAGAGTAATCAAGTAGACTCAAGTCTAAGGCAAAGAGGAAGACGTGCATGACATACTTCCAATGTGGATACCAGAGCTTAGCACTGGAGTTTCATCACAAAGTCGTTGCACATGTGTAAGAGAAGAGGAGAGAGACCATCAGAGCTCTTCGGTGCACGAAGATATCACCAAAGTTTCGAGGCGCGTCAAGTGAGGTCCCAAACCTCTGTGAAGTGCACCGGATTTCTCTGGTCATGCACCGGGCAAACCATCGGAGAAAAGCATTGGCAACGGTCGGCAATGGCTAGTAGGTGTGGTCAACGGAGAAATCTAGTGCACTCTACTAAGCCTTTTGTCCAATGGATAGTTGGTTGTATTGGGACTATATAGAACCCCTTGGTTGGCCATTTGGAGAGTGTTATATATTGTTGAAGCTATAGTTTTGTTGAGACTCATCCATTTGTGCTTTAGCCAACATATGCCCAAAGAAAGATAGGTGATTAGCTGAAGTGTGAGGATCCGTTCTTAGGCTAGTTAGAGGTCGCTTTAGCTCTTGTTTTAGGTTTAGGCCTACTATTCGGTGAGGTTTGCACACCTCCAAGCTATCAGTGCTTATGTGCACCAAGTGTTGTACTCATCAATACTTTTAAGTCATACAAAACCCTCCAGCTCAAGTTTGTGGAGTGGTCGCAAATGGTATACAACGGACGAGAGGCCCTCAGTAGTTTGGACAAAGCTCTCTATAGTGAAGATGATGGGAAGCGGTATGGGAGAGGTCACACAGACTCATTTGTGCATCAGAAAGGCCCGTGGACTACCCAAGAAGTCGCCCAACAAGGAGCTTGGCACTTGCAAGGGCACCCTCGAGAGGATTCAACGAGGACTAGTGAAAAGCATGAGCTTTCCGATAGCTCAACATAAAGTTCATCAGCAGGAGTTCGCATTCTCTAACTCATTTACGTTTTCATATTTATTTATTGCATTCCTTGGTGTTTGTACTTTACAACATTTATGTTTACCGTATTATTAAACCAAACAAAACAACAAGCGATAAAACCGAAAACAGATAATGCACCTAAACTATAAGACAAGTAAGCTTCACCAGACCATACAAATGCACGGCGAGCGCATGCAAAGGGTTTGGTTAAGATATGCCAAATTCCATCAAGTACACAAATGGAATCCAACCATACATGTCCCGCGCTTCATGGAGCAGATCGTTGTGTTGAGCCACGAGTTTGAAGATCTAAATACGCTATTGTACCTAGTTTAGAGATCCAAATATAAAATTTAAGAGTTAGGGACCCAAGTGATACAGCAACAAGTTAAGAACTCAAATATCAAAAAAAAAAAAACGAGAGTTATGACCAAAATGACACCACCGTGAGTTTGGAGACTGCTCATAAATTTTACTCTAACAGTGAATAACCACTAAGCGACCAAATTCATATCTTCCCCCTTTTGGTCACACCTGCCTTGATTGGCATCCATTCCCTACTGAGGGGATTCGCACATAAAAGGCAGAGGAAAAAATTTCTTATGATTCGATATATTCATTTTCAAAAAGAAGATCGTTCAAATAAGAACAGTATCGCAAAATCTTTATGATATTATCGCAGGTGTTAAGCATTAGTCACCCCCTCGTCATAGTGAACGGAGAGGGTTAAGAGTAAAACGAGAAGAAAGCACCCACGTTTCCAGCATATAGGATAGTAATTAACGACCTCATCAGCAACTATAGTTTCAGGAAGCAACAGCAACGACACTCTGGTCTGTTTGGTAATACCTGGATACACTCAGACCCCCGCATGAAGACAGAATGTTCAATTACTTTGGTTCTCGGTTATGGCAGTCCAGAGTTACAAGCTTGCGTGGTCACTATTCAGATCACAGATCAGGGAATAACTCAAGTGGTAGAACAAGCATGGACGATTTGTAATGAGATAAAAAGCATGCGGTGGCTTTGGGAAGTGGGACAGTATGGCTCTTCTCTTCACAAATGAGGCAATGAGGCATACCATCACCATGGAGTCTGGTCCTCAGGGACCGAAGGCGACTCCTTGAGCACGTTCCATGGCTTTGCTGGTTGGTGTCGCCCCATGGGAAAGTTCCAGAATGTGTCTGAGTGCTCGTAGAACACGTAGAACAGGATGGCGGATGCTAGGAAGAGTGCCAGGAGTACGAGCCAGACCTGCCATTCTGCCAGAGACGAGAGATAGGATTACAGGAACAGACGGTTGGTTAGGAAACCGTGTCAGGGACATGAGGGCAAAACAGCATAGTATGCCTGAACGTACCTTTCCAGTCAGCAGGCACGTTCAGTTTCGTCAGCTCTGCTCCCCATTGATGTGATGTGGAGATTACAACCCTGCAATATCAGTAGTCACCGGTGTTAGGAGAAACACTGAAACTTGGATGCCAAAATCAAATTCAGTGTATATAGCATTTGTGCCCCATCTAGCAGAAGAAATCCATATAGTTAGTTCAGTCTACTCAAGATGCCTAAGCTGAAGATGAACTACACAGTAATTTGAATGCTACATATTGAAACAGATGGACTTTCAGATTCAAGTATCCATGGTCGTCGCCATCAGATGATTACTTATAATAAGCATAACTAAGAGAGGATTAAAATGATGATACTATAATATTCCATCTACCTAGTGAGTAGTGATGAATAATAATCTCTACAATAAGCAATCAGGCAAAACTAAAATGAAAAGTGCCCAGTCAACTAATGTAGTGCCAAGCTGTAGACCGTAGTTACCTTTCAGTAGGACAAAATTCAATGGAGGTGAGTAGGGAACCAAGATGAATCTTCTTGCTCCAGTGAGAAACTTCCATTTTCTTTACATCAACAGCACAGAAGTCACCATCATGGGTTCCTCTGAAAGAAATACAGATCCATGTGAGCATGCTAAAAGTGAAGAAGTCCAAAGGTTGTACAGCGCATCATTATAGTGATAATCATAACGAGTATGAATTCCTCTCCAACGCTAATTGCAACATAATGTCCTTACCAACCAAATTAAAGTGTTATCAGATTGTGCAACTAATGGTTTAAATAGACAATGACTGTCAAGTCAATACAATATGTAATATTTGGGTTGAACACATAATCAGATATACAACTAAGCAGAATCATACTGAAAAACTAAACTCTTGAAACAAAAAACGTTAACTAGGAGATGATGAAGTACGAAGCATGTTAATCTCAGCATTGGCAGGTGTAGATGTTCCTAGAAATGCAATGGCAGTGCTATGACACTAGCAGAGTATTTTGTCCACTCACAATGCTAGATACTTCCCATCCAAGCTAACTGAAAGTGTAGAGATAGGCTTTCCCAGAAGTCTTTTGTACCCAATTCTCTTCCAATCGCTTATGTTCCAAACAACAGTAACAACTTTGGAACCTGCTCCAGTGTTGAATACAGATATAGTCAATATCAACCTGCCTTCAATTCCGCATATGTATAATTCTCAAGATCAATTAAAAGCACACCTTTTGCAACAGTGCAAAACAGAAATGGTTTCATGCCATCCCTAGAAAATCGGCAACACTCAATCTTCTCATCCTGTGAGCATTTAAAGAAAAAGTGGGGAAAAGAAGTCAACATTTCAAGTTTTCAACCATCTCAACAAGTAAATGTAAAAAAAAGAAATTTATCATAGCATACCGAGGATCGAGTCAAATTGACCAGCGGTGCGCCCTCATTTATCTTCCATATTCTTGCAGATCCATCGGTGGATGTTGAAACTAGGAACTCTGAGTCTAAGCTACAAAAGTGAAGGCGCCAATGCTATGTCAGATGGTGATGCTTGAAGTGACCAGTAACCAGAAACCATGACACTAGAGATGTAGGTTTGGAATTAATTCTATGTTATACTATCAATATTTTCTTTTCCAGTTCAAAATACAAGCTAATCTAATGATGTATTTATGGCATTCCTCTGTGAACAATAAGAAAAGTAATGCTTTAAGCCTGTTCTGACCTGATATCCATGTCTCGGAAGGATTTATGAGCTTTGGGTTCATCCAAAAGCACATTCATGCTTGGCCAATGGAATATTCTGAGATGTCCATCCTGCAGCAGTACAAAAGAACAAGTTAACTGATATCAGGTTCAACTAAAAAGAGTATTGATGTCAGACAAGTCACTGAATTGAACAATAGGACTAGACAACAAATGAAACATTTAGAATGACTAGTTTTCATAACATGTACAAACTACAAAGGAAGGGTTTTAAATGCAAGAGTGACTCAAAATATAGGCTGTACAAAGGAAGGGTTCTAAATGAACAAACAGTTAAAATGTAGAGATGTACTGCTGACAACTTTCTTCTTATAGCATGTATAACAAAAGAAGAAGCATAGGACTGACAAAAACGAAATAGAAAAATTGAGGGAAAAAAACTTTGATCCCTCAAAATTCAGACATGAATATAATACAAACCCATACCTCTCCACCGATGGCGAATTTGGCACCATCTGTGCTGAAAGCAAGACACTTTTGTGGTCCAACAGATTCTAGTGGAGGAGCATCTCTTGGAATAACACGTACTGTGAAATCTTCAAATATCAGTTTGAATTACCTATAGTTTGGAAAGATTAATATTAGTTAAGTCATGTACTACCTCCGTCCGCAAAAGAACGCAATTCTTTGACTTCTACGATTCCTCTTTGACCATCTCGTCTTATTATTTTTTATACAAATATAAATTAAATATTATTATGAAAATATATCTAACAATAAAATAAGTCATAACAAAATAAATAATATTTATTATAAATTTTTGAATAAGACGAACGGTCAAACAGAGATCATAGAAGTCAAAGAATTGCATCCTTTTGAGGACGGAGGGAGTACTTGATAAAGTATAGGCAAACGACAAAGTAAAATGGATCAAGGAAGGGAGAAGCTTTCAGGATAAATATAATATAACCAAAATTAAGAGGAACGACATTCATGTGGAAATTAAAAAATGTGTATTGCTTATGATATCCATGAGCAAAAGTAAGCATGCTTTAAATTAGCCAGATGATCATTTATTGTGAAATTGATGACAATGCAATTATATGACACAAATTTACAAAATGTGCATAGCTGTAAGTATAAATTTAACTTTCCATTCATTTTTCATTTTGTATCACATAAATATATAGGTGTTACAAATCAAGTAGGTTTACTAATAAAAGTCTAAAACATGAGAAAACCAGTGTGTAAGAATTACATATATGTTGCAAATTACATGTCATGCATCTCATATACTTAACTAAACTACCAGGAGGAGAAATTATTGTCGTTAGACACTAAATCACTGCACACCTGGAAGGTCACGAAGATCTACGTAACTAGTATTCCTAAACGAACTAGTACAACTAATTCCACAGAATCCATTTACTCAACTGCAAAGCTCAACCTATCTAAGTCTTGTGACCATTTGGCACTATGGTGCCAGACTGGTAAGTAGAAGGAAATGCTAATTTTGCAAAAGTGCTGTCAAGGAGTGCTCGAATCAGTGTTTCCACTAGTATCCAGATGATCTCCCCAATGTCCAACATGTGGATCAAAATTTCCCCACTTGTACCAGCAAAACGGTCTAATAGCTAGGAATCAGCACAATGTGACCCCGTATCCATAATAATAATAATGGTAAAGTGCAATTACATTTCAGAAATGCTAGTAGCTCAGCAGCAGCAGCACTGGTTCATCCCAAGATGAAAAACTGAAAGCGTGATCTGTGATGAGTAATGAGAGGATGCTCCCTGGGTTTCCAAAACAGAGGCCGGATCTAGCCTCCCTAAAATAGCAAGTCAGCTGTCACTTGAGCAATTCAGCAGCAGAAATAATCTAAAATCGCCCTGAATTCCACACTCAACAACTAATTAGTGCCACTGTTCGGCAATGAAGACACTTGCGGACAGACCAACGGTCCAAAACTGCACCCAGAACCACCCAAACGGACAAAAACCGGAAATTGCTGCGCGGGCAGTGGGCAATCGAGGCCAGACCCACCCAATCCATCTCCGAGAGAACGTCCTCGCCCCCACGGCACCTTAAAATTCCGCCGCTAACACCAACACGATTACACGATCAAGCAGTTTCCAGGGAGGAGAGGAGCAGAATGGCGCACCTGCAGCCCTTGGCCGTGGCGCAGACGAGCTCGTCGCCGGCGGGGTGCACCGCGATGCCGCGCGGCGCGTCGCCCGCTCCGCCGTCCGCGAGCACGGCCCTCGCCTGCACCGCAAAAACCGATTCCGAGGTCAAAACTCAGCCGACTCCGAGCCAGGCAAACCGAGGAGGAGGAGCAGGAGGTGGAGCCAGATAGATGGGTCCGCTTTCCGCACCAGGGGCTCGGGGGAGACGGAGCACGCCTTGGCGTCGAAGCCGAGCACCTCGAGCGCGGCCGGGGACCCGGCCGCCCCCGCCCGGCCGTACACCGCGAACACCCGCGCCGGCGCTGCCGCCGCCGCCTTCTCCTCCCGGCGCCGGATCCACGCCGCGCACGCCACCTTCCCGCCTCCCGCCGCCGAAGCCTCGGCGCCGCCGCCGCCGCCGGCCATGGGTAGCGGCTGTGGCTGTGGTGGTTGCCTAGAGCTGCGGGGTTTAGAGAATTTTCAGAGGGCTTTTGCAAGGGGAGCCGAATCGAGCGCTGCTGTTTGAGGAGAGGGAAGGCGGAGGTAGGGATCAGACGGCGAGGCGAGCCGAAAACGACGACCAAATCATTTGTGTTTCAAGTTGGGGAGAATTGCGCGTGGGGCCCACCGGATATCCGCTCGTTATTCGCTGACTTGCTTCCAGTCAACTCAAGCCGAGGGTTTTTTTATTGTGGGGTTGTCTCTGTCTCTATTTTTTGATTTTCAGGCCAAAGGGTGGGTGCTCCAATGATTTGGGGATAATTCACATCCATGTCCGTGGACCGTGGTAGCGTCACGGTGTCAGACTGGCAACATATAATGATAGTGGCAGCTTATTAATTGGTTGACTTGCGATCAAGATAAACTAAGGCTCTGTTTAGATCCAGTGCAAATTGCAACCGTAACTAGTCACATCAACGTTGCGGCACATGCATGGAGTATTAAATGTAGACGAAATGTTTGCATGTTTGTACTTTTTGCATGTGCATCACGAGACGAATCTTTTAAGCCTACTTGGGCCATGATTGGACAAAAGTTGTCAAATACAAACGAACGTGCTACAGTGCAGAATTGCAACTGCAACTGGGATCTAAACGGAGCCAAAGTTCCGTTGATCATTGCACGGAATGGATGAATTTCAGGCCGAAGTATATTGAAGAGCTCTTTTTTTTTTATCTCCCAGATGCCAGAAAATAATGAAACATATATCGATTTCAAGTGTATTCGCTATATAGGTCGGTGATAGTTTTTTTCCATCCAGATTTATGTTTCGATAAAAGAGACAATTGAATAGACGTAGTGTGCAGAAAGATCATCGTTGTTGACTGTGGAAGGAGGAGAAGAAGAACGACAGGTGAGCACTAGGAAAACCCAACATCTAGTTAGAATGGTGGAGATATACGAAGTACGAACATAGTTGATAGGAGACCAACCAAGATGAAGTAAAAAATAGTGGACGAAAGATAGAGTTAAAGATGAACAGGACAATTTTGTTCGCTACCTACTCACATTGAAAAATAAAGAAATAAAGGTAGACATATGCAGTATAGCATGCTCCTTTTTTTTGTTAGTTTGGGGTTATTGAATAGAAGGAAAAAATGTGACTTGTATGTACTTAGGTTATAATCATATCCATCCAACAACTTGACTACTATATGAACATTACTTGAGCTACAAATAGTGAAATAGTTTTGTTCATGAGCCACTTGATTTGGCTCGTTCAACAAAAAAAACTATCCTGAACAATATAGTTATGTATCTTCTATTCTTTATGAATATATTTGTATCATGATTTAAGAATAAACAATAATTTTTAGCAAATATGGTATGCTTGATATTTATAATATTAGCGGTTTAACTTTAAGTTAGATTCAATCAAATATGCTCTACATAGGAAAGTCGTCCTTTAAACCTCATATTGTAAAAAGAATTTGCTAGTGAAAAAAATAATTGAAGTAGCAAAGAGAGCAAAATTGCTTTTGGTGTGTACACGTGGATCTATGGCCATAAGGCACGTGGCACATAGGCTAACCCGTGGCCAATTGTTTTGGCCTGGCCTTTCATGCTTGATGTATGACCCATGCCTAAGCCGCTCCCCATCATGGCGTGGTAACACGATTCGAAGCGTATCATAGTCATCTCCGTCCTCATATATGTTATCCTTATTTGTGCTAAAACTCTAACTCTATTCCCCATCCCCCACCCCAACATAATGTATCCAATTTGCTTCCACTTTGCACCATGTTTCTCTTTTGGTCCTGCTTGTCTTCCATTGTTGCTTCCTTCTCCTTTACCATTGGCTCCCGTTCGTTCTCTACTTCAACACCAGCTCTCGTCCCCTCCTATTTCCTTCTCCACTAGTAAAGGGCGGCAGGCGACCCGACGAAACAAAGGCATGGACTCGTTCCAGCTTTGTGTGGAGGTGGTGCAACCTTAGTCGGGTGGCAAGGGCATGGCGAGCTCAATGGGCCGTTGAGCCCACCTAGCATGGCTAAGTTAGTATAGGATCATATTTAGACTGATATCACAATCTATGGTCAGACATGACAGATAATAATTATTAATAAGGTTTTGCTCGCTTGACTCTAATTAATCAGGCTATAGTATGTTTTAATTAATAGATCTAACCAGGTTAGATCGTGCCACTAGTCGCTTAATCATGTATAGCCACGAGAGCAAAGCTACCTTTCTTCTAGACTTAGTGGTCCATTGGTTGTATCTCTCTTCGGTCGTGCCTTTTGCTTAAAAGGGGAAATTCAAACTCTTTGCACTCCTCCCATAGCCCCATATATATACTCCCATTCAATTTCTCGCAGTGGATTTCAGTCCACAAGAATTCTCACTGTATATATATCAGCAGTGTCGAGTGGAGTTCCACATCATGGAGCGACGTCATGAATTTCGCATTCAATCGCAGCCTCTCGGCGAGTGGGAGTGTGACCATACATGTGAAAGGCACCAAGCAACCAATAGAAGGAAGGCAGGTCAGCAACCCTGATCGCATCGGAATACTCTCGTGAAGCTTTACAACTCTCAACTCTCCACTCGCCATGCTTGCATGGACAAAAGTTTGTCCACTTTTTTTTTTTTGACACAAAACTCTCTTCGTCTTGAGACTTAAGATAGTAACACATTGCCTTTTTTCTATTGCCTAGTTACTATCGGTTATTTTTTCCCTTGAACTCTTGAGGGCATGTTTGAAATGCAAACACTGCTACATTACTTTTAACGACGGCAGGGCGTTTTAGGCGGTTGTCTCAACCGCCTCAGACCTAGAGTCACTGGTTAATCGTGGTCCTTAACCGAGGCGGTTGGCCAACCGCCACGGTTAATTGCATTAACCTTGGCGGTTGAGTAAAGACAACCGCATTACATTAATCGTGGCGGTTGCCTTTACTCAACCGCCACGGTTAATGTATTAACAGTGGCGGTTATCTCAATATAACCGGTTTTAATATTTTTCAGGAATAAAAAAATGTTTTTCTAATATTTGAATTTGGAATTTTAAACCGAAATTTCTGATATTCACATACATTCAAAGTAGAAAATGCACGTACAAAATATAAACACGTAAATCATATTTAGTTTTATGTCGTCCGTATGTGTCCCCCGTATGTCACCGTCGATATTACAAAACATTTACTTCTAAACAAATCACATCACATTATAGTTTCAGCACGGCCTAAGCTAATCGAAAATGTTCGACAACTTGTAGTCATTCATGTTTAGACCACTGGTTCTCCAGTTGCGCGGCTTCTCGTACTTCTCCGCTGTCGCAAGCTCGCTTGTAGGATCGAAGAACTTACCTCCCACATGACAACAATCATCCGTGACACACTTGCAAATGTCAGCTATTATTCACTTGATGTTTTTATGATCCACTTTTTTCTTTTTCCACATTTTCATTGATTTCTTAAGCTGACGTCAGCCCTGGTGGTAACTTCCGCAAGCCCTAAGGAACTCGCAAATATAATATCCACACAGGGCTGAGCCGTCAGGTTGCTTGGCATACTGCATGGAAAATAGAAGTAATGTAAGATACAGGATATTGTCCATGGCGGGTAGCAGTGCATGGTAAGTACTCGCATCGAAAATTCTCTCCTCACAACCAAGTGTATGCCAAACTTCTTCCTCTGTCTCTCGGACCTCCGATCATAGGTGGTGGGGTCTTCCACGTACATCCTATACGCGCTATATATATGGCAAAACACTGGTGTTAACTTATATGACAAACACTAGTAATGCAATCGTGTGTTGTTGTCACTTACTATCGCAGACAGTGCTCGAAATCCTTATATCCATCTTTGTTGCTCGAGTTCCGCAAGGAGTCAAATATGACGGCCTTTCCCTTTTGAGGATAGATGACAAATAAAATCCAGTGGCCGCTGACTCTCAAGCTGCACAATTGAATCAATGTGGAAAGATACACCCATAAGTTATAGTACTTTGACCCATAAGTTATTGTACGTATCATTTTGACATACCCGAACTGGTGGGCGGCAAAGATACACCCATTCTCTGGGAGCTTCTTCATGACATGTAAGAGTTACTGTCCCTTTCTGTACTTAATCTCTCCTATCAATCTCGCACGGACTTCCGCTCTCTTGCAACCCTTCCAAGTTCACGAGTTCAGGATGCATGTCCGCTATTCCGTGGCCAATTATTCCCCTCTGACTAATATGCATAGGAGATAGGTACAAAATAGGTTTGGCTAGTTCCTTACATACATATGCTTACATCCTAAAGACATAAGTCGTCGTCATGACATTGTTAATTTGATCGTCTTCAATTAACATACCTATAGCGATTTAAAGATACGATATAACTTACATGGCAAAAAGAGTCACTTCGACAACGTCGAGATCCTTGCGCCGCAGCATCCTATGCATGTCGTGGAATTCAACAGGCATGTAACTTTAATCATCCTCCAAGTGGAAGTACTCCTGCGGGACCTTCACAACGAACTCCTTTATGCCCAGCTTCGCAGCATGCATATACCAGATGTGGAACCTGCGAACCTCCCACGGCTCCTCCAAAAGATCGCTAAAGGTCAACATGAATTTGCCATTATCATAGTTATCTGGGCAATCTGGACTTACCGGCCAAAATTTAGACGGGGTTCGTTTCCTGTAGGGGCAACATGAAAAAGAATGTTACGTCCATCTACATGCGCACTTAAGTTTTTGAAGATGTTTAGTTGCCATAAGCATACATACCTTTCGAACGCCGTAGAGTATGCCGGGATCGAATAATGCCACAAGCCTATTCTTTCCCATATCTTGCACAGATCACTCCCGATTAATCGTAACTATCTCACATCAGAGGAAGTAAACACAAGAAGTTCCTCTATAGTTCAAACTGACTATTTCTATCCATTCCCGACTCTTCTTAAACTCTTCGGCTATGTTGGACACCGCCCATTGCTCCGTGGTAAGGTGGGGAGGTTTGTCCGTGGTGAGGTCAGCAGGTTTGTCCCCCCACTTCATCATCCGGTTTCTTCGGTGCTGAAGGACATTTCCCACTGCCCCGGGTTGGGGGCGGTGTCTCTTGCCCGATGGACCCCTGTAGCTCCTTGAGGGCTGCTCTTGTTGGGAAGCGGTGCAGGACTGTTGTGTGGGCCTGTAGCGTCGTACTTGTCATCGTCAGAGTCGTCAGAATCGTCGTCGCCATCGTTGTCGCCACTACCCGGTGGAGACGAATGTGGCTCCGTGGGCTGCGATGGCGGAGACGTCTGGAATTCGAAGACGATGTCTTCCTTGTTCCACAGAACAAACAACGCGATAGTACCACTGAAGTACCTAACCCCTTCTTCAGTTGGATAGTCGAGTTCTTCTTCATCATAATCTCTGTGGGTCCAAAGGATCTCTACCCTGACATAGTCATGCGGGATCGGCCTGTTGTTGTATGTGGCAATAGCTTTCCGTGGGGTGCACTAGTCCATTGGCAACAACCTTCTTATTCGTCATCTTGCGTTCGATTGGAATATAGAGCGTGCATTCCCTCGGCTCCATGATGTCATCGACCGGGTACCTGTGGATTCCTCTGGCCATCGACGAGTCTGGAACTATTTGCTGACTCGCTGATAGTTGTACACCAGCCTGCACAAACATCTATGCCCGCAACTCCACCATCTTGGGATCGGTGCTAGTGAAAGCCTCCTGTATTGACTTGCTTATCATCTGTTGCATTGCTTCATTCGCGGCCTTTTTGGATGAGCCCTTCCTTGTATGCCTGCCACGTGTGCTGTGTCCCGGCGTTCGATTGACAGGACTCTATGTTCTTCCAGCTCTACCTTGAGGACACGCCCCGGACGCGGCCCCGGTGCTCAGGGTTGCCCAGCGCCTTGGTCAGTACATCGTGATCCCTACGACGTTGGAACTCCCCGGACTGAGCGGCCTTAGTGATCTTGAGTACAGCCTTCTCTGTTTCCTCGGCATTTTCCTCATTGTAATGCCTCTTGCCCTCCTTCAGCTTCTTCGGCCTACGGGCATATAAGTAGTCGCGTGACCTCTTATCAATGCCTTGTAACGGGTAGCTCTGCCCGGCCGCTTCTGCCTCTCTTTCTTCCTGGCGCCACTTGGGCCTCTTACCGGCATACCCAGTCATGCCTAGGTGGTGGATGAGCTCATTCTTCTTTGCGAGCTCCGAGAAATTCTCGCCTTTGCGCTTTGCTTCATCGATGGTCATCTTCTCGACAAACTCATCCCAGATGTGCCGCTTGATGAAGTTGTAGTATTCGTATGGTGTCTTCTCTTTCTTCAGGTACTAGGTGTTGAGTTTGGACCAGAAGCTGCGAAGAGCTTTGCCTGCCAGGAGTAACGCATGGCCCCTGCACACGGCTTCATCGTATTGATCGGGTGGATACTGGCAAATGTCTCTTCACGTCAGCCCACACTTTGTCCTTCAGAGTCTGCGGCACTTTCCTTCAATCTGAATAAGTGACAGGTACATGTTCCCTTACTATGCAAGAACATTGGTTGCTGAAGGTGCCGATGACTGTTTGTGTCTCCGAAGGCTCTCCCTGCGGCCCTATATTGGTTATGGCATGCACCTTCCTCGACACCTGGTGCCTTCCGTGCTGGCCCATCTTCAATTCTAACTTTCTATTCTTGGAGCTTATCTTTTATGATGAAGCGCCCAGGGACGGACCGGATTCATGCCCCTCATCACCAAACTCCAAACGCAAAGGCGGCACCAGAATCTGTGTACACGACAGGAGCTCACATTAGCTGTATACATAGTACATGCGAGCCCGTTGATGGTGTGTTAGTTGTACACTTACGCGTCCCTCTTCATCTTCTGGTCTGCGATCTGGGGTGCAAGATCCTTGAGTTTGACGGCCCTGTTCTTTGTCCCTTTTCCGGCATATAGATCGGATCTTCTTCTTCCTCCGTACGTGCTTTCTTCTCTGGCCTACGTGTTAGAATCTCCTCCTCGTACTCGCTGCTCTCATCTGATGAGGAGGAGGAGCCTCCCTTATCACTCGGGCCCGGGCTTGGCTGGCGCCATTGTCCTTCAGGCGATCCCGCCATTGGAAGCTATGAATAAGATATAGTTATATGGACATCTCACAAGTAGTAGAGTAGAGTAGTAGACACTAGTAGTAGAGTAGTAAGTAGTTGTAGTAGAGTAGAGTAGGGCATACAAAGTAGACAAGAAAAGTATAAAAGAAAAGAATATTACATCCTTTTTCATTGCAAACGGAGATTACATCATTTTTCATTTACATTGCGAGTAGGTGTACAAAGTAATTAAGAAAAGTATAAAAGAGTAGGAAAATTACAAAAGAGTAGTGCACTAAAAGTAAACAAAGAATAGTAGAAAAGTATATATTTGGCTCAGATTTGGCATATTGTAAACAAAGAATAGTAGAAAAGTCTATATCATTGCCAGGCTGCTTCGGTCCTGAAATAAGTATGGTGAGTAGAAGGTACCTACGCTTCTGACATAGGTGCGGAGGTAGGTTGTAGATGGTGAGGGTGACCGGCCACATGATGTGCGAGCCGCTGAGGTCGCCAAAGGGATTCATCCCGTCGGTACTCAGTGTGAACCTGACGTTCCTAGACTCGTCCCCAAACTTTGTGAACTTGGTGTCAAAATGCTTTCACTGCTTGCCATCGGACGGATGTCGCAGCTTGCCATCACCCTTCACACGTTCAGGAGATGCATGCCAGGACATAAGCTTGGCATCCTCTGGACTCCCGAATAGTGCACGTAGCCGATCGATGATGGGCATGTACCACACTGACAGGGCAGGACTTTTCCTGAGCGTGTAACCCTCTTCTTCTTCGTCCTCAGGAGGCGGCAGTTTGTTGGCCTTCGCCTTCTTCTTCTTCTTCGGCCCTCTCAAAGGTACCTCCTCATCACCCGCGCGACAACCGGTATTTTTCTTTTAACGACTCGCGCCGCAGCGCGGACAGCTCTCCAACTTTACAAAGTCTCCCCGAAATAGAATACAATGGTTAGGACATGCATGAAACTTTCTAAGCTTCATCGCCACTGGCCGGATCAGCTTCTTCGCCCAATATGTATTGGCGGGCACATTGTTACCCTCTGGTAAACTGTCACCAAGGATACGTAACAGGTCGTTGAACCAAGTGTCGGTCATCCCGTGGCAAGCCTTCAACATAAGCAACTGGAGATTGAAACGGATCACAGTCCAATGCTATGGACATTTCCCCTCATCCTTGTACAGGGGATCAATTGCCGCCTGCTTCATCACTCTGAAAGTCTCGAGCCATTTCGGATCCCTAAACAAAATATCATCGTGATCCTGACAGTTACCAACCTGCTCAATGAACTCTGCATCCTCCGGCAACAACGTGTCAACGACAGGGTCACCTTCCCCATCGTAAGCGTCGGCGTTGTCTGCCATGTCCTGGAGCAGATCACTGATCGTGATCTACTCACGTCTCGCATTGTCGTCATCGCCGGTGGCAGATGATGTTTGTTGTTGTTGTCTTCCGTCATTCACCGACGAGGAGCTTTCTGCATGTGCATCTGCGACACTCGGATCTTTTTCGTCGTGATACTTCCACACAGTGTACTTTGGGTCCTTGATGAACCCATACCGTACCAAGTGTGATTGCACAATGTTGTCTTCCTAGGCAAGCCGATTCTTGCAGTCATTGCACGGACAAATCATGCGATCTCGGCCCAGACTCAGACGATGCTTCTGCGCAAAAGAAATGAACTTCTTCCTCACATTTTCCAGGAAAGACAGATCCAGCCTTGATGTCTTATACATCGAATTCTCCCTGCTCTCCATGACCTTCACCTTATACAAACACAGCGAACTGAAAAGTCGTATTAGACGAGCGGTAAATCCAACTCTACAACTAATTGAAAGTATCAAAAAATCTTCTAAATACTCCCAAATACCACCCTTCACAAAATCCAACTCTAGGTTTACTTACTCTCTCTCATCTTTTTAGATCTAGATCTAAACCGGCCACATTTCAAAAAAAAAACTCCTATAAATCATGGAAAAGAGAGGAAAAGCATATTTGAAGAGTAAGAATCAACCTCTAACGGTGCCACCCTTCACTAAATCCAAGGCTAAATTCCTTATTCTCTCTCATCTATTTAGATCTAGATCTAAACCATTTGGAAAACACCTAATAATGAAAAAGAGAAGAAAATAAGATTTAGAGAGTAAGAATCAACCTCTTACGGTACCACCCTTCACCAAATCCAAGGGCAAAACCTCCCCCTCCCTTGAAATGGTTATTTTTAGGGTTTTGAGCTCAAAACCCCAAAAATGGAGGAGAGGTCGCGGGGAGGAAGAAGGGGAGGGCTGCTGTTATATAGTCCCAGAGTTAATGGAGGCGGTTATCATAACTAAACCTCCACGGTTAATCAGTTATTAACCATGGTGTTTGAGTTACGACAACCGCCTCGGTTAATGTCTTTACCGAGGCAGTTATCATAACATAACCGCCACGGTTAATATCTATTAACCGCGACGGTTACGTTATAATAACCGTCTCGGTAAAGCCATTAACTGAGGCGGTGGTAGGCGGGTAGCCCAGCCATCGGCCGGCCCCTCTTAACTGAGACGGTTAGCTGGGCTGCCCGCCATGGTTAAGAAATCGCAAGTGCCTCGCAAAAGATTTTCTGTAGTAGTGAAAAACAAAAATGCAGTCCTAATGTTTTTCTTTTGTGAAATTGAATTGGTTCCCCTGAAAATTCTGCAGCGTAAACATTGCCCTGGATCATTTTTAGCGGAATAGTCAAATTCGTTCTTGAACTATCGTCGAAAGTTCAGTTTAGTCCCTGAACTATAAAAACGGTCGTTTTAGTCCTCAAACTTTCACAGCCGGCTCAATTTCGTCCCTAAACTATGAAAACGACCGTTCTCGTCCTTAAAGTTTCGCACTCGGGTCAATTTCGTCCTTAAACTATGAAAACGACCGTTCTCGTCCTCAAACTTTCGCAGCTGGCTCAATTTCGTCTCTGGTCCGATGTGGAGCGCCACGCTGGCTTATCTCGTCATCACCCAGTCAGCTGAAATCAGTTTTCGAAAGCCTGTAACTTATTTATTCTTATTCCAACTTGTCGCAACTAGTTGTAACTCTTCAATACAAAATAGGATGAAGATGATTTTTCATAAAAATTGTAGATCTCGATAAGATCTACAACTTTCTAGTTTTAATGTTTTTTATTTAAGGACATTAAGATACTTAAAAAGTTAATATTATGTTGCTAAAATTTTATATTAATTACAAGCAGCAGCAGGTAATTATAAGCAGCAGCAGGTAATTATTATGGTGCTAAAATTTTATATTAACTTTTGAGCATCTTAACATCCTTAAATAAAAAAATTAAAACTAAAAATTTATAAATTTTATTGAGATCTACAATTAAAAATCATCTTCCTCAATGTTGTATTGAAGAGTTATAACTAGTTGCAACCAGTTGTAATAAGAATAAATCAGTTGCAGACTTTCAAAAACTGATTCTAACTGACTAGGCGATGACGAGACGAGCCAGCGTGGCGCTCCACATCGGACCAGAGATGAAATTGAGCCGGCTGCGAAAGTTTGAGGACGAGAACAGTTGTTTTCATAGTTTAAGGACGAAATTGAGCCGGCTGCGAAAGTTTGAGGACGAGAACAGTCGTTTTCATAGTTTATGGACGAAATTGAGCTGGCTGTGAAAGTTTGAGGACTAAAACGGCCGTTTTCATAGTTCAGAGACTAAACTGAGTTTTCGGTGATAGTTCAAGGACGAATTTGACTATTTCGCCATCATTTTTCATATGTGTTCAGTGTGTACCTCTATTTCGGCTCACTAATTGATTTGACATAAACCGTGTACCTACCAAAAAGTGTGTCACTATAAAATTCATGGGAGTCGTGCTCGTCAGACTTTTCTAAATTTTTACTGTGTTTTTTTAGAAATTATTAGAAACATTAGTATCTCCCCAAAAATAAGTTTATTAGTACTAACGGCTTATCTAATAATACTAATTATACACCATAAGTATTAATATTTTAATCATATTTGTTTAAAATTAAAACTATTTAACTTCTCAATAAAAATTAAGAATAACACTCATTTTAGGACCTAGGGAGTATCACATATACCAATAACCGCCGAATTCTGTTGTACTATAGGAGTATATTATTAAGGTCATGTTTGGATCACTAATTCATTTTTGCTAAATCTAAGCTAAACTTGAAGTGGGTGGCGTTTGGATCCCAGCTGATAATTGAATGGAATATCTGGATTTGATATCTAATACTCTTCGTTAATTAGTTGGTATAACTTTTTTAGCTGACAAATTTTTTAAAAAGAAATGGAAAGATGTAAGTTTTGACTGGGTGCATCGCACACGTGTCTAGTTTGAATGGACCCGCATGCTACACAGTAACACACGCACCGTTTTACTATAGACACGGCACCTGGCGTTTCATTCAAGAGAAACAATTTCCACGTAGAACTTGTAGGCTGACTTGTCCATCCATTCATCCAAGGAGGGCCTCTAGTTTGTTTTTGGACTTTGGAGAGGAAGGTGTCGCGTTGGAACAGTAAACAAGCAAACGTGCCAAAGGAGCAGCAGTGAGAAGACACACAAGAGGCCAAAGGGATAGGTTGGCAGAGAGACCAATCCCCAAAGGCAACTCCTCTCCAGCTCGCCTCTCAGCCACAGAACGTCGATGCCTGGAGCCCCCAGCATCTACCCCATTCCTAACTTACCTTCCCTGGACATGGCCTATGGACCACGAGCTCTTGCATTTGTTTAAATAAACTGATGGAACTCCTTGCCAATTTAGAAATAATGTGATTTCACTCAAGTTGCTCCACCATGAGCTACTCAGCGTCGATGGCACGGTCAATATGAGTGCAAAAAAAAAAAGACCACATCATACAATGAGAAATATTTTGACAGTTCAGACTCAGACAAATCGGTCGTTGGGATTGGGAGAACAAAAGAACATGCATGGGGCGCTTTAAGAAATACAAGAAACACTCTTGCCTAGAAAAAATCCTTTCAAACACAGCTTTGGTAGTCTACTCGACAAAATTTGAAAATAAAAGAAAACAAGAAAAGTGTTGTGTCTAAACTCGAGAATCTACGCCAGAATCTCCTTTCCCCCTCTACAACCATTCATTCTTTTATTAACTTATACTCTGTTGAGAAGGTTGGCATATCATACGATGTGGATACCAATGTGGCCAAAACCAACAACTAAACAAAACTTTTGTTATTTATCTGTTATCATGTTTTTCTGGTACTAAATCTGTCAGATTTCTATACGTTTGATTAGGCTTTAGAATTTGTGTTACAATTGTCATTTTAACGGGTTTGTAACTAAAATATAACATATTTAACCATGTAAAATCTATCAACAGATAGCTAGACACTCACATTAAATAATGAAAAGACGAAAAATGGTTAATATTAGTGAAATTTGGATAATTTTGTCATGTTTTTGATGTTTAAGGACTAAAATAAAACTTTTCAATAGGAGGACTAAAATTTATTTTTATGTTTATCTTATTTGATGCATAATAACTATGATCCAGTAAAGCCAAGTTCCAAACCTTAAATCCAATTCAAAAATCATGTGAGGAAAATAGAGGCCTCTTAAGGGCATCTCCAACGCGACACCGTGGACAGTGGCTTCACCATCCATGTTTTCGCTGAACGTCCAGATCGGTAGTATTATATTGATGGCTCGGTTGTCATAGTATCGTGCATAAAAACTCAGTACCTCATTTGACAGTAAGCCAGAGCACTCGCTAGGCTACGGAACTGTGTTACATGCTATTTCATCTTACCACACCCTCTTGTGCGTGTACTGCTCCCTTGCCAAAAGCTGCATTTGCTTGGTTTTTTTTTTGGCAGAACACATAGTAGGGAATGGTGTGGCTTGCATTGGGGAAAACATTATGGTTTCAACCGGCGAGTTGACATGGCCTATATTAGACCCTGTTTGGTTTGGGATGACTAAAGTTTAGTCACTCCATTTTAGTTTAGTTTTATTTGGTCACCTCCAAGTGACTAGACAATTAAAAGCACTTTTAATCGTAGTGTTTAGCAAAACATGATTAAATTTAAATAACTAAAGTTTAAGAGAACTGTCAAACTAATATTCAGATTAATTTGAGTTGCGGGTGCCCTAGCACTCCCCAAAAGACTAGGAACAGTAGTAGTGTTGTGGTGGTCCATAGGCCGCGCCTATAGCGGAGTGCGCGGTCGTTAACGGCCGAGAAGAGTCCCTCACGTCCCCGCCATTGGAACTCTCTGCTCGCGGAAGCAGCAGCGCTCCCACGGAATCTTCCTTTCTCCGATCCCCTCTCGTCTTCCACACCAGTCCACCACCGCCTCCACGCGCGGCCCCTGCACGCCACCTGTTCGACGAAATATCCCACCGCGCTACATATACCCCGCGCGCGCCATTTCCCGCCTCCCCAAGCTACCCAGCTCCCTCCCTCCCTCCCTCCCTTCCCCTGCGCCGTCACTAGCCAACCGCCGGCGCCATGCTACGGGCGCTCAACCCGTCCCCGTCCCCGGCACCGCTGCGCGCGCGCCCGGCGTGCCGCGCCTCGGCGCGCCGGCGCGCGCGGGGGAGCTGGGCGTCGCGGCCCCGCGCCGCGGCGGTCCCGCAGCAGCAGCCGCCCGTGCGCCGGCCCTTGGGGGACCGCCTGTGCGCGCCGTCACGGGGCTCGGCTGCGGCGGTCCAGCTGCCCGCGCCTGACGTTAGCGCGGCGGCGCCCGGGGCGCGGGGCGAGCTGGAAGCGTTCCTGGAGGTGGTGCCCGCGAGGATGCGGCGCGGGCTGGCGCGGCACCAGGAGGTGCGGGACCTCGTCGAGGTCGTCATGGACCTCGGCCGCCGCCCGATCGCGCGGTTCCCGTCCGGGGACTGGGTCATCTCCGACCAGCCCGTCACCGCCGACGACCTCCGCCAGGCCGTCGCCAAGGTAGCTGCACGAGGCACGCACGAGCTGATTTAGTTGCAAACGGTGTTACACCATGGTACTCCTACTTTTGCCGCCCCCGGATCCCCAAATAAACTACTAGGTATTCTCTGCCTGGCGCGGTTCTCGTGCCTCTGGAGCATGGGTCACACAGATAATAATGAGACAGCGTCTTCACATGGACTAGTTGCTTTCTTTGTTCGTGAACGCTAGATCACGACACATACTGCTGCTATTACTCTATCGTGGACTCTGTTCCCTTTGTGGAGTCTCTGCTTTGCTTATTTGGAAGATTGGTGTTGGTTTGCAGGTTGGTGACTTCTCCGAGGACAACCGATCTGGGATCAACCACTCGTTGCACCGGATCAGCGCTATACGGAACCGGAAGGCACAGATCATAGGGCTCACTTGCCGTGTCGGTCGAGCTATATCAGGCAGTGCAGAGATGATCCGTGATCTAGTGGTGAGCGGTGGTTCAATATTGGTCATTGGACCTCCTGGAGTTGGGAAAACCACTCTGATCAGGTACATCACCTAATATCCATGTCGCTTCTCCAGATCTGCAGATGGTTCCATGTAACGGCAGTTAAATTCAATAATTTGGTACGGTAATCTATAGATCAAAGATAGTTTGGTGAGTACTGTAATGTAATGTGATGCTAATGAATAATGATGTTTTTAAAAAATACAGGGAAATAGCTAGAATTTTGGCAGATGAAGGTAAGAAACGTGTGATCATAGTCGACACATCTAATGAAATAGGAGGTGATGGGGACGTACCTCACTCTGGCATTGGACGTGCTAGGAGAATGCAAGTTCCCAAAGTTACTATGCAGCACAACGTAGGTCCCCAGAGTTGTTCATTGATATAATTCAATTATCTGCTGTCGAATTCTCGAGCCTTTTCTTAAAACATCACTCTCAAGTGTGGTGACACAAAGGGAACTTCGTTTTCTACAGGTAATGATTGAAGCAGTTGAAAATCACATGCCAGAAGTCATTGTTATCGATGAGATTGGTACAGAACTTGAGGCAATGGCAGCTAGTACTATTGCTCAGAGAGGTGTTCAACTGGTTGGAACTGCTCACGGGGTGACAATCGAGAGCATAATTAAAAACCCATGTTTGCAAATGCTAGTTGGTGGGATTGAGGTGCATTTTCTTCCTCTGTTACTCTTTACCCAATGCATTTGCATGCTGCTGCAAATTAGCAACCTTCTTAAGAGACATTAAAGTGCTAGAGTCAAGTACTTTGTTTTGAAGCTTTGCATGGCAGATTTTAGTTTGGTTTATATTCTAAGCAATGGTGATCCCAGTTTCCCTACTTCATCATCATTTTCTTTTTGAAGTTGGATTTGAATTGTGGAGCCCTATTAGCATTTTACTTATATCAACTCCATCGCTTCAATATTTTGTTTGTGGAAATACTAATCTTAAGTTTCTTATGTAGAGTGTGACTCTTGGTGATGAGGAAGCAAAAAAGCGGAAAGTCCAGAAAACCATTCTTGAGAGAAAAGGACCCCCGACATTTTCATGTGCTGTTGAGATGATATCCAAAACTGAATGTCTAGTCCATCACAAATTAGATGCCACAGTGGATGCTATTCTTGCAGGTAACTTCCCAACTATTTAGCACTTATAAACAATGGGTCAGCACCTCGGATTCATTGACATCTTCAGGCTTCTGAAGATCTGTGCCATTCAACTCACTTTATTTTATACTCTCTGATACAGGGAAGTCTCCTAAGTTCGAAGCTCGCAAGATGCATAATAAGTCCACAGAGTCAGAAATGCCGTTGGTGATACATGATAGAGAGTATGAAATAGAATCACTGCCCCTATATCAGGAAGATATGGTCACCAAGTCAGTAGCACCAGAAGGCAACTTAAGCGAGGATTTTGCTACCTCCAAGGCAAACAAAAATGAAGAGTATGCCATCGGATGATAAATTTGGTGATGATTTTGTTTATACAAGGAAAGCAAAAGGGAAGAAATCTGTGCCTGGAAAGTCTCTAGTCCGTGTATACACATACCAGGTAAATGAAGAGATGGAAAACATGGAGTCATGGTTTTACTTTTGTTTTACTCAGTTTAGTAACCTAAGACATAAGCTGCCTTGGATTTTACTTGTGATATGTTCCTCAATAACAGATAACACTGATTTTTCTGTACTGAGTTGACCATTTTATTCTCAAAGAAATTGTGCATGTAATGAAGGAACAAAATACTCATGGCATTTCTATTTCCTGCTGCCAGATTTCAGAAGCTGATATATTGCAAGTAGCAACAATGATGGGATTTGATGATGAACTAGATGTAACAGATGACATCGGAGCAGCCGATGTGATTCTTGCATCAAGTTCTGAAATGAAGCAGAATCCTTGGATTCACAACGTTGCCAAATACCACAAGCTTCCCATATTTGTTGTTAAGGTCGTCACACAATACATTGATTTTGTGCTATCTACTGCTGATTGTGCTTGCATTAACATCATTGTTCTATATTGTAAATGGCAGACTAATACGATGGCTCAAATAGTTAAGGCTATTAGAATGATTGTTGGAAGGGACAACAAATCATCAAGTAAGCAACCTAAGGTTATGGAGGGCGAGATAGCGATTGAGGATGATGCTCCCACACGTAAGCCATCTTTGGAGGAAATTGATGCTTTGGAGGTAATCAGTTTACCACACACTTGCCTCTGAAAGATAATTCAAATGATTTTTTGTTTTAATTGCAAAATCGATTGTCATTTGTTAGTAAAATAATTTCCCTTCCTGATTGAACATTATTTTCTCATTTCGTTTTTCCTTCGATCACTATAAAATGTTGACTACACAGATGATCTTATTCATACGAATGATTCCATATCCATGATGAGAATGGGTTTTTTTATATTCTGCCAATACATTAATATTGATGTCTGTGCATATCTGTTTGTAAACACAAACTAGGGTTGTTATGTAACATTTACATTGTCGCTGTACACATGCAGGAGGCCCGCCTTGCAATCGAGTACATTGTTATTCCAGGCGGGGAGCCAGTTGAGCTCCTCCCAAGATGTTCAGAAATAGTTGCTCGGCAGCTGGAGCTCGTAGAAAGCTACCAGCTACTTGCTGAAACCTTTGAAAGCGACTCCAATTCGAGGTTGCAGATTCTACCCGTGAAAATAACCAAGAAGGGTTCTAGTAGAGACAGTGGAGTATCAAAGCCCACTAAGCAAACCGGATCAGGATTTGATCGTCAGTGAGAATGGCGGCGGCTCAAGTTTTTCTCGGCTGCCCTTTCTGCCAAAGTGACCCGTCTAGATTGACCTTCTGATCACCACTCTTGAAAATGTACATCATTTCACTCCTGTCCCTTATTGTTGTACAGAATTGTGCAGTGTTGTAAATAGTGTTGAATGTTGAAGAAGCGAAAGAGCAAAGCTAACTGCAATTGCCTTCCATTCTTTTGCTGGAATAAAAATCCGTTCATTTCTGGTGTCTTAGCCAGGTCAACTCAGTTCACATGCTCATGCATTTGCTTCTGTCCATGCACTCTACTGCATTTTAAAAAAAAAAAGAGGCGTTTTTGTCACAGAAACAACACTTCTGACTACCGGACGAATTCTTGTTAGCTAAATTGTCTTTAATTACAATCACTCTTCTAAAGATACCAAATAAAAATCTTGATCTTTGAAAGGTAACTTCAACATCCATATATATTTATTAATGAAATGGCCGTGTTTGTGTAGGTCCCGAGTAAAAACAAGAATGGCAAGTCCATTTGCAAAACCGTTGGAATTGCTCTTGTTAGAAAGTTGAACCTCAAACTAATTTAGCTACTAGGTTTATTCCAACGAGTCATGTCCCCCGACAAGAGCTCTCCAAAACGATACATAAAGTGACGCCTGATTCATGAAGCGGCCACCGTAACATGTGAATAATTGACTATATTATATAGGAATTGCTCTTGAACTAGTTTGAAAGGATTTGACAATCCCGTGTTTTCAAAGGAATGGATCTTTTGGAACTGTGATAGAATATTTTCAAGATTTATCTTTGGAAAGAGAATAGTAGTCACAGGAGTGATCTGTGCAAAGCAGAATATGCGGCCCACCAGGGCCCAAGCCCAAATGGCCAACCTCCAGCTGCGGTCCTGCCTACAGCTCTAGGGTTTTATAAATTCCCCAGTTCCCAACTCGATTTCAGTTCACCGGCACCGCCGCCGCACCGGGCAGCGCCGCCGCCGCCGTCGATCCCAGACACCCGGTTGCTGCATCTTTCGCTGTTTGGGGAATCGAACTCTGACTACAATGTTGTTGGAATTCATCCAGATCACAGTTTGGTTTTTCTGGTTCAGCACTGGGACCGAAAGCTGATATCGTATCACATGGATAGTAAGGAAGTGTGTGATCTCTGCACTCTTGGACATGGCTATAAGCGCATCACTCCATATGTTCCTTACGGCTCTGTTCGCTTCAGCTGAAAAGCTGAGCTGATTTGGGCTGAAGGTGATTTGTTGTGAGGGGAAATACTGTTCCAGAGCTGAAAAATATATGCTGTTTAGTTGAAGCGAACAGAGCCTACTTCTCGGAATTTGGCGCTTGAAAATCAGCAGTGAATGTGTTGCTTGTGGGCTACTTATCGGGATATTAACTGGAAATGAGATATTTTCCAAGTATATGGAGTAGTTAGCAACTGGGTACACCTAAGTAGCATTAGGTGATACATTTTTCTGGGGCTGTGTTGTGTCATGGCTGTGGTCAAGTTAGCACTATAAGTATGTTGAGACATGCTAAAGCTTGGTTTACATCTAGTTATCTCGAT
The DNA here is from genome assembly GCA_038502445.1 of Eremochloa ophiuroides. Taxonomy (NCBI): domain Eukaryota; kingdom Viridiplantae; phylum Streptophyta; class Magnoliopsida; order Poales; family Poaceae; genus Eremochloa; species Eremochloa ophiuroides. The sequence goes on along the minus strand of JAHLJS010000001.1, from coordinate 15,224,512 downwards.
GAATGCAGTTGCCCAACCTATGATGCTTTTCATTGAAGTCAAATGTGTCAAGTGCTACCTTTGTGTTTCCAGAATTATAAATCTCTTTAAAGATTTTTTTTTCTCCCTTGGCTTTTCGAGTGAGTTATTATTATTACTACTTGAGTTTTTTCTTGTTTCCTCAGTCCATTACAGGTGTTGCGAACAATTCATGGTTATAAAATTAAAACCCTTCCACATTAACTTGTGTTTGTATAGATGCTGCTTGATCGTTTTCGTTTCCATGATACCAGAGCTGCGGAAAATGATGGTCATTTTAGTTATAGGCCTACTGATAGTTGATATGTACTGCTACAGGTACTTATTTAACTTTAAAGTCAACTCTGCGTGAAGTATGATACTCGAGATGTTCCAAGGCACTCCCAACTGAAACTCAATGCAAATGCCAAAAGAACTCAATTTACTGCTATAAGTTCTGAACTGTTTTCCATGTGAGTTTCTTATGAAATTGATCAAGGCTAAATATTCAGTCCATTATTACATGTTACAATAATAATAAAAATTCGTTTTCCATTTAACGAGCAAACTCTCCCACTCATCTGCCTTTGTTTTTAAATGCTGACTTTCTAAGGTTTACATTTTTGAGTTACACAAAATTTTAATATTTTGAGTTTAGTGGAAACATGGCAGCCGGGGAAATAAATGTGAAAACCAGTCTATTTTATCTCTACAACTAAAAAGCAGCGAATGCAATCCTCTCGAACAGACTCACCTCCTCCCCGCGATAAAAACTACCCGGTCAATGCACGTGTCCCACGAGCAAAGCTAATGGCACGGCTAATGGTCCTATTGCGTAGCTCAAATATCATTCCCCTCTATTGTTGTTCCTATTGCACAGCCCTGTGCGGTGTTGTAAATAGTGCTGAATGTTCACGAAGGGAAATGGCGAAGCTAACTGCCATTGCCATCCATTTTTTCGCTAGAATTAAAATCCATCATCCCATTTCCGGCGCCTTAAGCCGAATCAGCTCACATGTTGAAGCTGCACTCCTGAGTCTTGACTTCTGTTTCGATACAGTATTGTTGTATCAAGAAGAAAACGTCACTTGGAAGAATTATATAAGGTACGTGTTTGGTTTCTTTATGAAAAAATATTAATAATATAAGCTCTAATAATAAATACTTCAGCAACAATTTAAAACAAAAAAGAATTTTGTTTCAAAAATAATTAGATAAAAAGAATAGGGCCGGAAAGACCTGGAAAATTTGCAGCCCATCAGTTATGGCGTTAGGCCCAGGCCAAATTTTGCTTGTACGTCCAGCGTCCATTCCACTCTCCATTGGGCAAGCACAAATGCGGGAGGTGCTCGACCATCTCCGGCGGCTGGTACGTTACGCTTGCCTCCCCCGATGCTGCATTTTTTTTCCTCTCTCGCGCGCGAGAGCGTTTTCATTCAAATTCCCCATCTCAACCCGTCGCTTCGCAGATTGCTCGGGGTGGTGGCATGAACTGCTAAGAGGACCACGGGCGCGATGTCCAGCCTACCTGACGACATTCTGGTGGAGATCCTCTCCCGCGTTCCGTTTAAGTCCCTCTGCCGGTTCAAGTGCGTCTCCAAGGCCTGGCGCGACGTCATCACTGACCCGCTCAACAGCAGCAGGCTACCCCAGGGCCAGGCCCCGAACATAGAAGGGTTCTTCTTTGCCGCTGACATCTTCATCGATGACTCTGACAGTGACGGTGGAGATGACGAAGACATAGGCAGCGATGGAGGTTGCAAAAACTCTGACATGGACAACGGAGACGGCGGAGACAGCGGCAGTGATGGAAGCGGCAAAAATTCAGACATGGACGCCGGAGATGGCGAGGACAGCTGCAGTGATGGAGGTGGCTCTAACATGGACGACGGAGATGGTGAAGACAGTGGCAGTGATGGAGGAGGCGAAATCTCCGACATGGACGACGGAGATGGCGAGGACAGCTGCAGTGATGGAGGTGGCTCTAACATGGACGACGGAGATGGTGAAGACAGTGGCAGTGATGGAGGAGGCGAAATCTCCGACATGGACGACGGAGATGGCGAGGACAGCTGCAGTGATGGAGGCGGCGAAAACTCTGACATGAAAGACGGAGATGGTGAAGATAGCGGCAGTGATGGAGGCGGCGAAATCTCTGACATGGACGACAGTGATGGCGAATACAGCTGCAGTGATGGAGGCAACGAAACTTATGACATGGATGACGAATATGGTGAAGACAGCGTCAGTGATGGAAGCGGCTATGACTCAGACTGACAGTAACGATGGGGGTGGAGATGGTGAAGATGGTGAAGACAGCATGCACATCAGTGATGGCGGCGATGATAGCCATAGTGACAACAGAGATGGTGAAGGCAGGAGCAGTGATGAAGGTGGTGACGACTGACGACAGTGCCAATAATGATGGAGATTGCGAAGACAGCTGCAGTGATCGAGGCAACAGTGACAACTTGCGACGCCAAGTCTGTGTGCATTTCGTCGACATGCTGGACCCTTGTGCCCTGTGGACCATTGTTTCCTCTTCCTGACTGAGCTGCCTAGGATTGAGAACATCTTGCTCTTGGATCACTGCAATGGCCTCCTCCTCTTCGGCCATATCCAGGAATCAGGCAAATTAATTAGCAAGAGCTATGGGTTGCTGTGCAAGTCTCTCACAGGAAATGCACCTCTTTGGTTTTCGATCCGGCCGTCTGCCCCTTCCCACTTCCATTTGTTCCAGCTCAAGAAAAAGGACATGCTACCAGTGCACATCTACTTGTCTATATCTGGGGTGTGGAATCCGTTCGGAAGTGACTGGGGTGACCTTCGCATGGCACGTCTTGCACAGCGCCAGCGCGTATGCTAATGGCATGGTGTATCTGGTCATGTATGGGGGAATGAATCAAATACTTGTGATATATGTGGAAGGCCGAAGGCGGAAGGAAGATCATCTTATTCCCTTACAGGAGGGCAATGAGTTCAGGCTGTGTCTGATTATGTTGGCCAATCCCAAGGGCGTTTGCATTTGATTTACCATGCTGACCTTGACCTGGATTATGATGAAATCTACCCAGAAAATCAGAGTTATGCATTGTTCATATGGACTCTTGAGGATTATGATACAGAAGAATGGGTTCTGAGGGCTGTTTGGATCTTTGTTTTTCTTGAGCATGAAGGCTGTTTGGATCGATAAGTCCCAGAACGACCAATGACTTCGAAGTGGTTGCAATTCATTCAGACCACAATTTGGTATTTCTTATTCAGCACTATGAAGATGAGCTTTTATCATATAACATGGAGAGGAAGTGTGCCGTCTTTGCACTCTTGGAACTGGTATGCCCATCTTTCCATATGTGCCCTACTTCTCAGAGTTGTCAGCGCTTGAAAGTAAGCACTGAAATTGTTGCTTGTTAAATGGGGACATTAAGCTGAAATCAGATCTTCCTGTTATGGTGTACCTGGCAGCTTGGTTAGTTTCAGTAGTATTGGGCAATACTTTTGGTGCTCCGCTTGGCTATGTATCATTGTATGTTGTTCAATTAATACTGCAACCTGTTCAGACGTATATGTAAGCTAGCCTTACACCTGGTTGTGGCAATGAATGTGCTAAATGCTACCTTTGAGCTTCCAGATTTATAAATCGCCTTATATATAATGATGTGTTCTTTATTTTTTCCATGGCTTTACGAGTGAGTGAGTACTGTCTGGTGTTTATACTGAATCTTTCGAGGTGTTGCAAACAACACATGGTAACAGAAAATTAAAAATGAAAGCTTGATCTGCCACATTAACCTCAAAACTGTCTAGTGATGAAAACTGAAAAGCACATGACTGAGCACAGATTCTTTTTATATATACGCTGCTTGACTGTGTCTATTATCTCAGAGCTTGCTTAGCTATAGGGCTTTTCTATATTGCTGCAGCTATTTTTTTTTAAAAAAAAAAAACACTGCAGCTAATAGGTGTTATGGTACTTTTACAGCTACTCAATTAACTGTGCAAGTTAGTTTTGTCTCAAGCATAATACTTGAGATATTCCAAGGCGCTTTTCAACTGAAAGTGAAATGCCGAAAGAACTAATTTATTGGTAAAAGTTCTGAGCTGTGGATGTTGACCTCAAAAAAGTCGTGTCAGGAAATAGTATGCCAAAGTTCTACGAGTTAGCTAGGTGATGAGGTAAAGTGCCAAAGTTCAGGAAGCAATTAGAGGAAGTGCCCTCAGCATTGTCGTGTGAATCCATGTTGAAATCAGGAGCTGAATGTTGTCCATTACATGTTACTAATCAGTAATTCTCTGGATGATATTTCCGCTGATAAACTAGCTAGCAGACTCTCCCTTGCCGTGTTCCGCGATGGCGGCGCCCAGAAGAGCTCCTCGCCGCGGGCGTCGGAGATGACACGCTCGATCAGCTCCTCCTCGATCGGGGACCACCCCGGTGAAGCGAGCATGAGGTCTCCTTGTACTTAGACATCATCCGCTGGTGCTGAGCCTGGAAGTCGAGCATAAGGTCCCAGAAGCTTCATCTTCCGCAGCTCATCAGGTGACATCGGTGCTCGTGCGGCCCAGCGGCGTTCCCAGGGACTCGAGCCTGTCGTGGGCGCGGTGGATCACGGTGACGATGTCGGCGTTGACGCGGCCACGGGCGCCCCCTGCTCTTGCCCATCCATGTGGATGCCGCCGCTGTTGCGATCCGCCGTTGCTGTCGCGAAAGCTTAGGGCCAGAGATTCTCATAGAAACGTTTATTCTCTGCAGAAACGTTTCTCAAAAAAAAAAAAAAAATCACTTGATTAGAATCGGTGAAACGTTTGGTTAGTACCTATTTGGATGATTCTCCTCCCTAGTGCAAACAAGAAACTTTTCTCTGAGAATCCAAAACGTTTCTGTCACTTATTTGAATGTTTGACAGCGAGTGATTCACCTAAAAATTCAAAACGTTTCAGCCATCCAAACATGCCACTGAAAGCTACCATTTACACTATTTTGAGGATGAAGGACATGCAGATGGTGACCTTGGAGAGAGAAAATAGAAGTTTTATTTTATCTTCGGCAACGTGGGTCATGTTCGCTTGTCTAAAAAAAACGCTCATTTCAGTTGATGCTAATTTATTGTAAGAGAAAAAACATTGTTCTAGGTATAAAAAGAATGACGAAATCTGAACAAGTGAACAGAACGGTGGAGTCTACTGTGTACCTCAGGTTAATATTTGTGTATGCCTGCGTTGTACATACCCCTATTAAGTGTCTCCTAGATTTTTAGACAAGTTTTTTAAAATTTGACAAAATTTATGAAAATTATTAATAATACTTATATCTCTAAATGAATATACATTACAAGAATATATTTGATAATTAATCTAATGATATTTGTTAGGTGCCATAACCAATATTAATATATTATAAAGTACATTGTGTGAGATGAGCACTTAAAAAAGATGGGGAGAATAGCATTTAAAACGTGTTTGAAACCTTGAGATTGAATTTATTTTTAAGAATCATAGTTTAGAAGGAGATTAATTAAGCTAATATGGTTATATACCATACTCCTGAGGATCGCCCCCGCGTCGCCCCCACGTGGGTGACCCGGGAGGCCGCGAAACCCTAACCACCCCTCGCACCTTCCTGCCCTTCTCCCGCCGCGCCGCCACCGGAGCCGGCTGCCGGTAGGACCACGCGGCCCGCCGGGATGGCGGCGGGGCCTCCTCTCGCAACGGCGGCATGGTGGCGCAGGTGGCGGCGGTCCGACGGGGCGCAGTCGTGATGGAGCCGCGTGGGGCTCGGCAGGTTGCCCCCTGCGGCTGCGGCGGCGCCGGCCAAGGCCCGGGCAGACGCTCATGGTGGCGGGGCTCTTCTCCTGCTCCTCCTCCGCTCTCCGCTTCCTCCTTCCTCAACGGCGTGGTTTGGGGCCGGCCGGAGCTGTCGGGCTGATGGATCCGTGGCCAACTTGGCCGGATCCGTGGTCAGGGCGGCCGGATCTGCGGCCCCAGCGGCTGGATCCGGCTCGCCTTGGGCCGGCGGGCGATGATTGTGGCGGCGGCAGCCAGAGTGCGGGCTCGGGGGGCAGCGGCAGGGCTCCCCTCTCCTCCGCCTGTCCCCTTCCCACGCGGCGCTGGTAGCTTCACTCGGTCCGCCGGGGCTGCGGCGGCGGCGGCCGGTCGGGCTGTTCCCAGCGCCGGCTGTGGCCCGCAGGGGCTTCCTGCGGCGTTTGTTCGGGGCGTCCATCCGCGGCGTTCGTCCTGGGTGGCCGAGGATGGTGGTGGCGGCGTCTGCGTGGGACGCCGCTTTCGTGCTGGTTCTGGTTCTCCCAGGGCAGGAGCGGAGGTATGGCGGTGGCTGGAGCAGCGGACAATGGCCAATTCTATGCATGGGTGAGGCGCCGCGGCGAAAGCTTTGCCCCTCTTGGGCCGTTGATGGCGACGTCTCTGGACGTCGTTTTCTTCGTTGGAAGCGTCAATTGATCGGCCCTCCTCCCTGAGCGCGGCTTGTCTTCCCGGGTGAAAACCTGGATCTTCTGGTCTGGCGGCGGCGGCGCCAGAGGCGTCGTGACCCTCCTTGGAGGCGTTGTTTTGGAAGATAGTGCTCGGTCAATCTACTGTGGCAGTTACCGTCGTGGCGAGGAAGGTGTTGGCCTAGTTGAGGATTCAAATTTGCGATGTCAACGACGGAGGAAGGTAGTCAGGAAGAGGGCATTGGCGTGGTGATTCGAGGGTCTCGTATCTACTGGCAGTGGAGGGCGATGGTTTGGTAGGACCGTACGTCAGTTGAGACCACGATGTTGGCGAGAAGCTCACGTGGAAGGCGCCCACGAAGTTGGCATGGAGGCCGGCGTGGGAGGTAAATGCCAGTAGATTTGAAGTTCTAAGATGACCTACGTGGTATGACGATGAACCATCTCGCATTAGCGGTTGTTTCTGGTGTAAGAAGGTGTTCTGGCTGGCAGTTGGAGGACGTGTGTGGCACTTATTTTTTTTTATGAGGCAACTAGATCCGAAAGGTTCGGTGTGCGTGTGTTGTGTTGTGTTTCTGTGGGTTTTGTCGTGTAATAAGAAATAGCTATATGCATCGGTTGATGCAGAGGCTGGGATATCCCCTTTCTAATAAAATGTAATATATTTATGTATTATTGTTAACAATACGGGATAAATATTTGTGTGTTATATTTTTATCATAGTGGAGCAAGTTAAAGAGTGTGTTATAAATTACAAGTTAGAAATGTATAAGGTGATCGATAGAATCAATCTTTTATCTTCCATCCAATAAATTTGAAATAGGCTTATATATAATAACTTTGAAAAGTTATGAAATGCTAAATTTTAAGACACATAACTTAGTCTATTAAGTGGATTCTTCCTACAAAATAAAAGGATCCGAAGACGCCTTAATAATTTTTCTGTAAATATACGTAGCGGAAGATCCTGAATTTTGAAAAGCAACATGAATTTTCCCCGTCTTGGAACCCGCCGCGCGCGCGCGTTCCAAATTCCAAATGACTTGGGTTGGCACTTTGGCGGGCAGGGGGCATATTGTAATTTCGCGTTTACATCAATAAATGCTGCTTTGTTCCATTCATCCACCGACGCACCAGCCCAGCCACCACCGGCCGGCGCCGCCAGCCGCCACCGTCCGTCCACCCCGACCGTCTCCTGCTGCAGGTGATTGTGAGTCCCCCCACGCCCCTTTCTCCGCTCGCATTACTTTCTCGCATCCCCTGACCGTCGTTGCGCTTGGCAGCTCGCTCGCCACCGGCGGGCGGCGGTGGCATGGACTGCCCCAAGCGGAGCGCGGTGGACGGCCTCCCAGAGGATTCCTTGGTGGAGATCCTCGCGCGCGTCCCCGTGAGGTCCGTCTACCGCTCCAAGTGCGTGGCCAAGGGCTGGCGCGACCTCATCGAAGATCCTCTCCACGGCAAGAAGCTCCCCCAAACCCTACAGAGCTTCTTCTCCATCGACGAGGAGATCTACGGCCGCGGTCACCGCGGTTCCGGCGGGGCGCATGTTGGCTTCACCAGCCCAAGGTTTTTTTTTTCGGAAATAAAAATTTATCGGAGGTCATAGATAATTAGGATAAACAAGATATATCGGAAATATCGGACCAAATTCAAAAAAATTCGAATTTTTTTAAAAAAAATCATAGAATTTGACTTTAACTATTACTAAGATGTTAAACATCACTTATTCACAAATAAAAACAAGAATAAAACATTATTAGTGCATTAGATAGGTTCTACGCTGAGTATCGCTAAGTCCCACACAATACAGTCCATTCTACAGCATAATAATAAGGTCCACTACACTCGATAGTACATATTACAGTCCATCAGATGATATTACAGTCCATTAGATGATATTACAGTCCATTAGATAGGTAAGTAGTCTCAAATATATCATTACAAAATATTGGAGTGCACTGAAAATAAACAACACATCCACTAACTGTGCCATGCACCATCCAGATCATTCCCTTTGACTTTGAGCCTACGCCTTTAAAAATATTGACATAGACAATTTTCAAACTCTAATTGTGAAATGAAATCACAATGCTGTTGTGAGGAAGTATATGGAAGGGTCATCTAACCTTTTATAGGCCGTAGATGCTCTTGACAATTGGTTTTCTTTTTCTAGTTGATCTTGGCCGTAGAGGGGTTGATTCCCCATGATTAACACCTACAATGTCAAATATAAATAACTCAAGAGCATAACTCTAGGATACAGAATCAGTTTCCACATCTATGTATTTTTATGTCACATGTGAGTTGATTTTAGTCACCTGAACCACCTACTACATCTGTATCGGCTGTAGTACCACCGCTTCCATCAGCAACGTCATTATCATCTGTTCCAAAAAAAAAGATTGACCAACATTTGAAATAAAAACTACAGTCTATTGACAACAAATCCAAATTGATGAAACTGATTTAAACTCACCATCTTCTTCATCGTTCGAACTGCTGTCCGCTGACTCCGCATAAACTGGGCTGCCATGTTCTTCTGAAGAATCTGTGTCATAGTCATCTGCAATACATTCATCATCTTCATCCAATTGTGTCTTCCTTTTCTTTTTCTTGCCCAATTGCATCTTCCGCTTAAATGCAGCTACCTCTTCAGCGTCCATTTGTAAAGTTTCAATGACAAAGCTGCTAGGTGTGGACCAATCATCATCACTATCATCATATTCATCAAGAATAGGTGCAGACTCACTCATAGAATTGTTCAGCCACTCCATGATTGGGTTGCCTTCATCATAAAGAGCAAGATCCATCATCATGCTACATGGATCATGATCTTTTTCTTTAAAGTTTTGAAAGTCAGCTTCGTATTGTTGGATACATAGCTTCAGATTATAATGCACATACACTAATTTCTGCAGCTTGTCATAGCCTAAACGATTTCTTACTTTTGTATGCACCAAAGCAAACGTGCTCCAGTTTCTTTCACATCCACTTGATGATACGCATTGCGAGACAATGCGTCTTGCAATCCTTTGTAATTCTAGAAACTGACCTCCATAAGAACCCCACCATTCAGCTACAATTAATTAAAATAATAACTTGCATGAGCTTTAAAGAACATGATCGCTATCAAGCAATTTATTTCAGAGAGATTAGTTGCACACTGGAGTAACAGCAGATCAGTACCTGCGCTAGTTCTGCCATTTAGTGCTGACCACCGAGCTTCTGGGGTCCCAAATAACCCTTTCTTTTCAAGGAAGTGAGAAAATTGATCAATCGCAGCTGCTGCTTCAGAAGTTGACTTTGCAAGCGTCTTGATTGCCATGGTTACAGCAAATTGGGAACTTGAGTTTTTGGCAAGGTTTGACCTGTAAGATTCTTGAGGATCAAGTGCAGCAGCTACAAAGGTAAAGAAATCACTAATATTAGAAAGATAAGAACTGAAAGAAAACATTACAAATTTCAGAGCAGTCCATAGTGCTACCTGCATGAGTAAGGGTTCCATTGAGAAGATATCGAGTCCTTTTACTGATCACTTCAGCTACCTTCTGATGAAGATTTCCCTTACCATGTCTTATTTTTTTTAATTTACCAGTTATCTCATTATATGCCTGTACCATCTTAGGAAGGAAGCCAGATATAGTAGCATTCTTTTCTTGATCAGCATAACGCAGCACACAGAAAAGTGGTCCAACAACTTTTAAGACCAATTCCATCTTTTCCCACCACACTCTATTTGTCAAGCAATCATATGCAAATTCATGATCTGGATCATTTCTCCATTCACTGTTTTTCCACTCAGGAGAGACCATCCATGCCTTGAACTCATCCTGCCTATCGAAGAAACTTTGCAGGCACAAGAACACCGTACCAAATCTAGTGGCATTCCACCGGACTAGCTCTCCACCAATCTTCTGTCTCATTATAGCATGAAGTCTGTTATGGTTATAGAAGAAATTACATATGCGCTTTGCACTCTTCACTACTTGGTCAACCTCAGGAAATCGCCCTATGTCCTTCAACATCAAATTTATAGTATGTGCACCACATGGCTGCCATGTAATATGTTGATGCTTAGCAACGAGCATTTTGCATGCTTTCTTGTAGTTGGAACCATTATCCGTCACAATCTGAACAACATACTTGGAACCAATCTCTTCCTCAACAACCTTACTAATACAACCGTAAAGGAAATTAGCATTCTGAACTTGACCAGTTGCATTCACAGTCTTGTGAAAGAACATGCGACCATTGCAAAAGATCATAAAGTTTATAATACACATCATATTGTTGCTTGTCCATGAATCACACATGACTGTGACTCCAAAACGATCCCAATCTTCCCTAAAAGACTCCATGTGAGCTTTCAAGTCATTAAAATTCTCATCTAGCAATGGACCATCTATATCTTTTCCTTTTGGGATAGGCACATCCCCAAGTTGTTGAGTCAATCTAACTGCTGACCGAAAGTAGGGGCAATCAGCTTTCCTTCCAGCAATATCGTTGGCATGGAACCACTTAGACCAAGCTTTTGCAAGCTTATGTGCAGAATCCCCACTAAGCATAATGTCAATTCGAGGCTGTAAGGGCGCCTTACTACGTGCCAAGTCTATATCAAAGGGAGCTTTTGAAGAACTTGGTTTCTGAAAGAAACTGCTCAGCGAACTTTGTTTAGTGGAGGCAGCAGCCCCACTACCACTGCCACTTGCCTTGCCTAAGGTAGCATACTTACTCCCACTGCTACTTGCTTTGCCTAGATTTGAAAATCCATTTGACCTACTTGGATTGGCAGTCGGACAACTACCACTACCACTTGCCCTACTCTTAGGAGTTGAGCCAATATCCATAAGTGAGTTTTGCAGTGCCATCTCATACTGTGCCTCTTCATCAAGGCTAGCCAAAGTTGTTCTATAATCATGTTCCATGAGTGCCTTCTCAATATAGAGACGATTTTCCTTGACATCTCTTTTCGTTTTCTTCTTTAGTGCTACTTGGTCCAACAATATTGTCTTAACATTAGGTGGCACATTGTAACATGGCTTCACATTACCAGATAATCCACACAAATGCTCCGTCAGGCGGGTCTTCCCTCCACTTTTCTGGCCTACAGAACAGTAGCCACACTTGAAGCCATTTGCACCTGACGGTGTCTCATGGCTCCATGCATCTTCAATTGCTCCTTTCAATTTTATCCGCCTCCCTAAAAAGCAATGTGAACCATCGTTAGAGCAGAACAAATTCAAATGGATGAAACAGGAAAGAAATAAATGGGGTACTTTGTTAGACAAACAGACCTCCAGTAGTAACCACATATGTGTCAGATGAACCACCACCCACATTGGCTGCCTCGCCGCTGCAGACAGGTGCTTTCCCCTTGCCACTGCTATTGCATTCCATATCTCCTACAATTTGTCTGCCAATTAGGATTGAAACATGCTGTATCAAAATTCCTAAAATAAATTTCATTTATACAAGAGTAATATTCTTTACAAAAATGCAGGTTGATACACGCTTCCAGTAAGTGTACTACTCTATAATCCAGCAAGTTGAACAAATAAAGGAAATTATTTTGTACTCAAACGACATCCTAGAATGATTCAGCAGTTCAGTACTAATTATTCAGCTGGCAAACCACCACTGCAGTTCTCTTTCATCCATCATCTATTGTAGGCAAGAAAGTTAATCCTTGTGTAGAAAAGAAAGAACATACCAGAATCTAGAGTGCTGAACTGCCGAAGGCGTGAAGCTCACGAGCAGAGGCCCCCTGCCACGAGCCCGCGACGGGCGCTCAAGGAGCAGTTCCCAGCGGTGGCGCTGCCGCACGCGTACCCACCGTTCGTCGGCTCTGTGGGGCGCCGCGGGGTGATTCGTGGCCGCGTGGGTCCTGGCTATGGCGGCGGCGGCGCCATGAGCGAGCACAGGCGCAGCTATGCTACTGTCATACTGTGTGCCTGTGTGAGGGGAAGTGAGGAACAAATAGGAAATGGTTGGATTTCTGGGGTTTGGGGGCGGATTTTGTGGCTGGGAGGCGTTGTTCGACTGTTGGGCGGGATTTTTGGGCCATATGCGCGGGAACAGGGAAAGGCCGAAAAATTTGGCCGATACCTGTTTTTATCGGGCCCCACCGATAGTACCGAAATTTCGGAAAAATCTGTGATTTTCGGCCGATAAAAAAAACTATGCACCAGCCTGCGGGCGAGATCTGCGTCCCTCGGAATCGACCGTCGCTTGTCCTTCCTCACGAAGCTGCCCGGGATTAAGATCCTCACCCTTGCGCATTCCTGCAATGGTCTCCTCCTGTTCGAGCACGGGCCGGAGTCGAGACCATCTGACCGATTGGGCTACATCGTGTGCAACCCCGCCACAAAGCATTGGGTGTCCGTGCCCAGATGTGGCTCTCAGCCTCCGCGGTATGCTAGCGTAGAAACAAGGTACACATATTTGGTGTTTGATCCGCTGGTCTCCTCTCACTTCCACATTGTCCAGTTCTGGCTTGAGTTTACGATACTGGTGACGTTTGAGGAGGAGGATGAGTACACTGATAACTATTGGGAACTTCGTCATCGGCAACGTTATACTGATGTTAATCTTTTTGAGGATTATATTCATCGTCATAGTCGTCACCATTACGATGACGAAGAGGATGACGAGGACGAGGTGGGAGTCAAAGAGGTACATAAAGAGTTGTACCGGATTTCAGTGCATGTTTACTCATCTGAAACTGGTACATGGAGTCACATCCAAAGTAACTGGGAGGAAGAGCTAGGACAATTGGAAGGATGGCGTCATCAGGGTGTCACTCCTAGCCAGGGCTCTGGGTGTGCCGTCCTTAACGGCATGCTGCATTTCATAATCTCAGACCAAGAAGAGGATGAAGATGAGATTGTTGCTGTAGATGTGCAAGGGGAAACACAAAGGATCATTCCATTGCCAGAAATGCCTATGAGGAAGCCTGGTTATGTTGCTCAATCCCAAGGGCGTCTGCATTACATCAGTCAGGCATCTTATGATCAACTGTCCATCTGGGTTCTTGAGGACTATGATACACACAAATGGGTCTTGAAGCACAGTGTGAGCTTTGTGAAGCTGTTTGGAAAAAGGAAGCATTCGGGCTACAACAATGAATACCAAGTGGTTGCCATGCATCCAGATGGGAATGTGGTTTTCATTGTTCAGAACCAGAAGCTGATATCATATGACATGGATCATAAACTAGTAAATGTTATAGCAACTTCAGAGAATAACGTTTCAGCTAAGCATATTGTTCCCTACGTTCCCTGTTTCATGGACTCACTGGCACTCACAAAGCACTGAATGCGCCCTGTCCGTCTATTGGTATGTAGCAACTTGGCTATTAGATCGCTAGTAGAACTATTTATTTAATATTATGCATACTGGGATGCATCTCTTCTCATGCTTTTGGTCTAAATAATAATGCAAGGCAGTTTGGACGGACTTTCATGTAATGTAGATTCACTTATGCATATTATGAGTGGAGTGCTTTTGCATAATCAGGCCTTTGTGATCAGAGCTGTTGGTGTTAGCTGGGTAGCTTTTGTGTAATGCCTATATCGGAATTCTGAACTTTGTAATGTCTATGCTTTGGACAAAAATGTAAGTTAGCTTCACTTACTCATATTATGAGTGCTGTTGCCCAAGTTGCACAACTTATCATTTTTGGTGTTTATTAAGCTGTGTATTCGTTAAATACTACTGCTACCACCACCTTAGCTTTTCTAATAATTATGTTACATGCTGCCTTCCTTTTTTGTGTCCTTATTAGTTTGTAGTTGTTACATACTGAAACTTTTCTTTCCTCGGACATGTGTAAGTTTTAGGAGAGCTGATCCTGTTATGTTTAACGAACAAATGTATCCTCTATACATTGCTGTAACGGACATGATTAAACTGAACATTAAACGCTACCTTGCTTGGGTCTTATGCTGCAGCTTGCTTAGGTCTAGGGGACTATATTTTCCTTCCTCTAACACCAAATATATGCCTCAGCTTGGTATGAAAACAAAAATATTTGTTAACAATTCACAGCAGTGTAGAACTCTGGAGTGTGATACTAAGTGTATCCTACTGCTCTGAGCATTTGAGTCAAAGCCTATTTGTGTTGTCGCAACACACTTCATATATGATGACTGTCACTATTTTGTTTATTAGCCTAGCGTTGGTGTTCCAGGTCTTCAAGCTTTAGAGCCTGTCCTCAACGTTTCCGTTTCTCATGATCCCATTCTATGTTAAATTTTCATAGTGAAACTTAAGTAGAGAGAGCTTCCCACCTTGCACAGAGTTCTTTAGGAATTGTATATTGGTTGTTACTGTCAGCTTCCAAGCAAAAATGGGAAATTCTCCCCTATGTTGGACCTGCTTGATACTGAAGACTTGGACCTTATAAGACCTGCCAGATACTTGCTGAAACTTTGAAATTGACTCCATTTTGTAGTTGCAGATTCGTTGTATGAATAACTGAGAAGAGTTTTAATGAAAGACAGTCGATGATCAATGTGACCAGGTAAACTGCTCTCTCATCCGATCGTCCATGTGAAAAGCCATGGCTCAATGTTTTTCTAGTAAGCCTGCTGACTTGATCCCCTAGATTGAAACTTTGACACTGGGTAATATGTGTGCCATTCTCTCAGATTCAAGCCTTTGTTATGGCGTTGCATTCCTACACTGAAATAAAATCTGATCACTCATGCTTTGCATTATACTTTCCATGGTATAGTGGTGTCCAGAGAGACCTTACTATAGGGCACGAAATCCCATCTTGGGCAAATATGTGGTGTTTGAATCTGAGATTCCTTTGGGGAATTACAAGGGGTTTTTTTTTTTTTTGGTTGTTGACTGCAGCTTGTTAGATCAACATGATGTAGTAATAGCTGTGTCGTGCATATGCCTCTTAGATGGAAATGGTGATTACGTTATTATATATTCCTAGTGTATAGCTAAGATATATCCAGTGTATCCCTCTGGAGTCTGGACCTTGAAACTTGCTCTTCAAAGTATCCCCTACGTACCATACAGTGGTGCGATCTTTGCTACCCTTTTGGCACACATGTATCACCGTGTTGGTTATATGTTTACATCTTTACCTCAAGTTTTTTCATAATCTCTATGATTTTATTGAATGTATGCATCACAGGGCATACCCACCCTTCGCCAAACCTGTTATTTTACCCCTTGAGCTGGTTTGGATACGTGGCGCGTAGTCAAATACACCCGTGAGGCAGGGCCCTGCCTGGATGACCCACCGTCAGCCACGGGGCCTCTCCGCGCGGTCGTCGTCGTTGCGCAGCACCCACAGAAAAGCCGTCCTGCAGCGCGGCAGCCAGCTCGCGCACCTACTCTATGCGGAGGCGAGAGGAGCACCTACTACGGTGGTGGCTGCGTGGAGAGCCAGCCCAGGCACTTGTGTGCCACCGCAATCTCCTGCTCCCGTTTCTCGCGGCGGCGCCGGGATGGGTGAGGAGCACCGGGTTGACGCAGACAGCTCGCAGACATCAGAGGACGGGATCCCCACACACGGCAGTTGTTGAGGAACGTGCCGGGGCAGCGGCGCTGGGTGCGCTCCTGGAGTCCTGCGCCATCCTCCTGGTGAGCGCGAGGAACTCCAGGCTAGCGAAGGGTCTTCGGGCGGGTGGAAGTGGAAGACGATGACGAGCAGGATGTGGTGATGACTGATGCTGATGTAGATACACCTGTGGCTGCTCCGTTGGTACTACTTGGCCTTGCCCCACTCGATGTCGCCGAGCTACGCCCCCCCCCCCCCCCCCCCCCCCCCCCCCCCCATGGAGCTCCAAGAGGCTACGCTCCACCTTGCGCGCCATGTCGTGGCGGTCCCTGCATCTCGTGCACCGCGGCGAGCACAGCACCGATTGCCGCGTGTGGTCCGCGACGGCGGCGCCCAGGAGCTCCTCGCCGCGGCCGTCAGAGATGACATACACGCTCGATCACCTCCTTGGCTCCTCCTCGTTGACCACTCCGGTGAGCGTGTAGTAGCGCCGCTCCACGTACGGTCTCCTTGTACTGGGACATCATCCGCTGCTGGCTGCTGCTGCGCCTGGAAGTCTGGCATGAGGTCCTTGAGCTTCTTCCGCAGCATCGGTCGTGATCAGCCGTTGCTGCTGTTGAGTCCTGCTCTGCAGCTTGTCTTCCGCGCATGTGGCAGGTGCACGCTTAGACTGCTGCTGCCGCGCGTGTGGCAGATGCTCCTGGTCGCCGCTATCTACGACACGCCGACGAGCGTGTCTCTGCCTCTCATTCTCTCCGGAGCGTGCGCCTGGAGCGCGCTGGCGGAGCTGGAAGCACTAGCCGCGTCGGAGGTCGGAGGCTGGGCGCTAGGCCGTGGCGCGTGAGCAGCCCAGCGCGGTGCATGTGCGCAGGTGAGGCTGGGCGCCGCCGGGAGTCCAGGGCAGCACGGAGCGAGGCTCTTGGCTTGGCTTCTCAGCGAGGCTTTCGGCTTCTGACAGCAGGGAGGGAGTCCAGGTCGTTGCCAAAAGAAAAAGGAAAAAGGTCATATAATTATGGTGTGCGTTGCATTATTTCTTTTTTATTTTGAAAATATAAACAGATTTCAAGGTTCGAATTCAAAACAATATTAGGTGATTTTTTTTCGAACAAAAAATGCCTCAACTTTATTATCGAGCATTCGAGCTCTAGAAACCATAAGGAAGAGGAGAAATAAAATCAGCATTAGTGATAGACTCTACCTAAATGACGCCGTTTGATTATAAAGTGTATACGTGGTTAATGATGATCAAAATTATGTAACTATATATACGTGGCTGGTGATACAATGATTTGCATACGTGGGCTGATTATCGTCCACATGCAATGATTTGCTTGATTAGGTCCGCTTGGCACAACTCAGTTTTACTTATAAATTTGTTTTCCCATAAACAAAAATATAAATTTATTTTTTTAAATGGCTTCATGACCAGTTTTTTTTTAAATGTTGTTTAGCAGCTTTTACCAACAACTTCATATTTGGTTTTGAGAGAGAGAAGAGAGAGAAAACTAGGATGTGCTATTTTTTCTAGCTTCATATTAACTCATCTCTTTGTAAAAAGAGAGAAAAAATAGTTTCGCTCATGAAGCTAATTCGAAAAGAGGTGTTTGAAAAAAAAAACAGCTCGACTTGTACCAAACATGCCGGCTAGCGATGAATTGATGACTCGGAATTTTAGAAAATACTGCCTCCAGAAAGTCGTTTAGGTCTATGGTCTCCAAGACGTAACTTTGACTTCATATTTCTATAAAATATTTTTTGAAAAGTGAAATATGTATATTTTTATAAAAGTATATTTCAAGATAAATCTATTTATATAATTTTTATATTTTCAAACTCAACGACTTAAAAATTATTAATAATTTATGTTCTTAATGTTTAATCAAATCTTATCCAAATCATCGCCTAGGGGGAATTAGACGTTTCAAGACGTTTTTCTAGACAGTGCAATATACGGACGTATAACTTCTCATATACATCGTAAGTACGTCTAAAAAAAAAGAAAAACAGAGAACCAGTGAATCTTAAGTTGAAAAAAACCCATCAAAGCCGTCCAATTATTTAAGAGTCCACTCGCCACCTTATCCTCTCCCCTGTCTCCTCCTGCCACCCCACCGCCAACCCTTTGCCTCCCGCGCCCTTCTTCGCCCGCAGAAGCCCGCGCGAACACCCATCGCCACCCATAACTCCTCCCCACTCGCAATGTCCGCCATACGCTCCTCCACCCCCACCGATACTGCTGACAAGCCACCACCACTTAGAGGTCCGCCTACCCCCATAGACGAGACGGACACCCTCGAGTCGAGCCTAGGCGCCGCCTTTTGGAGCTTTGATCAAATGATATTCGTTATAGGTATGGAGGTGTACTTTCCGAATCCCCGGCCAGGGCTATCCTGTAATTTTGCATAAAAGAATCCCGATTCCCCCAATCCCGCTTGATTCCAGTCAGGAACCACCGGCCGGCGCCGCCATCGTCCGTCCTTCTTCCCAACCGCAGGTTCGCCGCCCTCCCCTCCTCGCATATCTCTCCGGACATCGCGTCGCCTGACACCGCGGCCCTTCGCAGCTTGCTCCGCGCGCCTCCTTACCCACCGGCGGGCGGCGGCATGGACTGCCCCAACCGCACGCGGAGCGCGGTGGCCGGCGACCTCCCCGAAGACCCCTTGACGGAGATCCTCGCGCGCGTTCCCATCAGGTGCCTCTACCGCTCCAAGTGCGTTGCGAAGACCTGGCGCGACCTCATCGAAGATCCCTTCCACCGCAAGAAGCTCCCCCAAACCCTACAAGGGTTCTTCATGATTAAACAGGAGAACTGCGGGCTCCATATCGATTACGCCAGCCTGCTTCCGAGATCAGCACCTCTCGAGATCGACCCTAGCCTCTCCTTCCTGACGGAATTTCCCGGGTATGAGACCCTCACCTTCACGGATTCTTGCAACGGGCTCCTGCTCTTCGAGCACAAGCACAAACACAAGTCACCGCCATTTGACTATGTCGTGTGGAACCCCGCCACCAAGCAATGGGGCGAAGTTCCCAGATCTGGCCCTCCGTTTTGTTCCATGAATGAGACAGAACGGTACACCTGTTTGTTTTTTGATCTGGCCATCTCGTCTCATTTCCACCTGGTTCAGTTTTTGTGGGATTCGAACGAGTTCGAGGAGGGGTTGGTAGTGGATAAGGAGGTGCATGTCTACTCATCTGAAACTGGTCAATGGGTTCACTTAGAAAGTATCCAGTACATTCTCCATTCGTTACGATGGCTTGATCAGTGCTTACTACCTTGTCAGAGATCCTCGTGTACTCTTCTCAACGGCATGCTGCATTTCCTAACCTTGCACGATCAAATTGTTGCTGTTGATGTACAAGGAGTGACACGAAAGATCATCCCAGTGCCGATGACAACGGCTGAGAGGCAGCGTGGTTATGTTGTTCAATCCCAAGGGTTCCTTCATTACCTGAATCAAGGAGTTGATGCTCAACTGTTCATCTGGGTTCTTGAGGACTATGATACACAAGAATGGGCTTTGAAGCACAGTGTGAGCTTTATGGAGCTGTTTGGAAAAAGGAGGAGGCAGTGTTGTGCAGGCCACAAAAATTATAGCTACAGAGTGGTGGGCATGCATCCAGATGGAAATGTGGTTTTTATTGTTCAATACTGGGACCTCAAATTGATATCCTATGACATGGACCATAAGCTAGTGAGTGTTATCGGGACTTTAGAAAATGGTACTTCAAGTATGGATGTTGTACCTTATGTTCCATGTTTCTCAGAGTTGCCTGCACTCACAAATAAGCACTGAATGTGCTGCATCTCATCTATGGAGTAGCTAGCAACTTAGATAGATCTAGTAGAATTAGGTGATATATTCTCCCTATGCTTGAATTTTTTATTTTTGGTCATGTGCGATTAGTCTATGTGATACTACAAGGCAGTTTGCACATTCATGTAAGGTTCCTTTATTTATGCTTGACATTAATGAATGCTGTTGCACAATTTGGATTGCAAGTTTGATGTTCAATTGTTGATGCTTCAGATGCTGTATTCTGTCTCCCATACTGCCTTCAATGTCAATGCTTCAGATGTTGTCTTCATGTAAGGTTACTGAGTAGTTACTGGCTGACTTTTTGTTTCCTCAGACTTGTATGTTCTGAGCAGACGTGGTCCTGTGTATGTTCATGTAAGGTTACTGAGTAGTTATTGGCAGCTGGGTTAGCGCCATGGGCCTGAGGAGGAGCGTCAAGCGGAGCAGCAGGAGCTGATTTCACAGCTTCAGCGTAAGATTTTCCCAGGCGCACAAAAACTGAGATGCTCAGATGCACGGTTTAGCGGCCGGCTGCCAAGAACATGCATCTTCCGTGTAGAAGAGCTCAAAACTTTCTTCTCCAATTTGGACTGCCATTACCCCAGAGATGGAACGTGAGGGCATAACTTTGGAAGGTGAAGGATCGAAGATTGAGCTAACAGAGGTTGGATCAAGGCGAAACTTGCACGTGATGATGTGAAATTTGGGCCACACTGTGATTTCCCATCTTTTAAATGCCTGTTTGATTCCACGAGTTACGGAGTCACCACTCACCACGGGCCGGCGCCGCCATCATCGTCCCGTCCATACCAACCGCAGGTTGCTCTCCCCTCCTCGCATTGCTTCTTCCTCTTCGGGCATCGCCATCCGCTGACATCGCTGCGCTTCGCAGCTTGCTCCTCATCCCTTCTCCACCGGCGGCCGGGCTGCGGCGGCATGGACTGCCCCAAGCGGAGCGCGGTGGCCAGCGACCTCCCCGAGGACTCCTTGGTGGAGATCCTCGCGCGCGTCCCCGCCAGATCCCTTTGCCGATCCAAGTGCGTCGCGAAGGCCTGGCGCGACGTCATCCAAGATCCCTCCCACCGCAAGAGGCTCCCCCAAACCCTACAAGGGTTCTTCTTGATTGCACACGACTACTACAAACGGCATATCAGTTACGATTACGTCAGCCTGCTTGCGGGATCTGCGCCTCCCCATATGGACCCTAGCCTCTCCTTCCTGGAGAAATTGCCCGGGTTTAAGCGCCTCACCTTCTTGGATTCCTGCAACGGGCTTCTGCTCTTCAAGCACTTGCAGGAGTCATTGGGCTATGTTGTGTGCAACACCACCACAAAGCAATGGGGAGCGGTTCCAAGATATGGCCCTCCACCACCACCTTTGATCATAGATACTATAGGACCTATGTATTTGGCTTTTGATCCGGCTGTCCCTTCACATTTCCACCTGGTCCAGTTTGTGTGGGCATGGAAACGGAAGGAGTTTGAAGAGGAGGGGTTTGTGGTGGATAGTGATGATGGGGAGGAGGGGAATGGTGGTTATCTTCATGATTGTCACCATCAGGAGCACGGCAATGACGACGATGACGACGACGACGACGACTATGAAGATGACGAGGAGGACAAGTGTTTTGCATCAGTGAATGTCTACTCATCCGAAAGTGGTCAATGGATTCACATCGAAAGTGACTGGCCGTACAAACATAACTTGGAAGGTTGGTACTATCTGTGCTCCCGGTGTGCTGTTCTCAATGGCCTGCTGCATTTCGTAATCTTTGACAAAGATCAGATTGCTGCTGTTGATGTACAAGGAGTGACACAAAAGATCATCCCAGTGCCGATTACGGATGGGAGGAACTGTTGGCCAGTCTATCGTTTTATTGCACAATCCCAAGGGTGCCTTCATTACATCAATGAAGTAGCTGATGCTCAACTGTACATCTGGGTTCTTGAGGTTGAAGCACAGTGTGAGCCTTGAGCTGTTTGGAATAACGGGTCGTCAGCAGAGTCGCAGAGGCCGCAAAAAAGAATACAGTGTGGTGGCCATGCATCCAGATGCAAATGTGCTTTTTATTGTTCACAATTGGAACCAAAAATTGATATCATATGACATGGACCATAAGGTAGTGAGCGTTATTCAGACATATACTTCAACTGTGGATGTTGTAGTACCTTATGTTCCATGTTTCTTGGAGGCACCTGCACTCACAAATAAGCTCTGAATAATGTATTGCATCTCTATGGATCGAGTAGCTAGAACAGCTTGATTAGATCTAGTAGAATTAGGCAATGTATTCTTCCCATGCTTGGATCGATGTATCCTTCATCATGCTTTTGGTCTAAGTGATACTGCAAAGGCAGTATCTATATCTATATATATATATATATATATAGATATATATATATATATATATATATATATATATATATATATATATATATATATATATATATATATATATATATATATATATATATATATATATATATATATAGATATAGGAGTAACTACTCCCTGGGAGTAGGAAATAATTTCCATATATATATATATATATATATGTGTGTGTGTGCGCGCGCGCGCGCGCATGGGTCTTGCTCCCGCACGGCACTACATGGGCCACACCATCAAAGGTGGCCTGCCCAGAAGACGAAGACGTGTGGTGCAATGCACCGCACCGCGCGATTATTGTATCAACTTGGCTATTTTACTTGTAAACTTGTCCCTTCAGACTATATAAGGAGGGGCAGAGATCCAACATCTAGATATATCCAACCATAACTCAACTCACAGCAATATAATCCACAAGAACATAGGACGTAGAGTATTACGCCTCGCGGCGGGCTGAACCTGTATAAACCGTGTGTCCGACGCTTTCTGTGTTACGCTTGCTTGTCTCAGGCGCACCTTCACCGATCATCTACTACCTTGGACATACCCCTCGGTAAACTATCGACGATATTCTGTCGACAGTCTCCCACCTGGATATACTCCCTCCACCCCAGAATAAATAACTTTCCAATAAAATTAAAATGCGTCCTAAAATAAATAATATTCTACACAAACATGCAACACTATCTCTTGATGTGGAAATTAGTTGTTGGGTGCGTGGAAATGATTACTGTAAATTTCGAGAGATATCTTTCGGGAATGAAAAGAAGAGACAAGGGTACATGCCACTTTGCCTGCATCCTTAATGTATCTGAAAACATCTAAAGACTTAAACTATTGGGCATTCCCATCTAGATACTTAAACTATTGGCATTCTCATCTAGGTACTTAAACTATTGGACATTACTATCTGGGTACTTAAACTAATTTTTAATTTTGATTCTTTTTCTTTTTCTGAAAATTGATGAATATTGCTGAAATTTGTTATTTTTGTAAAAAAATAATCAGAGCTCTAAAAATTCTAAATTTTTTTGCCTAGCCTCTTCATGATGTACTCTACCTAGAAAAAATATGAAACTTGAAAAATGAATAGTTTTTGTTTGTTTAAAAATTACCTCTTTTAATTAATAAATGAACTTCCATGAATTTTAATAATTAAAATAAATATCCAAAAATCATGAAATTTGCACCCTTCCAAAAAACAGGCAGGTGGAAGTTAGTTGTTGGGTGCGTGGAAATGATTACTGTAAATTTCGAGAGATATCTTTCGGGAACGAAAAGAAAAGACTAGGGTACATGCCACTTTGCCTGCATCCTTAATGTGTCTGAAAACATCTAAAAACTTATTTGCTATATGAGGAAGAGGGAGTATTATATGAGGAAGAGGGTGTTGTCCCTGGAGGCTTGGGTCGTCGGGAGAGACACCACCGCTGGGGGCATGGGCCGCCAATAGGTGCTCCGCCGTGGTGGCTCGCGAGTGTGAGGTCATGGAATTCATTGCGACACCAAGGAAATTGACAAGAAGAAGACCCAAAAAGAAAGAAAAAGAAAAGCTAAGGGTATTATAGTAATTGTCCATATTTTGGTCCGATTTACAAAGTTGTTTTGCCAAATAATTTTTTAAAACAACTCCGCTTCATCGAAAAAGGTGCTTATAAGACTATATTTTAGTAAGAAACTACTTAATTTTACTGCGTATTATGAAGCTAAGTTATGCCTAACAAAGTAGGACACAGATTGTGAGTTTTCATAGGCATCCACACCACGTCCTAGCTGCCTGAGCCATGCACGCTGTTGGATGACGACAATGAACGGAGTCTTAGGCGCCAGGCCCAGCCCAAAATCTAAGTCTGTATAATAATATAATATAAGAATCCTAACCCGCCAATAAATCGCAAGCCTCCGAGGGCCTCAGGCACTGTAGTCATTGTACTGTTCACCGCCACGTCACCCCCTTTACTGTGCTGGCGTGGTGCTCGGCCCTTCGAGTAGTCCGCTCCCGCACCTATCGTCACGGCCCGTGTGTCCTTGCCGATTAAAAATGCTACCGTCAGCCCTTCCCATGCCTCAGCCGCCAAGACGTAGAAAAAAGGAAAGGACCTCGACGCCTCTACCTCCACCTCGCCTTCCTCACCTCTTCCTCTCCCCCGATGCGGGCGCAGGCAAATGCGGCGCATGGCCTTGCCGGTGGCTACGCACGCGTCGTTGCGCCTCGCTGCCTCCGCCTCCGCTTCCGCTTCCTCGCCCTGTAGATGCAGCGCCCAGCTCTGCCGGTGGCTACACGCACGGGTCGCTTCGTCGCCAGCGCCTTCCACAGCTACGGCGCGCACGGATGCGGCCAGGCGGCGACCATCCCCGCTGCCCGCTGGCGTCTGCACCACCACGTCCAGGATGGAGAGGCGGCATCGGATCCAGCAGCACCGGCCATGCCAGAATCGCCTCCGCTTGCGCCCACGGATGCCGCTCACGGCCATGCCGGTGTCTACGCCCGCGGAACGCTTCTTCGCCTCTTTCTCTCCGCCAGAGGTGAGGCGCGCGCGTGGGTGTAGATGCGGCGACCTGCCCTACTGGTGCCTGCTCTCGCGGGTCCATGGCAGAGAGGCGGCGACGGCGACGGCGCTTGGGGCACAGGCAGCCCCCGAGGTGAAAGCACCCGCTAGAGGCTGTCCCCATCCTCATTTATCCTCATCTCGGTGCCATGTCCACCATGGGTCTCCCAAGACCCCAAGTCTGTCTCGCCGTCGTCCTCGACTATCTCGCCGGCAGCCACTATAGTGACAGCAACAGGTTCGTCTCCTCTTTCTCAATCTTGATCTGCATCGCCAACACCTTGCTCCTAGGCCATGCTCTTTCCTTCTTCCTTTGCAGACTCCCCCTCTCTCTCTCTCTGATTTCCCCCAAAACAAGGCAAGTATAGAAGCCTTTTAGAACATGAGCCCTGAATATTGACACTGAAGCACAAAAAAGATAAAAAAAACCGACCGAGCTATCGAGAAATATGATTCTGAATAAATAATCGAGGCAACAATGTCCAATACAGGTTTTTGTAACTAAGGGTATCTGGGTATGTACCTGTGTCGGTCATATTCTTTTGATAGAAGAAATATTTGTCTTCATTTATCTGCAAAAATAGGATCCCAGTCAGTATGACTATGGAGGCACTGACAGTATGATAGTTAACCTCCAACAGTAAAAAAAAAAATTCCTTGGTAGGTTTTGTACCTATACTATGAGCGGGTATAATGTAACAAAAACAAATAACACTAAAAAAAGATTAATGTACCGGGGTAAAGTACAAAAGAGATCAGACTGTACGCTTTGATGAACCGTAGAAAAGGTTACACACGTGTGACAAAATCATATAGATATGTAGGAATTAACAGGTTTTCATGCATGTTTGTAGGCTTGTAGCCTTCTTTCTGGGTAAAATGTGCACCTTTAATGGTTTGGGTACAGTAACACATGAACCCATTTATACAAAGCCTGGTTTTATATTCTTTGGAATTTGAGACCCACTATTAAGTATATAAGTAGATAGAACATTGACATAAATAGTTAGCTACTAAAACAAATTATTCTAGTCAGAAACTTAGATTTTTTTTAAAAAAAGAACGATTCTTGTAGGTTTTACATAACAAATACTAACCTTACATGGATGCTCACAATTTGATGATTTGCCTTTACAACCCTACCATGGCATGCCCATCTAAAATGCTGCAATCTATAAAACACCATTTGGAAATCATCGGAACAACTTGGAGTAGGTAAAAAAAATTGTAGGATGGATGCATTGCCACCAAAAAAAGAAACGAACGCGAATGCACATGACGGACCCAAAAAACCCTGCTGCAGTGGCTCTTCTCCTTGACTGAAGACAAAGAGGCCCAGCAGCCAACATGATCTGCGGCCATTCATCCATACGAACGACCGATGCTGATAGATACGCAAGACATACTTTAAGGTTAGTGTGCGTTTGAATATGTACATTGGAGTATCAGGAATTTTACTGAGGCTATAGTTTTTTCCCTTTCGACCTTCCTTCATCTGCTTATAGCAATCAGTAGAATGTAAAGTGTGTATTCTTGTTGTTCTGGTAACTGATTTATGATTTATATATACCACAACTCAGCACTTCAAGACTGGCAGTACGTTACTTCTAATTACATCTGGATTGATCTGTAGTTTTCTTCATGTGTGCACAATGTCAGTTGCTAGCATCATCCCTCCCATGGTGGCATGCTCAACATAGGTGTTCTCGCCCACATATAGATCAATTGGCTATTTAATTTTGATCCTTCTGTAGAACAGATTCACGAAAAAACAAATAATTTCTTATCCAACTAGCTAATCTTGCTAACGTGCTATTAGTTTTTTTGTTGCTTTTTTCTCTCAAATTCAGGATGCTTGGTTAACTAGCAGGTGAAGGAGATATTGCAGTGTTTATTTTCACCGCATTTATATCCTATAAGATATTATCTTGACAGGTGTTCGCTTTCAAAAAAAAAGAAATTTTGTTCGTCCATGTAGTAGCAGCATTTTTAGAGAATTAAGGATCCATGTTAATATATTGTGGTGCAAAAAAATATTCGGTACAGACTGCAAGACTTTTCCTAATCATCATTGGTTTCTATAGGTCAGGGATGAGATGGAAAATAGCTAAAATATATTATGTCCAAATCAATGTGCAATTGAAGCAGTTGACACCAAATCAATGCTCAAGGTTTCGCCTGTCTTACAGCTTCAGTTATTGCTTCATGTTTTCTATCCCCCACTATTCAGAGACATGTCCAGTTTGTAATACAGTAAGTGTGAGACATCCTATGTACTCCCTTTTTTTTCCAAATTACAAGACATTTTTGCTTTTTTACATGCATTGCTTTTATTATATCTAGGCATAGAAACATACGATGTCTCTAAAAAATTCAAAAGTATTATATTTGCAATGGAGGGAGTACCCATTTTGCTAATGAATTGCACTCATCCATTTGTACTAACTTACCTCTTAGGCCAAAAAACTTGCTGATTCTACATATGTGACATATTTTGTTATCCATCTGAAATCTGTTTCTTCTCTATTTTATGATCATATTTATCTTTAGCCTTTGCCCCAACAATGTAATGTCTCTCTTTCACTTATTGTGCTATACATAACTGATGCGCTTTGTTCCTCAGGTATTAAAATTATATCAAACCACATATCGTAATTTGCCCCAAGATGCTTATGACCCCATTTGGTTTCATGTTGTTCTCTCATTTGTCTTCAATTTATATGTGTCAATCTGTTGCCGATTACGTGGGCTTTCTCTGATATCAAAGATTTTAGTTCTCCTCCCTTTATAAATTCTTCTATTTTGTGACCTTACATTCTATTGTCATTCCTGTTCTCATTGGGATGTGATTTATGATTATTGTACCCTGTTGTTTCCGATAGCCTGTTCTATAACTGATAGTATTTTTTATAGTCCTGGTTAGTGTCATACATGTTGCTATAGGTACACTCATTCCATTGTTTGAAGTGGGATGGTACCCTTTGTATGGTAGATATGGCAGGTTTGCTTGGATTGCTCTATTGCACAACAATCATGTATTTTCATACATATACTTATTCTGAGTTATCATGCTGCAAAACATGGGTTATGTGAAATCGTGTATCCATGTATAAGATATATCAGTAGCTAATTATGATCTAGCACAGCCAGATTGATCAAACAGTTGAGTTGGTTTTGATCCTGTCATCTGTTTAATCAATTGTTACCTCTAGAATTGATCTAACACAGGCAGGTTTACCGGTCATTATTGCTAACATAGCTCTCATCTGAAAACACATGTGTATCTATTAACTACTCATATACATGGTTATCTTTATCTTTGCATCCTTACCTGCGGTGGCAGGGAGATGCCTGTGGCTTAAGCTTTAGTTTCTTTTTTTGGTGGCGATGCATCAATCCTACAATTTTTTTTACCTACTCCAAGTTGTTCCGATGATTTCCAAATGGTGTTTTATAGATTGCAGCATTTTAGATGGGCATGCCATGGTAGGGCTGTAAAGGCAAATCATCAAATTGTGAGCATCCATGTAAGGTTAGTATTTGTTATGTAAAACCTACAAGAATTGTTCTTTTTTTTAAAAAAAAATCTGAATTTCTGACTAGAATAATTTGTTTTAGTAGCTAACTATTTATGTCAATGTTCTATCTACTTATATACTTAATAGTGGGTCTCAAATTCCAAAGAATATAAAACCAGGCTTTGCATAAATGGGTTCATGTGTTACTGTACCCAAACCATTAAAGGTGCACATTTTACCCGAAAAGAAGGCTACAAGCCTACAAACATGCATGAAAACCTGTTAATTCCTACATATCTATATGATTTTGTCACACGTGTGTAACCTTTTCTACGGTTCATCAAAGCGTACAGTCTGATCTCTTTCGTACTTTACCCCGGTACATTAATCTTTTTTTAGTGTTATTTGTTTTTGTTACATTATACCCGCTCACAGTATAGGTACAAAGCCTACCAAGGAATTATTTTTTTTTTACTGTTGGAGGTTAACTATCATACTGTCAGTGCCTCCGTAGTCATACTGACTGGGATCCTATTTTTGCAGATAAATGAAGACAAATATTTCTTCTATCAAAAGAATATGACCGACACAGGTACATACCCAGATACCCTTAGTTACAAAAACCTGTATTGGACATTGTTGTCTCGATTATTTATTCAGAATCATATTTCTCGATAGCTCGGTCGTTTTTTTTATATCTTTTTTGTGCTTCAATGTCAATATTCAGGGCTCATGTTCTAAAAGGCTTCTATACTTGCCTTTTCTACTGTTCGAGAGTTCTACCCTTTTTCCTCTTCTGCAGGGTAAGTTCGACAGTCACAACAATTCAACTGCTTTTTTGCCCATAAATAATTTTACAGAGTAAAAAAAATTTACAATGCTCTGTTTACTTTTTTACCTCACCTAATGCTGACTTTTTTGTACACAATAATCCAGTTAAACGGAGTTTTTGTGTAGATTAATGTCCGTCTTCCTTCATTTTATGATTGTTTCATATAAGCTTAATGTGTCTCATTTATGCACAGCAACCGATCTACTATGATGTATTATCTATCAGTTCCTGATTTTTGCATCTGCTAGGGTGCATTAGCTATGCTCTTGTGTTGATGAATACACTGGTCTCCTCAGGTCTCAGAAGATAGGCGAGCACCTACATGCCATGATCAAGCATCCATCATGAATCTATATATATGGGCTCATGGTGTCATCCCATTCATGTGGCTCGAAAAATAAGCTTATGTGATCAAACATGTATTTAAACTACTTATGCATGACCTATGAATCCATACTTACTATATTATATTTACTTTAAATTGTTTCTTAAATTACGTTAGATTATTATCATTATGTTGTGGCCCAACAAATATCTTAGGTTTTCTTGATGGTCAAATATATATGTCTGCTGCTGGCTGCATCAACGCGGGATAAGAACAACACCGGCGCAAACACTGTCCAGATTTTTAGTTCGTGTACACCCGAGTTTAGAACATTTTAGTTCCTGTGCAAACATAGTCCAGATGAATTAATTAAATATTATATGTTCCTTCCCTGTTACTGAGCAAACAATGTTCAGTCCAATGTTTACCATTTTTTTACTGCACGTGCACAAACACTGTACAACACTAGTACACAGTGCTAGGGGCCAGATTTTTACTGACGGTTCATTTAAGAAACCATCAGTAAAAATAATTTTTCGAAAATCATATTTTAAAAATAACAAAAAAATCTGGGAAGGAACCCATCGGCTAGCGCTCGTCTATCACCGTGTCTTGGTTGAATTAGATTCGCCACATATTGTTACGAAACCGATAGAAAATTGACTGTTTGAGGATCTAAACGAAGTCAAATGAAAAAGTTATCAACTACAAAGTTGCATAACTTTTCAAGATCTACAATTTTTAGGTTGGAAGTTTCTCCATCCAAGATTGTTTACAAAATTTGAATTTCAAATTTAACAAATTCAAATATATTTTTCGCCACCAAGATGATTTCAACTGAAAAAGTTATTAACTACAAAGTTTCATAATTTTTCGAGATATACAACATTTATTTAGAAATTTTTTCATACTAGGTCATTTGCAAAACTAAAAAAATAAAATTCAGATTATTTCTACAGGTGGGTCACTTAAAGAACTGCCACTAGAAATCGATTTCTAGTGACGGTTCCTTAAGTGACCCGCATGTAAAAATGACGCTGATTTCTAATGACGAACGTCAAGCGAAACTAACAGTAAAAAAACATGACGCCATTGTAGAGCTTCTATCTACTAGTGCAACCAAATCGTTTTTTGCCACTGTTCATCGCAGCGCCTACCAAGCTAGTATACTTTACCCTGTAGGACGCAGGGCGCACACCGTGAAGTCCACCCGCCCGCTTGCTCTCCCATCAACCACAGGCGTTGCTAGGGTTTAGAAATCACACGCCCGTACGTTGATCCCCGCCGCCGGCCATCTCCTGTACGTGGCTGGTAAGCCCACTTCGCCTCCCCAGTGCTGCATCTTTCTCTCGAGCGCTCGCGCATCGCCCCTCACGTCTCAATCTCGATAAATCGTGCTTTCACAGATCGTTCTCGATCGACCGGTGCGGTGCCATGGAGGACTGCTCCAACTCCAAGGCGAGCGCGGGCGCGGTGGGCGCCCTCCCCGACGACCTCCTGGTGGAGATCCTCTCCCGCGTCCCTGCCAAGTCGATCTGCCGCTTCAAGTTCGTCTCCAAGGCCTGGCGCGACCTCATCGCTGATCCCGACCACCGTAAGAAGCTCCGACAGGCAATGCAAGGACTCTTCTTCGTGACTTTAGAGACCGGCCACTTCAGTCTCGGTTTCCTGGATCTGACAGCAGGATCCGTCGTTGACCCTGCCTTGTCTTTCCTGACGGAATGGCCTGGGAATCATAAGCTCTCCTTACTTGATTCCTGCAATGGTCTTATGCTCCTCAAGCACGAGAGGGAGTCGCCGTACTATGAGCAATTGGGCTACATCGTGTGCAACCCGACCACAAAGCAATGGGAAGCCGTGCCCAATGGCTGCTCTCGTCGAGGAGTAATAATCTGCACCTATTTGGCTTTCGATCTGGCGGTATCCTCCCACTTCCACTTGGTCCAGTTCCAACAGACTGGCATGTATTGGGAGTCGAAGTCAGTGCACGCTTACTCGTGTGAAACTGGGACCTGGAGTCATCACAACCCTAGAGACAGAGAAGTACAAAAAAAGCTCAACGCTGACACCATAGATTTATTTTTACAGGCGGATTTAATTAGCGTGCGTCACTAGAAATAAAACGGTGTGGACAGATCTAGAACCGCCTGTAGAAATCGATTTCTACAGGCGGTTCCTTAAAAATCCGGTTGTAGAAATGGGGGCATTTATACAGGCGTAGAAATAGATTTCTACAGGCGGTTCTCTTAAGAACTCTGGTACAAATCGCTGCCAATTTTAAAAATTCAGTTTTTTAAACAACTTCAAATGAAAAAACTGTCTACATGAAAGTTGTAGATATCGAAAAGTTATGAAACTTTGTAGTTGAAATTTTTTTTCATTTGAAATCATCTTGGTGATGTAAATTACGGTCAAAGTTTGAATTTTGAAATTTGACTTTTTGAAAAAGGCCTCGGATGGAGAAACTACCAAAATGAAAGTTGTAGATCTCAAAATGTTATGCAACTTTGTAGTTGATAACTTTTTTATTTGACTTCGTTTAAGGCTTCAAATAGTCAATTTTCTATTGTTTGTTATAATACGTGGGGAACCAAAAACTGTTTTAGGCGCATGTGATGGTATAGTGCAGTGGTAGAGAGGGTTCCGCGCGAGCCCGAGGTCACAGGTTGGAATCCCGCCGACCGCGTAGCACGCGAATTTTGCGCGAAAAATGACGAGACTTGCGACGGAGACGGGCGGACGCTGGTTTGTGGGTCCATTCCCAGATTTAATTTTTTTGTTTTACTATTTTTAAAACCTATTTTCTGGAAAAAGTTTTATGCAGATGGTTTCTTTAAGTGAACCGTCTGTACAAATCATATTTGTACTGGTGATTCACAAGCAACTGTCTGCACAAATGGCTGATTTTTACAGGCCTTGTGCATAGGCGGTTTGAAAAAACGCCTGTACAAATACGTTTAGAGCCGTCTGTGCTGAACTTCTGTGTACGAAAGCCACAACCAAACTGACGAAGAAGAAGATCTAGGACAGTCACAAGGATGGTGGCCGAATGATGTCCACCTATCTCTGACCAATCGGTGCGCCTTTGTTAATGGTTTTATGCATTTTATAGTTCAGGTCTCGCATAAACGACATACAGTATAGCTGTTGTAGATGTATTAGGAAGGCTAAGAAGGATGATCAGACTGCCAAATGTGGTTGCTGCTCTTTGGGGGAGGAACCGTTGTATTTATTTTGGTCAATCCCAAGGGTACCTGCATTGCATTACTAAAAAAGTGTTTGATTTTTATGAAGAGAGATATGAACTATCCATCTGGGTCCTTCAGGATTATGATACAGAAGAATGGGTGTTGAAGGACACTGTGAGCTCTGTCCAGCTCTTTGGAGAAAAGTGTCGCAGAAGCATCATAGTGGACAGCGAGGTTTGCAGTGTAACATCAAAAGGTTGAACCAAAATTTCTTATTTATCGTGATGTACAAAAATCATTATTGGCGGTAATCTCTTGAGAAAACAGTTTCAGATAATGATTGGCGGTAATCTCTTGAGAAAACAGTTTCAGATGTTATATGTAGAATTACTTTCCTGTGGACATACCGCATCTTATCTTCCTAATAGGGCATCAATTGTGCTGGTGCTTGAAGCCAAATTTCTTCAAATTTGATTGCTTGCTTAGGAAAGTGCTTTCAGGGGTAAACTACACTTTTAAAAGGTTTTCTCCGAACCCTCTTTCTAAAAAGGTACAGATCAGTGAACCTCACTTTCGCATATTAATTAAAGTGCTTAGGTTCACTACTATGCCTACTCCGTTAAGGGATAAACACAGCTAACAACTGAAAACTGCTCCCTTAACGGAAAAGACGAGCTTAATCTAAAATGTACAAATGGGAACTTGCATTCCATTATCTCCGCGAGACACTCCTCTCGGGTAGTCCGAGGAGTATCTATCTCCGTTCTCTACATATATGGCTTCTTTCGCTTTCATGCGAACTTATGGCCTGTTTTACCAGTGGCATTAATTCAGATTCAGATCTCTATTCAAGTTTTTTTTTTGTGGTCAAAATGTCTTTGTCAATAGCTGTCAGTTGCTCGCTAAAACCTTCGAATTGACTGCAATATCTGGTCGCACGCTCTTCTTCGTAATACTCGTTGAGTTCACAAGGTCATTACTCATTACCCAGGAACTTGTGGATATGTTAAGAGCTTTCTACTTTGAAACATCTAACTCTAATTATATTCAGATTGACAACAAGCAACAAAAAAAAATATTGTGCAAGTATAATTGAGGATCGATCGAATTGCTCCAACCTCCAAGTGTTTTGGCCTCCCTGCGTGGACTACCAAACTGTAATACATGTAAACTATATAAATATTCTTGAGATTACGGAACAGTTGTTGATTCCAATTCTACAAAATAACCTATAAATAGAAAATATTCCTTAACTTGATTGTTATTGATTTTCGTAGTGGAACTATATATTGTTGGCCTCTAGTATATGCCGAAACGATTGGTTTGTATTTTTCGGGGGAGGTTTACATATTGAAAACAACAATACATATTGTCCAGTAATATTAGAGTATCTGTATGCACAATTGCAAAATGACATTGTACAAGACTAGTAAATGCGTCGTGCATTGTAACGTAACCGAATACATATAGAACTCAGATAGATATAAGCTGTTCTAACTTGTTTGAGCACAGAATATAAAGAGTTGCATATGAGAGAAAAGGGCGCGACCCAATACCTTTTTTAAATCAGACTTTGTATCGGTCTTTGATAAACATGATTTATTGTAACTTCACTACTACATAAAATCTTTTGCCAGGCGTTTTGAATTTTTTTTCGAGGCGAGCAACACTGAAAACCACCTCGGTTAATGCTTCGATTAAACGAAGCGGTTATTTTCTATTAACCGAGGCGCAAAATACATTAACGGAGGCGGTTATTATAAAATAACCCACCTCCAGAAATGGCATCATTTTCCCAGGCGGGCCTCTTATAAGGCCCGCCTTGATTAATATGGTCGAGCCCAAAAAAGCCCATCTTAGCCCGAATACATGTCACAGTATAAATATGGGGAAACCCTAGCTCATTCCTCTCTCTCTCTCTCTCTCTCTCAGCCCTCCGCTTCCTCCAGTCCTCCTGCGCGCCGCACCCCTCCCTCTCTCCTGCGCGTCGCACCACCACTCTAGACACTGTTCCGGGTGAGAGGCCAGATCCGGTGGAGAGGCCAGATCCATGCCTACACCAGGCGGCGATGGCGGTGCTTCTCCCCCTCTCTTCCCGTAGATCCGGAGGGACGGCGAGCCAGGCGAGCGGCAGGGCAGAGCCTGCTCCCCGGCGCCGGCAGCAGAGGCCCAGATCTAGGCCCGGTTAGGCCTGTCTAGGGCTTTTTGTTTTTTATTTTTTTATTTTGATTAACCGATATGGGCAGGCAACCGCCTCGGTTAAAGTCACGATTAACCGTGACCATTGCTGTGAGGCGGTTGCGAAAACCACCTCGGTTAATCAAAAGTGCTCGCCACGGTAAAAAAAATGTAGTAGTGCTCGTACGAGTGCAGTATGAAACAAAAGACATTCTATTGTTTGGTTAGTTATATATTACTATTATATCAGGGGGCGTTAGATGAGAAATTTTGCCGGTATTGTTAAAGATCAGATTGTGGAAATTGTGACGAGGTAAGGGCATAGGGCCATATTATGCCCAAATTTTTACTTGGTGGAAAACTTTGGGCCCACATGCTCAGGCACAAGGGCCCAGCCCAGAATCGATTTTCACGAATGCACATCGTGAAATCCAGAGACTTCTCCTAAAAAAACGGTCTTGTTGATCTGTTGTAGCCTTGTAGGTCTAGGGTTCAGAAATTTCCCCCACACGATTACGCTTCCCCCCGCACCGCGTCGCCTCGGCGCCATCGTCGATCCCGGCCATCTCCGGCGGGCTGGTAAGCTCCCTTCGCGTCCCAGTTTACCGCTGTTTCCTCTCTCGCGTGGCCGCATTCGTTCTCACCATCTCGATCCCCCACTTTCGCAGATCATTCGCTAGCTGCCGGTGGCATGGAGACGGACGACTGCTCCAAGACGAGCGCGGGCGCGGTGGCCGCCCTCCCCGACGACCTCCTGGTGGAGATCCTCCGCCGCGTTCCCGCCAAGTCGATCTGCCGGTTCAAGTGCGTCTCCAAGGCCTGGCGCGACCTCATCGCTGATCCCGACCACCGTAAGAAGCTCCGCCAAGCCATGCAAGGACTCTTGGTCATGACTCCAGAGACGCGGCACTACGACAGTTTCAGCTTCATGGATCTGACAGCAGGATCCGTGCCTCTGGACGACGTTGGCCCTGGCTTTTCCTATCAATCGGAAAGATGTAACCTCATCTTTATGGATTCTTGCAACGGTCTTATCCTCTTCGGGTACCACGAGCCGCCATACGACATGGTCGTCTGTAACCCGACCACAAAGCAATGGGGACTAGTGCCTTGCGCCTCCGCAGGCCACACCTTTTTGGCGTTTGATCCGGCCGTGTCCTCTCACTTCCACTTGGTCCAGTTCCAGATATCCGAGAACCTTAGGATTGAGGCGTTGCATGCTTACTCATCTGAAACTGGGACCTGGAGTCACAACCAGATTGACTCTCAACAAGAGGAAGGGCTATTGGCAGGGTGGCATATCATCATGTCATATTATCTTACGCAGACCCTCGGCGCGCCTTTGTTAACGGCTTCCTGTATTTGAAAGTTGGGGACTTGAATCAAGTGCGCCTGCGGATAGTTGCTCTAGATGTACAAGGAAAGGCAAGAAAGATGATTGAAGTGCCAGGTATGGCTGACGGGGGGCACTTGCCTTGTTATTATTTAGAGCAGTCCCAAGGGTGCCTGCATTGCATAACAAAGGAAATATTGCATGCTCCGCCTGAAGACAACTACAGACTATCCATCTGGGTTCTTCAGGATAATGATACACAGGAATGGGTGTTGAAGAACACTGTGAGCTATCTCGAGGTATTTGGAGAATTGACAGGCCACATTTCGGACTTCATCAGCGTAGAAGTAGTTGACATTCATCAAGATTGTAATATGGTTTTTCTTTTTCATCGCGACAGCGGTAAATTGATAGCATATGACATGGACCATAAGGAAGTGAGTGCTATTGCTACTGTCGAAAAACAGAAAATACCATTCGGTTTTGCTCGTTATATTCCCTGTTTCTCAGAATTCCCGGCTCTCACAAGTTAGCACTAAGAGTGTCTGCTAAGCATGAGTTGCTAGCAGCTTAGCTTGTTTAAATTCTAGTAGACTCAGGTAAAGTTTTCAGTCCGTGCTAGGATGTATTCCTTATCATGTTTTTGATCTAATTATTAGTATTGCAAGCTTGTTGAAACATTTATGCAGTGTACCTTTATTAGTTGTAGTAATGAATATTGTTGCCTATGTTGAACAATTTGGGCTTTCGGCAGGAATTTTTTTATGATTCCTTTTTTCGTGAGCGTACTAATGAACAATTATTATTATAAATTTAGTTTCTTTGGTGTTTGAGTTATTTCTTCGTTTCCATATCATATCCAATTACCTTTTTTAACATGAATCAATAGTTGAGCTTGTGCTTCCAGGACAACTTATGCCCTATTTTACTAAGTGTGATTCGGATTTAGATTTATATTCAAGTATATATTTTGAAAATTTCTTGTGTCAATATCTGTCAGTTGCTCGCCATGCTCTTCTTCGGAGAATAACTGAGCATATTCAGAACCATGTGAAGAGCTTTCTACTTTGAAACCTTCAGAACTAACTCTAATTCAGATTGACAATAAGCAAAAAAAATGTGCACATATAATCAAGGATCAAATGGCTCCAACCTCCAAGAGTGAGGGCAGTGTGTCTGCTCCAGTCGTTAACTCGTTATCGGTTGCTGTTTTTGCCTGGTGATGCCATATAGGTTTTCTTCCTTGTCTCTATCTGAAAGTGTCTGTTGCTCTTGTACTGGTGGTGTGGTGTTGTAAATAGTGTTGCCAATATTCTCGAATCAGAAAAGCAAAGTAAACTGTTACTGCTTTCAGATCTTTTGTTGGGATAGAGCCCTCTGTTTTCTGGTGTCTTGGCCAGATGATTTTATTAGCTCACATGTTCAGCTCGTGTTGTGGTTTCTAGTTAGAGAAGTTAAAACACAGCAGTTGAAGTATAAAAGCACAGCCACACTTAGGTGGCGTACGTTGATGACCGTCAAGCCACACATCCCGGTGGCCGGTCTTGAGGTCCCTCTATCCGTCCTCCCTCACTCCAGGTCTCCAGGAGTCTATAAGGTGAACATGGACTGTCCCAAGAGGGGTGGCGTTGTGGCCAGGCTCCCTGATGACCAAGCTCGTTCTTGATCCGTGGGTTGGAGCCATAGCCACCTCGTTTGGTATGCAGAGCATACCCAGACAATACTCCTGGTCCTAGTCCTCCGAGGAAAAATGGCTTTGTCATTGTTTGCCATGCAACCATGCATGTGCCCGGGCTCGGAACAAGTCGTCCTTTCTGGTCCAGAGAAATCCATAAGCCTGGTAGAATGGAAAAAACCCACGTGAAGGCCCCCGCGCTCTCCTTCGGAGGCGACTCGGCGCTCCTTTCCGCCGCCTCAGGGGGGCTCCTCCCTTGCGGCTCTTCGGCCCGACCGCCGCCAGAGCTCATCGCCGGTGGTCCGGCGGAGGGCAAGGATGGTGGTGGCAGGGCTTTTCTTCCTCTCCCTTCTCATCTTCCTGAGGGGCTCCTGCTGCTGTTTCCGGACTTCTTGGGAGCGCCGGCCAGGGAGGATGTATTCCTTGTCATGCTTTTGATCTAATTATTAGTATTGCAAGCTTGTTGAGACATTTATGCAGTGTACCTTTATGGGTGCTACTAGTTGTAGTAATGAATGCTGTTGCCTATGTTGAACCATTTGGGCTTTTGGTGAGAATTTTTTATGATTAGTTTCTTTGGTGTTGGAGTTCCATAAACCCCAAATAACAACTGTATTAATAATTAGCTATATCCAATTACTTTTTCAACATCAATCAATAGTTGAGCTTGTGCTTTCACGACAACATATGCCCTATTTTACTAAGTGGGGATTAAGATTCAGATCTATACTAGAAATTTTCGCGGCGTTGCCGCTTATGGTCATTATTGAAGTCATGTATGACCATTATTAGATATTTGTTTTGTTTTGTAGTTAAGCACATGATTACGAGTAGCGGTAGCTGAATTTTTTCTTTGTGCAACATGTTAGTGTTTTTTTCTTGTTTTTTAATAATTATCATTTTTGGATGACTGTATATGTTAGCCGCAGATTTTTTATTTTGTTGTATATATATTTCGAGTCCTATAAGATCCAGCACGAATCCTTTTTTTAATGGTCAGCGTGGGATATTAATTTGTTGGAACATTTAAAATTTGTCTCGAAGTTTTTGTAGTGGTTGGAAACATCTCATAACATCGCAAAGCAGCCACAAAACAAATTTTGTAATTTTTGGTTCAATAATTTATTATGTAGAAATCATGGAAGGTCCATTTATTAATTAAAAGAGGTTATTTTAAATCTTTTAAAAATTTCTTATTTTCTAAGTTTAATATTTTTTCTACATAGAGTACATCATGGAGAGTCTACACAAAAAATTTCATGATTTTAGGAGCTCTAATTATTTTTATATGAAATAAACAAAATCACATGTCATAGGATTTAATAAAAGACACCAAAAGGAGGTGGCCATTTGGACCCAATCTGGCCCAGTTCGGCCCACGAACAGCGCCTACATGGTGGCAGCCCAGCCCATCAAATGGCATGGACAGTGGGTTGATTGGGAAAACGTGAATGCCTTATTTGCAAGAATTTCTGAGAGGCGGGTTCTATTTTAATAAAGTTTAAGGGCTTTTCTGCAAAACAACTGGAAAACGTCCGACGGGATAAGCCCGTGACGTGGCCAAGCTGGCTGGCCCTCTTTTGGTGCATGGATCGTATTGTTGCTCGCTAAAACCTTCAAATTGAATACATTTTTTGGTCACATGCTCTTCTTCGGAGAATAACCGAGCATATTCATTACTCATTACTAGGAACTTGCTGGAGCATGTGAAGAGCTTTCTACTTTGAAAACTTCAGAACTAACTCTAATTCAGATTGACAATAAGAAAAAAAAAATATTGTGCAAATATAATCAAGGATCAAATGGCTCCAACCTCCAAGTGTGATATGGCTCCAAGCTCCAAGTGTGATATAGCAGTCCATTATCGGTTGCTGTTTTTGCCTGGTGATGCCATAGGTTGGCTCCCTGGTCTTACTGGTGGTGTGGTGTTGTAAATAGTGATGCCAATATTCTCGAATTGGAAAAGCAAATGTATCTGTTATTGCTTTCAGATTTCTTGTTGGGATAAAGCCCTCTATTTTCTGGTGTCTTGGTCAGATGATTTGATCAGCTCACAAGCATGTTCAACTCCTGTTGTGGTTTATAGTTAAAAGTTACTCCCTCTATATCAAATTGTAAATCATTTCAAGAATGTTGGAGAGTCAAAATATCTCAACTTTGACCAAATTTATATAATAAGATAATAATAGTTATAATATCATTAGATTCTTTATCAAATATATTTTTATATAATATACTTAATTGGTGCCATAAATTTCGTATTTCTCTCTATAATTTTAGTTAAATTTGAGATGTTTTGACTCTCTAAAATTTTTGGAACGATTTATCATTTGAAATGGAGGAAGGCGTTGATGACCGCCAAGCCACACCTACATCCCGGTGGCCGGTCTTGAGGTCCTCCGTCGTCCGTCACTCCAGTCTATAAGGTGAACATGGACTGTGCCAAGAGGGGTGGCGTTATGGGCTTGTGGCCATGCTCCCTGATGCCAAGCTCGTTCTTTATCCGTGGGTTGGAGCCATAGCCACCTCAGTTTGGTTTGCAGAGCATACCCAGACAATACTCTGGTCCTAGTCCTCCCTGGAAA
Organism: Eremochloa ophiuroides; assembly: GCA_038502445.1. NCBI lineage: Eukaryota > Viridiplantae > Streptophyta > Magnoliopsida > Poales > Poaceae > Eremochloa > Eremochloa ophiuroides. The sequence goes on along the minus strand of JAHLJS010000001.1, from coordinate 15,184,181 downwards.
ATTGGCTCTGTCATTGTTTGCCATGCAACCATGCATTTACCCCGGCGCGGAACAAGTCGTCCTTTCTGGTGCACACCATCCATAAGCCTCGAAAGGTAAATTAATTGTAGGAGCTAGTTTGGAGGAGAAAATTAGCTATTATAAGACTTCAAACAATAGACTTCACTATTATATGACTTCATACATCAACTTCGTTAAAACGACACTTGAAACGTTACGACTTTGTTATACATAACATTTGAGCCTTTTTAATCACTTTTCCCATTTAAAATATATGTATTTCCCCTCATGTGTGACTCAGATAGTAGTGTTGATATATAGAACCATATGAGGCCTGGATTTTTACTAAGACAGTGTTTGGATTAGGATAGGGATTGGGATAGAAAATACCTTATATGGGTATTATTGTATCTTAGTCGTTTATTTCTTACGTTTTATTTAATCTATCTTTATCTTACCGCTTATTTCCAGTATCAAACAAAATTTTGTTTAGATGTTAGGAAATGAGTGGTGGGATATGGATAGGGAAATAGATAAATGACTAAAATTAAATAAAATGTATAAAATAAATGGTTATGATACAATAATACTCTTAGAAGAGGTATTCTAAATCCTATTCCTATTCCAAGCCTATTTGCACAAACGCACACGGGCTAGCCCAAATCGATTTTCACTGTCCACCCTCGGCCATCCACAAACCACAGGGCTCAAGCGTCAGGGTTCAGAAATTTTCCCCAATTCCCCACTCGATTTTGGCTTCCTCCGCACCGCACTACACCGCGTCGGCTTCGGCTCCGTCGGTCCTGGCATCTCCGGCGGCTGGTAAAGCTTCCTTTGCCTCCCCTTTGCTGCCCTCTCTCTCTCTCTCTCTCTCTCTCTCTCTCCCGCGCACGCATTTGCTGACATTTCTGTTTCGATCCCCAATCCGCAGATCACTCTCTCTCGGTGGCATGGAATGCTCCAAGAACGAGGGGGCCGTGGGCGCCCTCCCCGACGACCGCCTCATAGAGATCCTCTCCCGCGTCCCTGCCAAGTCCGTCTGTAGGTTCAAGTGCGTCTCCAAGGCCTAGCGCGACCTCATTGCCGACCCTCACCTCCGGAAGAAGCTCCCGCAGGCTATGCAAGGACTGTTCTCTGCATGGTGCCAGAGGACCGTATCTGTATCAGTTTCAGTTTCATCGATCTGGCAGCAAGGTCTGTGCCTCTAGATATCGACCCTGCCTTCTCCTTCCTGACAGAACGGCCTGGGTTTCAGTTCCAGAACCTCGGCTTTACTGGATTCCTGCAACGATCTTGTCCTTTCCAAGAACCACCAGGAGCCGTCGTACTCTGACGCAGTGGGCTATCTCGTGTGCAACTCGACCACAAAGAGATGGGCAGCCGTGCCCACTTGTGGCTCTCTGGACCTGACAACCTCGGCCTATTTGGCTTTCGATCAGGCCATATCCTCTCACTTCCACTTGGTCCAGTTCCAGATATCCGTGGAAGACAAGATTTTGGTGTCGCTGCATGCTTACTCATCTGAAACTGGGACCTGGAGTCGCAACCAAATTGAGTCTCAAGAAAAGCAATGGCCATTGGCGGAATGGCATTCTCGATCGTGGCATACTATCTCATAAGGAACCTGAGTGTGCCTTTGTTAATGGCTTCCTGCATTTCATAGTTGGGGACTCAGATCAACCTCAGATAGTTGTTATAGATGTACAAGGAAAGGCAAGAAGAGTGATCACAGTGCCAGGTGTGGCTGATGGGAGGCACCGGCATTGTTATTTAGGGCAGTCACAAGGGTGACTGCATTACATGACTCAGGATGAAGACAGGTACAAGCTCTCTATTTGGGCTCTTCAAGAATATGATACACAAGAATGGGTGTTGAAGGACACCGTGACCTCCCTGAAGATCTTTGGACACTTGACTAGTAAGTAGTAACATTTTGCACTTTATCGTTGGCATTCATCGAGATTGTAATGTGCTCTTTTTTCAGTCCTTGAGGAGTAATCTGAGAGCATACAACATGGACCATAATGAAGTGAGTGTTATTGCCACTTTCGAAGTTCTGAAAAAGCCAATCGGTTTTGCTCATTATGTTCCCTGTTTCTGAGAATCACCAGCACTCACAGATTAGCACTGGGACTATGTGCTCTATGTATTAGTTATTAGCATCTTGGTTAAATTCTAGTAGACTCAGGTAAAATGCTTCTGTCCGTTGTAGGATTTATTCCTTATCATTCTTTTGATCTAATTAGTATTGCAAGCCTGTTGAGACATTTATGATGCGTACCTTTATGTATGCGAGCTGTGTCCAAGTTAAACAATTTGCACTTCTGTTGAGAAGTTTTTATGATTCACACGTTTTTTGTGACTACTAATGAGCAATTATTTACTTAGAATTTTGTTTCTTTGGTCGTGTGTTTATTTCAGCTGAGCAAGTAAAATCATCTTACATATGTTGCAACTTTTAAATGGTCCACATATGAATAACTTTCAAATGGAAGGCCTGCAGTAATATCAAAGGTTATTAGAACCAAAAAGTCTTAGCATTGTGCTGTATAAAAATCAGATGTGCTGTAGAAAACATAAACAGTGTCTGATGTTATATGTAGAATTACTTTCCTGTGGACATACCACATCTTATGTTCCTATAATAGAACATCAATTATGCTAGTGCTTGAAGCATATTTGCAAGGGACAGGAACTCAGTTTTTCCACAACGTTATGTGGACACCCTCCCTACCCTGTGGCTGCCACTTCTTCGAGATCCGTGCTGTTCAAAACAGCAACCAACTTGTGTGGTTTCCTGAGTATGGTTGGGAATAGGATTAGAAGGAATATTTGGTACAGATTCTACCAGACCTGGGAATACAATTGCCTGTGGGAACTGCTGCTTTCCATGTAGTCCAGGATGCTATCCATTCTCTTTTCCACGAGCTGTACTGCTGTACCATTTGTATCTCTCACTTCCCCCAACTTTCACTCCCATCCTCCATCTGTCTTCCACAAGCTCGATAATGGTCTGCCGGATCATGTGATCCTGGAACCTAATTCTTCTTCTACAACCCCATTCTGCTCCCGGTATGAGGTTAACCAGCACACTAGCGACACATCAGTCACCACATTCGTTTGGGACTGCAAAATTTCCAGGTAAAGTGAGTTGTTCTGCTTTTAGTCACATATCTTTTATTAGATCTGGATGTTGATCTGGTGCTTTTGTTAGTTTTTAGATCTGATCAATCATTGTTTTAATTCAGTGTGATTGATGGAGACAGACAGACAGTAGGCCTTCTTATAGTTCATGTCTGCTTAGTTTTAAATAAGCACTGAAGGCTCTTACCTGTGCTGTGTCGTTTTTGGTTTTCTTGTTAATTAGATTATTGAGAACTGCTTGTTTTCTTAGCTTTTCTAGACGTCCTATATTGTGAGCCTGACTTTAGATCTAATGCATCTTGCTTTCGGTTGATTTTTATATATCTGTTATCTAGGTTCTTTGTTTGATATTTAAAATTCAATGTGGTAATGCGGTTGCTGCGTTTTATTTATTATGTTGCACATTGACACTGCAAGCGGATAGCATCTTTTATTAGTCATTGGAACTTTAGTCTAGTAGTTAGATTTCTTTATCCAGTTGTGCTGACAGTTGATTTTATAAACTAATTGTGATGGTGATGGATGGTGTGCCATGAAACCTGATTTCTTCTTCATTATATATATTTTTATTTCATCTTGTATCTGCTTGCCTTAAGCACCGACTGCTTTTAATAGGTAGCATGCTTAAAAGAGAAAGCTTCACTTATAGTTGTGTGAGATGAAGAAAAGGCTAGCAACTTTTAAAAATGATGCTTTATCTGGAATGCATTATAAACATTACAATTCTACCCCCCCCCCCCCCCCCCCCCCCACCCCACCAAAAAAAATACAGCATCAATGGAATGAAGCTAACAATAGTACGGTATAAATGTGTAGCCACAATATCAACAGCACATCAACACACAAAAATACAATGGTAGGAGTAGGATTGACTGAATTTGTGGACGAGAGGACGCTGCAGTCCTTGAGGTTTGCTAGCACAGGTTACAGCTGTCAGTGCACTGCTAGGCTTCTGATGCATTGTGTCTATTTATTTTGGGACATTTTTTAACGCAAACGTGCAATTATTTCGGGATGGAGGGAGTAGATCCATAAATGGTACTCCCTCCGTTTCAATTTATAAGTCGTTTGACTTTTTTGACGCTAAGTTTGACCACTCGTCTTATTCAAAAATTTAGTGCAAAACATAATATTTTTTTGTTATGACCTGCTTTATTATCGAAAGTTCTTCAAGAATATATTAAATTTAACTCTTTTTATGCAAATTTTTTGAATAAGACGAGTGGTCAAACTTAGGGTTGAAAAAGTCAAACGACCTATAATTTGGAACGGATTAAGAATTTTTTTATTTAGACATATGTGTTAGAAGAACTTAGAAGACACCCCAGAGCATGTTACAATAAAATTATTCATAAAACTTTAGAGAGAATTTGTTCTGTGGTGGATATATTTAGCTCTTCCCTTGCCATATCTAGGGTCGGGTCCGTGTGCATACCATACCAGTACAAGTACAAGGCAATCACTAGATGGATAACGCTGACACTCATACATGATGTTTCTCTCGTCAAAGACTATGTTAAAGTCATCCACGCCACTTCCCACCAAGAGGTTAAAAGTCATCCATGCCACTTCTCACCAAGAGCTAGCCGGGAGGAAATTGAACAGGCCGTTCTCTACTTTTGTCTTAATCCTAACTATAAACAATGATTTTTTTTATTTACATGATTTTCTTAAATTCTGTAGTACAATAGATATTTTCTTGTTAATTCTTGATTTTTAATAGTGGAATTATTATTTAGCGAGAAGACAGTTTCTACTTTCTACATTGTTTACGAGCAAAATTCTGACAAGATATGCCCGGTAGTGGTTTTGATTTTGCCGGACAGCTTTCTAACTTCTTGCCTAAGGCAGTTAGCAAAAAGTTAGAAAAAAGTGCACTGTAACACTTTCGTTTGTATTTGATAACTTTTATCAATCATGATCCAAGTAGACTTAAAAGATTCATCTTAAGATAGACAGACAAAAAGTACAGACATGCAACAGCTTTTACTTCATTTAGTGCTCCATGCAGACAGAAAGTACAATCGATGTGATAGGGAGAGAGAAGAAATTTTGTGAACTAAATGCTGCCTAAGTCGAAAACACAACACATATTGGTATGTAGAAACGACAAGACATAATGACCAGTAATAATGGTATGATTATTGTGCAGGTTGGTTTTCATTGTTGTCATTTTTTAAAAGACATTTCTCCAATTTGATAGTGGTAGTAACCATTAGCACAATTAGAAAAATCACAGCTTACAACATCATCTAAATTCTGAGACATAGATTTTTTTTTAGCACTTCTGAACTTTTCGAGACAGGGCCATATAGGCCTGAACTTTTTGGCTGCGTTCGGTTGTGCTGAAGTGCTGTAGATAAGCGCTGAAGTGCTGTAGAAGTGCTGAAATCTTGTGAGAAAAAAATACTGCTGAAGTGCTAAAAAATAAGCGCTTATAAGCGCTTATAAGCACAACCGAACGCAGCTTTTATGGGTGGAAAACTTGGTGGCCCATTTTCCAAAATTGATATTCACAAATGCACACGCCACGGCTCCGCTTCACTGTCAACGCTCCACAGGGATTCCTCTGCACTCGATTTGGCAATTTCCCACTTGATTTGGCAATTCCCCACTCGATTTGTCTTCCTCCACACCGCCCTGCATCGGTGGCGGCGGTCCTAGCCATCTCCGGCGGCTGGTAAAACTCCTTTCGTCTCCCGTTGCCGAGCTTTCCTCTCCCTCTCTCTCTCGCGTGCGCATTCACTGATATTTCCGTCTCAATCGATCCCACTCCGCAGATCGTCTCTCGGTGGCATGAACTGCTCCAAGAGGAGCGAGGGTGCGGTGGCCGCCCTCCCTGATGACCCCCTGGTGGAGATCCTCTCCCGCGCCCCTGCCAAGTCCGTCTGTCGGTTCAAGTGCGTCTCCAAGGTCTGGCGCGACCTCATCGCCAACCCAGATCACCGGAAGAAGCTCCCCCAAGCTATGCAAGGACTCTTCTTCATGGTGGCAGAGGACCATGGAGACCATTTCGGTGTCAGTTTCGGTTTCATCGATCTGACAGCGAGATCCGTGCCTCTGGATATAGATCCTGCCTTCTCCTTCCTGACAGAACAGCCTGGGTTCCAGTTCCAGAACCTCGGCTTGCTGGATTCCTGCAACGGTCTTATCTTTTTCAGGAACTATGAGGAGTCGCCGTTCTCTGACACTTTGGGCTATGTCGTGTGCAACCCGACCACAAAGAGATGGGCAGCTGTGCCCACTTGTGGCTCTCTGGATCTGAAAACATGCGCCTATTTGGCTTTCGATCAGGCCATATCCTCTCATTTCCACTTGGTCCAGTTCCAGATAGGCACGGAGTACGAGATCTTAGTGTCCCTCCATGCTTACTCATCTGAAACTGAGACCTGGACTTGCAACCAAATTGACTCTCAAGAAAATCAAGGACCATTGGCTGAGTGGCGCCAAGGGGGTATGCTATCTGGTAGGGACCCTGAGTGTGCCTTTGTTAATGGCTTCCTGCATTTAATAGTTGGGGACTGGGATGAACCTCAGATAGTTGTAGTAGACGTACAAGGAAAGACAAGAAGGATAATCACAGTGCCATCTGTGGATGATGGGGGGACCCGGTATTGTTATTTAGGACAGTCCCAAGGGTGTCTACACTGCATGACTCTGGAAATGTTTTATGACCATGAAGATACAAACGAACTGTTCATCTGGGTTCTTCAGGATTATGATACACAAGAATGGGTGTTGAAGCACACTGTGAGCTCCCTGGAGATCTTTGGACACTTGACTAGTGACATTTTGCACTGCATCGTTGGTATTCATCAAGATTTTAATGTGCTCTTTTTTCAGTCCTTGGGGGGTGAACTAATAGCATACAACATGGACCATAAGGAAGTGAGTGTTATTGCCACTTTTGATGTTCTCAAAACACCGTTCCATTTTGCTCGTTATGTTCCCTGTTTCTCAGAATCCCCGGCTCTCACAAATTAGCATTGTGAGTATGTGCTCTATGTATGAGTTACTAGCAGCTTGGTTAAATTTTAGTAGACTCTGGTAAAATGTTCTGTCCGCACTAGGATGTGTTCCTTATCATGCTTTTGGTCTAATTGGTATTGCAAGTCTGTTGAGATATTTATGAAGGTTACCTTTATGGATGCTAGTTATAATATTAATGAATGCAGTTTGCTGTTGTATACCATTGTTGTACTTGTTATTGCTGTTGTGCTGGTATCTGGTGGTGTGGTGTTGTAAATAGTGTTGCTAATATTCTAGAATTGGAAAGCAAATGTAACTGTCATTGCTTTCTGATCTCTTGTTGGAATAAAACCCCTCTCAATTATGGTGCCTTAGATGTCTAAGAATCTTTCGTGAACTCGTTTTCAACATCTTTATTTAAAAATCATTTGGAGATCTAGTTGGAGCAGCTGTTGGATGATTTTTTTTTTTTTATCAAAATCTCAATTCCTGTTGTACATAAGGATATAAAGAGATTTTGAGCTCTTAGCCAGATGATGTGATTAGCTCACATTACATGTTCAGCTCGTGCTATGCGGTTTCTAAGTTTAAACACAACAGATGAAGTTAAAGCACCACTGCACTTGGTGGTGCCGGTGATCCCCATCAAGACACCCTCCCCAGTGGGGGGGCCTTGTGGTCCTCACTCACTCCAGTTCTCCAGGAGGGTCTACAAGGCCATGGAATGCCCAAATGAGGGGTGTCGTCGTAGCCAGGCTCCCTGACGATCTGCTTGTGGTCGTGGAGATCCTCTTCCACATCCTTGTCATCAAGTCACTTTGTCTGTTCAACTCAACCATTCAAGTGTGTCTCCAAGGCCTAGTGCCTCATCATTGACCACTTGATCGACCCTCTCCACAGCAGGGTCTGGGGTGCACTGCAAATGTACTGGTCTGAAACTGGGGTGTGGAGGCCAAATCAAGGAAGTGATTCATTTTAGAGGGGAATGCAGTCATTGTTTCGATGGGTGCTAAAGCTGGGGCTAAACATTAACCTAAATTAGCTAGGTTGGCTAACAACTAGTCTGATGTTTGACTAAAAAATTAGCCCTCCTGTTTGGTTAGGTTATGGCTAACAATTAATCCTATGCATCCAAACATACCCTTATATGTCTCAAATGCTTACCTTGTATGTCTCCTGAACTGGTTATGATAATTAATATTATTTTGTTGGCTTAACTGGTATATGTTTATTTTGACTTATGAAGACTAAATCGTTCCAGACATTGCCAACAATTCATGTGTATTGGAAGTTAAAATTGAAAGGTTACCTCATAACCTTTCTAGATGAGGTGAATTAAAATACGCGTCTAGTTTTCGGACCAAGCTCACTCTGCTGAATACATTTTTTTTGACAACTAATATATATATATATATATATATATATATATATATATATATATATATATATATATAGCAGCAAGATGCTGAAATGATTCTTACACCATTCAAGTCTACCCTGAGTATAGCTTGTAGTACTGAGCATATAAATGTACGGGCTGAATGATGACAGCTAGTCTGAATATCATGTACTGAAGATGCATAAGCTTGGCGAGCTAGATTGTGTGCTGTGATGTTTTGGCCTCTATCGATCTTGTAGGTTCTCGGGGATCCGGTTATCCTATTTGCAAAAATCTGAGTAAAGGTTTTAATCCTCCAATCTAGGGGATTTGTGTGGTCCTTGAGATTAATGAAGCGGACCAGTTGACTGCATTCTGATAAGAAGTTGCATGAGTTGATCTGCATAGCTTGTATGATTTCCCCTCCTAGGGCTAAGGCAGCTGCTTCTGCCATTAGCACCGAAGAACAGTCCAATAGTTGTGCCTTGATGTAGATGGTTTGTACTGGTTGCACCTGAAAATTAAGGATAAATATACCCAACCCTGCACTTCTGTGGATATGGCCTGTGTGATCCGGTGTTGTGGAGGCGTCTATGTAGCATTGCTTCCACTCAGTGTTGTCGGTGTCGCAATGGAGTGGGGCTGGCTGTGAGGTCCCTGCATACTGAGTATAGACATACCTTGAGTCCCATGTGAGTTGGCGATGTGAGCGTTGCTTTGCTGAAGAGATTCCTTTTGTGTAATGAATTGCAGAAAGTTGGTCATGTGGGCTTAGCGGCATTGTGGACCTGTTCTGGAGTCCAAGGTTTCCTGTTAAAATGGAAGTCATTTTGAGCTTTACATATATACCATAGCGTGAACAGGAGGGTTGTGAAAGTATCATCATTAGTATCATCATTAATAATATAAGATAGAATGAGTTGGACATCATCCTCCTCAAAAGGTAGATCCTCTGCACGAATTGAGGGATTGAAGGAGAACCAAACCGCTCTAGGTAGATTGCAATGGAAGAAAAGGTGGGCGTCATCTTCAATTTGTCCACAGCTATCACAAGTGTTGTTAGCATTATTGGAATAACGGTTAGCTCTGTCAGCAGTAGGAAGGGCCCTGCGAATCAATCTCCAAGTAAAGACTTTAATGATAGGTGGAATGTTTTTGGATTTCCAAGTTCTTTTGAGAATATTATTGGCTCGGGGGATAATACTATGAGCTCCAGATTGGGGAAGTTGGATGATACTGTTGGAGGCAAGGTGCTGGTAAATAGCTCTTGAAGTACATGACTCCATTTTTTGCTGGAATCCAGCGGAGGATGTCATCTTTGTTGTCCTGGACAGTGGGGGTTGAAATGATATGCTGGATAAATTGAGGTTGGAAAATATCATTGAGGAGAGGGCGATTCCAGTTTCTGGTGTTTGGGAGCCATAGGTCAGAGGCTGTGTTAGGAAGAGGGGAGATATTGACTGGCAAGATAAGATTGGAATGAATGGTTTCCCAATTGTTGCACCAAGGATTGGACCAAATGGAAGTGTTACCTGCATGGAGCTGGAAGGTGCAATTGGTGATGAGATCCTGACGAACCTGCATTATAGAAGACCAAAAGGCGAACCTAGGTCCAGTATTGTTAGCCTTCCAAAAAGTAGTGTTATGATAATATTTCGATTTTATCACAAATGTGAGAAGAGGGTTCTTATTTGTAACAATGTTGTAAGCTGAGTGTATGATTAAACTTTTGTTAACTAAGTGTAAATCTCTAATGCCAAATCCTCCATTGTCCATACTTTGGCAAATATCATCCCACAATCTAAAAGGTATAGGTGATGTCGTAGCATCTTCTTGAATCCTGTCCACAAGAACCTTCTTATAATTGTTGTAATTCTGTCAATAAAGGTTTTGGAGAATAGAATTATTGACATATAATATATTGGAATGGAGGAAAGAAGCGATTTTATGTAAGCTAATCGCCCTGCATGGTTGAGTTCGTTACCCCTTACTGTGGTGAATTTAGCATGGAATTTGTTGACAATAAATTCGTATGCTTTCTTCCTGTCATTATGATTAAGAATGATGGGGTGACCAAGGTACTGTTGTGAACTTGGTAATTCTCAAAAAAAGTAATTGTTAACTGCTTTTAACACATGAAGTTGGTTGTAGCTATATATGGTACTCCCTCCATACCAAATTGTAAGTCATTTTAGGGCCTATTTGGAATGCGGAATTTTTTTCCCTGTTCCTGCGTTTTTCATGTGAAAATGAACTTATTCCTGTGAAATTCGTGTGTTATTCCTGTATCATAAATCTTCCTATTTCTTTTTATAATTTTGGTCAAACTTGAAAGACTTTGGCTCTCTAAGATTGTTAGAATGACTTACTATTTAAAATAGAGAGGGAGTACTCACTTTTAAGAGCCATATGTCATACACACGCAATCAGCATCAACAAGCTACCTCTGTTCTGGCCGAAGCCTCTTTTTTTACAAGGTTCTAGACTTCTAGCTATGTACAAGGCAGTTCTGATGTGTAGAATGTTCCTTTATTCTAGTAAATCAGCAGGGGTGAGCTTTCATTATTTATTATATTTATGTATGCAAGGCTGAAGGTCTGAAGGAAAGGTCACCCAAATGAAGTCATGCAAAATCAATCAGGCAATTCTCAAACAACTTGATAGTATTATTGGCCCTATGCACCAGCAGCGCCATTTCATCTTCGAAAAGAGTTCTGCAGCATCACATGGGCAGTGGACAGTATGATACCTGAGAGCTTCCGATGTGAGATTTGACATAAGCTCAACGCCAAAAGAATTTTTTTTTTTTGTCTCGAATATGCACGAGTGTGCATGTCATTGTATTAAAATACAAGAGTTCTGCTACAGACGTTAGTTTTTTATTTTAGCGCTACATTTTGTAAATGAACAACCAAGTCCTGGGGGAGGCTTGGCCCCACAAATATAATCGATTTTTGTATGCGGCAATGTTTGAATAAAGACATAGCCCCACATATATATATTTATTAAACGACCTTGCTACAGCGTGCGTGAAAAACCTTAGTTTGGTTTTAATAGTTGATGACACCCTAAGGACTAACCTACTTGCTAAGTGATGGCTAAGTGTAAGTGGTCCTAACCATGGAGTGTGGAGCCTAGGAGTTGATGGTGATGATCAAAGAAGGCTCAACCATGGATCAAGGTGGATGAAGTGGAGATGATCAAGTGGAGAAAGAAAAGAACTTAAATAGGTGATCAAGGCAAAGGTATAACCCCTAGTAGGTTTTTCTTTTGGTGATCAAGACACCAAGTGGGTGTGATCACATTTAGGATAGATAGCCGACTATCAAGGGGAGAACTAAGTGATTGGATTACCTTCAAGTGCTCTAGATTGCATTTCATGTGCATTGAATCTAACTCAACCTAGAGATTGACTTAAAGCCTTTGGAAAATGATTTCGAAAGCTAACACACCATGCACAATCGTTATATTCTTTGGAGTTAGCACTTGGGAACAAGGGTTGAAGTGGTAGAAAGGTGTTTGGGGTCTCTCTCCCTCCTGCCGAGCTTGCGAGGCAGGATTCGGCGATTTCCGGAGAAGTCGAAATAGAAAATCACTGAGTTTCAGAGCGTCGGACGCTAGTTTTGCAGGGCTTCGGACCATTGGAAGCTAGGGTCCGACGGTCTCTGCACTGTGCTGAATCTAACAGAAAGGCATCGGACGGTATCGTTAGTCCGACGGTAAGCGTCGGACTGAGTCCGAGCATTTCGAGAGCTCTCTGCATAAAAATCGCTAGCGTCGGACTGTGCGTTGCTTTAGTCCGACGGTGTTAACAGTAGAGTCCGATGGTGCTGTGGCCTATTGTCCAACTGAGATAGTCGGACAGTCCGACGGGGTGAGCGCGGTGAGCGTCGGACCGTGGGTTCACAGTCCGACGGCGCAGCAAGGCGCGCGGCGAGGCGAGTTTAAAGCATCAGACAGAGAGCGTTGGTCCGATGGCCAGCGTCGGACTCCGTCCGAGGATTAAATTCCTCTCTACGTGGTTTCTGCAGGCGTCGGACGCTAGTGCGCTTTAGTCCGACGATCAGCAGTCCGACGGTTGTGAAAGTGGCGCGAATCAGTAGCCGTTGGAGATGAACGGCTGTGGTTGAATTTGGGTGACACGTGGCCTCAATCCGAGAGTCGGACTGAGGTGATTAGTCCGACGGTGCGCGTCCGACGGTAGGATCCGACGGCACGAAAAGGTGTTTAACGGTTGTTTGAGAGGTGGTAACAGCTAGGATTGCACTTGGGAGTATTTATACTCCTTCCCTGGTCACTTGGTGACTCTCTTGCATATTTGGATCATTGCCATACACTTTGTGAGCATCCTTAGCCTCCCACTCTCTCACTTATTCATCTTTGATCATCTTTGTGAAGTTGAGTGAATCTCAAGTATATCATTGCTAGTGATTTGCATTCTAGAGCACTTGAGAGCAAGCCATTGCTAAGTTCTTATTCTCTTGGGGACATTTCCGTGTCCCTAGCGGCTTGGAGGTGATTCCGGTGTTGAGGTTGATTAGTGATTGTTCAAGCTCACACCGAGGTGTTGATTGTGAGGGGTTCTTGCGGCTATTTCCCTAGCGGAGTGGCAAAACCGGCTCTAGTGAATTGCTCGTGGTGAGACGCCACTTCTCTTGTGTTGGTGATCGGCTCCCAGTGAGGGATTGGCGTGTGATGCCTAACTCGTGATCCATCAAGGAAGACCGGTGCCACAACGAGGAGTAGCGTGACGACAATCACGTGAACCTCGCTAAAAAATTGAGTGTGTACTTTTCTACTCCACCATCGAGTGGATTTCTTGGTTGATCTTGGATTTCATATTGATTGTCTTCACTTGGTGATTGGATCAACCTTTACTCTTCTCGGTGGTATAGCCTTCTCGGTCTCTATCTCCCTTGCGCTTACTTACTTGTTTAGGTGCTCTCACTCTAGGTTCGTAGTGAGGGTTTCTTGCGATTGAGCGCATATTCTTGTGAGTAGTTTTTTTGTTAGGTGGCTTGCATATAGTAGCCGTAGAGCTAGCGTTTAGCATTCGCTTTGTTAATTGCTAACTTGTGGTCTAGTGCTTTGTAGAAAATTTTTATAGGCTATTCACCCCCCCTTCTAGCCTACCGGGACCTTTCAGTGCGCGCATAGGATTTGAACTCCTAGTGCACACTTCAGCACAGAGCAGAGCAGATGAAGAAAAAAACAGCAGGCACTCTCTCGCCCCCGCCGTCGGTCCGTCGCCCCGCCATAGGCGGTAGGATTCACCGAAGCTCCGGCGAGCTAGGGCCGGCCCGCGGCGTCTCTCCTCTTCCCCTCCCCTAGCTCCGGTTGCGCCCGCGCCCGCCGTCTTCTCCCGCTCCAGGACGACAGCGACTTATGGTTCCGCCGAGCCGCCCCCACCGCCAGAACTCTAAGCCGCCCGCCAGCCATCTCCACCGCATGTCTTCCCTTCCCCCTCGGCTGGCCCCTTCTAAAGGCCGGCGGAGTTGGGGAAGAAGGGGTGGCGTGGCGCGCTGCAACCTTAGCTTGCCGGAGTTCGAGGAGGAGGAGGAGGAGACGGGAGAGACGAGGAGGAGGCCTACTTGCATCAGATCCACCGCCACCGCCGCCGTTTTTGGAGCCACCGGATCCGCCATTGTCCGCGCGCGGGGAGGTGGTGGGGCGTAGGCGCGTGGAGAAGGTCGTCGGGGACGGAGAGCTCGCCTGTCGCTGTCGTCGTCGCCGGTCCCGGAGAGAGAGAGTCGGGGAGAGAGGTTGAAGACGAGCGCAGGTGAGACATACGGTTCTGTGGGTTGGTCGGGCGGGTGTGCGTGCAGTTGGGAAGGAAAGTGCGTGTGTGCGCTCGCCCGTGAACATGCACGCTTGTTTAATATCATTTAGGTCTATTAAAAAAGAAGACACGAGACATCCCACCAAATATCTCTTATCCTCTCTTTGCATGATACATGTTTTTTTTTCCTTGTCCTCCCTCGATATAATTGGATATCTTCTATAGCCATATAGAAAATTCTCACTTGCTTGCTTTTTTTTTCCCTCTTCACGTCACCCTTTTTTTTTTTTTTTTTTTTTTTTTGCGGCGCACCGTCGAATACACAATCGGTCATACCGTCACTGTGGGAATGGGAATGGGAATGGTCGGGTAAAACGGTGGGAATCGGAGTGGGGAGCAGAGCGTGGGAGTGGGACTAGCTAGGAATTGCTCATCGGGACTCGGGAATGTCCGGACTGCGGGTGGCTCGCCCAGTTTCCTCTGGTCGTCACACAAGGACACCACCGGCCACCAACATGCTACTACAGCCGCGCTCCCCATTTCTGGCCGCCGCCGCCGCCGGACACCCGGACATGCGCCACCCGCGGCTCTCGCCGTCCCTGCTGCGCAGCCTGCGCTACTACTCGAGCAAGCCAAGCCCAAGCAAGGTAATAAAAATCGCGACTTTGCTCTTCTAATTAGGCTCTCGTTATACTATGACCAAATCTACAACCCTTTTACTGGTTATTACTTTGCTGCTGCTGCCTTAGGGATGCGCACCGCTGCAAAAACGGCAACCATCGACCCGCGGCAAGGGGGACGCTGCGTCTGGAACTGGGACCGGAAAAGACAAGTGCTCGCTGAATCTTATCCTGATTCCTCCTTTTGCTTTCTGATTTTGAACCTGAGAGGTTTGGATTTTTGCTTTTATGAAGTAGCATTGTAACCAGTAAAAGCTGAATGATTATGCCAGTCTCAGCTTCTTGGTTGGTTGCAGCAGATAAGTTGAAGTTGGAGCTCACTACTTCGATTAGCCGGCCTTTTGTTTCCGCTTTGTTCTCTGCGTCCTAGAGGTTGGACCTTGCTCCGACATAATTACTCACATCAAGTTAGTGTACTTGTAGCCTCATTGGCCCATTATATTGCTACCTCTGAATTGGTGTGGAAATCAGAAAATTTGGCAGTATGCATGGCACACCACAGCTAAAATGTGTCAACCTTGGTTCAAATTTGATTATTCTATTCTATTTTTTTATTGTGAATTTTCCTTGCACTGTGTTTTAATTGACATGTTACAAGTGATAATTAAGAAGACATGATTGTCTTTCAACCAAAGTCACACATGATACAAATGGTAATTGAGAAGACAGGATTAGGATTGCATTTAATTGACTTTCATATGCGGAACACAGGACGAAGTGGAATATTCCTTAATAAGAGGTCTGTGTGTAAAGTTGAGCCTATTTCAACTAATTATCTTGTGAGAATGCGTGTGACCAGTACATTGCCCACTTTAGAATTCATCCAGAAATTTCTCAGTCCTACATGTTTGAATGCTTATTCATATAACCAAAATATGAGATTTTTAAGTCCAACTGAAAATTTCATTTGTAAATTAATTATTGCAAATTTAGCTTTTTGTTTAAACTTCTCTGAAATCTGTGGAACTAGTTGAAACCTAAAACCCAACCTTAGTGTGACTTCATTGACATGAATGCTGCCTTTTTTACTGATCCTTGCACTGATCAAGTAGGAATTATTAGTTAATGCCCTTGATGATCTGTTCCTTTTTGGCTGTGGAAAATTTACAGGTTGTAGCTGGTGTACTTTTTATTTGGACTAAACATGGCTGAGATTTCTTAAAATACTTAACTACAAAGTACCTTAAAATAGTCTTTGAGTGTTTACACGATCCTCCTAATGTAAATTGACCATTTTGGCCTCTCTGATGTTGCAAGTGGTGCTCAATGCTACAGACCTTAGAAAGTTTTTTTTTGTTGTGGTTCTTTTCTAGATGGAGTTTTTTTAGCCTTGTTTAGTGTGTTCTTCTCTTAGTAAGTTCAGTTTAGCTGGTTGGAGGTGAGCCAGTAGTCTGGTTGTTTTTTCTTTTCTTGAGCGAGTTGTGGTAGTTAATGTCAGATGCTACACCTTTAGTTGTAAGGTTTTTGGGCCTCGTTTTCCTTAAAAACATAGCCGTGACTTTCTTTTTTTTCTTCTTCTAATAAAATTAGCGGCAAAGCTTTTGCCGTCCTTTCTAAAAAAAAAGTAGGATGAGTTTGTGACTGGACTACTAGAGGACTTGAAGAAACATCCTAGAAATCTTGCTGAAGCTGTGATTGGTTGTAAGAAAGCTAATGCTTTATTAAATGAAGGATGTGATAACAAAGCTGTTGCTATGTTTGAAAATGGATTAGAGAAGGCACTTGAAGCTCTTGCTGACTGTGAGAAAGCACTAGACGATTTTTCTGGAGCTCTCGGTAGTAGTAATGCACTGTCAGTGTCAAAGGATATATACTCTGCAAAAGCTTCAGATGCTTCATAGAGAATGGATAGATAGTAACAAGTTCATAAGGTAGAGGATTTGCAATGCGTTCTTTATTTGATTTATGGTCCGTACATATTAGTAACATGTATGTTTTCCCTGTGTTTTTCTTGGCAGACAAGAGTTGAACAATGTGCAAGCGCTTTTTGTGAACATGAAGATAAGGAACAAGGTTAACGAGATGGATTTGACGAACTCTCTTTTGGGCCAAAAGAAGCCTAACCAGTTGTGAAAGTTCAAGGGCACTGCTGTTGCATTCGCGATGTGTTTTGTCAATGTCGTATTCTTGCATAAGTGGCAGCTCTTTGTATGGCCAAGCTAATATTTTGCAAGGGCGGTGGCTGCACCGCCCATTCTGCTGTCATTTTAGACAGACAGAAGGCTACTTATGAACTACTTTACTGCTGTTGCAGCTGCTGGTATGGCGGACCTACGGGGACTGAGGGACTGCAGCCCCCCCCCCCCCCCCCCCCCGGCGCCAAAAATTTTCAACAGCAAAGTAAAAAAAAAAACCGAAAGGGCTTTGACCTAGCGCCCCGCGCCCCACGGGCCGTGACCACGCGACACCCACGCCCCCGCCGCCACCAGTCCTGTGCGAGTGCCGAGTGCGACTCCCCGTGCGGCCGCGCCCCTACCGGCTGCCGCGACTCCACCCTCCAGCGACCCTGCCCGGCTGCCCTCTACTCCACTCTACTTCGGCCGGACTGCCGCCCACCGGAGCGTGGCCACGCCCCGCCCTCCAGCAACCCTGCCCGGCTGCCCTCTACTCCGCTCTACTCCGGCCGGACCGCCACCCGCTGGAGCCACCGCCGGCCAGCTTCAGCGTTATCGAGCGCCCTAGGGTGAGAACTGAGAACTAACATCCCCTCTTTCATTCCTTTTTTCAATTCAGTCAGTGATCCGAAATTGATTGGTTTTACTTTGTAGAATGGAAAAATACTTTGCTAAGAAAGATGCTTCTACTCAAGAGAGTCCGCTGAGCAAAAAAGACCCCGCATTGAGCTTGATATGAATGATATAGTTGCTGATCCAGGTCTTAAAAAGCCAATTGATGAATTTTGCCATGATATTAGGGATGATGCTAGGCATATATACAGATGGGCCCATATCAACCAAATTGTGAGTATGAAAGAATAGTGGGTAAAACTCAAACTAGAGGTTTTGTTAAATCATGGTTTACTCAATTTGATTGATTAGAGTACAGTCCTACCAAGGATGCAGCCTATTGCTTTTATTGCTACCTCTTTAAGCCCCCACCAACAAGCAATTTTGATAATGATGCATTCACCAGAGTAGGGTTTAGAAACTGAAAAAAGGGAAAGTGTTCTTTGCTGAAGCATGCTCAATCAATTGATGGCTATCATAGTACAGCAAGAAAACGAGCAATTGATTTTTAAAAATCAAAGGCAAAGTGTAGAACATGTGTGGGCAGTAACAACTGCAGCAGAAGAGGTGGCATATAAAGCTCGTTTAACTATAATGTTAGGCATTGCTAGATTTCTCCTTTTGCAAGCTCTAGCATTTCGTGGGCATGATGAGTCTAAAACATCCAAAAATAAAGGAAATTTTTTGGAGATGCTTGATTGGTATAGAGAGAAGGATTTCTAAGGCTGCACTTGTGATAGCTGAGAATGCTCCAGGGAATAATCAAATCAGTTGTCCAATAGTTCAAAAGGATTTGGTAAGGGCTTGTGCAGAGGAGATAAGTGAATTAATTAAGTGAAACTAGAGATCGTTGGTTTACAGTGCTTGTTGATGACTATCGTAAAATGTATCAATTAAGGAACAAATAGGCCGTGGTTGTGAGGTATATCATCTATTTGTTTATTTCATTTAGTTTTGTTTTGTTGCTTTTAATTAACACTATGTTTCCTTTTGCTTAATAGGTTTGTCAATGATAAAGGAATTGTAGTTGAGACTTGAGAGGTTCCTTGGCCTACAACATGTTTTTGGCCTTTTGTTTAATAGGTTTGTTCAACTCATGATTTCTTAATTATGTCACTTTAGTTGTCAATATTGTTAGTGCTTCTTGCAAAAGAAAAGATCAACTTCTCCAAAAACACCATGATACTCTTGTTCAACAATTAGATAGTGGTGAACTATCTCTTAGGAGAGGGGAAAACCAAGAAACTAGTCTTGCTAGGCCTCGTGATACACGATGGGTACACATCACAAGACATTAGTATGTCTTATGCTCATGTAGGAATCTGTGCTTGAAGTGTTAGAGAATATTAGTGATGATGGAACTGATAGGGAAAAGAAAACTATAGCATCTGGATTGATAGAAAAAAGAGTCATTTCAATTTGTGTTCACATGGCATCTGATGAGTATTGGGGATAATTCAAGACCTATCACAATGTTTGCAAAAGAAAAATCAAAACATTGTTCGTGCAATAGGATTGATTGGTTCGGTGATGAGAAATATAAATGCCATGACGGAAAATGGTTGGGATGATCTTTTTGAGGAGACAAAAGCCTTTGCTGCCAAACATAATATTCCTAATATTGGAAGATATGATACCAATGAGAGGCCATTCAAAATGTCGTGGAGCCAAATATGTGACCTACTGCCATCATATTCATCATGAGATTTTCAATGTTGCCCTTGATCAAGTAATTTGTGAGTTGAAAAATCGATTTCCAGAAAAATCAACTCAACTATTGAGATGTGTTGCTTGTCTTGATCCAGCAAATGAGTTTGCCAACTTTGAGATAGAGAGATTAGTTGAGCTTGCTAAGATTTATTATGCTGACTTTAGTGATTATGAATGTGTGAAGCTAAGAACTGAACTTGAAAATTTCATGGATGAAGTCAAACATGATAAAGATTTTAGCACTTTTATTGATCTTGGTATCCTTGCCGAGAAGATGGTTCAAACTGATAGACATACACATTTCCCTTTGGTTTATCGCCTCATTGAGCTTGCATTGATATTGCCCGTGGCAACAGCAACAGTTGAAAGAGGCTTCTCTGCTTTGAATATTATCAAGACCAACAGGAGGAATAAAATAAATGATGATTGGATAAATAATAGCATGATATGCTATACTGAGCGGGATTTGTTTGTATCCATTGAATTGAAATGCTTTCAAGGCTTAAGAAACCATAAGATAAACCTGCCATGCAACGTCCCGAGATGTGTATTGTTTTAGTACTTTTATTTATGCTTGTTATCATGATTATTGAATAAGCATTTGACATTTAAAATTATGTATCATTGAGTGTGGCGGTTCAAGTGGTGTCAATTCTTAAAGATAGGAAGGCTTCTTGTATGTGGTACTTTTTTATCCTTATTATTACCTTAATTCTATGTATCTTTGACTTTGAGCACTTTGAATAAATATCAAATTATCAATTTTAGCTATATCTATTAGTGTACTGTGTCCAACGAATAATTTTTTTTTGCCTATGTTATTTAGCCTCTCTTGACCCGTTTCTAGATCCGCCACAGGGTATTTCTCTGTATGGGAGTGACCTTACTTGTGTATGAATGGATGATTCGCTACTATATGCCAGAGAAATTTAGGCCAGTTGGTTTGGTTCCTTCTCTCTAATGACTAATATCAACTAGGAGCTTGTTTGGCAAAGCTCCAGCCAGTCAAAACAGTTTCAGCTATGGCTTCACCTTAGGAGCAGCTTTACTCATGGAGCTGAAGCCATTTTTCAAACCATTTTACAAAATAGTTTCATTGGGAAGTTGAAAAGGGATAAAATGTCTTGGATATCCTTTTTTTCTTTTTTTTCTCTTTTCTTATTTTCTTATATTATAATATGGGCGCGTATCAGCTAGAGCTAAATCGGCCCAGGTGTCTCATTACGACGTACGATGTCTATGACTTTTTTTTTTGAGGAATGTCTATGACTTTTTTTTATTGATGAAACATTCTGACACCTCAATGTCAAGTCAAATCGATGCCCTGCATGCCATCACCCACGCCACAGAGACCGGAGATGGAGGTGCATTTTCTTCCACCGATTCAGTTGTTGTTCATTTTTTGAAAAAAAATAAACTTAAGATTTTGACGGAGTCTACTCTGTTCAATTTTCCTTGTCATTCAATGCTTTGCGCAACGACCTAGCATTAAGTGAGGCAACTATTGAGGTTTGTTACGTAAACCTCACCAACAGAAGTGCCAAACAGTGCGCCTAAGGCATGTGTACTCGTAATTGCTCCTCCATTCACATCCACGTAGCTGTTCGGCTGCGCTGAATTTAGCTTAACTGAATTGTTTAGAGGATAATATTGTTCTGTGGCTGAAACTAGCTCAAATAAACAAAGTGATAGTCTCCAACAACTGAGATCCAGAATACAAGATACATTCAGTCCTTTGGGTAGTGCTATAGGCAAAGGGTTCAATATTTATTTTTGATCTTGTCCAACAACAAGACCTAAAAGACTCTTTCTACAAATGAGTCTGCATGAAAGAGGATACTCAAATTTAGGTTATGCATCTCCTGATACCTCCTATTGGAGACCCATTTTGGATTTAGGTATCCAAATGGGCCTCCTGTTGGAGACAGTCTTAGGAACAAATGAATAGTCCAGTCATCTTACACAATTTATCTCGCATTTTTTGTTTAGCTAGGACAAGGCACTTTTTTAACAGGCCATACTGACGACCTACTCTTGATGAGCCCACCAAACACTTCACACACTCAGTACTTCCCTTCAACAAATCCGGGAACAAGTCTGAAGAGAAACACTAACGCAAAATCCAAAAAATAAGGCAGCACACAAGTATTACATATCAAAGCAGTTTCACAAGACACCGAAAAGTCTTAAACTTGTTCACCATCCATGGCTCCTTTACGTGATAGTGCAACAAAATGCTACCAAGAAAAATAATCATCTCTCAACAAAAACAACCTGTAACTTATTCAACACCCCTGTACGAGTCTGAAAGCCCTAGTTTGGTTTTGGTAATTGATGAAACCTAGTCACTGACCTATGTTGCTAAGTGTGCTTAAACTAGGATAGTGACATGGTCACGGAGTGGAACAAGCATTGGTCATGGATGAAGATGATGGCATGGATCATGGTGATCAAGTGGAGAAAAGGTGAAGAAAAGGAAGCAAGGAGCTAGAGGCTAAAGTAAAAAAGAAAAATAGGATCTTTGTTATAGTGATCATGGCACTTAGAGGAGTGCTATCAACTTTAGGATAAATGGTCGAACTATTAAGAGGGAAATTGCATCGCTTACTCGGTCAAGTGCTTTAGGTTGCATATCTTTTGCATACACTTGTGAAACCTAGAGTGAACTAACATAGCCTTGCAAATGTCTCAAAAACCTGCTAACACATGTGCATAAGTGTCCCTAACACTTGAGTGTTGGCATATGAGAGCAAGGGCGGTGAGAAGAGCTTGAGAGAGCACTTAAAAGTGCATCGGACGCGTCCGGTACCTAACCCTAGCTTAGGCTCACTGTGCAGAGAGCACCAGATGCTTCGTTCATCCGATTGTGCTGCACCAGATGCGTCTGGTGCATGTTTTACCTCTCTGCAATCTCTCTGCATGGTCACCGGACGCTGGTGGCATCAGATGGATGAACAATGTCATTGTCGCGTCCGGTAAAGGTGCGTTTGCTCAGTGTGAGTGTTGGACCGGATGCTTTGATCGTCCGATGGGTGAGCATCAGATGTGTCCAGTGTGGGTCTATTGTTCTCGGGTTTGCTCTGCATCGGAGCATCGGACGCCTCCGATGGAAGCATTGGACGAATGATCAAGCGTCTGATGCCACTTTAACAGAATAGGAGTCGTTGTTGACCATTCAGATCAAGCGGCCAGTATTCATAAGGACGACATGTGGTGCGATCCGTGCACCAGACGCGTAGCCATCCGGTGCCAGTCTTTGGTGCCCACGAAAATAGTGTGTAACAGTTGTATCTTTGAGGGGGCTTGTAAGTGCAATCAAACCCTAAAGTGGGTTTTGGTGATAATGACCATGCGATTAGAAGACTAATGAGATTTATCGAGATGATAGACAGGCAAAAACATTAGGAGGATGTATTCTTATGCAGGTGGACCCCTAACAGCTAAAGGATGCGGCATCCAGCTCAAAGGAGATTTAAATTAATTTTGATTTTGAATTTGAGTATAGAAAAGTTGTACTATAAAGGGGGATGCAAAAGACAGGTTTGAAAGTGTGACCAAGTGCAAATCTTTACACCAAACATTCTCATTCTCTCTGCCTATGACAACCACAAAATTCCAGATCAGTTTGCTCTGTCTACGCAGCGTGGCACTGCCGTGACTTGTTCTGACCGTTAGACTCAAGGGGACTACTTGGTCTCCATCCCCTCGCCCCCAACGGTCATCTCTGCCATTTGCTCAGTTCTCAGACCGGAGAAGCTCCCCTCTTGCTCTCTCTCACTCCCAATAAGCTCTCTACTCTCCATTTTGAATTCAACTTTGAATCTAGAAGAGTGTGAGCTAATTTTAAGCAAGAACAAGCTTCTCCCATTGTTCTTCAACTTCCTCAAGCACTTAGTTCTCGTTCAAGTCGGTGGTTTGCATTTGTTACTCTTGGAGCTTGCTCCTAGCCGGCTAGAGTGTCGCCCGATGAGCTTGCCAATCTTGTGGCAGCCACGAGAGGTTTGTAATCACCCTCACAAGCTAGTGGAATCACCCCCTCTTTTCAAGAGTGAACTCTCTTCACTTGAGAACGAGGATTGGGCTTTGTGAACCCAAGTTTCTTTGTGGAACCGGAGTAGGCAAGCCTTGGTGGCGAGCTAGGACCACGGGATAAATCTTGTCTCACTTGTGTTACTTGTTTACTCCCTACTTGTTGAGTTTCTTGATTTCTAGGGTTTGGTTTCGATCTACGATTTGGTGGTGTTCTAGCTGCAAGGAAAGGGTGTTCTAGGCTCTACTCATATCAGGGAACATCAGTAATTTATCTGATTTAAATTTCATTAAGTAGATTTTGAACTGTATAGTTTCTGCTCTGGGAGGTCCACCACTACCGCTCTAGGAGCAGCAGTGCCGGTCAAGCCCGGCAGTGCCGCCCTTAGGCCGGCACTGCCGCGCCTGTTGCTGACATTTGTTTGCAAAGAATTTTTATAGGCCTATTCAACCCCCCTTCTAGGCCAGTCTGTGATCCTACAGGGCTTATAAATAGGAGTAAGCCGGCTTTGGGGTGTCTCTCTTGCGCATTCTTAGACACAATAGCACCTTGTGAGCCTAGCCTACTCTCTCCAACTCTCTTCTCTTGATTCCATTGGTGATTTGCATTGAGAGAGAGTGATTTCCACGTGTTGAGCTTGAGTTCTTCCATTCTAGAGCACTTGGTGGTTTAGTGACGGTGCAAGTCTTATTACTCTTGGTGATTGTCGTCACCTAGCAGGCTTGGAGGTTAAGAAGGAGTGTGGGAAGAGGTGGTGCTTGTTTTCTTGCCCACACCGGCAACTTGTGAGAGGTTTGGTGTCCACCTCGGTGGAGTGCTCAAGGACAACCTTAAGGAAATCACGTGTCGGTGAGTACTTTCACGTGGTAGGATCTTGCGGCGCCCAGTGTTGGGCTAGGCTTGTGGATTGCCTATTAGCTGCCAAGCCACCTAGTGGAGTTGACAGAACAGGGACATAACGTGTCGGCAAGCACGTGAACTCTAGGGATAAATCTTGCTGTTCGTTGTGTTGGATTTCATTGTGATCCTCACCATCGAGTGAGTGTATTGGATTTCATCCCGTGATTCGCTCTACTTCACAAGGCAAAGGTATAACTTCCATATCATGTCTTTTGTTCTTGCAAGCTCTCTAGCCTACTTGTAGCTTTTTAGTTGAATAGCTCTAGTCTTTAGTGTTGTTAGCGTAGTGCTTAAGTAGATTGGGTGGCTTAGGTGCTTAGAATATATAGATTTGTATAGGTGGCTTGCATATAATAATTTATGCTCTTGCTTTGCACATAAAGCCATCTTTTTGTATTAACCATCCTCTTGAGTACTTTGTAGAAAATTTTATTAGGCTATTCACCCCCTCTAGCCATACTAGGACCTTTCAGTCCTTAAACGGTTGAACTACCAGACACCAAGACAGGAACCATGAATGTGACATACATAGTACATAACTACGTAACATGCAAAAAAAAAAACACTTCTCCTAAAGTGAATCGGACGATCCTCAACAAATGTTTTCTCGCAGCAATGCACGTGCATTTCGTTGGGACATGCCACATTCATATGAGCCAAATCCTGTAGAAGAGGTCCAACTAGCATCATTGGAGTGACATGTAAAACCCACTCCCACAGAGGGGTCGCTTGTAAATTGTCATTTGCCCATATAATGCCAAGAACTTGAGGGCAAGGGGCAAAGCGAGTAGAATCTATGAAAATTCTGGGCCATTTCAATACACCGTGTATAGACGAGCCGGTGGTACGGGAAGTACGATGAATGCATTTTGATGGTACCTAACATCCTTCATAACCACTAGGAAAGAAAGAACAAAAAAATTATTTTACCAAATGTGTTTGATTGAATGAATAATGTGTTTGATTGAATGAGGGTAAAAGAAACAATTAAAATTGTTAAAAAACAAAAGGAACTCAATAAAGTTTTCAGCTCCAAACTTACAATGGTGGTACCAATAAGCTTCTTGTAACTGGTGTTCCTGTTATTAGGATTTTTTTATTTTATTCAATTATATCTATTGCTTCCCTGACCTGTGCAGCAAGATTCTTTAATTTGTGGGTTTCATCGATCACCGCATAGCTCCAATGTGATTTCATTAAAGTTAATTTGTTGCTGCAATACATTTCGTACGAGGTTACTAAAAAAACTCCTTCTGCAAACCCTTTTCTCCAGCACTGTTATATACCTGGAAATGGTTATTTAAGCCAGCCTGCCTTAGCTCTTGAGACCATGATGTCAGTACACTCACAAGAGCAATAATCAAATATCTATTTATGATATCAAAATGGAGGAGAGAAGATAGAAACATAACAATCTCAAGGAAGACAAGATAGATGTAAATTTTTAGTGATATAAATCTTTATCTCAAAGAGCTAAAACATGCATAATATGGCCACCGATGGGCCCACGTACGGTTGAACCTTCCTAATTGCATAAAAATGGCATAGTTCAATAAAAAAATTTGCAATTCAATTACGTGAATACCTACAACGTTTTACCCAAACCCATGTCATCTGCAACAATAGCACCAGGGTACTTGCAATGGATTTCCCATATATAGCCAGTGCAATCCCTGGCACTGATGTGCCGAAGAAGTTCCTAAAGAGGACAAAGGATTCTACCTACACCGCCTTCTTTGCTCCCAATTGGCAGCAGTTCCACTGGTTCATTGCACTCCTCGACGTCAGAAGCTCACTTGCCCTCCACGGGTCAGATGGGGCGCTCCCTTGCCCTCCTCATCGATGGGTCCAATGGTGCTCTTGTGGGTACAGGGGTTGTCACCAGAACCCTTGCCCAGGTGAATGTGCAGTAAGAGATGGCGAAGGAAGAATGATTGTTTCGGGAGCAAGGCGTAAAGAGAGGAGAGAAGCAAGGAGGGCTGCTTACTTCCTCCTCGTGACCACGGAGCCGTGTGGTCGGGCAGTGCTTGCCCATGGCGCGCGGTGGCAGCGTTGGTGGCGCGGCGCGCGAGGGAGACGAAGCAGGCAGTGGTGTGGCGCTAGGGAGACGAGGCAGGAGGTGGTGCAGCACGCGAGGGAGACGAGGCAGGCGGCAGTGTAGCGCGCGAGGGAGACGAGGTAGGCAGTGGTGCGGCGCGAGGGAGACGAGGTGCGGGGAGGTTGTTGGGGCAAAAAGTTGCAGCATTAACAAGTGTGGTGAGGAGGGGAGAAGAGCCCTAGAGTCTATTTGATGCTGATGAGAATCAAAGAGATGGAGCGAGTTTCGTGTTGGAGATGAAAGGCTCGAACAAATGAGTTAGGCCCCATGACCACAATATTTGTTCTCATCCAAGATGCATGTTAATCTATGGCTTGTTTCGTTAATCTCAAGATTGACTATGAGGTGGGAACCGTGAATGTACCATGCATAGTACATAATAACTATATACATGCTCAAGACAAAATGTAGAGAAATGAAAAGAACACTTCTCTGGCACTACAAGAGATTTGGCCTTCTTCGACAATTTTCAGGATTACGATGGAGCTTCTATGACGACGGAATATAGTCACAGAAGGGGTATAGTGGCAAAAAAAACTTGTAATTGTCATAATCAATTTTTCATAAAACTGTCAGCCTTCTACGACAAACTTGTAAGGACCTTGATGTCACCAAGAGGGGCCTAGAGGGGGGCGAATAGGCCTGTAAAATTTTAGCTCAAACAAATATCAGAACATAGCCCAGCACTGCTGCTCCTTAGAGCGGCACTGCTGCCCTGGCAGACCTCCGAAGCTCACAATTCAAAAACTATCCAACGAAAAATGGATCGGGTAAATTTGTGAGCTTCCTGGGACTGTGTAGAGCCTATTCCACCACCTGGATGTTAGCGGAAGCTTGCACACGAGTAGATCGAGTCCAATCCCTACACAAATATGTGTAAGCAATGCAAATCACAAGAACACAAGTGAGACACCGATTTATCACGTGGTTCAGCTCGCCACTAAGGCTTGCCTATGTCCACGTTGTTGAGGCAGCCACAAAGGCTTTGGTCTCTTTCAACCTTGACCTCGTTCTCAAGTCAAGAGAGTAAACTCTTGAGATGAGGGTGTTCCACTAGATGTAGAGGGTGATAACAAACGTCCCGGGGCTGCCACAATCAAGTTGGAAACTCCCGGGCGACGCCTAGCCAGCTAGGAGCCTTGCTCCAAGAGTAATGAACACAATCCACCAGCTTGAACACGAACCAAGTGCTCTAGGAGATGAAGAACAGTTGGGGCTGCTCTCTAATATGGTTTGGAGGCTCAAACTCTCAAGAAATCAGAGAGGAATCAAGGGAAGAAGCTTGAGGGGCTCCAATGGAGTGAGAGAGAGGAAGAGAGAGCTTCTCTGGTTGCACCTGGGAGAGGGAATGGCCGAACTAGCCATTGGGGGCGACGAGGAGGTAATTTTGAATCACCCCCGAGTCTAACGGTCAGAATAAGTCGCGGCAGTGCCGGGCCAGAGGCTGGCAGTGCCGGACCCCGGCAGTGCCGCGCCTAAGGCCGGCAGTGCCGCGCTGCCAAAACAGATCAGAATGATATGGAATTTTATGGCTGGTTTTGGCAGTGGAAATTAGGATGTTTGGTGGAGACTAAAGCACTTAGTCACATGTTTAAGCTTGCGCATTATATCCCCCTTTATAGTACGGCTTTTCCTAAACTCAAATTCAACACATAGAAGAATTTAAACTCCTTTGAGCTTGTTGCCGCTGCACTTTACAATTTGGAGATTCCACCATCAATCGTATTGTCCTCTTTCTCAATCTCTCTCCATAACGGTTTGCAATCATCCTTGTCTCATCCCTTCGAGCCAATCCATCTTGAGAATGTGACTTGAACCATTCAACACATGTGAATTTAATTCATGGCTTCAAATCACTTTCACTAAAGATTTGATCCTCAACACAATATGACTCCTCATAGCTTGATTAGTTCCTCGACTAAATGCAAGTACTCTCTTCTTCACTTTAGCCATGGTATCTCGGTCCGAGCCTTTGCTTACCCTTTACCTCCGCTTAGTACCTCGAAGCCCTTTCCTTGCTATCTTCACCCCATCAAGCCATACTCAAGTCACATCATATTAAGCATCCATTGAAAACCATTTCTTCAATATTGTGATCCTTACTTGAATATCTTCTAGATTTGAATGTTGAGATCAATCAAGCTTCACATAGAGTGACATATATAAATCAACATCAATATGGTCAAGGCCAATTCACGATTCCTTATATTCTCTTCATTTTGGCTTGACACTCCAAACACTCACTTCAATATCTATCTTCATACTTCTAGCTTGATCACTACTAATCCATTATCAACTCTTCTTGTTCATGAAAAACAAGTCATGATTGAGACCAATCCAAGACTATCAACTCATGTCTCTTTTGCTATTTGCTAAATATGCTTGCTTTCTCATAATGCTATGATATCCCACCATATAAGCCATCTCATCAATTCCATTTGCATTGTTGTCTTTCACTTGAACTAGAGTGTATCAATGATCTTCCAACACAACAATACACAATATTGGCCTTCATTGAACATTATGTGGAGTACCATCGAGTTTGCTTTCTTGTTAAACCTCTGACACACTTAGCAAACTTGTTAGACCTTTAATTGTCTTGTCATTCAATTCACCAAAACCCACTAAAGGGCTAGATGCACTTACAATCTCCCCCTTTTTGGTGATTGATGACAACACAATTAAAGCTTACAAGAGATTGATAAATATAAGATTTTGAATCCTATGATATAATAAGCTCTCCCTAAATGTGTGCATTGAAAGGAATTCAAACTTTGGCCTCAAATGCCAAATGCACATATTTAAGAAAAAGTGTGGGAACTCTACTATATCTTAACATCCGTGGGGTGCAAGGTGTCATCAAGATAACCGTGATGCTCATGGCAGTTCATACACACAACACAGGTCAGCTCAAGCACCACTCAAGGCATGAAAGTCACACACTAGCAAAAACAGTCCTATCAAGAGCATCAATTTAAACTATCCTTGCACACACCTTACAATTTTGAAAAATCTTATACGCCACACCTTTACCCCTCTAAATCCACATATCAATCTCTCCTCACACTTTCTCCCAATATTTCTCCCCCTTTGGCATTAATCTCCAAAAAGGATCTCTCTACCGAGAGGAAGAAATGATGGTAGACAAGTGAGGACAAGAGGTAGGTAAAAGTTTAGCATATAGGATCTTTCTCCTAAGTTTTCTACCAAACAAAGTATGCAACAATTTAAGTCAAGATTCTTGAGAAATTAGCATATTTGTCTCATACTTCACTTATATGACATTTTAACATGAGACTAACTCATGCTATCATCATAAAAAGTATCAACCAAATATCTAAAGAAGTCTCTAATCGTCATCACAAGAGCAAACTCATGATGTGACTCAAAGTATTGCATACACATGATGCACAAAGGTAGTACAAGAGTTCATGGAGTGATGTACCTTTGTTCCCGTCATATTATCCTAAACCGAGTATAAATTGAAGGCTTGAGGACTCAAACGGATTCAAATGAAAAAATTATCATAACCTTTTAAGATCTTTTATTTTGTAGTTTCTCTATCTGAGCTCATTTATAAAATTCGAATTTCAAATTTGACAAATTCAAACGTAGTTTACCTTGAGAAGATGATTTCAAATGAAAAAATTGTCAACTATAAAGTTTCATAACCTTTCGAGATCTACAACTTTTATTTTGATAGTTTTTTCATACAAGGTCAATTGAAAAACTAAAAAAACAATTTTAAATTATTTGTACTGTGGTTTCTTAAGAAAACCGCCTGTAGAAATTTATTTATATGTACCGGTGTACTGGCGGTTTTATTAAGGAACTGCAAGGGTAAATTGTCGATTACACTGGCGTTTTGTTATTTGGGCCCACCGATTTATTTCTACTAGTGTAAACGACGATCCTCACAAGTAACACTTCAATGCTTATTTGAAGCACTGATGATTCCGAGAAATAGGTGTCGGAATTAGGTGATCTAGGCTCAACAGGTATGGAGAAAGACACGGTCAAAACCGTTTTCTCCCTGACCAAGTCCTAAGGACTACCATGGTGAAACCCATGTTCGCACTATGATCAGAAGCGCCCCAACTGATCGATGGTTGCGGCCCCGAGTCGAGCAGCACCACATTAAGAGGGAGGGTGTCTGGCTTCTCTTTTGGCACTAAAAGCCACCCCAACAGCTCTCTATTCCCGATCTTAAGAAGGCGCTAGATCGACTCGAAGGCCGCCGCCTCTCTTCTCTAACCCTAGCACCGGCTAAGGTCATCGGCCAGTGCCGTTGGAGGCCAGAAGGGCGTTGCTACCCCGTCACTGCTCGTCGGCCTCGACCTCAAACCGCTCCACCGATGGCTCAAGCACAAGGTCCATGTTCTATGATGTTTTGTGATATCTTGACTAGACTAGATCTTTACTGTGTTGATATTAAACTAATATTTGGCATCAAGAGCCGTCAAGAGCCGGTTAGTCTATTCTTTGATCCATTTTACCCATCGATCTGCCTCGGTTTGGATGTTTAGAAATCGGTTTTTGATCAGACTAGCCCTAATTGCTTACTGTTGATGTTGATTACCCCTAATGATGCTTAATTAGGTCTTAATTAATGATTAAAATGTTTGGGTAAATCTAATTAGGGCTAATTGCTTTTGGGTAATAATGAATATGTCTCTATTATGGTGATTTTCATGAAATTTGGGGCTAAGGTTTTCGGTTTAAGCATTTAGAAGGAGGGGATGAGCAAATAAGATTGATTGTGATGAAATCCCCAAAACTCTGAAACCCTAAATCATGAAATCCCCAAAATTCCCTCATGAATTGAAACCCTAATGTCACCTTTTGGGCTGCACAATGACATACCGTGGTGTTATGTTGTTGCTACTGTGCAAGTCCAAGCCCCGCGGTGGCCTCCTCCGCCACAGATCAAAGAAGCAGCCATGGTCGCCGGCCGCCACCGCCATGAGAGACCTCGTGTGCGCCGTCGTTGCACCTGCTCATGTTTCCATAAGATAGCTGGCTGGGAGCCGCTCGACGGTGCCGCGTGCAGCCACAACCGCGTGCGAGCTCCGGCGAGAGGGCCCGGTCGGCTCCGTTTTTTCGTCGTGTCGCCGCTTTGCTGATGGCTGTCGCGAGAAAAGCGGAAGGGGGAGGAGAGAAATGAGGGTAGGGTTTGAGGGGTTTCCCGGTTTTGTTTAGCATGGGACTCTTCTGGGCAGTTGATCGTGATCGGATGACTGAGAGCAATTAGGCCATGAGATGGGCTGCGGGACGTGCGCGCGTGCTTGTGAAATTATAGCACAGGCCCAAGTTTCATTTTTTGAAGTCCATGCGGGAGCGTGCAGAGCCGAAATGGACTGGGCCAAATGCGTGCGGCTCTAGGCTGCCCTCATTTTATCGATGATTGTGAATTATTTACTGATTTTGAATTATGATTTGGGCCTATAAATGACCTGTGGGCCGAACCGATCACGTTTCTAGGCTTTAATATTTTCAGTATATTATGAATTTTGTTTGCATCACAGATTTATGATTATTTATGCCCATAATGATGATTATTTTCTGCTCCAAAATTATGTTTAAGCTCTCTAATTAAAATGGAACCAACGGGAAATTTTAATTAGAGAATTTAATTTTAAGTATGCCTTATGTATATATTTTTTTGACCAACGTTGATTTTATATGCGTATGTCACAAAATTATGATTATGATTTAAGACTTATGATTATGGTTATGGTTATGATAATTGGCTCTTTTTCTTTTTCTCGAAAACAACTAAGAAGAAAAATAGGGTAAAGAACCCAAAGTACATCAAACACACATATAGTTCAACAGATACAATTGCGCTGATAACGAAAGGTAAAAAATGACCTAGCTCCTACAACAGATCAACTAACAGCTTGGGCAGGGGCAGTCAAGTGGGATAACCCACGAGCCCCTGCCATTGCCCACCGCCGACGCTCCTTGCCAGCCAACTTCAAGGTTTGAACTATGTTGGAACTGTTCCATGAAAAACACAGCTATTGCGATGATTCCAAATTGTCCACGCTCCCAGAATTATTAGGGAGTTCAGGCCTTTTTTGTTAAACCAGAAGTTGCTGCACTTGCCTTTTCCCACCAATCATGAAATGAAGTGCCAGATGGCTGCGGAGCCAAAGAGTGGAGACCGACCTGTCTCAAGAAATAGTACCAAAATTGCCTTGAGAAAACACATGCAACTAGGAGATGGTCAATGCTTTCATCGACTTGATCACAAAGTGGACACTTCTCAGGATGAGGCAGTCCGCGTTTAGCAAGACGATCTGAGGTCCAGCAGCACTTGTGTGCTACAAGCCATAGAAAGAAACAACATTTAGCTGGCGCCCAGGTTTTCCATATCCTTTCCCACGGTCTGAAGAGAATTCTCCCCGTAGAAGATAATTTCTATTTATGAGAGTCCTCCATCTCAGGTTGAAGTTCAAAATTATTGAGGAGGTTCCAAAGCTGAAGAAAGTCCACGATGACCCCCACAGTGAGAGCTCCTTGGATGTCCAAGATCCAAGTCCGTTTGGATAGAGCCTGTTGTATAGTGCGCAACTGTCTTTTTCTCTGCGGTATCATAGCCACGAGACGAAGTGCACTATCTTTAATGCAATGCCCATGAAGCCACCTATCAGTCCAGAACAAAGTATTCTCGTCGTTTCCAACTTCATAGATAATTGCCATTGAGCATAGCTGCTGAACCCAACCGTGATGCGAATTAGAGTTGTCATTTATGTTTTTAATCAGACTAACATAGGGTTATTTACATGCATGACATTATTTAATTATGACTAATGTTGTATTGGTTTTTTTTTATTCAGCTAATGCTTCGCCTCTCGACCGTCAACTCACCAACTTCACCCCTCTCAATGGCACTAACTTTAAGGCCTGGAAGAAAGAGCTTGAGATTTGTCTTGGGGTACATGAGTTGGACCTGGCATTACGTGAGGATAAGCCAATTGCTCCTATAGATGAGGGTGGTAATGATCCCACCCTAGCTGCTAGGACAACCAATATGAGACAAAATTGGAGAAGTGGGAACGCTCATATTGGCTGTGGAAGTCATGCAGAAGAATATTACTCCTACAATCAGGGGAGCTATTCCACCTTCAGAAGATGCTAAAGATTACTAGTACTTGGCAAATATTGAGGAGCAATTCAAAAGCTCTTCTAAGGCTGAAGCCAGTACTTTGATTTTGAAAATGTTGTCAACTAAGTACTCAGGGTCCACTGGCATTAGGGAACATATATATCATGATGATGGTTGATATAGTCGAACATGGATATGACCATCTCCGACCACTCTGTTCGCTTGAACTTATCAGCCAGCATCAGCCAGCCATTCAGCACTGTTTTTTTCTCAGAACAATTAGCCAACCAGTCGTACAATCTAGCCAGCCAAACAGAGCGACTTCACTTCTTGGTGCAACCCTCCGTCATTCTGAATACGGGCTGTATGCAAGAATTGGACAATTTTGAAGTGTGAGAAGGCCGCCAAGTCAAAAGATCAAAAAGGCGTGCTCACCTATTTCCGTATCGTCGTCGTCCTCTTCATCTAACTCTTCCGGTGGATCCACGTCCATAGCAGCCGGAGCTGGAGTGCTGGACACGGCCACCCATTCCTCTGTGGCAGGGTTGCACACAACATAGCCCAACGTGTCACGCCTAAGGAGGAGAAGCCCATTGCAGGAATGCAGGGCATCTGCTTCAGGGAGGGGAAGCAAGGGTCCACGAGAGGCACAGATGACAGATCGCCCTACCAGTTCTATGAAATGCCCGTCGCCGTTCTCAGGCACATCGTTGCTGCTGCTGCCGCCGCAACCGCCGTCGTATCCATCCCCACCATCGCCACCGCCATCATCATCATCACTGTCGCCATCCGCGTCACGGCCGCAGAGCTCGCAGCAGAAGAAGCCTTCCAGGGTCTGAGGGAGGTTCCTGCGGTGGAGGGGGTCGGCAATGAGGTCGTGCCAGGCCTTGGAGACGCACTTAAACCGGCAGAGAGACTTTGACGGGGACGCGAGAGAGGATCTCCACGAGCGGGTCGTCGGGGAGCCCGGCTACTGTGCCACCCCTTTCTTGGCAAGCCATGTTCGCGCCAGCCGATGGTAAGAGCTCGTGGCCAGTGGGCGACCACCAAAGAAGGCGGGGGATCGGACGGCGGAAGGAGGGGGATCGCTCGCCGGTAAAAGGAGCGACGGCGGAGAGAGCTCAGTTGGGAGGAGTGACGACGGAGAGCGCTCGAGTTGGGTGGAATGGGGAGCTGACTGTGCTGGGCTTGGTTGGGCCGAATTCTGATGTCAGCCAAAAGCCCAAAAGAGCATCTAATCAACCCAGCAGTTTTCTTCACTAAGTTCTGTTCAATATTTTTTTAAGAAAAATTACTGAATTGCACAACGTATGTGCTGTGCTCCAAGTAGATGACCATGGTTTTGCAGTGTCCACGATATTAGTGTTTTTATTAGTCTCTCTCCATCAGATGTAGACCAAATTGTAACCTTGTCACCTTCCTGATTGTACCCAAACAGCAAAGATAACTGTAATTGCGTTCCATTATTTTGCTTATAAGATTAAATTCAAAAAAATTTGCTTATATTAGATAAAAAATAAAATCCCTCCCAGTTCCGGTTTCAAATGTTTTGCTCCTGTTGTGACCAGGTAGCCAATCTATCAAATGTTTTGCTCCTGTTGTGACCAGGTAGCCAATCTAGCTCTTCACAAGCTCCTGGTAAAATGGTAATTACATTGGGTGAATGTGCTCATTTATTTTCTGAGAAAGAACCTCCTCCAACCACAAACTGGAGTCAGTTCAAAGGTTTCAGCCTGGGGCAGGCAACTCACGACAAGCAAAAGGACATGTTTCAGAATTAATTCAATAGAGATTTGAGTCTGAATCCCACTTATTCAAGTCGTCGTCAAAGCACGAGTTCAACTAGTGGTCGATTGATGAAAGATTTTTTTTTAAAAAAAAGGCTATGGCTAACTACCTGCACAATTGTTAGTATTATGGAAATGCAAAATAGTTGTCTCTAAGCACCAGGCTGGTCCAACATCATACCTATTGGAGAGAAATACCCTTTTTTACATCGGAAACTGACAAGCAGTATACAATTCTTCCATGCAAATCACCAGCACGACAGATGCTCTATTAGAAATATATAAGATGTAGTATGTCCAAAGGACAACTATATAATTCTAAATATAAAATCTCAGACCATTTCATGTCCTTTAATAAATGGAAAAAAAAAATCTTGTAATCTCTATAGCACTGGTAAGTGCTAAAGTAGATCCAAGCAATCAGTATCTACAAGCAAGCTCTGTGGACGAAGTTGCCTATTAGAATGTTCAAGTTATTGTTCAGCAACCAAAAAAAAGGGTTCTAGCTATTGATGCTACTGTAAGCTTCCAATTTCAAACTGTGACCATTGCAAAATAACCTTGTTTGCTCAAAATAAATAGATAAACAAGTGCAAGAAACAATATCCACGGTAAATACGAATTACTCATGACTATGGCAGTGAAAAAGTTTGAAGCATATAACCTATCATCATAATTCTAAATTGTTCAACTTGGGCAATTCCATTCGTACTGATATAACTAGCATAAAATACATTACATAAATGTCTCAGAGGGATTGCATTGCATTAGTTAAGACCAAAAGCATAAAAAGGAACACATCTAAGCACTTAAGCAGAGACAGAACGTCCCACCCATGTTCACTACAATACAATCCAACCAAGTTGGTAGCTGCTCCATGGTTAGAGCATACAGTCATACTCATTCAGTCCTTGTTTGTGAGCGCCGGTGACTCTGAGAAATAGGGGACATAAGGAACAATCTCCCTATCCAAATTTCCACTTGACATGAAAACAACACTCACTTCCTTACGGTCCATGTCATATGCTATCAGTCTGTTCAAGGGCCCAACAAAGAAAACCACATTGCGATCTGGATGAATGACAACGAATTTCCATCTGTCTGTCCTTTTTCCAAAGAGGCTAAGAAAGCTCACAGTATCCTTCAACACCCATTCTTGTGTATCATAATCCTTAAGTTCCCAGATGGACAGTTCAGAGCTATCGAAATCTTGGTTGATATAATGCAGGCGTCCTTGGGATTGGCCAATACAAGGAGTATAGTTCCATTGCCTCCCCTCAGCTGCATTCGGTGTCGTGATAATCCTTTTTGTCTTCCCTTGTAAATCTACAGCAACTATCTGATGTCGATCCAAACCTGAAACTATCAAATGCAGGATACCATTAACAAATGTTCGCTGATGGCACCCATACTTTAGTCTGCCCTGATGACACCATCCTTCTAATTGTCCCTGTTCATTCCAGTCGGTTTGGCTGTGACTCCACACCCCAAACTCAGACGAGTAGGTGTGCACTGACAGCTCCAGTGGGATAACCTCATCCACGCCCCCCCTCCAGAACTGGATCAAATGAAAATGAGGGGAGATGGCCCGAGCCGGATCGAAAATCAAATAGGTTGACATTTGTGACAGAGGTTCTGGTGGCGGACAACAGCCACAGACGGGGACAGTCGCCCAATGTTCTGTGGCTGGGTTGCACACGATATAGCCCAGTACGTCAAACGGGTTCGACTTCAGGCGGTGCTCGAAGAGAAGGAGCCCATTGCAACAGTCTACAAAGTAGAGGCTCACAATCTCGGGCCGCTTCACCAGGAAGGACAAGGAAGTGTCGATGTCGAGAGGCACGGGACTCGCCAAATACTTGACGAAAAAAAATGTTCCGGGTCTCTGCGGCGGCGGTAGTAGTGCGCCGGATCCGGAAGGAATATGGAGAAGAACCCTTCCAAGGTCTGGGGGAGCCTCCCGCGGTTGAGGGGGTCGTCGATGAGGTCGCGCCAGGACTTGGCGACGCACCTTGGATCTGCAGACGGACCTGAAGGGAGTGCGCGCGAGGATCTCTAGCATGGCTTCGTCGGGGAGGCCAGCCAGCTCGTAACGCTTGGGGCAATCCATTGAGCGACCTGCGAGCGCGAGGGAGCGAGCTAGAGATGCGAGGGGAGGTGTCCGCGCGCGAGAGAGAGAAATGTAGAGGCAAAGGGAACTTACCAGCCGCCGGAGATGGCCGGGACGATCGACGGCGGCGGCACCGCGCGGTGCTGAGGAAGAAGATGGGGATGCGAAATCGAATGGGGAAATTTGGGAATTTCTTAAACCCCAGAAGAGACTCTTCCGCACCTGAGCTGTGGGAGTGACGGCCATTGAAGTTCCTTGGGCCGGGCCGTGGAGGGAAGTGACCGAGGCATGGCATACAAGTTAGGCCCAGTTTTTTTTTTTTTGTTGGCACTAAGTATTTATATAGGCCCAATTCGACCTTGTCACGAGTCACGACACTATTTTCTTATTAGAATTTCGAATTTTGTTTTTGGTAAAAAAAAAGTGAACTCCTATTTTTTGCATGGGGATACTAGCGCTACTGAAGCTTTTGCCGTCCTTTCGAAAATACTAGCGCTATGGATTTTTTGTACTGTTGCTTCCACCCTTAATAATGCTCTCACACAAAATGAGAAGTAGTTTGGGTGTCAGAATACATACTTTTGACTTGGTAAAACCCTGAAAAATGACTCAAAAGATCACGAAATTTCACACATACTTTATAACAGCTTTTTCCATATCAACACATACTCTAGCTCTAAATACGAAAAGTCAACATGTCCATAGAAGCTAGCAATTCTTCGGTAAACGTGCATATGTGATCTCAGCCTAGCTAAACAGAGAGGATCATCCAAATTACAGATATCTCTTGTAAAATATAATTTTTCAAAACCAGCAAGCTGTTTGGTTGTATCTATGGTAACGCAAACTGCAAATGAAACAAAGCTACAGATGTTACTGGCAGGAGATGGATTTGAACTAGTTCCAATTACATTTATGTAAGTAAATATGGAAGGAACTAATTCCAACTTCTATCCGAGTAACTTCTATCCAGAAGGATATGTAATTATGATAGAAGTTGTAGCTCTGTGTGTTTGGTGTGGCTCGTAAGAAATTATGTTGGTGTTTGTTGATAAATGCACCTCAAAAACATTTTTATAAGTCCTTTTTAGAAGGATGAACTAGTTTAGACCGTGGGCTCTATATAGAGCGAGCTCAGATGGCAATAAGCAGTGTTAAAAGGTGTCCAAACCCTAGAGTCAAGAGCAATGAGTCTATTCCACTAGTACACAAAAACTTCTATACTGACGCTGGCCTTTTTTTCCTACAGGCGGTTTCGCTTGAGAACTGCCACTAAAAATTAGCGTCATTTTTAGAGGCGGTTCCTTAAGAAAACCGCCACTAAAAATCGAATTTTAGTGGCGGTTCCTTAAGAGACCCGCCACTAAAAATGACATATTTTTACAGGCGGGTCACTTAAGGAACCGCTACTAAAAATCAATTTCTAGTGGCGGTTCCTTAAGAGACCCGCCACTAGAAATCATCTGAAATTTAATTTTTAGATTTTTTGAAATGATCTCATATGAAAAAACTGTCTAAATAAAAGTTATAGATCTCAAAATTTTATGAAACTTTGTAGTTGACAACTTTATTATTTGAAATCATCTTGGTGGCGAAAAATACGTTTGAATTTGTTAAATTTGAAATTCAAATTTTGTAAACGACCTCGGATGGAGAAACTTGCAACATAAAAGTTGTGATCTTAAAAAGTTATGCAACTTTATTGTTGATAACTTTTTCATTTGATTTCGTTTAGGGCCTCAAACAGTCAATTTTTTATCGGTTTCGTAACAATATGTCATATTAATTTTGGTTGCATGTCCCTCTTACCTAGGTTTAAATTTAATTCCTAAATTTGATGTGGTCAAAAGTTCAAAGTGCCATGTGTGCGTCGAAGCAAAACAACCTCGTAAGCCTCACAAGGCTGCTGTGGTGAGAGAGTTGGCACTTCTTGATTTAATTCATTCTGATATTTGTGAGATGAATGGAATATTGACCAAAGGTGGTAAGAGATATTTTATTATATTTATAGATGATTGCACTCGATTTTGCTATGTGTATCTAATGAAAACAAAAGATAAGCGTTGCATTATTTTAAAATCTATAAAGCTGAGGTAGAGAATCAACTTGAGAAGAAAATCAAACGTTTGTGGTCTCATCGCGGGGGAGAGTATTTCTCTAATGACTTTTCTGAGTTCTGCGCTGTGCACAGAATAATTTATGAGAGGACGCCACCTTACTCACCACAGTCCAACGGGATTGGTGAGAGAAAGAACCGTACTCTAACTGATTTGGTGAATGTCATGTTAGAGACTGCAGGTTTATCTAAGGAATGGTGAGGTGAGGCTATATTGACTGCGAGTCATGTCCTAAATAGAGTGCTTACAAAGAACAAAGAAATTACACCATTTGAGGAATGAGAGAAAAAGAGATTAAATCTCTCTTATCTACGAACTTGGAGTTGTTTGGCTAAAGTGAACGTGCCAATAAACAAAAAGCGAAAGCTTGGACCAAAAACTGTGGATTATGTTTTCCTCGGCTATGCTATACACAGTGTGGGCTATAGATTTTTAATAATAAATTCTAGCGTTCCTGAGATGGCTGTTGATAAAATCATGGAATCTAGAGATGCTATATTTTTCGAACATGAATTTTCTATGAAAATTAATACACCCAGCATATCTGGTCATGATTCTATTCCTATGCCTGAGATGGATGAACCGATTATACACACTGATGATGAAACCCATGAACAAATTCCTGAGGAGGATAATAATACAGCCACTCGAAGGAGTAAGAGACCGAGGGTTGCAAAATCTTTCGGTGAAGGCTTTATTATATACCTCGTGGATGACACTCCCACGACCATTGCTGAGGCATATTCCTCTCTTGGCGCTGACTTGTGGAAGGAAGTGGTTCAGAGTGAGATGGATTCAATCATGCCTAATGGGACTTGGGAAATGGTTGATCGTCCTTATGGATGTAAACCTGTGGG
Source organism: Eremochloa ophiuroides (assembly GCA_038502445.1). Taxonomy (NCBI): domain Eukaryota; kingdom Viridiplantae; phylum Streptophyta; class Magnoliopsida; order Poales; family Poaceae; genus Eremochloa; species Eremochloa ophiuroides. The sequence continues at coordinate 15,143,785 of JAHLJS010000001.1, read as the reverse complement.
GTGCAAATGGGTGTTCAAAAAGAAGCTGAGGCCTAATAGTACTGTTGAGAAGTACAAGGTTAGGCTAGTTGCAAAGGGCTATACCCAAAAGGAAGGAGAAGATTACTTTGACACTTACTCACCCGTTGCCTGATTGATGACCATTCGTGTATTGTTATCCTTGGCTGCCTCACATGGTCTTTTCATTCATCAGATGGATGCTAAGACAGCTTTCTTAAATAGAGAGCCTGAGAAAGAGATCTATATGGATCAGTCTGATGGATTTATCACAAAAGGTCAAGAGGGTAAGATTTGTGAGCTGTTAAAATCCTTGTACGGTCTAAAGCAAACCCCTAAACAGTGGCATGAGAAATTTGATAAAACTTTAACATCAGCCGGCTTTACAGTGAATGAAGCTGATAAATTTGTATATTATCAGTTTGGTGGAGGGAATGGTGTCATTTTGTGCTTGTATGTGGACGATATTTTAATATTTGGAAATAATGTTGATGTGATTAAAGAAGTGAAAGATTTTCTGTCGAATAATTTTGAGATGAAAAACCTGGGTGAGGCTGATGTTATTTTAACATTAAACTATTGATAGAAGAAGGAAATGGTGGGGTAACTCTTGTGCAGTCCCACTATGTGGAAAAGGTACTGAGCCGTTTTGGGTACAGTGAGTGTACACCTGCTCCAACTCATTATGACCCAAGTGTAATATTGAGGAAAAATCATAGAATTTCAAGGGATTAATTGAGATATTCTCAGATAATTGATTCTCTTATGTACTTGGCTAGCGCCACAAGGCCTGATATCTCGTTTGCTGTGAGCAAACTAAGCCGATTTGTGTCAAACCCGGGAGATATTCATTGGAGTGCTCTTGAGAGAGTACTGCGCCATCTGAAAGGTACAATGAGCTATGTCATTCACTTTACCGGTTATCCAAGGGTACTGGAGGGTTATTGTGATGCTAACTGGATTTTTGATGCTGATGAGCTATACGCCACGAGCGGATACACGTTCTTGCTTGGAGGTGGCGCTGTTTCTTAAAGTCTTACAAGCAGACTATTTTAACGAAGTCTACAATAGAAGCAGAACTAACAGCATTGGATACCACTGGCACTGAGGCCGAATGGCTTCGTGAACTCCTTATGGATTTACCGGTAGTGGAAAAATCGATACCGGCTATTTCTATGAACTGTGACAATTAAACTGTGATAATAAAGGTAAACAGTTTTAAGGACAACATAAAGTCTACAAGGCATGTGAAAAGACGTCCGAATACTGTTAGAAAATTGAGAAACTCCGGAGTAATTTCATTAGACTATGTCCATACATCTAACAACCTGGTAGATCAGTTTACTAAGGGTCTGTCACGTAACGTGATAGAAGGTGCATCAAGGGAGTTGGGCTTGAGACCCACTTGAAGTCACTCCAAAGTGGTAACCTGTCCTATGTGATCGGAGATCCCATGAATTAGGATGGCGAAACAAGCTTGTGGATGACTGAGGAAGAGACTCCTTAGAATAAAGTCTAGCTCATGTGAGATGCACCGTCTCTCTAATACTGTAAGGGAGGTTGATTAAATTCTTAATGTGATCCGAGTGGCTTGGTAAAGCAGGGATGTTGTCCTACAGGACATCCTATAAGAAACACACCTATATGAGTTCGATTGCTAGTCACAATCTATGAGATGTAGGGTAATCTCTAGATACTCATGAAAAGGCCAGGAGTTTAACTTATATGCTCCAACCAGAGGGGATGCTTTAGGCAGCCTTATATCAGCAAAGGACTTAGGTGAAACTTATTTCACACAAAACTGACAATTCAAGGCATAGTTCATTGTTGAGTTGTGAAAAAGTGTAACCTTTATTCTAGGTGGATGTTCAACTTAACAGTCCCCACCGAAAACTGGTATATTAAACATAGGTAGCATTGAGAGCATTTCTATGGCTTGGAAGTTTGGTGGCGATTGTTGGATTTAATTGGGATTACCCAATTTATTCATCAATTAAATCAAATGAAAATTCCAACGTCAAAGTTAATGCTAGGTGCAATTTGTGAGGTGCTTTATATAGTGTAACTTATGGATTGATGAGATTTATGTGCATGGTAACCATTATGTGTTAGTGATTCATGATGTATGTCTTAATGGTTTCCGTTACTAGTAATGGACAATTGATTTGTCGGTTTCATGAGTTAAAGTAACATATTTTGCCATGATGGACATTATCTTTCATGCGCATATCTCTTCACTTTCGTATTCCTTCATCGCTGCATAAAAAGGGATACTCCTCCTCTTGAGAGAGAGAGAGAGAGAGCTAGAACGCCGTCATGCTGCTGTTGTGCTGCTATCTGCTATTCCCGTCCCAGTCCTTGCGCGCACAAGTCCTGAGAGAGTAGGCCTCCGGAACGTCTCCGTCCAGAGAGTTCACCTGCTCGGGTGAAGGGCGGCAATCACGTTTTTAGGGAGTGTCCATCGGCGGCACGACTACTCACCTCGAACCCTTCCTGTTCCCGGCGTTGGCGGAGATCCTAGTGGCGGTGCAAGTCTCTGTTCCCGGCGTTGGCTAGGACGCGATCTTCACTGCTTCCTTTCGGTACTGCATCGAGCGGGACGACTACTCCGACAAAGCACCATGTCATTTTCTGGTGCTTCCGGCTCAGCCGCTGGGTATTACCTCTTCAAGTGATTTGTTAATTTTATTGTCAAAATCACAATCTTGCTGGCTAGCGCGTACAGTACCTTTGACATGTTTTATTTGAGCAATAACTCGTGTCATATCTTGCTGGTTAGCACTAAAATAATATTCATGATGATGATAACGATGTTTTGGTTAGACAAGCACATATATGACGTCATGATATTTCTGCTTACATCATTTTTATGGATTAGATTAAACATGAATTTGCCTAATTTTGTAACATCCAAGGCATGGCGCGACCTCATCGCCGACCGACTCCACTGCCGGAAGCTCCCCAAACCCTAGAAGGCTTTTTCGCCGGCGACGGAGTTGAGGGCTACGGTGATTTCATCGATCTGTCGGGGAGGCCGGTGCCTTTCGTTGACCCTTCCTTCTCCTTCCTCACGAAATCGCCAGAGATTGAGAATATCGTCCTCTTGGGTTCCTGCAATGGGCTCGTCCTATTTTGGCACGGGCTTGTTTCAGACAGGTATGGCTCGCTGGGGTATATTGTGTGCAACCCCGCCACCGAGGAGTGGGTGTCCGTGCCCAACTCCGGCTGGACTCCATATCAATGGGAAGGCAGTGATAGCGACGATGAAAGCGACGATGAAGATAATCAAAGCAGCGAATGTGGTCCGGACACCTATTTGATTTTTGACCCATCTGTCTCTCCACACTTTCAGTTGATCCAGCTTAGGTTGAGATGTGATACGTTAGGCGTGGCAGAGGTGCACACCTTCTCTTCTGTAACTGGGGCATGGAGGCTCAAAGGTATAACAGACCTGGAACCGGGCCTGATATCGGTGGACATAGGTGCCTTTGCGGGGTGCCCCATCAACGGTGTTCTGCACATGCCTGCCTACCAGAGCCACCTCCCTGAAGGAAAACGGAATATGATAATTGCAGTTGGTGGGGAAGGGAGGCCATGTAGGACCCTGCACGGGCCAGAAAATAATCATGATTTTCTTGTTTTTATTGGTCAATCCCAGGGACGCCTACATTGCCTGAGTGAGATTGGCAATTCCCAGATAACGACAAACGGACTGTCCATTTGGGTTACTGAGGACTACAATGCAGAAAAATGGGTTCTGAGGGACAATGTGAGCTTCTCCCAGCTGTTTGGAAGAATGAGCGGCCTTCGCTACAGAGACTGGAATGTGGTCGGCATTCATCCAGATAATGGTTTGGTCTTCTTTGTTGAGTATTGGAATGGTAAGCTGATATCATATGACATGGATAAGAAGGAGGTGCGTGCTCTTTGCAGTCTACATGGCTATCGTCAGCCTATGTTCCCTTATGTTCCTTATTTCGCGCAATCACCGGCGCTCGCTAAGCGCTGAATTTGTAGGACCCTGCACGGGCCAGAAAACGCTTTGATTAACAGAACTTGCTTGTAGATGCTAATTACTTGCTTTCAGCATTGCGTAGAAAACGCTTGTATTATACTTAGCCACTGAAAATTATTGTTCTTTGTTACAACAATCTTTAGCTGAGCTAGGTATTTTGTTAATAAATTGAGTACAACTGTACAAATTAGCTCTGTCTATGCTGTATAAATTGGGTACAACTGTACAAATTGGCTCTGTGTATTCTGTATTATCTGTATAGTTGAGCTTATGTTTCTATGTACTGAAAGAATCTTTGCCCGCAGAGTTGAGCTTAGGATCTCAAACTGCATATAGTTTGACAAATCCTAAAATTTAGAAGTATTTGGACGTTGTATGGAAATGAATTAGTCATATTTCGTCGAGAACTTTGAAAGGACTAATGAGATCAGCAAGCCCAAAATGATAGAGGAAAAATGTTACGTGATTGATGATCTGCTGAGCCATACACCTGTAATTTTCTTTTTCATGTTTCATAAACTTGCCTGCTACTTAGGCGCAACCTAACTAGCAGTACTCTGAATAACTTGAAATATGATCAGAAGTGTTTAGGCTAAACTGATTGTCCACATGCCCGGCCTGGGCTATATTTGTGTAATCTCAGATTGATTCTGATTACCATTGCTACGATGCACCTTTTCAGTTTTCCTGCTCTACTTTTTCTTGTAAAGACCGATTTGCCAAATGGGGTTAATAGTGCTGAATGTTGAGTGTTCCAAATTAGAAAGAGCAAACATGATTGTAATATGCTTAGATTCTACCCCACAACGAGCTGACATCCTTAACTGGAGTTACTGGACTAACTGAGAATATTAATGCAATCTGATCTCCAGCAACTCAACTCTTCCTCAAATGTGAGTGTGGCTCTTCCTTCGGTTGCTTTGCAAACCACATTGTCTCCGGTTCCTCCCTTGGCTCAGCGACAGTATCTCTTCTCTTCTGATGCATTAGGTTTGACTAACACTGCAAGCCTTTTGAGTGTTGACATATATATGCATGCAAGCTAGCTTTAGTTATGCTAGTTATCTGTGGGGGGATAAACCCCCGGTACCACAAGACAAGACATGGACTGCACCATCAAGCTGCCAGTAGCGGATCCAGCTAAAATTTCGCTGATGTCACAAGCACTACATCATTGTTTAAATTCACATATGAGCATCAATTTGCAATGCAAATCTCACAAAGTCAATGTTGTCATGTGACAGCACTGAACAGGGCTGGATCCGCCCCTGAAGCTGGCCCGGCCCAGAAGACAAAAGCGTGCGGCGCAAGACGCTGCACCGCACGATTATTGTACCAACTTATTTAATTTACTTGTAACCTTGTCCCTTCAAACTATATAAGGAGGGATAGAGATGCAACATTTAGGACAGACCATAAGATCACATCTTATATCATAGCAATACAATCCAGCAACACACAGGACGTAGGGTATTACGCCTTACGGCGGCCTGAACCTGTATAAATCTCGTGTCTCACGTTTCCAACATAACGCTTGTTCGTGTCAGGCGCACCTTCACCGACCAATCTACTATCTTGAGCATATCTCTCGGTAAGAGGTGTACTTCCTGATCCTATCGGGAACGAGACGATTCGACCACGATAACGTCGTTCGTCGGCGGCGGGGCGGACCGGCGGCTTCCACGGAAATCCTGCTCCAGCACTCCAGCAGATTTAGCGGCAGACGATACCTCCGTAAGCCACGGCATCGGTTTTGTCCTGCCCTTGCAGCACTCGATCGGACCTACATGGTGGCCATCGTCAACCACCAAGCGTAACGGAATTAACACGGCAACCTGTCTCGTAAACAGCAACTTGCACGGAAGACATCTGCTTGGTTGTGGCTGGGCATCTACGGTCCAGTGACGCACGTGCCACATCGGTCCACTAACAAGCCAAGAGGAACAACGCGATTACAAGAGCCATGCAAGTCAGGTATGCATCGGACGACATATGCAAACAAAGGAGACGAGCACATCTACAAGACCACGTTAATTCCGTGCTCGGATGATCAGACGATTTTCTCCAACGAAACGAAGCTAAGTCATATTTTAATCTTAATTAATTAAAATATTTTATATTATATATTTATCTTCAGATTTCTCCACGAATCTACATGATATTTATCGATAAAAAATTAATCGTACTTCTTGTCATCAACGCCGTGACGACCTTGGCAACAGCAAGCCTGGAACCGTTCAGATCATCACGCGAGCCACGTCAAACGACTCCTCGACACGCCGACCACTCCGCTAGACGTCAATCAAGTTAAGTGATATTTTTAATATCTTTCCATATATTCTTCGGCCTTCATACATCTCCGGAAATTATTTCCATGATTCTTCACCGCCGACCTCTCCATAAGCCTCGACAAAGCTCGGGCACTCGCCAACGATTTCTCCATAAGCCCCGACCACGCTCGGGCACTCAGAAGATTTTCTCCGTAGATACCTCGCCAACGATTTCTCCATAAGCCCCGACCACGTTCGGGCACTCAGAAGATTTTCTCCGTAGATACCAAGTATCTCTCCGTTTTCTTCTCTTAAGGGTTGTTTAACGTACCTGGTTAGCACACGCCTTAATCCGTGAAACCTGTTTACGCCCCCCGTAAGCCGTCACACTCACATGGTCATGTTAAGAAACCTCTGAACCAGACGCCGGATCAGGTGCTTAAATGTAATAGGCCAACTATCAGGGGAAATTACGTGACCTAACAAGAGTAAGAAACGGACAATCTTATCATGCATTCTACAATATTGGTATCTGCTCTAAAATCAACATCATGTACTACCCACTGTATATATTTATTTTCTAGGAACTCGCCGCCGAGCTTTTGTCACTCCTCGCCGTCCTCACGCTGCTCGGACACCGTCTCCGACCGCGTTGGGACTCGTCGCCACTCCTCGTCGTCCTCGCGCTACTAAGACACCGTTTTCGACCACGCTGGGACTCGTCGCTGCTTCTCGCTGTCCTCGCACTACTCGGACACCGCCTCCGACCACACTGGGGACTCGTCGCCGCTTCTCGCCGTCCTCGCGATGCTCGGTCACCGCCTCCGATCACGCTGGGGACTCGTCGCCGCTTCTCGCCGTCCTCGCGCTGCTCGGACACCACCTCTGACGACGCTGGGGACTCGTCGCTGCTCCTCATCGTCCTCGCGCTGCTCGGACACCGCCTTTGATCACGCTGGGGACTCGTCGCCACTCCTCGTCGTCCTCATGCTACTCGGACACCGTTTTCGACCACGCTGGGGACTCGTCGCCGCTCCTCGCCGTCCACTCGCTGCTCGGATTTCGTCTCCGACCACGTTGGGGATTCGTCGTCGAGCTATAAGTCACTCCATGCTATTCGGATCAGGGTGCTGATTTTGGGCAGCACATTGGGGGTCTTGATATGCGCCTCAACTGCTCGGAAGACTGTCTCGCGCACTTGCTGTGTTCGGGGACTTCGTCATCATCTTGGCTGCTCAGAAGATTTTTTTTCCCTATCACTTGCTATGCTCGAGGACTCCATCGTCGTCTCGACAGCTCGAAAGATTTTTTTCCGAACATTTGCTGTGCTCGGGGATTTCGTCATCGCCTCGTCTGCTTGGAAGATTTTCCCGATCACTTGCTATGCTCGGGGACTTTGTCGACACTTCACATGATCAACAAGGATAAAGATTTTGACCCTGACACCACGTGACTATGTCACCTACTATTAGGCTCGGTGACAAAGTGGATACACTTCATCTAATGGTGAATGTATTGGTTCTGAAGTACCAAAAGTGGATATACTTCATCAAAGAGAACCTCTTTTTCAAATTTTTTCTGAGCTCCTTACATCCGTCAGATCTAGCAACTCCAAATATCTGCTCCTCCCGACGAATACAAAGCGATCGGGGACTACCTGTGGAGGATAAACCCCCGGTACCACAAGACAAGACATGGACCGTACCATCAAGCTGGCCCGGCCCAGAAGACAAAAGCGTGCGGCGCAAGGCGCTGCACCGCACGATTATTGTACCAACTTGGCTAGTTTACTTGTAACCTTGTCCCTTCAGACTATATAAGGAGAGACAGGGATCCAATATCTAGGACAGACCATAAGATCACATCTCATATCATAGCAATACAATCCAGTAACACACATGACGTAGGGTATTACGCCTCGCGGCGGTCTGAACCTGTATAAATCTTGTGTCTCACGTTTCCAGCGTAACGCTTATTCGTTTCAGGCGCACCTTCACCGACCAATCTACTATCTTGGGCATACCTCTCGGTAGACTATCGACGGTGTCTCGTCGACATTATCCAAATGAGTTATTCAAATGAATGATGCTGCTAGCTTATGATGATATGTGTTGAAGTTATATTATCAAATGTTTTTTTTTCGTGTTCACAGAATATCACGATCTTCTATGCTTGGATATTTTTTCTATAGACCTCACTAGAGTAATTACTATTTATTCAAAATGTTTAGTTGGTCTTAGTTGATGTTGCCTTCATGATAGTTAGCTTAGGTCCTTCTTCAATGGGTGTTTTGTGTTATTATATTGGGAATTTATTGAAATATGAATTGAACTCTAAAAGAAATCCCTTGTCAAAATATGACAAGTAAATTCTGAAATTTCGGGGGAATCCTTCACCAAATCCAGAGTGTGGGATTTTGTCAACAGAAAACACATTGGTTTAAGGTACAAAGTTCTGCCAGCTTGGTTCTCTTCTGATGCCTCCTGTACATATTAATATACTGCTGGCATGGGAGCTGTTACATTTCTCCTTTTTGCTCCCTACCTGATGTTTTTCGCTATGCTGCTGGGGATCAAGTGGTCCATTGTTAACTGGAAACGTCTGGTTAGAAAGAGAATTTGGTTGTAAGATGCTGTAGATTATAGTTACCTTCCTAACGAGGTTTGAATGTTGGATATTCTTGGAAAAATCTGTAGATTAGAGCCTGTGCAACTTGGAGGCAAAATGCCGAAAATACATGAAACAAGTAGAGAAATGAAACCCCATTTGGCCATTTCATACGTTGTTGAGATGTTGGAGACTGTCGTGTCAGGTATATCCATATACAGAAGTCAGAAGGTATCGCCATCATATTGCATGGCTCACGTTTGCGCTGAAAGAATCTTTGGTCGTGAGCCCCTTATGTGCATGTAATTGAGCTAGGAGCTCAAACTGCCTACAGTTTGGCAAATTCTAAGATTTAATTATCTGAAGATAAGACCTTTGGAACAACCAGTGGGATCAAGAAGGAACCTTAAAGCATATAGGAATTGATATTGCGTGCTTGATCTTGAATGCTATATGGAACTTATCACATCTGATTTATGATCTCTTGAGCTATAATACCTGTGGACTTTTTTTTTGGCACGCTCCTTAATTCGGTAGGCACACTGGTAATACTGTGAAGAATTTTATCCCCTGAAATATCACCAATAAGAGTTCTGGGAGACTGACTCTGATTGTCAAAATGCTGGTGGGGGCTCAGTTCTGGGAGACTGTCCTGATTGACTAAGATTTGCCTTTGCTAATGATGCAGTTTTTCTCCTTTCCTGATGTCCGTTTTTCTGGACATAAAGATCACTATATATGGACACTGAAGTCAATACTGTTGAATGTTGTAAATTAGAAAGAGGAAACCTGACTTTACTATGCTCCCGATCCATTCTGTTTCTGAACTAAAATTTGGTCGTATGCTGCACTCAGTACCAGTATTCAGTTTTAAGTTTGGTGCTCTCATTGCTCGTTTATATGAGCTTATGCTAGGCTGTCCTTTCTAAAAATAGTAGCAAAATTTTAGACAAGACCAGATATATACTGATGCCTCCAAACATTTATCAATCAGTCAGCTTCTGTGAGACAAATCTGAACCATGACCAAATTTATAGCACATATATTTGAGACAAAAAGAGATGATTTTCTTGCTTTGTTTTACCAAAAATTATGAACAGAGGTGCCGTTAGAATTGTCGATTCATTGAGAGCGAGATAAATACAATTTTTTAAAATAGTTAAATTAAGTACCATTTAATAATATAAGGAAATGGATTTGCTTTTGACGAAATGATGATTCAACTTTCGCAAAAGTTCGCAACTGAAAATTCACCGTAACTGCTTTCCAGCAGACAGCAGTTCAATGTGAGTTCGAGTGCCGGTGTGCAGTGCCCGCGGCGGCGATATCGACCCTCTTCGTCTCCGGCGGCCGGCAGGTTCCCCCGACCTCGCACGCCCTGCATTCATCTCTGCCGCCGAACAGTCATACCCGCTTGCCACCGGCTCCTCCCTTTCCTCAGCGACATGGATTGCCCCAAGACCAAGAGCGGCGGCGAGGTCGCGGTGCGCTGCTCGCCCGTCGACTCCCTCATGCAGATCCTCCGCGCCAAGCCGCTCTTCCGATTCAAGTGCGTCTCCAAGGCCTGGTGCGACCTCATCGCCGGCCGCCTCCGCTGCCGGAAGTTTCCCAAAACCCTAGAAGGGCTTTTCACCGGCGACACAGTGGGAAAGTGATGTGCGGATATATCCAATTGCGGACTGGGGCATGCTGCACTTGAGCGTCGACTGCCCTGGTAAAAACAAGAAGATGATTGTTGTGGTTGACAGGGAAGGGAACCCATCTAGGACCATCTGCTTACCAGACAGTTGTGCTTCAGTTGCTTTCCTTGGTCAATCTCTAGGGCGCTTGCATTGCATGGGTGAAAGTTCAGGCCATTTAGCGATGGATGAACTTTCGATTTGGGTTCTGGTGAACTACGATGCAAAAAAATGGATTTTGAGGCACAGTGTGAGCTATCCCCACCTGTACGTTTGGAAGAATGAGTTGTCGTTTCGAGATTGATTGGGATGTGGTCTCCATTCATCCAGATCGTGGTTTGATCTTCTTTTTTCAGTACTGGAACAGGAAATTGATTTCATATGACATGGACAAGAAGCGTCTGCTCTCTGCACCCTAGATCATGGCCATGGGTCTGTTATTCCCAATGTTCCTTATTTTGCTGAGTCAGCATTGCTAGCTAAAGAACATGAAATTGTTGCTTGTCGATACTCCATGGGATGGATGTTCAACAAGAATTTGGTCTTCCAAGTATTGAGTGGTGGCTAGCAACATGCAGCTTGGATAGATCACTAGAATTAAGGTAATGCATTTTGCTAGTTCTCTTTGTATCCATCCTGATGCTGTAGGTTCAATTAACAGTACAGGTCAGTAAGTTTTAGGTATGCTAGTTATCTGAAATTCTGAATGAAAATGTTGCCCAACTTATGATCTCTGTTGAAGTTATGTATTTCTAAATCAACATCTTCAGCTCCAAAATTGAAGCAAGTGCTTGCTACAGTACCACTGGAAAAGGAACTGCCTGCCATATTGTTGTTCCTGCTATTCAGTATGATGATCTTGGTTATATATACAAGAGAAGAGAAAATGCACGCATAAATGGCTTAAAGACAGCTGGTGTGCATATATGCATAGCCTGTGGATTGCGGAGACTGGTAAGATGGTGTTCTGGATCATATTCTCTGATCGAGGACTTCAACCAACCTTATATGCATGATATTTGGAACTTGCTAGATGTTAAATAAATCATTGTTTGAGTCATAAAATTCTTTATCTGCTTCTTTACTTTTGTTTACATGTTGAATGTGCAAACCCTGCCAAAGATTTTATTTCGGGAAGCACCATGATATATGCCTGCATTTTCTTACCAGACTTTTCTAGAATGCTATTTGATTTCTACTCTGGAAAGGGGAAAATTCAATGCATCTTTATTTTTGTCCTTCAGATTTCAGCAGCTGATTGCTGCACTATTTATGAGATGCTGATGATAAACTAGATTTGACACGAGTACATGTGCATGACACTATAGTGGCAATTTGATTTTTACATGTCAATATCAAGCCGGTCTTGTTAGAATGCAGTAAATGTATAGATGGCCAACGAGCCGGCCCGACACGGCCCCGCACGGGCCCGTTATAGGCACGACACGATTGGAGTCGGGCCGGCACGGCCCGCGTGCCTCTCGGGCCGTGCCCCTAAGGGCCACGGGCCTAAACGACGGCCCAGGCAAGGCACGGCACGTCGGGCCGTTTTTCGGGCCATGCTGGCCCGAGAAGCACGACCATGCCAACAGGCCGGGCCGGCCCGAGTTCACACTCTAGAGAGAAAGGAGGGGGAAGGGGCAGCGCAGCCGCGCAGGTCGTCAGAGACTTGGAGGCCGGAGGGTCAGAGCGGGGAACGCGAGGCGCAGCCGCGCAGGATGTCGGAGGTCGGAGGACTCGGAGCTGTGGAATGCCACCAGGCACCAGCAATGGCGGCGGCCCCTTGCCCAGCAGCAACAGCGACGGCGGCGGTCCCTTCTCCATCAGCTTCGGCCAAGCAGATCCTTCGCCGCCGCTGCGTGGGGAGGGGGCGGCGCGGGCGGGGAGGGAGTGGATGGGGTGGCTAGGAGGAAGGAGACGGGGAGGGAACAGGGAGGAGGTCGACGACTGGACGCCGTGACTTTGTGACTCGTGAAGTCGCGAGCACGACTGCGGCTTCCATGCGGCGCGCTGGGGACCTAGGGTGGTGATGGAGAGTGGAGCGGATAGATAGGGTTTGGTGGAATGAGGTGAAAAGGCCTAGCAGGCTTTGGCAATAACGGGCCGGCACCGGGCCTTTTCTATTTTGTCCGGCCATGCCGTGCTGGCCTGCGGGCCGGGGGGTCGGCCCAAGCACGGCACGTGGCCTCGTGCCAGGCCGGCCCGAGCACGGTACCCTCCGGGCCGGGCCGGGCCGTTCTCGTGTCGAGCCAAAATCCCGTGCCGTGGGCTGGGCCACCGGGCCTCGGGCCTCATGGCCAAGTATAAGTAAATGCCACCACCATGGTTATTAAGGCGGTAAGTCAAGCTTAATTCCTCTTTCATTTTCTCTCCTCTTTCATTTTGCAGATGAACAGGCCGACGTCCAGCTTGAAATATTTGATGCATATATATCTGGGCAAAATGATGCATATCTGATCATGATCGAATATTTATGATCTTGGTTTGGGCAAAATGATACATATCTGGGAATTCATTTCATGTTGCTCAGAAGCCTGAATCAAAAGTTACACATCAGTTTTCCTAACATTTTACACGCATTCAGTGTTACATAGATTCAGGCAGTGGCGGGCCCAGCGGGTAGTCTAGGTAGACCCAGGACTACCCTGGAATCTGGCACAATAAAAATTTACTACTTCGCAGCCCAGAAGAAGTTTGGCCTAAACAGACACCATCGTCCGTGGTCCGCCCGGCATGAGTGGACTCCCCCACGAGGCCGCGACTACGAGTATGCTATCCCTGAGGACCCTGACTGGAATGTGCGAGAGGCCGTGACTCCAGACCGGCGACTGTCGCCCGCTCCCGCCGCCGGCCGAGCCCTGAGGTCAAACAGTGTGGAGATCCCCCGCCGAGCGTCTCCCACCGGCTGCTTGCCCCCTGTCTCCGCCTGCCCACCTCGCCGAGCGGCAACCTCGCGGGCTTGTGTGGCCGAGCTCCTCCAATCTGCCAGCGGCGAGCGCGCCAAGGAGCTGGCCGGCGGCCGCGCAGTGCCTCAGTCCGGCGTGTGCTCTGCCCTCTTCTGGCCCAGTGGCCTGCTCCATTTCCCAGGGAGTTGTCATGTTCTAGAGTTTCTAACGAAACCAAGGCTCTGTTCGTTTGAGCTTAAAACTACTTATTTTTCAGTCCTTCTACAGTATTTTCCTCTCACAAGAAATCAGCATTAGCGCTTATTTTCAACGGTTTTCAGCTTCAGCGAACAGAGCCTAAAGATTTGTATTGTTCATAGGTTGTGAGAGTTAGTTCATCGAGTGTATCCTGCGTCGGGTGAAAAGAACTGACGAAAGACAATTGATCTATGTTTTCTCACAGCGTAAACTCCTGTCCTCTTCCACTCCTAACTTATCCCCAGTCAAATTGCTTGTGTTTACTTCTGAACTTTAGGATTTGTACATCGGAGAATATAGAATAGAATGGAGATTGGACTGCAAATTTGCCAAAATTAGCTTAGGGAGTGTGGACTTGTGTGCAAAGAATTGTCTGAAATTTGTTATTATTTTCATGAAATTGAACCGTGAATTAATTAAATACTGCACTTCTTTGTAAGAAGCATGATGCAAAAAAACAAGCATTACTTTTGTAATTGAGCATAGGTTTGGTTAATTTATAGTCGTGTATACTGAACATTTTATTTTTTGGACTTTACCTATTGTATATAAAAAAAAGTTTTGCTGACAAGCATGAGACAAAAAATTTTAACTAGGACTACCCTGATTTAGAATCCTGGGTCCGCCACTGGATTCAGGGAAAAAAAAATTGAACACCAAGCTTGGCAAATATCCACATCTCCTGCTGGTACGTAGTCGGTGGTGCCAAAGCTTCGCATCAGTCCGGCAAGCCGCCAACGTGCTTTGCAACCTAGCAAGCTCCTCTTGGAACACAACATTGTTTTGGCGTTTCCAAACATGCCAACAACAGAGCAACGTGAGTGACAAATGCACTGTAGTGTCTCTCCCGGACGAGCAAGAGGTTATCAACTACTAAATCGTAGTACATGTTTTGGATATGCCAAATATAAGGTCTAAACATGAACTAATCATGATGTAACAAAAACTAATTTAGAAAAAAGATTTTTTAATTAATTCTTGTTTAGCTTATTATTATACATCGATGGACTAAACTTTGGCCTGATGATACAAACAACCAAACGTGTGCCTAGTGTGGTGGTGAGGTTAGGTGATGTTCACAGATGAAATTTGGAGAAGAGAACCTGCCCAGGTTTTAAATATCTGTCGATATATTCCGCAATTTTTGAGATATCATATTTGTAGACTACATTTAAAAAAAAACTCAAAACTAGACTACTCTCTCCGTCCTAAAATAAGTATCGTTTTATGCTCTCCGTCCTAAAATAATTGTCGTATTATGATTTTTAACTATCTTTTTTATTATTCGTTTTATTCAAATATTTTATAAAAAAATTAATTATTTTATTATGAAGTGATTTATTATTAAAAGTACTTTAATCTTAATTTGTTTATTTTAATATTTTCGTAAATTTATTGAATAAGATGAATGATCCAACGTTAATTTTAGAGAAGTAAAAAACGGCACTTATTTCGGGACGGAGTAAGCAGAAGCACTGCAGCAAAACCTAGTCCCATTCCCATTCCTCTGCCTTTCCCATGGAGGTTGGCGGCGGCGAAGTCGCCGGCGCCGCCGAGCCCTCCGACGAAGACCGCCTGAGCGCCCTCTCCAACGACATTCTGGTCGACATCCTCCTCCTCCTCGACAACGCCGCCGCCGCCGGTCGAACCAGCGTCCTCTCCCGCCGCTGGCGCGGCCTCTGGGCGCTCCTCCCGGAGCTCCGCTTCCCCGCCGACTCCGATCCCCGCCTCGTCGCCTCTGCGCTCGCCGCCCATGAATCCGTTCTCCGCAGCCTCCACGTGGAGACCCTGGACGCCGCCCCCGATCCCGTGGTGGCGTGGCTCGCCGTCGCCGCAGATCGCCTGTCCGGCCGCCTGGTCTTCCAGAACCGGGTGAGTGGCGATGGCGAGGAAGGGGCCGGGGAAAGAGGCGCCTTCCAGCTGCCCTGCTTCGTGAACGCCACCGCGGTCTCTCTCGACCTAGGGTTTCTCGGCCTTGCGATGCCGACCGCCGGCGTCTTCGGCAGGCTTACTGACCTCTCCCTGAGCTGCGTCCGGTTTCAGAACCCGTGCGAGCTTGGTGACGCCGTGTCCTCGCTGCGGTGTCCCGTCTTGCAGAAGCTCAGAGTCAGCGAGGCCAGTGGGCTGGCCAATCTCGACATCCACTCGGGGTCTCTCCTGGAACTGGATCTGATTAATCTGGATCGATTGCAGCAGCTCACTGTAGTGGCACCGGAACTCAAGAAGTTTGCATTGATTAGATGCTTTGGTCACAGTCGGCCAGTCGCTAATATTTCAACCACTCAGCTCATTTGGCTTGAGTGGTTGGATGTGTACGATCCGACCTCTGTCAACCTTGGTAACTTGGCACAACTCCAACAGCTGAGCAGCATTATTCAACCCCACTCCTGGTTCGGTAATGGTTTTCTGCAGCTCTTGGACCAAGTTCAGGTCATCCAGAATCTTACACTCATGCTTTTCTATCCCAAGGTGGGTTCATATCCTCAATGATGCAGAGCACCATCTGACTAATAACTTGCTAGTAATCTATTGTCAGAAAGCTAATTTGTGTTCAGTAGCTATTTGCTTAGGTGGTACATATGCCGAATTTGGGATAGGTATGAATTTTTTTGTTATATTGGAAGCCTAGAAGTCCAAGTCTCCTACTATTGTAACAAAGCTAATTTGTGTTCAATAGCTATTTGCTTTGGTGGTATATATGCCGAATTAGGATGGGTATGAGTTTTTCAGTTACATTGGCAACCTAGAAGCCGAAGTCTTAATTCAGACAAAATTAACTTCACTTTAAGTCTTTAAAAATGGAGAGAGTGCTCGAATTGAGTAATCAAAGTGGCATTTGGCAATCAGCCCAGTGCAATTTGTGGGGTGGGGCTACCTGATAAATGATAATGGTGAAATTTGAGAATATCCCTTGGAATTTATGCTTGCTTTGTTTTTGCTCGTGTCAGGATGGGTGAATAAAATCTTGGTATGAGTCTGCGGGCAGTGGTACACTGGTAATTTAAGTCATAGGACATCAATTCATTGGGTGTGGTGAAAACAGGGACGTTAATGTTGAGAAATTTAGCAATCATATTCTTAATCGTGCTTTGTACTTGGTAAAGAATTCGTACAGAGCTGTATGCCTGTACAGCATAGTTATACTTTATGGAGAATAATCATCATTAATCTAGGTTGTGCAAAAGAATATAATAAAGCAACCTTATCATGTTATAATAAGCATTTCGTGTGTGGTAATCAGTTATTTGAACATGGGATTTCTTCTTTTGGGTCCTGACCTATACATATGATTTCTTTTCTGGTGACTTCTTATGAATAAGCAGGACATTTGCATCTCACAATATGTCATTGAAGACTTGACAAAGCTTCCCCGCCTTATGTTCTTAACTATCATTCTTCGACGCAACGGACATACCTTTGGAGCTGCCTTGTTTCATGTTCTCAGGATGTGTAGAGATCTAAGAAAATTCACGCTGGTGATACATAACAGTGACTTAGAGGTAAATCTTTTTTTTTTCCATCTAAATACTCAAGTGACTGACAAAAATTGCATTGTATTTGTTTTTTTTTTTTTGGGGGGGGGGGGTGCACAATTTAGCCTTGATATTCTCGTTTTAGGTTTTGTCTTGACACTGGTACTCTCTTCCAATTTTTTTCTTTGAAGATACAACAATACAGACACTTAGCACATGTTTGTGTATCTCCTAACAACAATACATTATTCCATTTGAGTTGGATGCTCTTCTTGGTAAATGACATCCTTTAAACACTTCCAGTATACTGGAGATAATTGGGGAGCTGATTGATTTGCTGCATAGCCCATTTTGTGTAAAGTTTAGGATATTTATTAAATTTGGGCCGTGCATGTATTGCTCTATTGAATGCAATACAGTGTAGCCCTACACTCTTGGAGTCCAGTTGGTTGCACTTACATGGGAGCTGTGAGCATTAATAAGGTTCCTTTGATGGTCTCTGTTGACTCAGAAATTTTGTTCATGGGCTTTTGATCGCACAATACCTTAGGGATTATGTAATGTTATTCTTGCTGCACATAACAGCCTTATTGTGGCAATTAATTTGCTAATAAACTACAAATGATATTTTTGTTAGACAAATCAGCTCTGGTAGGGGCATCCCAGTGTTCAGAGTTTTCAGTTTACTAATTTTGTTTCCTTCCTGATGTCATATGTGTAATACCTGATGGTGACACTTCTTTCTAGGCATCATATATGTGCCCATCTGGCTGTGTTTGTGATGAACCAACAGATTGGAAGAATGAGGAACTCACTTTGAATT
Organism: Eremochloa ophiuroides; assembly: GCA_038502445.1. NCBI lineage: Eukaryota > Viridiplantae > Streptophyta > Magnoliopsida > Poales > Poaceae > Eremochloa > Eremochloa ophiuroides. The sequence goes on along the minus strand of JAHLJS010000001.1, from coordinate 15,125,778 downwards.
GCCTCCAAAATGTAGTCATTGACATGGAAGGGGCTGACCATCAAGTAGCTTTTGTGAAACGACTATTCACCTGGGCAGTGGTGCTGAAAAAGATAGAAATAATTTTCCATCCTTCCATCAGTGCAGCAAGGTCAGGGAGTTGCGTCAAACGTTATTGAGCTTTTCTAGACCAGGAACCTGCGTGAAGTTTTACAGGTATAAGTATGACGATGCAGAGAGTTCAGCAACGGGCTGTGATTCTAAGCGCCGGTTTGCTTTCTTGTAGCTTAACTCTGTATGCAGTGCACTGTGCTGTTGTGTCGACGCTCAAATGCTACACACCGTGGTGCAGGGTGTAGGTCCTAAATTTACATATATATATGGTGGTCACTATGCTCTGTTTTTGCATTCGGAGCTTTAGTCTGTCTTTTACAAGCTTGAAATGTCTTTAGTATCTGTTAGACTGTTGCAGGGTGAATCTGTGCTGGTCCAGTATTCTTCGTTCAAATTTTTTATGCAGATATAATAGATTGAATAAAAAAAAGTGAAACATCATTCAAAAGCCAGTATCCGCAAGATTAATTTGGACCTAATTCTTGTGCAGATATATTAGATTGGCCTGTTTGAGCAGGGGAGGGTTTCAAGTTGTACTGCTTGTTGGGTCATGGAACTGTATAACATACTTGCTATTACTGATGAAATAGAATTCAGTCAACTTTGGTTGTTATTTGTGATATAACTATGCGTGGATGTGAGAAACAGGGAGATCTATGGAAATTGAACATAAATGGAAAAAAAAAAACCTATAATCATCCCAGTTCCCAACAATACTCAAGAGAACCCTCTCATGATCACAAGAAACAAAAAAAAAATCAGAATGCACTAAACATCGTTTAGTTTCGTTGTTGATATATTTGAATTCCTTTCTTTCTTGCATCCAAGAAAACTATTATAAGCGTTAGACAACTTGGAAGTATCTCTACCGAACATGTTCTACACAGGACTCTTCAAGGCAGGTTAGTATGTACTCCCTCTGTTCCGTAATGTATGTCGCTCGGGTATCGTGCTGCCCTCACAGGCACACTTCCCCAATGACAAATAAAGGGGAACGGAGCAAGTACGTATGTAGTGGACGTCACATCGTGCGTACAAATACAAATACATGACGCATACGTGTAGGCAGCTGAGCCGCCCCAGGCCCCACTCGCAGAGAGTCCCCCGACTCCCAAGAACAGCCCCTACCAAGCAGCCCACGGGAAACACAATCTCACAATTATGTGTTACAACACCCACCAATCATGTTGTGACATGTGTCCAAACATGCTGCTCACTTTTTTCTCTCTCTTCACTTCATTGGTTCATGAACATGTTGCACAAATCTTGATGTAACATATACCATTGGATAACCTGTGTTGCAATATATGGTTGTGGGAAATACATGTTGAGCAGCCCACTCCACACCCACCAGCGCTGTGTGGATTGCGGAGTGCAGACCATCCCAGCGCGATCCGCATTTCCCACCGAATCGGAGGCGCGAGACGTGTGGAACCCACCACCGGCGCCGACCATGTCGAGCCGGACGCGCCCACCTTGGCTGAAGCCTCAGCGCTGAGGCGGCGCGCCAACTCTGCGACGAGGTGCTTCCCGTCGATCCCAATGCGTCCCGCACCTCCGGACGGTTCGGCAGCGGGCGGCGTGCCACGCCGGCGGAGGGACCACCACCGCCCGTCCTACGAGCTGGAGCGCTTTATCGGCAAGTGTTTTATTAGCACACATCTCAACGATTTCACAGAGTAACTTGATTCAAATACAAATCAGAGTACGCATTCAGTTCAATAAGACAAAATTGCTATTATATGACTCCAAACAAGTGGCTTCTCTAAAATATGATTTCTAACGTCGACTTTGCTAAAATATAACTCTAAACTTTGACACTTCGGAATACATATGATTTTGTTTCTTTTAATCATTTCTAAATCTCAAATACATGTATTTTTTATTAATGACTGTATTGCCCTCTGGTATTCTCATGTACCCATCGTTTCTCTCTCGTAACTCTTCGTTTCCTCGCAGTCTTCCTCGTCGCGCCGCCAGCCGCTCGTCAGCCGCCGCCCCTCCACCCCCTCCGCCCAGCCATGGATGGAGGAGAGCTGCCCTCTGAAGGTGCTCACGCAGGGCCAATCGCCATGGAGGCCGAGAGGAGTGACCTGGAGGGGTCAGGTGCCCTAGCCATAGCCCTAGACCAGGCGGTGGCCGCTGGTGGACTGGCCGCAGCGCCAGCAGCCACGGGATGGCCACGGCCAGCAGCCAAGCCAAGGCCACGGACAGCCAAGGAGGCACGCCCACGGATAGCCAGCCAACAGCGCATTTTTTTCCGTAACCAAGGCAACAGTCACGGTGAAAACAATGAAGGGTAAAAGGTTCACTTTAGTAATAAATACATGTATTTGAGACTTAAAAATGATTAAAAGAAACAAAATCACACGTATTCCGAAGTGTCAATGTTTGGAGTCATGTTTTAGCAAAGTCGACATTAGAAATCCTATTTTGGAAGAAGCCACTTGTTTGGAGTCATATAATAGCAATTTTCTCGTTAAATAAAGAATAACAAAATAGTTTAAGCCAACTATACTATATCAGAGATAGCAAAGCCTTGAAAATTCAGCTAGAACATTGATCTAATGTGTATAAGAGAGGTAATTTAGCTTTATGGTAGCAATCTTATTGATTCATCAGTACCAAGATACTGAATTTCAGTTACTTCGCTGCATTGCAAGTCTACCAGCGATTACCTTTCTGACCTTACATCTTGCCCTTAGGTACGCTATATTGGGATTGGGAATTTGGGATACGAAAGGGAAAGGAAAATGGATTGGGATAAAAGGAAGGAGTATGGAATGGGTATGCTACTCTTTATTTCCCTACCCTATCTTCATTTCCCACCTGTTTCCCACTTCCCAAACATTACGTTAACCAATTATGTGATATTATAGAAGAATGAGGCTGTCAAAATTGGATCCTAATTCAGACCTGAGGTCGTTAATTAGGATCACAACCCTAGGATCTTAAATATGACTAGAAACATATATTCTATTTAGTAGAATCATGAATTAAACTCCTTTATCAATAGGGAATCGTTAAGTCATCTGTTGGAAGGTCTTGACAACCTTGCTTCTAATGTGTCTAGAGTCCTAAGTTTAGGAGAAAAACAGGTTGCCACTTTAAAATTCAATCTCCTAATTAAGGAACACGACTTGGGCGATTAGTCCAATTCAACATATGGAGCTCGACAGAATTCTCTGATAATGGTGGCAGTCAAGAACATCCTTGCAAAATATACACTTGTTTTGCTTGGGTCAGGAAGCTCAAAGAAATCTTGATACTTACGCTGCTGTAGTTTATTGGTTAGTCACGGGGGCATCGATCTTAGTATGGTTAGGAAGGAGACATGAAAGTTGTGAACATTTGAATAACCTTGATTTGTTTTTGTATGGTATGTGTTCATTATATATCTGTTATCAAGCTTTGTAGTTGGGGAAAGACTTCAGAACTGAAGCATGTTAATATATAGAAAATTGTCATGTTTACTCTAGATTAACATTGGCCAGTTTTGCATCTGAAGTGCTTAGCAAATCCGTTAGGATATAACTACCTTGTCCTGTGTGGTAATCAGTTCTTTAGAAAATGAATGTTTTTTTCCCCTTCTGGGCACTGACCTAATAATATGATATTTCTTTTTTGTTGTCTTCTTATGACTCAGCAGGACATATTTGTTTCTCAGTACCTGATGGAAGATCTTAGAGTGCTCCCTCGTCTCTTATTCTTGCACCTCTTCGTAATCAGCAATGGACACGCCTTTGAAGTCAGTGTATTTCATATCCTTAGAATGTATACCGGTCTAAAAGGGCTGTGAAACATCCTCGATTTTCCACGAAGGGAAAATCCACAGAATAAGTTATAATGCGATCAAACCAAAGTTTGATTCCATCACATTATCATATATCAATTGAAATCACAGTCATACAGCGTATGATTACAAGCCTTACAAGTTTTACCTCATTAGAGGATACACCTATTATAGGGTTAATTTAGCAGAAGCGTATCTAGACGTCATCAGAGTTGGCGGAATATGTTATCGAGTGAAGGCTCCTCCTTCACGGGTATCATCAGAGTTAATCTTGGCGCAGCATAGTCTTCATCTCCTGAACCAAACTTGAGCGTAAGCACGAAACCTCCTAATCTTTCTTATCTCAATATCTCTGTTAGTCAGGTAATCTGCACGCCGCCAGTTATGTGCAGGCCATGGTCAGCACCGATAAGCTTTAGTGAAAAAGAGAAAACAAAGGATATGGCGATCCTAACATTTGGCTGTGGTTTGCATCCTAAGCACATGCAAAGCAGTATCAAGTAATAATATCATAATAGTTTGTCAAGTTTTAACCCATATCATCAACTCCCATCAGTCTATCCCAAATCCATCATCCCACCCATACACCACCTCACATACACACACCTCGCGCTCAGTCGACAGGCCCAACTCCCTCTCGGGTCCTGTCTCAACGGCACACTGCCACATCGGGCACACTGCCCGACATTCATCAACCAGGGGGAGATAAGAATATCGCTCTCTACACTAGTCAGAGCTTCACAGGAAAGGTCCATAGCCGACGAATCGACATATGTATCGATCGATCAACCATACACTCTGCAGAGGTTTTACCACTCACAAGATTAGCCATCATCGATGTTGTACAATCATCTAGGCAGAATTCCAGGTGCTTGCTTGCCTAGGTCGATGCCACCCTACCACTCAGCCCTGGGTAACTTCGGGCACGAAACGAAACGCTGAGATTGGAAGACGCAGTACCGGGCCCAATCAGTGGTACTGCGCATCTAGAACAGTTCTGGAATCCCAACATCCATCACCGCCCACCCTTATCACCTTTCAACCTAACAGTAGTGGCACCGCCCTACCAAATAGTCCAGCCGTTCCCCGCCCATCGAAGACGAGTGAGCAGTAAAGGATTCCTATGAACCTGGTACTAGTCCTTCCTAGGTTTGACCAAGCAGGCATCTTCTCTTAGGGGATACTCTCCCCGTGCCACCACGGCACCTCCATTCACGGGGTTTCAAACCACGCAGGCTGTCCTTCCCGGAACCTCCTCATAAATCCATTACCCGCCACAGGTATCTCTCGTGGGAATGCCCAGATGCAACTCCCGGCAAGACTTGCTTACACAGCTCGTCGTGTATCCCACTTGGTCGACTCGACCCTCACCACACACCCAAGACACACGCAGCACGCTCATAGTCCCCCAATCTGGCATTCCAAGCCAAACCATTCCCATAGGTTCACCACCAGCATCACATCATAGATACAATGCGAGTGGAGTTAATAAATATGGTGATGTAATATGCAAGTAAGCAGGTAGATAGAAATATATATAAAAGAGTGAGCGCGAAGCTGGGTAGTATGGTAGAGTGGTTGCAAGGAGGGTAATAACAGCTTAGGTAGTAGTATGCATCATTTACTAGCAAAGGAGTAAATATAAAGCGCTAGCCATTCTAAATATGCAATGTCTAATAGGATTCTCTAAAAGAAGGTACTGCCATGACACCTGTGTTGTCGAGGAAGTAGTGGTATGAGCACTCCTCAGTTAGTGTAGTCGTTCTGCTGGGCCACCTCTTCCAGGGTGACTTTCCTCCACGGTTCCTGTCGTCGTCCATGTTCTCCTCCTCCAGCGGGTCTCAACCCGATCGTCGCTAATCCGGAAACGGCTACTCCGCGAAGCAATACAAGGCAAGAAAACACCCAATACACCAAAAGTCGACGGGACACGGGAAGATCCATAAATACTGGAGAAGTAATAAAAGGTACACGACTTGGCCCTCTCGGCGTATGTTCATTTTCATCGGGCCAAAGAAAAATTAATAGTGGGGTTTGCTATGCACAAGCTTATAGTCACGGCCAAGCCAATATGGATTATGATGAATGGTTTAGGCCAAAGCTTATCCCTATCAAACACCACGGCTCACAATCTTCCGATCCGAACGCCATGGAGAAGATGGGGATCGGAGAACGGCCGATCAGAAGGGAAGAACATGGAATCACCAACAATAAATGTTACACAAAATAGTGCGAGTGTTTAATCCACTTGTAGGGTACCAAGGCTGTGATTCAAACGGGTACAGTCATACAAGTGCTTAAACACCCAGAATCAAGAGTGAAAGAGAGAGAGAGAGAGGAGTTAGCTAGGCACATCCATATCATATTCTCAGTCACACCTTCAGTAAAGATGGTTTTTTAAGCGGTCGATCGAGTCGACTCGCATAGATCCAACATCTTGATATAGACCATAGCTGTGCTAACTAAAAAGGGTTAGTCCGGTCTTTGATCCAATCGCCATGGATAAGACGGGACCGAATAGAGCGGGCTATGCGGGAACTTTGAGTGAGAAGCATAAAACAGCGGTGGTCTACTCTTTCCAACGCACATGCCACAGTGATAGACGGGGCGTCAGAAAAGAGCGACACACAGAAGAATACAAGTGCGCAAACTACTCATAGGGTACCACGACCTGGGTGCACTGGCACTAAGTCATTACTCGGATCCATAGCGATGCGGTTGTCACCGCAAGAATCAGAGGAATGCCACGGTCGCGCAGGGTACAAGCATACGAGGGTCAGGCACAAAAAGTCAGGGTGGCAACGCAAGGTCAAGTTACACTCGGCATTACGGCCATGGCGAGACGAATCCCGCGATCGCAATGTCCGAATGAAGTACGATCCCACAGCCGGCTCGAAGGCACGGCGCACAGACGAACAACCAATAATAAGATCCAACGACACGACACAACAAGACAGTGGAGTAGCACTATTTCCATAGCATTATGATGGATGGATTCTATATTACAAATATAGATACAGATAGATCGTGAGGATAGGGTGCAACAGATACATGTACAAACAGATCGTAAGGACAGGGTTCAATATGGTGGACAGGTGTACAAGAAGTAAGAGAAGGGCGCTTCAATAGTCCGGCGTCGTATATCACTTTGACTTTCCAACCGCCCAACATCATCTATCGATTGGGCTTTCCAATAGTCCAACATCGTCTATCAATTGAGCTCTCCAACAGTCCATCGTCATCTATTATTTTAGGCTCTCCAACAGCCCAGCATCATCTATGGGGCCTCGAGATCTAGCAACGGGGCAACGGCACGAAGGCCGGACAGGGTCGGTGTAAAAGGGAAGTGGCGAGGCTTGTTGCTACATGTTCTGGCTTCTCTCAGTCAGCTGATGGAAGCTTCTGGCCGGCTATGGCTTGCTATTGGCTAGTTGCGGCTAGCCGTGGCCTGCTGCTTGCTGGCCATGGCTGGCCGGGTGGGGCTGTGGCTGTGGCTGGCCGGAAGGGGCTTTGGCTGGCCGAAGGCTGGCGGGAGGTGGCGGAGCATGGCTGGGTTTCCAACAAGGCATGGAATCATAGCACGAAGGCCGATGTCAAATGGCAAGGTGTACGCGACGGCGATGACCCGTCATGGTTGATTAGCTACAACACGCGGGAACGTCGTCGAGACGTCAGGCGTCCCGGGTGCACGCGACGGAGATGCTCAGTCATTGGTTGTTCCAAGCGTTCATGGTCCGTCTTCCGGTTGGCTGGGTTTAGTCCGGTGTATGTGAGTGCTTCGTGTTCTTCCTGAGCCGGTAGTGGCTCTGCCGATGCGCTCCCTCGGTGGGACGCGGTGGCGCACATGGTGGGTCTGAGAAGGGTGGCGGTGCTCACTTTGGTGCTGATGAAGATAGGATGGTGGCGCAGCGAGGAGTTGATGCCGTGCAGGGTGATCGTCGTGCCGTGCCGTGCCGATCCATGACGGTGGCATCGGCTCGTCTCAGGTGGCGGATCTGCTCGACATGGCGAGGAGCGGGGCACTGAGCGGCATCGGGTTTGCGGTCACCATGGATGGGGACGTCGTCGTGACTTATGGATAGGGGTCGTGGCCGGTTGGTGTGGCTTGCCGTTTTCCTGCGCAATGAAGCAAGCGGCACGAAGGCCGGTTTCAGCAACATCACAGCAAGGAGGGAAAAAGGTAGTGCCTCTGTTCCACGGTGCTCACCGGCAGAGGAACGAACTCCAGGATGGAAGAAGCCGAGGCCGGACTTGCGATTGGCGTCGTAGCTAGCAGCTGCTTCCTGGAATGGCGCTCTGCAGCTTGGTGTGGAGAAGGCGCCCGGTCGTCCTGGCGGCGCTGCTTGGCGAGGTCATGGAGGCGTGTTTGGCCAGGGATCGGTGGCAGTGCGATGTCGTAGCCAGGGAGCTCGGTTGGTGGCGTTCGGGGCAGAGGACGACGAGGGCGAGGCCGTCGAGGTGGTGGCGCTGCGTTCCAGCATGGTCACCGCCACGGCCGTGCAGCGGCTTCAACGGGGTCGGGGTGGACGGCGTCACGGCTCGAGAACGGCGGTTGGCGCAGCTGTTGTCGAGGATGGGCCGATGACGACGTGGTGCTGCGTACGGCGAGGATGAGCTCGACGCAGCGTGGTGAGGTCCCGGGGCGACGTCGAGGTGGCGCGTCCACGGCCACGGTGAAGCGGGGGTCACTGCGTCTTGGGGGAGGAAACGAGCTTGCCGACGCGAAGCTCGCGATGGTGTGCGGCAGTGGCCCCGCTCGGTGCAGCAGCGGCTGTGGTAGCATAGCGAGGGTGCGAGTGGTGGTGCGGCATGGGCAAGGAGGAGAGAGTGGCGGCGGCTCCGCGAGGAAGAAGAACAGGAGCATGAAGCGGCGGCTTCGGTTTCTTATAGGCGTGCGGCTAGGGCTTCTAGGGGCCTCCGGTCATCCTCGGCGTCCGTGCCCACAAGGGGACACGCGGCGCGCATCTATCGGAGGAGGCAGGTCGGGGCGCGTGCGCGCGTCTTCGACTTGGCGCTGGCGGCGGCGGCCGGCCAGGGAGCGGGCGTGGTCACCCTAGGGTTTGGGGTACGGCGGCGGCTTGGGCCAGCTGGGCTGCGCGGCTGCTAGATGGTCGCAGTGCGTGCGTGGGCCGGTTGGGTGGTGCTGGACCAACGGATGGATCAGGCACGAGCGCGGCTTTCAGGGCTACGGTGTTGGTAGGCCGGATGGAGGGAGCTGTCGGCGCGCTGGGCCAGAGGGGGTGCTCGCGGGTTGCACAGATGGGAGAGGGGCGCTGGTCTGGTTTGGGTGAAGGGAGAGAGGGTGCCAGGCCCAAGTAGAGAGGAGGCTATGGAGAGAAAAGGGTGCTTTCCTTTTTATTATTTGATGAGCTCGAGGAAAGTCGAGGAACACGAGGGAGAGAGTTTGAAATAGATTCGAATAGAAAAATGAGATGAACCTAATGAGAAGATTTGATAAGGGATCATAAAATAATTTAAGGAAAATTAGAAATGGATTCGAGGGGAATTCGCTATGAGTTTGTGCTTTCCGAAACAAGACCCAAAACTAACTCTCGACGCGAGCACACATCTACAACCAATTCTTATATATGAATGTAACGAACTGTTAGTGGGTTAGTCTCGTCTCAACCTAGATTCTACATGCTTCACGTAATTACAAGAAAATTTTTAGAAAGATCGTATTTTTGGTTGTCGGAAAAACCCAGGATTGTTACAGGCTGTTTTTGGAGTTACATTCCTATAGTGGCTCGGAGGTGAACCTATATATGCTCATTTGTCTAAATATATATAAAAGGATAAGAAAGTGACAGGAAGCTACTTAGGGTTAGCATTTTTGGGCACACCTTAATATGATCTTTGAGTATCCCCTTCCTATGGTATTGGTTTACCCTAATGCATACTTTACTGCAAAGTTTCTATTACAAATATATTTATGCATCTCTTAATGGCATACTTTGTTCTGTAAGGTTGACAAAGCGGCATCCTTTTCGGAGGTAGTTAGTGCCATCCTTCAAATAGTGTCACTTGCAAATTAAACGGCTTCGATTAGGACCAGGAGTTGTTGAGCCAGTGCTTAACTGACTCAGTTTTCACAACTTTCTTTGATGTATGAGATGATCGCTCTGTTCGCTTGAACTTACCAGGCAGCATCAGCTAGTCATTCAGCAGTGTTTTTCCTCTCAAAACAATCAGCCAGCCAACCGTACAATCCAGCCAGCCGAACGGAGTGGATATGTTTGGTGTCTCTAATTCCTACAATATGATGTAGCCCAAGCGGTATTGTGCCCAGTTCATGGCACTGACAAGGAACTATGGACACTAAAAATGTTCCATTGATTAGCATAATGTTCCATAGATTAGCAAGGTTCATTAGATTGCTAGTACAGTATTTTTTAAAATTATTATCCAAAACCTTTTTTTTCTGGACGACTGGACCATTCCCTCTGCACATCAGAACCTTATTCCTGCAATTAATTGGCTTCCATCAAATTGACAATGCTTTTTGTTAGAAAGAATTTTTTTTATCACAGATCCAGGTGTTGTTTAATTTTGACACTACTCAACTTTCTCCTTCCTATCCTGGTTGCATTTGATAAATATTATACCAGAAAGTCCTAACATGATTCTTCTTGTAGGCACAATCTCCATCAGGCTGCATTTGGGATGAACCCACAAAGCTGGAATACCGATGAACTCATTTTGAAATACCTCCAATAAGTAGAAATCATTGACATCAAAGGGACTGATCATGAAGTTACTTTTCTAAAACGACTTCTCATCTCGGTGACAGTTTAGAAAAACTGAGTACAACTTTCGATTATTCGGTCAATAAAAGCAAGGCGAGGGAGTTGCACCTGACATTTTTTTTCGTGATCGGCCATTCACTCATATTTCGAGTTGTACCTGACGTTATGAAGCTTCTCTAGGCCAGAAACACGCTTGGAATTTTACACGCATCGTTGCACCATACTAATAGTTAAGACCTTGGTGCTGGGCGTGATTGCCTATTAGTCAATGCTGTGAAACATCGGCTATTATTTGGTGCCTTGTAAATATTAACTGCGCTACTTGTAGCCTGTAACTGAAATCCTCTGAACATTGTGGACTATTATGTGTTTCAGCCTTTCAGGGATCAAATTGTTGCATATGCTTATGAAGTTGTGTTATAATGCTGTCAGCCTATCACTCCATACTGCAGGTGTAGGCTATTACATGTGCTCGATGCAGTGCTTCGTGCTTGTATTTGATTTCATTTATGTTAGCCTGTTCGGTTGTGCATGCTGCAGCAGAGCAGCAAGCTTTCTCAGGTAGGCCCGTTTGAAGTGTATATATCCCAAGTTCCTAACAATTCTTTGCCGAAGTGCTGAAATGTTTACAAAATTCATTGGACATCCGTTCCAAGTTCCCAACAATTCTTTGCTGAAGTCCTTTTCAATTCAATTCTACAAATATAAATTTTATGTTTTAGAACAAAATGATTTAAAATTTTATGTCTGGTTTTTTTACTTCGTCAGGTTTTATTAAATCTTGTAATAAACCATATGTTTTTCTATAACTAGAGGCAGTATTTATTTTTGCATGCAAAGGACGAATCAGACTTTTGCTGGTGCAATGTGATGGAATTCCCTTCCTCATTTATAAAACAGGTTTCTGATTTCTGAACCTGTCAACTTTTAAAATTGTTTGTTGTTACACATGAATGGTTTTGATGGTGGCTTTTGTTGACAATGTGATGCCATGTCGGTTGTCCTAGGAGGCGCCATGTTATCCACGTGGGGATGCAAATCGGACTAGGATGAAAGTTTAGAGAAGTAAATCAGACCAAAAATATTTTTCTAAAAACATTACCTAAAATATTTTTTTTCAAAATTATCCATATATTTTACATGAAAAATAATGTAACTAAAAATAACAAATCTGGTTTAGTCTTAGAGAAATTATAGAAATTTTGTTTTAGCTTGGAAAATTATAAGAAGTTTTAGATATTTTTTTTCTAAAATCATGCTCTAGTGCCTACTTGAATTTATTTGAAAAATGAATATGTCCCGCGAGCCCAGCGCATCCGGTGGCCTCAGGGCTTGCAAGCCTTGCCCTGGCCCACCAACCAGACCCCTACTGAAAGTCTTGGGACGCGCATTTCCAGCCCAATAATTAGGGATAAAAACGTATGGATATTTTTCGACCATATTTGAGATCGAATCCGTTTAGAAAAGTTTTTATTTGTCCGTGTCCGAGTCCGGATATTTAACATACGATACCGTATTCATATCTCGCATATTTATGATGTTGATATCCAATCGTATCCTATCCGACATAGCTGATACTATCCGTATTTAAATCTTAATCCGGATAGAAATATGAAAATAAAGATAATATCAGTGTCCATATCCTACCAACCCCTCCTTCTTCCCCTTACGGCCTCAACTGGTCTCCAGGTCCTCCGTCAGCAGCGCCATGGACGGCCCCAAGAGCAAAGGGACCAAGTCGGCGGCAGCCGACGGATTCCCCGACGACCTGCTCGTCGAGATCCTTTCCCGCCTCCACGCCAAGCCGCTTTTCCGGCTCAAGTGCGTCTGCAAAAGCTGGTGCGACCTCATCGCCGATCGCCTCGGCTGCAGTAAGTTCCCCCAAACCCTAGAGGGTTTCTTCGTCTTCGGCCGCGATGGCGTGAATAAGGGTTGGCGTTTCATCAACCTGTCGGGGCAATCCGTGCCTCTCGTCGATGCCTCGTTCTCCTTCCTCAAGCAGCTGACTGGGATCGCGGCAGATATCAAACTCCTGAGCGCCCACAATGGGCTCCTCCTCTTTGTGCGCTTCTTGGATCGCGGCAGATATGACTACTTCGTGTGCAACCCTGCCACTGAACAATGGATGCACGTGCCCGGACCTTTCTCTATGACTATGTTATTTAGTAAGTGAGAGTAGTGTAGTCAAGAACCTCCTGATTTTCGACCGATCTGTCTCCTCGCACTTTCGCCTGCTCCAATTCTGGCACAACGACCGAATCAGTTCAATCAGAAGTGTGCTCGTCTTCTCATCTGAAACTGGTGTCTGGAGACATCGTGCTAGTACTCTAGAATGGAGTGAACAAAGAGAATGGGGGAGAACCGGAAGCATTTACCGAGGTAGGAATACCATCTAAGTTGAAGTTGGGCTGTGCGTATGTGAATGGCATGCTCCATGTTCCAGTCTATCGGCCCCAGTTGACATCACTTTCACACACAAAGAATATTCAGAATCAGATAGCTGTGGTGGATAAGCAAGGGAAGAAAATCATGGCGATCCAATGGCCAGTGCCATGGACACCTGCATTGCATCACTGCACATAAAAAACAAGACTATGATGCAGGGCTGTGGGTCCTGAAGCAAAGCGTGAGTTGTTCACGGCTGTGTGGAGAAATGAGTTGTGGAGTGGATGACTTAGATGTGATCGCCATTCACCCAGATCGCAATTTGATTTTCTTCGTGAACCGCTGCAACTGGAAACTGATGTCATATGACATGGATAGTGAGGAAGTGCGTGATCTCTGCAATCTAGGGCATTGGTGTGGTCTGATTATCCCGTATCTACCCTATTTCGCGGATGTGCCCGTGCTCAGTGGCAGAGCTCCAACTGATTATTTGGAGGTGCTACCAAAAACAGTGTAGAGAGATTAGCAATGTTTTAATCAAATTAATCACTGTTGGTGCTTGCTAGTAGGTATTGATATGAAACGGTTGCTTGTGACATACTCCTTACTGGGATGTTCAATTTGAATTAGGGGGTGTATTTCTCTGGTGCTTGTATGTATTCCTTAGTGTACGTGCTTTTGGTCCAATTAATACTGCAAGGAAGCAATTAATTGACTCGGGGCAAGTTATCGTGTACGCGGTTGCCTAATTGCACCGCTTTTGATGTTTGCTATTCAAATTATCAGTTTTAATATTCTACTCTTTGTGATTCTAGAATGGTAATCATCTTATAAGTGATCAATGAGCACTAGATTCTGTTTCCATGGTGTATCTTTCGTATGCTGTGTACAGTGCATATATCGGATGGTTTCGACTGAATGCTCCATTACATTAAGCCCAAAAACTGCCTTATATTATGGTGTCGCGCTTACATGATATTCTTATTGTTTTCAGACCATTGCTTTAATCTATGCTGGGGGAATAGTAATTTTAACCTTGCAGTTGTAGCATGCGCAGCCTATAGTAGACTTTTGGCCTGATAGAGGCGCAGAGATTGCTTTTTACATGCAAAATATTTTTATTTATTTTAGGAGTGCTGTGAAGGCACGTTACATTAAGCAAGACAATGTTTCTTTGTCTGAACTCTGCAGTTTGATACGGTGTTTCATCTCAAATTCTAGCTAGTGCTAAAAGATTTCTAGTTTGTTGCTGCAAGCCTGCGAAATGAAGGGGCCGGGGAACCCATAAACATACACTAGCAATGATTCCTCATATAATTCAAAGAAATCTTCCCTCCCATCTTGTTCGATTTGATAGCCTCTTTTGGATGAAGCAACATTTGGGTACTACTACCATTTTTCTTTGCAATATATTTTTGGCATACAGCAATTTATTCTGGAACGGTACGTCTTTCGCTTTTTAACTGAACAAAGCTGTTGGCCGTTCATGTTTTTACCTGAGGAATAACCTGATTGCTAAAAGGTTAGAATAACTATGACCTTTTGGCACCATTTGGCACATTAAGAACCTTTTGCGTTGTGCACAAGCTTAACACTCAAATTTGGTGACTGACTGACTGCCAGTTGTGCTACTGGTGCACTGGAGTTATAAATTAGCATTTTAGAGCATCTCTAGTAGTACTATATAAAACAAGCTATCTATTTATCTCTTTAGGTAACCACCTATTTTCATACCCATATTTTTCTCTCAACTACAGGGCTACCTAAAACAGGCTACCCAAACTCATTCTAATAGAGCCCACATGTCATTCTCTCTTCCATCTTCTTCAACACATCCGATGGCGCCGGAAGGGGAGCAATGGAGCAAGGGAGGTGTCGTTCACCAAAGGGCCGCCGCATCTAGTGCCCTAATTGGCCGGTGGAGGTGCAGCCACTGTTGTGGAGGCTGGATTCGCCCCCATCGATCGGAGCAGAGAACCAGGGAGCAAGAGAGTATGGCAGAGCCGTTCGTCAGCGGAAGAACAAGGATGGCTTTCGACGATGAGCTCGGGGGCC
Organism: Eremochloa ophiuroides; assembly: GCA_038502445.1. Taxonomy (NCBI): domain Eukaryota; kingdom Viridiplantae; phylum Streptophyta; class Magnoliopsida; order Poales; family Poaceae; genus Eremochloa; species Eremochloa ophiuroides. Next base: position 15,110,706 of record JAHLJS010000001.1, on the reverse strand, counting down.
GCCTGATCCCGTCTTGCTGGACCCTTCTTCTTTGCGAGGATGACCGTCGCGCCCTTCATCTTGTGGCCACACAAGCTAGGTAGTGTAAAAATTTATCTAGGACAAAGAGTAGCGCCGACTTGGTACTAATGACGCTTCAGCACTTCAATATAGTTGATCAGCATCCATCAATTATAATAGATAACGAGAGCTTCTACAAGCTAATAAACACCAAATGGGTCCAACAAAATATAAATAATTTAAAACTAGACATCATAAGATAGAGCATGACCTTATTATGAGAAAAAAAAAATCAGAAACTAGTTTCATATTCCCCCCTAGCCTCAAACAAAATTTGTCTGGATTTTATTTCTACATTTTACGATTTTTAACTGTATTTGGATAACTTTGGAAAAAAATTATTAAATTTTAGATATGTTTTTAGAAAATCAATGTTGTGAAATTTGCCTATTTAAAACTGCTAAAAAACCGATGCCTTTATAGATCGGTTTTATTAAAAGTTAAGGGACAAAAATATCGGTTTTATTAAAAGTTAAAAGTCCGTGCCTCTCGTTGATGCCTCGTTCTCCTTCCTCAAGCAGCTGCCTGGGACTACTAAGCAAATCAGGCTCTTGAGCGCCTACAATGGGCTCCTCCTCTTTGTGCGCTTCTTACATCGCGACAGATGCGAGTACATCGTGTGCAACCCTGCCACTGAACAATGGATGTGCATGCCCTCCCCTGGCACTGGACGTCCGCGGAGAAATGAAGATGTCCACAACTTTCTGATTTTTGACCCGGTTGTCTCCTCGCACTTTCACCTGCTCCACTTCTGGCACTGGGGCGGCGGTTCAGGGGCATTGCATATTGTGCACGTCTTCTCATCTGAAACTGGGGTCTGGAGAGATAGTACTAGAGAATGGAGAGAACGGAGAGAACAGCTAGCATTTGGCGAAGTACAGTTTGGCTGGGCGTATGTTAAAGGCATGCTGCATGTTCCTGTCTATCGGCACCAGCCGACGCCATTTTCACACACAAAGGATATTCAGATTGCTGTGGTGGATATGCAAGGGAAGAAAATCAAGGCGATCCACTGCCCTCCAGACATGAATGAATTTGCTGCTGCTGCTGCTTTTATTGGTCAATCCCGAGGACGCCTGCACTGCATCACTGCACATAAACAACAAGAAGGCCATCTCGTTCACATCACTGGACTATCGATTTGGGTCCTCGAGGACTATGATGCAGGGCAGTGGGTCCTGAAGCAAAGCGTGAGTTGTTCACAGCTGTTTGGAGAAATGAGTTGTGGAGTCAGTGACTTAGATGTGATCAGTGGCGGAGAGGTAGAGCAAATCCGAGAGGGGTGCGCTCCTTCAGTGGGTGCGAAGATTTTTTACGTACGGGTGCGATTATAGTGAAAATTTGTCACTAATCACTGTAAATTCGACTTTTCTCTGGGTGCAACCGCAGCCAATGTCATCAATATAGATCCGCCCATGGATGTGATCGCCATTCACCCAGATCGTAGTTTGATTTTCTTCGTGCAGCGCCGCAACTGCAAACTGATGTCATATTTCATGGACAGTGAGGAAGTGTGTGATCTCTGCACTCTAGGACATGGCTGTGGGCTGATTGTCCCCTACGTACCCTATTTCGCGGATCTGCCCGTACTCAGTAGCAGAGCTTCAGCTGATTTTCTGGAGGGGCAACGTGCAAAGTGCAATAGTGTAAAGAGATTAGCAATGTTTTAATCAAATTAATCGCTGTTGGTGCTTGCTATTAGGTTGTAGGTACTGATGAAACAGTTGCTTGTGGCATACTCCTTGCTGGGATAGGAAGGTGCATTTCTCTGGTGCTTGGATGTATTCCTGAGTGTGCTTTTGGTCCAATTAATACTGCAAGGATGGAATTGAGACTCGGGGCAAGTTATCGTGTACGCAGTTGCCTTATTGCACACTGCTTCTGACTGTTTAGTATTTAAATTATCAGTTTTAATATTCTACTCTTTGGGTTTCTAGAATGATAATCATCTTATCCCCTAGTGAGTGATCAATGGCTGCTAGATTTTGTTTCCACGGTGTATCTTTCATATGCTGTGGATTGTGCATATATCATAATGGTTTCGGCTGAAAGCTCCATTACATTAAGCTCAAAAGCTGCCTGGTGGTGTCTCTTGCATGATATTCTTAGTATTTTTAGACCATTGCTTTATTCTGTGCTGAGAGAATAGTAATTTGAACTTTACACTCGTAGCAGCCTAGTAGACTTTTGGCCTGATGAGGCGCAGAGATTGCTTTTTACATGCAAATTATTTTTATTTATTTTAAGAGTGTCAGAAGGCACATTACATTTTGCAAGACAATGTTTCTTTGTCTGCACTCTGCAGTTTGATATTTGATCTCACTTTGAAGGTGTTTTATCTCAAATTCCTGTTCTAAAAGATTTCTAGTTTGTTGCAGTAAAATGAAGAGAGAATGATACTGGCTTTCCCATATACACTTGCAATGATTCCTTCTATAAATCCAAGAAATCTTCCCTCCCATCTTGTCCTATTTGATAACCAGTTTTGTATGATGCAACATTTGGGTACTACCATTTTTCTTTGCAATATATTTATGGCATACAACATTTTATTCTGGAAGATACACCTTTCGCTTTTTCTGAAGAAATCTGCTGGCAGTTCCTGTTTTCACCTGAGAATTAACCTGATTGCTCAAAAGTTAGAATAAATATGACCTTTTGACACCATTTCGCACATTAAGTTCCTATTGCGCGGTGCGCGAGATTAATGTTTGAATTTGGTTATTACCAGTGGTGCACTGAAGTTATAAATTTAGCATTTTTAGCTTCGTCTTGGTTAGCCTCAATTTAGATTGATTGCATTACCAAACGATTTCTAACTTGACTCAGCTCCATATAAAGTGGCAAATGGAGTCATAATCTAATTTTCTTCAATATAATATAAACAAGAATTGGTCAATTTCCATTCAACTCGATGAGTATATGGAGCAGTTGGTTTGTGCTGCATGAATCACACTTTGGATAATATATATATATTTTGAAGGACATAGCTAGTACCTTATTCGTATTTGTATAGTATTATTTACAGCTTGAGATTCATGTTTGAAGGGAATTTAGCAGTCTTGTCTTTTTTTTTTTTCCGTCGTGGTCTGCATGAAGATGATCAGTTCATGTTACACATTCCAGGTTTTTTTTTTTTTTGGGTGAAACATTCCAGTTTGCTTCTGCTGATTGGCTGGTCATTCAGGTTTCTACTGCCACGGAAATGAGGCAGAGTGTTCCCTCTCTTCGCTAGCTGTGTATCCTCTGTTATTTGGTTTCAATTAATACTGGAAGGCGACTGAGATGTGCATTTACGGCTTTATTTATATCAGTTATCAAATGAATTCGGTTTCTCAACCCATTATTATTTTATGGTTTGTGTCGATATGTCATGCTACTCTCTAGTGTTTGAGAACTATAAATGTACTTGGGAATTTTTTTTTTTTTACCGGACTTACTTTGACTACAAGCCATTGGTTTTACTAATTGTTATTAGTTGGTGATCGGTATTTTTTTCGGGGCTTTGGCGTTTCTACTCCTCGGTTTTAAGCGAAATGGTGATTTTACATCTGTTTTTTTAACTTTGTGATTTTACCCCTGCTATTTTAAAACGAAGAGAGAATCTACCCCTGATCTGTTAAGTCCATCTAACAGTGTTAAAAATGACAATTTTGTCTATGCGTTTTTACCTTTGTTTTATTATGATATTTGTGTTTTTACCTCTATTTTAAATTAACAAGATGACATTTTATGTATAGACTTTTCTTATAAAATTTCAACAGTATTTCAGCTTACATCCATGTAATCAAATTTAATATCACACATCATATGACATCAAACATAGAGGTCTAAATAAGATGGTGATGATGCACAACCAAACCATATTTTATTCCTCCAACAATACACTGTACATAGAACACACAAATAACTTGATAGTCACATGAGCTTTGGTAGTCACATGATTCCTCAACCACACACAATTCGCACCATCACAACATCACAAGTTCTCCGTCATACCTGACACCAGGTGTGTGGATAGCTCCTTATTTACTCACACACACAAATATTGACGTATATACGTTCAGGCTTACAGGGTGACGAACTGAAGATGACAAGCATGCACGCAACGCAAATCACTTCTCCATCAGCAGCTGCAAGGGTTGCACTTGCACCCGAAGCCGCAGCTGCAGTCATGGCCGGCCTCGCCGGACACGGCAGCCTTCTGAACCCGATCAAATTTCAGGCATGGAATAGACACATGCACAATTCAGGCTTTGAGGTTGGCATCGATGGCCTACAGTCGGGGGTCGGTCGGGGAAGCTACGACGGCCGCGCGAAGCAGGCACCCGCGTGCTCGCCTGCAGGCCGGGGCCGGTCAGGGGAGGCGCGACGGCCGCGTGAGGAGCCGGCCGGGGAAGCTGCGACGGCCGCGCGAGCAGGTCACCCGCGTGCTCGCCTGTAGGCCGGGGCCAATCGGGAAGGCGCGACGGCCGTGTGAGGATGCGCCCTGCGAGCTCGTCTGCAGGCTGGGGCCGGCAGAGGGAGGCGCACGCGTGCTCGCCTGCACGCCGGGGCCGGCCACGGGAGCCGCCCGCCCGTTTGCCTGGCAGCAGCGCAAGCCACACGCCCACTCGCCTGCTGGCCGCGGGAGCCGCCCGGCTGCAGGGAAGGAGGAAGGAAGGGAGGGAGGGGAGGGGAGGGGAGGAGGGAGGGAGGAGATCCGGCAGGAGGTGCGCCGTCGCCGGCAAAGCTGCCATGAAAACCCTAGCCGCCGCCGTGTGTCTACCTGCGCGTGAGCGAGCGATCTTCCTGTATGACTGAGAGGACGAGGGTATGTCTGTCTTTTTGGTGTGGGTGTATTCTCTTTTCTCTTTTTTTTCGTTATTTAATCCATTAGTTCCTGACGGTGTTAGAAAGGAAGGGGTAAACGGGAGCTTCATCCGAAAAAAATGAGGGCAAAATCACAAAGTTAAAAAATGAGTAAAATCACCATTGGCCTCTAGAATATGGATAGAAACACCAAATTCTCTTTTTTTTCTAAATACTAGTCTTCCTAGTTGATGCTGATTTCATGACAATTGTATACTCCTGATATAGGAATACTAGTTCGGAAGTCGGATTTATTTCAGCTGCATCCTGAAAACTCTGAACGAGCCCTTGTCCAAACTCCAAACAGTGGAACTACATATGCACTCCATACTGAACAATAATATTTAGAACATCCTATCTGGTTACAACAATGTTTGTTGTCCTCGGAAAAAAGGTCATTGATGTAATGATGTTGTAAATCTGTATTTATGGTTTGACCAAATATTTTCCTAATCCTAAATGACATTATCAGTTGGGCAGGCAGGTCCGGTCGGACGTCCGGACGGAAAGGTTCGTCCGGACGCCCGCCCACCACCAGCGCGCCCGCCTATCCGGTAAATACTGTATTGCTTGATTTTAAAGTTAAAAAAAAATCTATAGCTTCTAAACTAAATATCCTAAATTAAAATCTGATTGCACTACTTATATTTCTTACAATAAATACTTCAAAATAAGATCCCACGTAAATATATTTTGATATTTTTTTAATCTATACAACATTTCGATATATTTTTACAACATTTATACGAAACACATGTAACATACTTCTGAAACTACTGAAACACTGGGATATGTACTTTTACAACATGCATGTTTTCACCCTTTCTTCTAAGACGACGCAAAGTTAAGGAAGGGAACGACCAGTTTCAGCCAACCGGCGATCGAGGAGATAGATAACGGCTAATGGAAAGTTACGCCGGCCGAAGCTAGATTGGGTGCCGGAGTTGCCAAGGATGGGGATTGCCGCTATGAAGCATAGAATTAGGCAAGAAATACGAGCACGCGGGTAGATGATAGTTGTAGGAAGATACGAGGTCGCGCCAGATGGGACGGAGGAGGATCGCGGCTGGTGGCCGGACCTCCCGATCCGGTCGATGGATATGAAACATGCATCCTGAAACATTAACTGCAACACCAGATTTACTTTTAAAAAATTCATATGAAACACTTGCAATATATGTATTCAAATACTAGAACACTCAAATCATACGTATGAAACATTTGAAAAAAAACACCTAAAAATACTTGAAAATTGTTTACAAAGATACGCAACATTCAGATAAAACAGTTACAATAATACATATGACAGCATATGCAACATTCAGACGAAACACTTGCAAACATTTATATGAAAAACAAGATGCAACATTAGAAATATACACTTAAAACATACTTAAAAAATAAAACATTTTGAACAACGCTTGCAACATCGTTAATCCACTTTTACCAATATAGAGAGTATATGTAAAAAAATAAAAAATGTAAATGTAAAAAAATATGGAAAAAGGAAGCAAAAAGAAAAAGAAACGAAAAAACGAAACGAAAAAAAAAAGCCCGCGGGGGCGGGCAGGCACGCGGACCGTGCGCTCGGAGTCACTGCGCGTCCGGCGCGGCCGGACGTCTGGTGGGTATCATTCCCGTTATCAGTTATACATTGATTTCGTTTAATGTAATAAATAACTTTTTTTTTGAGCATTCATGTAATAAATAACTGCAGTACTACACTCCTGTCTCCTGCCTTCTTCGCTTTCCATTTCGGCCTGATGCTGATGGGCCTCACTACGCGCTTGTGTTGGGCTGGGCCCATCCTAATCGAGTCCTCTCAACACACACACACACACACACAAACACACAAAAAAAACTCGTACGCTCAAAGTCCATGGGCTGAATCAGCCCCGCTACGTGTTCTAACAGCACAACTGCCTTTTCGTCGGTCTAGCTCTCTCATCCTGGAGACACACCGACACAGGTCACCCATGGCCGGCCGCCGCCGCCGCCGCCGAGGGCATCCCCGACAAGCACGGCCGCCTCCGCTTCCTTCCCCAGGAGAGCCCCCGCTGGAATCCAACGCTCTCAGGTCCGTACGCGTTCCTTACCCTAACCCTCGCTCCATGCCTCTTCTTTGTTTCCCTTTGGTTTAAGTTTCGTTGGGTAGATGTGGAGACAGATTGAAGCAGCCAGCAGATAGGGAAGGGACTAGAGAGCCTATATATCCTGCGTCAAGCAATAGTCACTCGTGTGTCGTGCCCTCATGTTGGTTACTTGGTTTGGTGCGCTATTCGGACATGGACTCGTTAATGGGTGCCTAAAATGCTCGTGCTCACTGAAACAAGAGTTTTCTTGCTTGTTGTTTGTTGCGGACTACTAGAGCGTGTCAATTGTATTACCCTGGAAGATACTATGTTGATGTGGCCTCCGAGGTTGCTTAACGTGTCTTGTATACCTAGGTTACTGCATTCTCGCCTCTCCTAAGACATCCCTACCGGATTTCAGATAAATCAGTGCCTTGTAGGACCTTCAGTACATCATGTGCTTCTCTTTCGTGATAGCACAGGGATCCAGGAAGATCTCAGATCTTAGCTGGAACTAATTGCATGGTTTTTTTCTGAGATCTTAGCGAGGGCCAAAGGTGCATTTCAGCTGCTCTTTGTACCAGTTTGCCCCTGAATAGCCTAAACTATCCGAATAATAATGGAAACTTTTTTTTCCTTTTTCTAAATTAACTTAAATCTCTCATTGCTTGATGAGTTGATGTTTTCATCTTTGGGGTACCTGATTCAAAGTATTGTCCCAATCATGAGATGGAAAAAGATACATGGATTCCTTCAGGCTACTAAGAAATATATCTATGCTGATGTGCGAGCTGTAGGTGGTATCGTACTTTGCTCTGATTGATGTTTGGCATGCTTATGTATACATCCTATTCTGGAGTTTAATGAAATGGATCTTCCTTGTCTGCCTTGGTCTGTAGCATGAGCAATTTGCATTTTAAACATTTTTATTTGTCATGTTCATCACATTAATCCATCACTGAATTTGCTGTGTTTGACAGGGAAGTTGCCGTCGCAGAAAGCCCCTCCAGAAAAACTTGCATCAACTTAAGTTGTACCACCTCTTCCGCACCTAGCCCTGAATTTGCTGTGTTTAACAGGGAAGTTGCCATTGCAGAAAGCCCCTCCAAGAAAACCTGCCACGCTCTAAGATCTACCCCCTCTTCCGCACCTGGCCCTGATATTTGGGCAGATCTCCTGGACAGCCTGCTTCTCCAAATAATTGTCCTCGTTAGCTCATTCCATGACCTCCTTGCTTTCATTGGCACCTGCCGCTCTTGGCGCACTGTGCTCTCTTCACTTCCACCTGTATTTACCTTCAACATCCCTCCTCTGCACCTTCGGCCAGGTGGTTATGATTCTCATCCCCATAGAAGGTACATCAAGCACACCATTTTATCTAATATCAATTGGCAGCTCGTTGATCCTGCCAAGCATACCTCCTCCCTTAGCTGTTCAGCACCCCAAGACCTTCAGGTCCACATGCGGTATTTGGGCTGCTCATATGGTTATCTTATCTTCTCCAATTTGGAGCAATGCCTCCTTGTCAATGCGTACAGTGGTGCTACCGTGCGGCCTCCCAAGCTCAAATTCACCGACAACCGCAATGTCTACCTTGGAGCCCTTGTAGCTCCAATCAATTTATCTAGTTCTTGTCTCCTCTTTTGCTCAAGATCATCCATATTTCAGTGGCAGGTTGGATCAAACTTTTGGTCTGAACACACTTTGGGTGTCGAATGCATTGTTCAACAAATTTTGTCCTTCAAAGGTGAGATATTTGCCATTGACTTCCTTGAGAGGCTCTACAGAATACATTTGGAACCTCAGCTGAGCATGCAGGAAGTAGCAGTTCTCTGGGATGTGGACATGTATCTAGGCCTGTGTAATGCACCATGGTTGGTGGTCTGTGGTGACATGCTTCTCTTGGTTTACTTCTCAGTAAGCATCGATCCTTTTTCCGGATTCTCTGGAATCTTTAATGTATTTCGCCTCGACTTTCAAATGGAACCAGCTAAGTGGGTAAAAGTCGATGACTTGGGAGATAATGCCCTCTTTGTTAGTATTGATGGGAGGTATCCAACATTTTCTTGCATGTGTCCCGAGAGATGGGGTGGGAAAAGGAACTGTATTTACATTGCCAACCCGTCTGCAGATTCTAATGAACCTTGGAGTGTGGTAGAAGTTGGTCAGGTGGTGCTTGACCCAAAGTTGTGTGCTAACAGTGCAGAAAAGAATCGACCCCATGGCCAGTGGAGGCAATTGCAAAGCTTTTGGGTGCTTCCCAGTTTTGTTTATGGTGTTGGCCAGTGACCAATCAATGCTTGCCTTGGAGTTTTGGCTATTCACGATTCATGAACACCCATGTGTTAGCTCGTCCTGTGGCTTTGTTATTTCTTAACTTGGCATTCAATGCCCTGTACAAATAGTAGTTCAGATGTAGTTGATGTTGATCTCAAGATATATCTAACTACTATTTGGTAGGCGACTGTTTGCTAGAACAGAGCTTAAAGTTCATTGTAGATGCAGATTATGTAAAGTACTGTTGTGGAAGATGATTGTATTATATGGTTAGCCACAGACAATCTCTTCGTTGCAGCAATCTACGGTTCAGTTGAGCTTGGTGCTTCCAAACAATTGTGACTGTTGCCTTCAGGCATCTACCAGGAACTTGTTTGCTGTATGTTGGTTTGGATCCTGCTGTTAGCAATTCCTGTTAGATATTGATATGTTCGATGTGAGACTGAGTAATGTCTGTTCAGTTATGGTCCAATGCTTCTCTTGCTACGGTCCAAGAGCAGGTGGAGGCGTCGCTGTCTCTAAGACTCCTAGGAGGTTCAGCTAGCAAGTAGAACTCTTGTTTAGCTGAAAATCTGTGACCTCCAGAACTGACTCTGATTCAGGTTGCAGATTGAACGAGTGAAAGTCACCAAAATGGAACCCGTGATGCGGTTTGGTGTCTTCAGTTCACCTTGGCTGTGCATTGTGGTTCTGAATTTTGAATGTTAAATAAATACTGGAAATAGCAAAATGTAGCTGAGGCATTTTGATCGTTCGAACTTCGAACTTGTGACTGCATGGTCTGCAGCTTGACATCAATGTTGCTGAGGCGCTTTGATTGTTCGGTTGTACACTTTGGCTTCATTGTTGGTTTAATCGTTCTTGAGCTACTCCCTCCATCTTAAAATAAGTTACTTTTTTTACTTTTTAAATTTCATATTTTACCATTTGTCTTATTCAAAAATTTTATACAAATAATAAAATAAATAAATTATTAGTAAATTATCTCTAATGATGCACTAAGTTATAACAAAATAAATAATATTTGTAGAAAATTTTTGAATAAAACAAACAATCAAACGTGATAACTTAATTTGAGACAAAGGGAGTAGTGCAAAGATGTTTAGTCAAATTTTAGCTGTCAAAATTTTGAAAGTGAACGCAGGGCAAACTTATGATGTTTAACTGTTTTAACTTGTTTGTCAGACAACCATTGTATGTTTCTCAATTGTTCTACACAAACTAATGCAAGCAAATTGATGCACCCAAATTGCAAGTCTGATTTCCGAAATCAAGCAGCATTTTGCAAGCACCGCTGGAATCTCCTTCCACTCTCAATTCACAGATCTCCTAAACAGTTTCAACAACGACGACCACAAAAGAGCACAGAGACCGTGCCCTCTACAGACCTACTACAGATCTACTGAACATGAGCATTGTAACGGAAGACCACACTTAAGCCTTCTTGGGGGACTTGGCGGCGGCCTTCTTGGGCGACTTGGGCTCCTTGGACGCCGCAGCCTTCTCGGCGACCTTCTTGGGGAGGAGGACGGGGTTGATGTTGGGGAGGACGCCGCCGTGGGCGATGGTGACGCCGGCGAGCAGCTTGCCGAGCTCCTCGTCGTTGCGGATGGCCAGGAGCACGTGGCGCGGGATGATGCGGGTCTTCTTGTTGTCCCTGGCCGCGTTGCCGGCCAGCTCCAGCACCTCGGCGGCCAGGTACTCGAGCACGGCGGCGAGGTACACTGGGGCGCCCGTGCCAACGCGCTGCGCGTACCGCCCCTTCTTCAGGTACCGCCCGATGCGCCCCACGGGGAACTGCAGCCCGGCCTTCACGGACCGCGTCACCGCCTTCTTCCTCGGCCCCCCGCCGCCGGCCTTCCGCCCGCCCGCGCCCTTCTTCGCCTTCCCGCCGGCTCCGGCTCCGCTCACGTCCATGGCTGCCGCTGCTGCTGCTGAGCTCGAGGGGCTGTGGATGCGAGCGAGGGAGGAGAGCGTGTGATGACGAAGGGGATGCGCAGTGGGGTGTCCTTTAAAACCCCGCGGAAAGGGTGGGGTTGTGGGCCCGTCGATCCGCGTGCGAACGCGATGGACGGTCCGATCGGCGTGGGAATGGACGGTTGGATGGGGATCTGGGAGCACGATCCGTGGGAGGGGTTGCTGGGCCAATCAGGTGCGAGGAAGCAAAGCAGAGCGGGTATCGGTTTTTTTTTTCCTTGTGGAAAATGGCTTCTAGGAGTGTTGTTAGGTGATGTTTAGTTTTACTGTTGAAAAAAGGTACAATGTGGTTCCCTAACAATTATGTAGAGACCATAATAAAACTAGTTACCATATCAGGTTGTAATGACAATTATATAATAATAACACAAACACCGACATTAAGATCAACTAAGGAAAATGATATATAAAAAAACTATAGACCTTAACAAAATTGATATGACGAATGAGAGACCAATAATAACTAAAGAAATATCTACTCCACATAAAAACATGTCATAGATTTGTTTGACCCGCAGCTAGTGGTGAAAACAGTTGGATACCTATGGATACGAATATGGATAGCTACCCTGTTTGTCGGATTTAGATACTGATGATTCTAGTTGCGCCGGAAAGGATAGAAATAACTCAGGCTAGGGGGCATGCATCCCGAGCATTGTGCTTAAGGTAAAGAAATTCTCACTGAGTCTAAGAAAACAAAACCCTGACCCACTAGCACATAGGACCTCGTTACCTTATGAGTGGATTTGTGCCATATAAACATGTGTTGTGGGTAACACGATACAGACGATTTTTTTTTTTTTGCACGTGCCACACAAACCTGTGCTTACCTTGTGAGCTGGGTAGTGCCACACAACGTTAGGCTTCAGGGTCTAGCGTCTATTCAAAGGATAGGAAACACATGGATATGAACTTATATATTTTTGTGATACAAGTATTTGAAAGGTCCTAAATGGCTAGAGGGGGGATGAATAGCCTATAAAAATCTACAAACAACACTTAACAAGCCAATTAGTAACAATAGCAAGCTTTACAAAGCACTAACTCTAACCTACACTATGCAAGCCAGCTAGACAAGTATACTACACTATGATCACTAGTTCACACTCAAAAGCTATGTTACTACTATACACTACTCCTAAGTGAGCAACTAACTAACAAACTACACAAGAGATTAAGTACACAAATGTAAAGAGTAAAAGTGATTTCAATACCCCCAGTGTAGAGAAGAGATGAAGTCCAATATAACCAATCAATCACATACAAGAGAAATCCTCGGTAGAGAGATGACACATGATTTTTACCGAGGTTCACTTGCTTGCCGGCAAACTAGTCCTCGTTGTAGCGATACACCCACTTGGAGGTTTACGCGCTAATTGGCATCATACGCCAAACCCTTCTCAAGGGTGCCGCACAACCAACACAAGATGTAACACCCCTGGTGTTACTGCCACTAAAACCTGCCATGTCATCATGATTTCATGAAAATCATCTTGCATAAACTCATAATTACTGTATATTACTAAGACAATTTTTCATTTCCGCAAGTGAATGTGCTTAGGTACCATTGTGTGACTTTATGATTTTAATAATTGTTTGTGTGTATGCCTCTAAATCCAAATAGAAAATAAAAAGGAAAAACAATTAAAAAACCCTAATCGGACCCGAAACCCTAAATCAAAAACTAAATAGAATTAAGTGTTGGGCCTTAAACAAAAGTGGTAAATCTTTAAAAGTTTAGCAACTTCTATGTTGGGCAATTTTGAAGTTATTAAAAATAATTGCAAATAAAATCTTAATCTAGGTTTTAAAGTTTAAACTTGAAATACAAATAAAAAAAAGAAAAAGAACTAGTAGGAATCTGATGATGGTCTTTTAATAAAAGTTTTAGCCCAATCAAGATGAAACAACTTTCATTTTTGAAGATTTTGATGTTTACCAGTGAAAATTTGAATTAAAACCCAATTAGTGTTTGTTTATTCAAATTTAAAATGCCCTTTCAAGAACTATTAAGAATTTGGGCAAACACCTTTAATAAAAGTTGTAGGGCTTTTCAAGTTGAACAACTTTTATATGTGGGGATTTTGAACTTATGCGGTGAGATTTCAAATTAAACCCTAATTAGTGTTTTGAAATTCAAATTTGAATTGATATTTCAAAAATTATCAGGAATCTGACCAAACTCATTTAATGAAAGTTGTAAGGATTTACAAATAGAACGACTTTTATATTTGGAGATTTTTAAGTTATTAAGAAAACTTTTGAGAATTTGTCTGGATTAGAAATTAAATTCAAAATCCCTCTTTAACCCCTTTTTGAATTATTCAAAATCCGTTTGAAATTTGAAATTGGTTCAAAAACCAAAGTTGTGCAGAATTAAGAGTACTACAACTTTTGTATTTACGATTTTCTGAGTTCCCACACGAAATTTGGAGTAATTAATTAAAAACAGTAGAAAGGATAATGTCTGCTACAGTGGACGGACACAGGAGCTTGCCTCCTGCCTCTGTTAGCGAACAGAGCCTCGGTCCGACCGCGCGGCGACGCCATCCGGCGCTGCCGGCTACCTGTCGCCGGCCGTTTTGGAGTTGTGGGGGCCCGGAGGACTGTCGGTCCCTTGTTCCCCTTCCCTGGCTCGCCTATAAGGGCGATGAGCCGCTCCTTTGCCTCTTTCTCTCCCTCCCGGCCACCGGCGACCTTCCTCTGTCCATGGCCAAATTCGTCACCACTAAGCCATCTCTATCCAATCCACCGTGCTCGTGGGTTCATCACTTCCTGGCGCACCTCTTTGACCCATCCTTGAGGTTCCTAACACTTGGAGTGCACCGGAACGCCGTTGTCTTCCTCGCGGGCTGTCAGAGCGCCACCGCGAGCCTCTTCGTAGTAGCCAGCCATCTTGGGTGAGCTCTGACCCATGTCACCTTGTGTTTCAACTTCCATGTGGCCTCTGAGTGCTTATGCGCAAGTTGGTTTGGTGTTTGGCGCCCTAGGATCGCCAGAACAGAGTCTGGCCATCGAGCCCGAACCACCGGATCCGCCGCGGTCGTCAAGCTCGCTCCTCTGTGCCACCTCTGCTCCAGCCATCTACCGGTCTAGGACCGTGGTGAGCTTCTGGTTCCCCCTCAACCTTTCTCCTTAAATGCTACAACCCGCTTGTCGTCGGAATGGCTCAACCGCACCGTCGCGTCCGCCATGGACGAGCTCGAGCTCGTCGGAGGCGTGTTGCTTTTAGGCCCGGTGCACTAGGGTGTTCGTTAGGCCTAGGGGTTCGCGGTAGTGCGTTCGGTCGGGTCGTACGGGTCGCCGCCGGCGAGCTGCGCGACCGGCCGGCTTGGGCGCGCGCGCGGGAGCCCCCCTCCCTTGCGCGAGGAAGAAGAGAGGGAGGGAGTGAGCTGGGCCGCGAGTGGGCCGGTCCAGGACATGCAGGGGGCGCGGGCGAGCGCTCGGCCAGTGGGCCGGCCTGTTGGTTTGGGCCGACTCGGGCCGGTTTGCTGTTTTTCTTTTTCTAGGGAATTTATGAAGCATTTTCTAATTTCAATGTTTGGGAACAGTGCTGCAGTTTATTATTTTTGTATAGATTAGCTTACTGCAGGAAAAATCATGAAAATAATTACATAGATTCTTTACACAGTGTAGTATTTGATAAAAATATAAAACATGAAATTTTGGGTGTTGCCTGTATGTGGTAAAAATATGCCTTTTAATTAATAAATGGCACTTCTATGAATTATATAGCTTAAAATATTAATCCAAAAATCATGAAATTTATTTTGGTACTGTTTTAGGCTGAGAGCTAGCTATAGAAAAAGTTTGGGCCCATATGAAGATAATTTATTTATTTATTATTTTATGCTCCATTAATTGATTAATAAAATAAATAAGAAACCCTAATCTTTTTAGTTTTGGGTGACTTTGGAATTGGTTGAAGACCCTGGGTCATTCATTATAGTGATCCTCGGCACTTTAATTGTTGTGTTACAGTAGAAGTTGAACAAGTTGTGCAGCGGCTTTCTATGACCGTTAAAATGGTCAATAAAAATGAAATGCGAAGACACTCTTATGCCTTGAGAGAAATGTTTTACAACTTTACTGTGAAGGAAAGTTGTACTCAAAGTTGTCAATTACATGTTTGTTCTACAATTTCCATTCATGTCATTCCGCACCATGTAAGCATGCATCATTATTTTACGTGTAGAGATCGGGTGCTCGGAAGGAATTCTTGATTACTCCCCGACAGAAGAATTATTCGTCAAGGGAAGTCAAGAGGGTTTCTCTGGTTTTCTGACGAAAGTGACAGACCTGCAACACAGGCAAGCCCCGGAGCATTCAGCCCCTCTATTTATAAAATTTCTATAACTTGAGTTAATCTATTGCATTAGGTTGATAGGAGTTGTTTGATAAACCCATTGATGCATTACCTTCCTTGACCACAAAAATCCCGAACCTGTTTTCAAACAAAATGATTTGAAAAATGCTTAGCCCCACTTAAATAAATTAGATTTGCATAAAATGCTATTTTTGAGCTGTGTGATATATATATCTATGCTAATGATTAATTCATGAAAAAGGGAATTGGTATATTCTCGTTTGGTGACTGTGCACCTGATCAGTACATTGTCACTGACGAGAAGGGATTTTCTTGCTCGGTGGTTGTGAATTTGGGTTAGAGTCCCAATGCTTGACCACCGGCGGAAAAAGGGAATTGAAAACCGTTGGAACACTTGTATTTGGGTTGGAGTCCCAATGCAATGTCGCCGACGGAAAAAGAATTAGGGACCGTTCATTGTAGGCCTGCTGTGATCGAGACTTTGCAACTAGCCACATACTACGGAAAGCCTCTAACTCCGGTGGCCCTACTACTTGAACCGACAACCACGCACTGGGAGTGGAGAGATGGCGAGAGTAGCGTGTACCCTCGTGGCCGGCGTGCCTGGAGAGGAGAGGAGTACTGTGCTCTCGGGTGGCGCAGGACTGGTTCAGGGGTAGGATAAGCCGTGGTAGGCGGGGTTGGCATATGCACGCTTAAGTGCTACATATGCAGTGTGGATAGGGATCCCCAGCTGGGTACTAATCGATTCGAATCGTCGTTGCTCCTCGGATATGGAGACTTGATCCTTTGACCTACAATCGAAAAGTGGTTCGGAACTAGGTGTTTTTGAGAATGGTTAAGAATTTGAAGGTATGATGATATGTGAAAATGAATTTGGAATTATGGGTATGATCAAAATAAGATTGAGTTAAAATATTGAATCGGGATAGTAATGCTTTTCTGCAAAACTTTTGACTCTTGCTCAAGCCTTATCTTGACTCCCCTCAGCCTGCATTCCTGAGTCTAATTTTACACCTTTTTGTCGGGTAAGTCTTGCGGAGTACCCCAGTACTCAGGGTTTGTTAACCCCTGTTGCAGGTGAGCTGAGGGTATAGTCATGCTCGGGACCATGCCGGTTGACGGCTCGCGCATGGGTGAAGACATGTATAAGACATAACCCTTGGGCAGGGTGTTTAGTTGTATATGCTACCCCACTACGAAGCTCTGGTTTGGGATAATGTAATTTATATTTATAATCTAGATTTATGTAATACTTCCGCACCTTATACTCTGATTCAAATTATTTATGTTAACTGTTGTAATACTTGCAATGCTTACAATGAGATCCTCGGGAAGTTAGGGTTTCCTAGAGAACCCGGCAGGCCACCTAGGTCAAGGGGAACTCGTGCAGACTGATCGTGGGTCCTTAGGGACGATGACGGGGCACGTGGGCCCTATGATTAAAGCGGTTCTGTCGCACAAGACGGGGATCCACCAAGCTATGAGCAATCCACTAAAAATGCCTTTCGCGATCTCCCGCGGGGATAGGCTCAAGAACCCCTCACAATACCTTGATCGGAGGCGGAGACAATCACCAACTCCCCTCAACGATCCTCGCAGCTCCAAGCCGTCTAGGAGTCGGCAAACTCCAAGAGTAATGAGAGAAACCACTGCGAATCACTGCTACCAAGTGCCTCTAGATGGTCTCTATCAATGCAATGCACTTGATGCTCTCCAAACTCACCAAATGATGATCACAATCAAGTAGGATGAGTGAGAGTGGAGTGGGAAGGCTCACAAGTATGCTATGATGTTCAGGAGTGCCAAGAGTTGCTCCCCAAACCAGCCAAGTGACTATTTATAAGCCACACACAAAGAACTAGCCGTTTAGACTTTTCTGCGTACCGTCGGACTGTCCGACGGCCAGACCGTCGGACTAATCGGCACAGTCCGACGCCCCGGATGAACGCCACATGTCACTAGCCGTTTGAAGTCGAACGTTGGATCACAACGGCTAATTTCCCGCGCTAAACGAACCATCGGACGGTATATCGTCGGACTAAAACATACGGTCCGACGCCCTCAGCTGACCATCGTCGGACTCAGCCAGACGGAGCCGTCGGACTAACGAACGCGGCCGTCCCACGCTTCCAGAGAGCTCCCCGAACGCTGAAAACCGTCGGACGTTGGTCCGACGCTCACCGTCGGACTAACGCCGAGAGTCCGACGCTCTCAGAGCTCGCCACGTGTCAGCTCTCGCTCGATCTACACCGTCGGACGCTTCGGCTAATGGTCCGACGCTCAGGGACTGAGCGTCCGACGCTCTCAGCAGTGTTAGCCGTCGTACCGAGGACATTGGTCCGACGCTCTGTGACTCTACGGTCCGACGCTCTGTTTTCTTTGGATTTTCACTCAAACCTTTTACCCTTTGTTCCCATGTGCTAACACCAAGTGTTCTCCACCTTGTGCACGTGTGTTAGCCTTTTCAAAAGAGTTTTTCAAGGGTTTGTTAGTGTTACTAGCATCTATATGCAATGCAATGATCATGAACACCTAGTGGCACTTGATAACCGTATTTCATCAACGATTTCGCCCCTCTTGATAGTACGGCTATCTATCCTAAATGTGATCACTCCCTCTATGGAGTCTTGATCACCAAAAGCAAAAGAGCTCCTATGGATTATACCTTTGCCTTGAGCTTCTAGCTTTTTCACCATCTCTTGATGAAGCTTGTGGACTCCTTTTGATGATGGACTTATACCATTTGCATGGATGGCCTCAACACCCTTCACTTGTGGCCTCCACCGACCCGGTCCTTTGCTCCATCTTATTGTTTGCTAATCATTCTCATGAAACACTTAGAACAATCGTTAGCAAAATAGGTTTCATCAATTACCCAAAACCAAACATGGGCTTTCAGTATTCGATATGATATTGGGTATTGAATATCCAAACTTGAGTACGACGTATTCGAACTTCTCCAGATGATTTCGAATTCAAAATTTGGGTGGGCTCAATTCTATGACTAAATTATTGTGAAAAGAAAAATATTATTCTGTGACTGAAAATAAGTTGAATCTAGCTCAAATTAACAGAACGATTTTTCTCGCAAAATAAACATAGATATTATATCCTTGTTTTAAATATATACTCTATCCGTTCTAAATTGTATAGTCTATATATTTTAAATTATAAGAAGTTTTATTTTTTTATATTATTTTTACTACGTAGACATGATGTGTATATAAGAGCATAAAAAAATTATGCAGAAAGTCCAAACACTTAAAATTTAAAATGGAGGCCAATGCTATGTGTGCAATTTCCTTGAATTGAATAAACAAGTGGATTGTGCCTCATTATATTAAAAGACCACTACTAGATGGATAATTTTTGTAATACTCTCTTATATTTCTAAGAGGCGGCCTCTACAAATCTTCAGAAGCACTACAACTGACAATAAAACACGCCTAGAAGAACCGGTTTTCAGAGGCAGATGGTTGAAGTTGAAGAAGTCATTATTCTAAAGGATGGCTGAAGAAAACTACAATCCCTACTATTTTTTTTGGTGGTTTCTTATGTTTCAACCGCTCGTGAAATAGATACCAAACAAATAGAGTCCAAACTTTTTCAAGCCAAGCTTGATTGAAGACAAATTTGATTCAACATTGTAGAGGTCAACGAGATTTAGAACCTTATACTTGATGACCTTTTTCTGAGAGAGGAGCTCAAATGTAAGTTTTCACATATACAAAAATTGTAGTAGTAGACAAGATTTACAAGTTTGTAGTTGAATTTTTTTTTTCATTTGAAATTGTTTAGGAGCCAAAACATTCCGTACAAGATTCATAAATGTTAATATAAAATGATAAAATCCTATACTTTTTCTTAAGGGATCGAGTAGTGTGGTAATAGAAGGACTTGTGCTAGTATTTTTTCTGTAAATTTAGTCAAGCTTAAAATATTTTGATTTGGGACCAAACTAAAATACCGGAGGGCGACGCAAGGCGAGACGCGACGCGAGTCACTCGACTACTGTACACAAGAGCGGCGGGCCGCGCCGCGAGGGTTTGGAAATTCCCCCATCTGAGCAAAGCCCCCCGCCGGCTAGCACGGCCGCCGTCGACGCGGACCCTCTCCGGCAGCGGGTACGTTCCCCATTCGCCACATTTCTCAGTCCCTGACTCTCGTGCACATCCATCCCCTAACACCAGCTTGCGGCGCGGGCCTTCCCCGCTCCCGGCGGCATGGACTGCGCAAAGGGGACGGCGTTGGAAGGCCTCTACGACGATCTGATGGTGGATATCCTCTCGCGCGTGCCCGTCAAGGACCTCTGCCGGTCCAAGTGCGTGTCCAAGCCCTGGCGTGACCTCATCGCCAACCCCCTCCACCGCAAGAAGCTTCCCCAGACCCTGGAAGGCTTCTTCCACTTCCACGGCGGCGCCGGCGGGCATCAAACCTATGGGAAATTCACCAGCCTGTCGGGAAGGGGAGAATCTGCTCCTCCAGTTGACCCTTCCTTCTCGTTCGTCACGGCGAAGCTGCCTGGGGTCGTTCTCTTAGCCCTCTTGGATTCCTGCAACGGGCTTCTGCTCTTTCTCTCTGGGTGCACTCTAGGGGACAAGTTCGGGTACATCGTGTGCAACCCTGCGACCGAGGAACTGGTGACTGTGCCCACCAGCTCCAGCTCTTGTCCGCTTCCTCTGCTTCCTCTAGGGGAAGTGAGCTATGCTGATGCCTTTCATCGGAAAAGCGAAAGATATGCACACACCTATCTGATGTTTGACCCGGTTGTCTCCTCGCACTTCCACTTGGTCCAGTTCTGGGAGAATAGGTCAGAGATGGGGGTGGAAACGGTGCATTCTTACTCATCTGAAACCAGGGCATGGAGTGACAGGTCAAGCAAGTGGGAGCGAGAGGGCGGTGAACTGGGACTGCAGGGTGAAGCTCAAGCCATAATCGATTTCACGTGCGGCAGAGCTTTGGTCAATGGTCTGTTGCATTTTATGGTCAGCCATGTCAACAAAGGTGACCTGATAGTTGCAGTGGATGGGGAAGGGAAAATTTGTAGGATTATCCGCTGTCATGATAAGCATGTGGCGGCAATTGGTGCTTTTATTGGTCAATCCCAAGGCCATCTGCACTGCATCAGTAAGCATTCGCAATCAAAATCCTTCATTCTCGGTTTCACACAACTGTCAGTTTGGGTTCTTGAGGACTATGATACACAAGAATGGATTCTGAAGCACAATGTGAGCTGTTCACAGCTCGTTGGATCACCGAGTTGCGTAGACTGCGACTTCAATATTGTGGCCATTCATCCAGATCACAATTCGATTATCTTTGTTCATGACAGGAACCAGAAACTGGTATCATATTACATGGACAGTAAGGAACTGCGTGCTCTCCACTCTCTAGGAGGGGTCTATCTGTTTATTACCCCGTATGTTCCCTGTTTCATGGAGTTACCGGTTCTTGCCACCAAGGACTGAGGTTGTTGCTTGTGGGATACTTCTCTGAATGTTCAGCAAGAGCTTGACCTTCCAAGTATGGGGCAACTAGCAGTGTGGGTAAATCTACTAGAATTAGGTGCTGCAAAGCTGGATAAATCTATTATCATTAGGTGATTTGTTGTGCTGGTGTTTTAATGTAACCCTTTTGTAATGCTGCGAGAAAGCTGTTACAACACAGCATGCAGGTTAGCATTACATATGCTACTTCTTTACTTAAGGCATAAAGCCATGAACTAGTTTGAGCTACCCAGCACATCCAAGTTATGAGCTTGAAAGTTGAAATGCTACCGTTTGTGTTTCCAGAATGATGTCTCCATTTTTATATGTGCTTCCTTTGTCTCGGCCTTAGTGAGCAATTACTGTAAGTCTAAGTTGACATAGTGTTTTTCATAACATATTCTGCAACAGTAAGTGAACTGTGGATTATTCTTTCTTCTGTCCTGTGCATGTGAAGGAATGATTTTTTTTTCATTTTTTAAAATATAATATTTCTCTACTTATTCTATCTTGCAGTTTTATAATAACTTAGCCAGTTGTTTAGTAAACTTTAAAGCTTATAGAACTGGAAGCATTATCCTTGAAGTTTACATGGTATAGCTAGTTTCCAGCAAATGTTTCCATTTATGCTTCTGAAGAATAAGTGGCACTATGTAACAGATGGAGGTAGTTGATTGTATTGTATGCATTCTTTGCAATAATATAAATGTCTGGTTCCATTTTTGTGAAAAGTAATTGTGAGTTTAACATCAGTTTCAAGATTTGCAGTGTAATACATACATGTGCAATGCTCTAGACCTACAGCTCTGACATCATTTTTTTTTACTGAATACGACAAATTCTATCTGTCTCGAAGTAACAGTCACAACCCTACAGACTTTCAGTTCTCCAGGTCTTGAGCCTTTTTTCAGAACCTGCCCATAAATCAGCACTCTTCCTTGCATGTTCAGGTTTCCCATCTGAACTTTGACTATCAGAGGATCTTCTACCAGTTACTTGGGCTATGTTTTGACCTGTCCTAGATACACCCCTAGAGCAATCTCCCCACTCAAACATGTATGTACATGTATAGTTCTCTTTCAAACAAGTATCCCCCAAAGCAATTTCTTGTGTTGCTTCAGAGGAAGCGAAAGCCTTGAGTGTGCATGTACAGTCCTTGATCCATACAGAATAGTATACTTCAAATGCTACCTTGTGTGTCTCTAAGATTATAAGCAGTATAGATACTTGCGTCTTTTTGCCTTGACCTTACAAGTGTTGAGTGATTCCGACTAACTGTTGTTTTTCATTTTATCTATTAGTATGCCCTATAGTGAAAAAAAGTAGACATGCTAGTCAGTTTGTTTTGTGAATCATTTTCATGTCTGAAGTGAAGTCTAAACGTCTTGTTATTCTGACTGGAGATAAGTATATGCTTTTTTAAGCTGAAGGAATGTCTCTACCACTTTTCCCTATGTTGCAAAACACTGTGTATTGGAAATGTGTAAACTGAAATTTCCGAGATCAAAATCTGCCCGATTGATGTGATTACATGATCCAGCAAGTTTCCAGAACAAATATTCTGTATGCTGCTAAACAGTAGCTGAAGCTGGTAATAAGAGATTTTGGAGTTCGAAAAGACACAGAGCAGCTTGCTTGTTCATGCTGATTGCTTCCATCTGTTTTGGTTGCCCTGCGTAAGATAAGTTACTGTCAAATCTTTGTTATTGTTATCAATAGTTGACCTAGTTCTTTTGCAATAAGTTATATACGGAGTTGTGGCATACAAATGTAAGTGAATGGGGGGCCATTTTTTCTTCTATCCTACCAAATGTATGGCATATTGGCATCAAATGTTTATTTTACTGCCTTGTATTGACAATTTACAATCATTTTAGCCAATCACTCTTATGTTAATAAACACAAATTGTATAAGCATCTTGTTGTATGAGAATTTGAAACCGAAAACCACATTAACCTTGAAAGCTTTGGAGTTCCTTGCATGGTATAATTGGTTTCCGGGTCAAATAATAACTGGCGGGTGTGAATTATTTTAAATGGTTGTGGGAGATGATGGTTTACAGGCGTCACATAATTGCTCGCCTTGGCCTGTTATTCTGATGCTGGTTGTCTCTTATCTTCTTTTGTTGCATTATTGTCTCGGTGAGCCTGTTTTCGAGGGCTATGAGGTGCTGGACTGCTGAACTACTGAAGCTTTTTTTTTTCTTGGAGCAGATGTGTTTGTTTGTTCGGAGATGTGTTTGGATCTTGGGATGGAAAAACTTTTTTTTTTGTTTCTCCTGCTCTGTTTGTTCTTTCCAGCTTGAAAAATGATTATTATACTGGACTCAGACAATGCACGTCCCTGTCTTCAGATGATCTAGAAATACAGTTTGGTACATGGGAGCGGAGCATCCCAGGATACATGTACCCTGTGAAGTTGTGCTTTGAGCGTCTCCCCCTTTTGGTTGCTTTTTTCTCCTGTGTTTGGCAAGGGAGATGGATTCGGTGAGAATGACATTAGCGAAAAGAAAATATGATCGTGCCGTAACATACTGCGAATTAACAAATATATGAGAAATGGCAGCAGTACGAGGGGGGAAAAGACTCACGCATCTAGTTTATTCTGGAGCGAATCGAGCGATCATATTTCTCCGGTTTTGAATTCTTATGTGGTTCACAATTCACAAGGGTCATCCAGTGAATGGTGCTTTCAGGTTTGAAGCATGTACACATGAGCCCAAAAACATGAAAATTCATCATATCGCTAAGATTATACTCCGCAGGCATGCATCAAAATTAAGCAGAAAGAACCAGCAATAAAACGAAGTGCACGTTACTCTAACGTATCCTGGATTCTGGCATTTGCCTATCTGAATCCATTAGCACTAAAAATTAGCAGCTATAATTAGCACTAGCAGATCCCGTCAGCCGATAAGAGTTAACAAATCGACCCCATGAAACTAAGCAGAAACTTTCAGTTTGGAAATTCTGCGAGGAACGAAAACTCAGTTTCAATAATGTCAGTGTCACTCACCAGATATTTCATCAGTGTGTGCAGAAGATGACACAAAATTCCCAATTTCGTAGCGTGTAGCAACTGTCTAGTGTACTCTGAATCCAACTGAACACTTCATTGCTTGCTACTGCGTACTACTCCCTTCGTCCCAAAATAGATAATGCTAAAGAAAACATACGGGTCAAACTTTCTCAGCTTTGACTAAGATTTATAGAAAATATGTTCAACATTTTTATTTTCAAATAAATTTGTTAAAAAAACTAGATTTAAAGATCTTTCCAATGATACTAGTTGTGTGCGCTCAATATAAATACTTTTTAAGATAAAATTAATTAAAGTTGAAAAAAACTGACTTCTCAGGAAAGGAGAATAAGATCTATTTTGGGATGGAGGCGGTATTCGTCAGCGCCGCCGACTCCTTGTACAGAGGAACATACGGAACAGGAAGCTCATCGCCGGGATCGCCACGGGGGCCGAGATCAGCGACAGCACGGACCTCCCTGCGATCCATGTCGTAGGCCACGAGCTTCCGGTCCCAGTGCCGGACGATGAACAGCCAGTTGCCGTCCGGGTGGACGGCGACGACGCTGTACTCGGCGCGGAACTGGCAGGCGATCCGGCCGCCGAACAGCTCCGGGAACCCGACGTCGTGCTCCAGCGCCCACTCCCCGGCGTCGTAGTCCCGGAGCACCCACACCAGAAGCCTCAGCGGCGCCGCCTCCGACAGCCGCCCGTGCGGCGGGCGCACGCACATGGCGTAGCGGAGCAGGCCCCGGGAGCCCCTGGCGACGAACACCGAGTGCCAGTCCTTCTCCGCCACGTCCCGCCGCGGCAGCGGGATGGCGCGCGCCGTGCGGCCTTCCTCGTCGACGGCCACCAGGTTGTTGGGGCCCGACTCGCCGTCGGTGTCGACCACCAGGTGCAGCGCGCCGCGCGCCACGGCGGCGCTCGTGCCCGGCTGGATCACCGCCATGCCGCGGCCCCAGTCCCGCCACCCGCCGTCGAGCCACGCGCCCGCCCTGTCGGCCCACGCCCCGTCCGCCGACGAGTAGGTGTGCACCGCGCGCACCGAGTCCATGTCGTCGAGGCGGAACTGGAGCAGGTGGAACGCATCCGGGTGCAGCTGCGAGGCGTCGAATAGCAGGTACGTGAGCGCCGTCCGCTGGGACGCGCTGGGCACCCAGCCGGAGCCCGGCACCGCCGCCCACAGCGCCGTGGATGGGTTGCAGACGAGGTAGCACGCCGGCGGGTGGAGGTCGGGGGCCTCGTTCCCCCGGGCGCGCGCCAGGAGGACCAGCCCGTCGCGCGCGTCCAGGATCACGTCGCGGAACGCCTCGGCGTCGTCCGGAGGCGGAGGAGGCGGAAGGAAGGAGAAGGAGGCGTCGGGGAGCGGCTCCGCCATCCCGGACACGTTGACGAACCGCCGCAGGGTGGTGGTGGTCTTCTCCTTCTTCCGCTCCGGGACCATGGCGGCGTGCGGGCACGTGCGCCGCGAGCTCTCGGCGCCGGCGACGCGATGGCAGCAGCTCTCGCACGCGGCGGCGGCGGGTGCGTCGACGCAGATGAACCCGGCCAGCGTCTGCGCGTACCGCTGGCGGTGGAGCGGGTCCGTGACGAGGCCGCACCAGGCCCTGGAGACGCACTTGAAGCGGTGGAGAGAGTCGGCGGGGAGGAGGCCGAACATCTCGACCAGCGCGTCGTCGGGGACGCAGGGGCCGGGTGCCGCCGCCGCCGCCGCCGCCGCGCGCAGCTTGGGGTGGCCCGGGCCGTCCATGCCTTGCCTCCGCCCGCGAGATAAGGATTCGAAAGGGGGATCGGCTTAATTACCCGCCGCCGGTGTCGGGACAGAGGGCGGGGATCGCCGCAGGGTTGTCAGCGAGAACGAGAAGCAACGAGAGGGGAAAGGAGACCAGAGCGAGGAGCCACGCCTTTATTTTATTTTGTGCTGACGGTGAGGGGTTGACTGGAGAGCGTCGCACTCAGGACTTACACCTCAAAATTCCAAGATTTTCGTCACATCAAATGTTACGGCACATATATAGAGCATTAAATATAGATGAAATTTTTACGTGTTTATACAGTTTAGATATAAATCACGAGACGAATCTTTTAAAACTACTTAGATCATGATTAAATACTTATTGTAAAAATTTCCTCGATCAAAATTGCAAAACAAAATGCATAGCCTCAGAGCGACGAAGACGATGCTGCCGCGCTTGGGTTGTTGTGCCGCTGCCGCGCTGACGTATGCGCTTACGTCAGGATTGTTATATTGATGACGCAAATTGCCAAATTGAGCCATAAGTACGTACTGCCACGTCATTCTTTGGCGTGTTCGTCTTCCTCGTAGGTTTTGTTTTGGCACCCGCTCTCGGCGTCTTCGTCCGGAACAATGGCTTCCGCCGAACACATCAAAAAGTGTCGTGGCACTGGGATGCTATGCTCTATGAAAAGAACGTCACTCTTTGATATGCAAGGCGTGTGCGCTTCGAATTGCACTGTCTTTTCCTCACTACGCTGCATTGTTTCCATGCCTCCGCCAGCACACGTTTAAGGCGTCTGTGCGATCCTTAAGACCAGTGGCTACTGCAATACTAACGTTACATCAATTGTGTACCATCACAACTAAGGGCCTATGTGGATCTATTAGTACTAAAGAAATAGTAGTTAGCTAATAGCTGCTAATTTTTAGCTAGGAGTTGTTTGGACCCACCTGCTAATAGG
This sequence comes from Eremochloa ophiuroides, assembly GCA_038502445.1. Lineage (NCBI taxonomy): Eukaryota > Viridiplantae > Streptophyta > Magnoliopsida > Poales > Poaceae > Eremochloa > Eremochloa ophiuroides. The sequence continues at coordinate 15,083,931 of JAHLJS010000001.1, read as the reverse complement.
TAGTTAGATAATGAGTTTAAGGTGCATATGAACAATTAGTGTGTCTTAGCAACTCTAAACCTGCTGATAGAACGGTATTTTTGTTTTAACCGTAATATTTGGGGATACTAAAAGTTAATTTAATTTATTAAAAAGCTGGCTAAGTGAAGCGTCCTCGGCAACAAAGGTTTGCATGCGTGCGTGACAAGATACGAAGGGCCTGTTTGTTTGCCTAGACCATGTTAGCTAGGCCCAAAATTTCTAGCCAGACTGTGTAAAGCCAGGTCCAAATGGTGCAAGGTTGTTTGTTTGTTTCTCCTTAACTAGGCCAGGCTGATAGGAGATTGTGTTTGTTTACCTACACTGTACTGGAGGACCCGCATGTCAGCCACTCCCACTTACCACCTGCGCCCAACGTTGGAGCCCGAACAAGCCAGGCCCAGGAGAAACGAGAGTGAGTGGCATTCTTGAAGAACCTGACTCTAGGGTGTTTTGGATATGGTGCACCATAGGCTTCCAAGGTAAATAAACGAGCAGTCTGCACCTCTTAGGCCTGGTCCAAGACTCTCGTGCAAGCAAACAAACACGTCTGAAGTGTTTTCTCTCTAGCTCCTTGTTTTCTATTACATGCGTGTGCGATGACTACAATGGCGTCCGCCGGCGAGGGAGACGGAGCTTCAGCTTGTTTAAAATTTCACATGGCGTCCAAATTTCGAGCTTGTTTGCTGGAGTTAAAAATAAATGTTGATTTTGACTGATACTGATTTATTGTCATAGTAAAACAGTTTAAAATCGCTGATTTTGCCTGATAAACTCAAGTGAACAGGCCCTGCGCACCTTTTTCCTCTCCAACTAATTCTTCTGCGCTCTTCTTTGCCCCAATACGACCTGTTTGCTTGAGCTTATCAACCAAATCCAGTGTTTTAATCTCATAATAAATTAGTATTAATTAAAATCAACATTTATTTTTAACTCTAACCAATAGGCTCGAGATCTGCTCGAGTGAGAAGACAGCGCCAACTCCTTTTCACTCGAGAAAACTACGGAGTGAAACACAAATACCAAGGCAACCAATTGTACATCTCTCCAAATTGGTGAACCGAACCGGCTCGAATCTGGGCTCTGTTGGTTCGTCTGAAAAAGAAGGGGTTGCTGCTGGTTTGTTATGAGTGAAAAATACTGTTCTATGTCTGAAAAAGAAGCTAAAAGAAGACAAGCGAACAGAGCCCTGATCTTCTATCAAACGAATTGCTTTTGTTCTTTTGCTTGGTTTTCCTTTTTCCAAACCAACGAACAACAAATTGTCGGGCATGTATATTAATAGAGAAGAAGCATGTAAAATAAAATAAACAGAGAAAAAAAAAGTGGAAGTGGCAGCAAAGACAACCACCACAACACACACGGCCAGCACAGCCCCAAAAGAGTGGCAACCAAACGTCACCTCACGAGTCACAGCGATAAATGAAGAGATTTTTTTTTTTTTTGAGGAAATGCCCATCGGCAACTTTATTGATTCATAAGATAAGTGAAGAGATTTCCAAGCGATTGCCAAAACAGGTACAACGCTCGATCCAAAAAAAGATAAGTGAAGAGATTTCCAAGCGATTGCCTCCACGGAGGAAAGCGATTGCCTAGTTCTTGTGCTTGTGTTGACTACCCATATGCTTTTTATTTGGCCGGTGTTCGGACGTACGGTATTGGGAACTCTTTTGCGAATCGTGGAACGTTTCCAAAGAACAAAACCATACTTCTATTTTTTTTTTAAAAAAAATCCAACATGAGTCAGTGTAACTAGACAGTCGTTGACATCATCAACAAGAAATGGGCTCATAAATTTGAGTCGAAGAGAATTTGATCGAACTTAAGTGGCACTACAACTCAGAAAGGTTGTTGATCTATGACAACTTTCTCGAACCTATCATAGGAAATAGTATCCGGGATTATAGCCCTTTTTTTTGTGATTAATCAAAATCGATATAGAAAATGTGACAAGGATAAACAAAAATTTATCATAGACCGATGCAAAGGAAATAAATGTTGTGGATATGCTGTATAAATTATATCTATACCATTGTCGGTGCTAGTTTTGGCGGGGCTAACACCGGCTAGTAAATATGTGTTTTGCGGTTGAGGCTATGGATGATGTGCAAGGGGGAACACAGGGATTATACTGGTTCAGGCCAAGCAGGCCCTACGTCCAGTGGAGAGGAGAGTCATGTTGCCTTGCACCGGGGTACTTGTAGTAGGGGTTACAAGCTAGGCGAGAGAGGGAAGCGCTCCCAGGTCTCTTGTGTGTGTCTAAGTGTTTACAAGTCATTTTCGTTTGTGTGGGTGAGAACTTAGAACTTCTCCGTCGTCTTTTTCTAAAGCTGGCCTCTGCTCTCCCTTTTATAGTCGCAAGGGAGAGGCAGGGGCAGCTACGTATTTTACAGTGAGGAGTTGCTGTTCCCCTTTTGACTATGCAGCTACTGCCTTTTCTCCGCGTCTCCGGGGTATGGCTGTCGTGGTTCGCACGTCCTTGGTGAGTTCCAAGCCGGCAGCAGTCGTCGGATTACGACGTGCCGTAGGGTCATACCTATCGGCTATCTTTCCGTACGATGTGACAAGAGGATGAGTCACCTTAGGGCGTTGTCTCCCGAGGCTCGGGACTATGAAGGCGTGATGGGATTGAGCGGGGGATATCTCCCCTGGTCATATTTCCGGTCTTTGAACAGCTCTTCCCGAGGGTCAGGCGAGCCCGGATGGAAGGCGTGCTCGTCCTTTCGAGTGGACAGCGCAGTAGGCGCCTTTCCCGTTCTTGCGTAGCCCGTCGTCAGGCGCTTGGACTGTCATAGTCGGAGTTGATAGGTCCCGGCGGAAAACGGGGCGGCCCACCGTAGACCATACCGTGGAGGACAGGTGGTATGGCCGTCAGGGGCGTGCGAAGCACAGTCGCGTCGAGAGTCTGTCCTGACGGGACAGTGCTTGTAAAGTGGTCAGAGAGAGTATGGCCGTCAGGAGCGTGCGAAGCACAGTCGTGTCGAGAGTCTGTCCTGACGGGAGAGTGCTTGTAAAGTGGTCAGAGAGATCTCTTGTGGTCCAAGATTGCTCCGCTGACATCACCTGCGCCTTGGATGCCTTTGCGAGATTGCGCTCGAGGGGGATAGGGAAGCTCGGGCGAATCGGAGACTTGGGGCGCCGAGGGTGCCGCTCTCCCGAGCTCTCCCGAGGAGGCTGTCGGACGAATCGGAGACTTGGGCGCCGAGGATGCCGCTCTCCCGAGATCTCCCGAGGAGGCTCGGGCTCTCCCGAGGAGGCTGTCGGGCGAATCGGAGACTTGGGCGCCGAGGAGGCCATTCTCCCGAGCTTTCCCGAGGAGGCTCGGGCGAATCGGAGACTTGGGCGCCGAGGAGGCCGCTCTCCCGAGCTCTCCCGAGGAGGCTTGGGCGAATCAGAGACTTGGGCGCCGAGGAGGCCGCTCTCCCGAGCTCTCCCGAGGAGGCTCGGGCGAATCGGAGACTTGGGCGCCGAGGAGGCCGCTCTCCCGAGCTCTCCCGAGCTGGTGCCGCTCTCCCGTGCTCTCCCGAGCTCTCCCGAGGAGGTTCGGGCGAATCAGAGACTTGGGCGCCGAGGAGGCCGCTCTCCCGAGCTCTCCCGAGGAGGCTCGGGCGAATCGGAGGTTTGGGCGCCGAGGAGGCCGCTCTCCCGAGCTCTCCCGAGGAGGCTCGGGCGAATCGGAGGTTTGGGCGCCGAGGACGCCGCTCTCCCGAGCTCTCCCGAGGAGGCTCGGGCGAATCGGAGGTTTGGGCGCCGAGGACGCCGCTCTCCCGAACTCTCCTGAGGAGGCTCGGGCGAATCGGAGACTTGGGCGCCGAGGAGGCCGCTCTTCCGAGGAGGTTGTCGTTAGTGGAATGATGTCGTGGGCCTCTGTAGACGCGGCCTTCGTGGGCTTCCACTGGCCTTACTTGGGCCAGGCCATGTTGGGAATGAGCGTTTTTGCATCGAAGTTGGTTAACCCTAACTTTGGTACCCGACAACCATGTTTGTAATTAATATTGACATATTGTGACAGAGCAAATAAAAACTCCATAAAAATTGAGCTGATATATATATATATATATATAACTCCCGATATTTCTTTGGGGTTTCCCTCTTGCATTCATTTAACTTCTCCTTGTAATAAAATGTGCTTAAATGACAATAATATAAATCCCCAAAATATTTTATCCAAGTTTCTTGGGGACCAATTTGAAATTACCATGATTTTTATATATTCCATGTTTAAATGGAATTCAAATGAGTTCTACTTCCAAATCCTTAAATCAAATCTAAAATTGTTTTCCCCTGACATTCCCCTTTCTGGGCCGGCCCAGCTCTAACTCCTGCCCTTTCTCTTGTTGTTTCTCGGCCGCAGGCCCGCAGCCCATCAATTGCCTGAGTTTTCCACCAGCGACAAACTAAGCCCAAGCCCCATTTATCCATTTCGTTTTTTACTTTTTCGCCCAAGACCCATTTAGCCAACATTGTATAATGATTACGAATATATATCCGTAAGGATTTATGCTAAACTAGGCAAAATATTTTTCTTTGGTACTATGTGCTCTTGTGGGTTAATTTCTAGTCCCTTAGATCTCAAACTAGGGGAAAGATAAGACCTTTTCTATATAATAAGTTGAAATATATGCCAATTTGAATCAATGACACATACTGCCATGATACCCAATGACGCGACCAAGATTGCTATTTGAACGAAATTGGACATCTCGTTTTCACTAGTGCCATAGATGAAGCTAATTGACATAATTCCCAATGCAAACACCCTATAACATATCTTGCGGATGAAGGTCCTTTAGAAGAAAGCAAAAAGAAAGAAACAATTCTATAGCATTTAAACCTACAGGAAAATATCATATGAAACCTTTGGACCAAAGGATTATAAGTTCCTGTACATGGAATAAATTTTGGAGTAATTTTACCAAGACATCGAGCCACATAAAAAAAAATTCTCTTTGTATATTACCCTCTTCGAATTCTTATGCTCTTTGTGCGCTCCATCCAAACATTCAATCTTGTAGCTTTTCTAGTTTTCCCGATTTGTAGGATTAACATTTTATTAATTTGTTTTCTCTAAATTTACGCGTTTCGTTCTAAAGATGTTTGAAACAACAAAAACAAAGAAAAAACATTAGAAAGGACTATTCTATATATAGTCAATTAAATGCTATCTTGCGCATGTGGCACTCTTGAAAGCATCTATTTTAAAACCCCTTTTAGAATTGGCTGAAAACATATATCATAACATATGTCTTTTGCCATTCATTTCTTTTTGTCAAATGATTTTATATATATTGACATATTGGTAGCACGTGTGTGCGGATAAGACTCCACAATACCCGACATGGAACCTTTAAAGAACCTTTTCCGAATTTATCTTCAGTTATTATTACTAGAAAATGAAAATTAATAAAAGGGCAAAAAAAAGTCAAGAATTTTTTTTTGCGGTGACACGTGCTAGTACCGTGCGCCCCGTTCCCGAGATATATAGGACGCTCCGGATGCCTCCCTTCCCATCACATCGTCTCTTCGCATCGCCCTTCTCTCTCTAAACCCTAGCCGCCTAGCGCCTCGATCCGAGCAACCCTAGGTCTCCGCGCGAGGTGAGCCGCCACCCCTTCTCGCCTTGTCTTGTCGGGACGCGATTCGCGCTGTCGCGCTGCGCGGATCGCTGCGGGATTTCGGTTTTCCTGATGGGATTTACCTGCTGGTTTGTGCCGTGCAGGTAGCTCTGATTGATTTGGCCCAAGATGGCGGAGGACAAGGTGGGGCGGATCTTCGTCGGCGGGCTGTCGTGGGACACCACGGAGCGCACGCTCGAGCGCACCTTCGGTCAGTACGGCAAGGTCATCGAGGCACAGGTACGGCGACGGCTCTGCCCTGCCCTGATCCGTGTAATTTGAGGGGATTGAAGTTAGTTTAGTTGGGGATCCCCTGTTTTGGTGCGGTTTGACGGACGTGCTCCTCCCAAACAAAAGGAGTCAAGGTTGTTTTCGGGGATTACCCTGTTATATGTAATCAGTTTTTATTGTACCTGTTGCATGATACTCTGATGCATTAGGCGCAGAGATATATTGTAGTTTGCTGTAGTTATAGTTTTTTCATATACTGATGAAACAGTTTTCTTTATGATACAGAAAGATTAGACACTTAAAAGTATTTTTTTAGAGGTGGAAGAAAATAGACGACTAAACTGCTTGTTAACTGTTGTTGATAGTCTGTCTGATGCAGTAGGCGCATACATAAATAAATGCTAATTTGCTGCATATATATATTTTTTACAAATACCATAGCAAATGAAACAATTTTTATTGTGATATTAGAAAGATTACACACTTTAAAAACATTTTTTGTTCGATGTGGAGGTGGGGGGTTACAGATGATTAAACTGCTCGTGAACTGTTGTAACTCGGATATGTTTAATTTGGTTACCAGGAACCATAGGGTTCTATTGAATTGTTACTATGTTTCCATCATTCCTAGTTATAGGTAACTGAAATGTGTCTCATGACTGTAGTATAGTTATTTTTAATATACATAGTGTGTACCGTAAGCTAATAATGATAATCCCTTGCATTGAAGGCATATGTTACTATGCCCTTGTTTGTATCAAGGGTCATTTGAACCTCATGGTTGTAAGTTGAAATTTTTTTATAACCACAGTTATGGCCAAAAGAATTTATATATCATAAACTTAACAAGTGATGTTTCTTATTTGTGTATGTTAGGGCTTGTTTTTTCTCCCCCTTTTCAATCTAACAGCAGCTACTGATTCAGAGGCTGCAGTCACTTCCATTTCTGTATGTTAGGAAGTTAACAAAGTTGCAGGAAACGAAATTCACTAATCAATTGAGCTTGCTGGTTAGCATTTTTGTGGTGATCGGTTCAGTAAAAATCAATTGGAGGCATATACACTGTTAGGCTCAGTTTTGCTAGATGTGCTCTGTTTTGTGGACAGAACCAGAGACCTGTTTTTGCCATGTTAGTACTTATAACTGCTGCCAGTTTTAGATCACTGAAAAGAATCATCACCGGCATCACTAATGAACTCCACAGAATTAACATGGTTGCCAGCGCTGAACTGAACTTGTGGCAAAATTTGGTTGCATCATTCTTCTGGATCAGTTTGATAAGAAAAGCAGAGAGACCACCTGTCCTTTCAGTAGCAAGGCAGCAATGGTGATGCTGAAGAGTGCTATATGCTCATCTTTGCCTAAATCTGCTTCGAAGGGCATTATTCCAAGTGTCCATTGTAGATTTCCCATTGCAATGGAAGTGCTTAGTTCTTCATGCAAAGGAAAAGCCAGGATTAAAAAAATGCATTTAGGCTTTTGGATTATGTTTTTCTGATTCTGAAGGATATGACAGGTTAACTAAAATCTACCTGGTCATGTTATAGTTCACCTCTAGTTTTGTGCCCATACAATTGCCCAAAAGTAATCGGTCTCAGTTCAGCTTTCTGGATTGGATACTGATTCTTGCAGCACATGGTCCTCACCCGGAAGTGTTCAGACTCATCAATGTCGTCTGTGGTCACATGCCTGATTCTTCAGTTCTGACTTCTGACCTTTGGCCATAGTAATCATTAATGTTCTTATCCAGTGGATGGTCAAAGCAGATTTTGATTTGCATACAATATTTGAGCTGTGGCATAAGGATCGACTGTTAACTCTTGTACTGCTGGGATGATTTCACTGGTTTTGCACAATGTTCATTAGCTGTTTGATTTCATACGTCACCCTAATTTGCATGTTGTTCCTATTGATAGAATTTTTGGTTGCTCACTATTATATATAGTTTCTATCTTCCCATTGGTTCATTTTCATTGTATGTATAGGTTGTAGTGGAAAGGGAGACAGGCCGCTCGAGGGGATTTGGATTTGTCACATTTTCAGAACCTCGGGCTGTGGATGCTGCCATTCGGGGAATGCATAATGGAGAACTGGATGGCCGTAATATTTCTGTGAACAAAGCTCAACCTAGGAACAATGATGATGGCTATGGATATGGAGGTGGTGGTGGTTACTCGTCTGGTGGTAGAGGTGGATATCGTAGTGGAGCTGATGCAGTTCCAGCAGCAAGTGATGATTGTTTCAAATGTGGCCGTCCTGGACATTGGGCTCGTGAATGCCCTTATTCAGATGGAAGTGGTAGAGCTGGAAGGTACTCTCCTGCTTCAAGGTATGGTGGTGGCACTGGGGGACGCGGTGACCGCTTTGGAGGATCAGATCGTTTTGCTCGCTATGATGATGATCGATATGATGGTGGCCGCTATGTGGACAGCAGGGATACTTATTATGGTGCTGGGCGTGATCGTTATGCTAGTGATCGCTATGCGCCAGCAGCAGACCGCTATTCTGGTGACAGGTACAGTGGTGCAGATCGTTATGCGTCCAGTGGCTTTGCCAGAGAAAGGAGCTATGAGAGAGATGGAGGGAGGTCCAATGGAGGTTACTACCGTGATGAACCAAGGGGCACTGGTGGCTACGGCAGAGGTGGTTCACGTGTCGGCGGCGGCGGTGCCGGTGGGCCTGCTCGCTTTGGTGGGAGTTACCGAGATAGGCCTGCTCCATATGACCGTCCTAGCAGGGGAGGGGCAGCTCGTGCTTATGATGATCGTTACTGAAGAATGTTTCCTTGAAGCAGAACAGAGATATCTGTGTATTTCAGTTATGCATCAGTATTTAGATTTTGCCAGGTTGATCCTTCAATTCTGTGTTATTCAGCAGTGCAATTTGTTTTAGTCTCTGAAGACCATGGTTCAGTATGTGAATTATTAGTATCTTGGTACCATAATCTTTAGGCAGTGTGATCCTGGTTCATTCCGCATGTTTGTGTAATTACTTTGGAGTTTGCACTTAATAATGAACTAATTGCAGTATTTGAGGTTTGAATTAGACTGTTCTGCTTGCTGAGTCAGCCGTGCCTGCATTTTGCATTGTGGATGAACTTCACACCAATAATGCTGAGATGTGCTGCGTGGCAGTCTGCAGATCTGTGGAAATGGAGGTTTGCTCTGATATTTACTTGCCATGGCAATCTCCAATTTGTTCAGCTATTTGTATTAGGTCTGTCCACCTAAAACCAGAAAGGTGTAATGCTGGGTGGAGTAAGATGAGAACGTGAAGCACAGAAAGTTGTGGTTTATGCAGGCAGGCGATGTTTTGTGATATTTTCCGGCTGCAGATAAATGCGTTTGTTATGTCCAAATCAAATCTACAAGCGATGTCTGGGTCATATGCATGCAACGCATAGTTTTTGCTGGGTAGTGTCCCCGGAAACAGTTCTGTTGCTTGTTTATGGCGTCATGTTCACGGTCGAATCATGGATTGCACACAGAAGAGATTCACCATACAAGCAATTATCCCCCGTCCTCTTAGCAGAAACTGAACGTGGCTGGAAGTTGTTGTAGTGTAAAGTATGCTTTTTTTTTTTTTTTTGGTTGGTATATATGCAGGACATCATAATTCAAATAATGGCAGTATAATCTGCAGCATGTAAGATTTCCACAACAGAGAATAAGTTGCAGCATACGAACCTAGCTCATCAGGATGACATCTGCTAGGGTGATAGCTCCAATTAGCAAATATTCAAAGTTTGAGCGTTGCTAATCAGGATGACATCTGCTAGCTTCAATTAAGGCTACTACCCAAAGTTTGAGCGTGATGTTTCTCTATAGGTACGGATGGTGTGGGAACGCGGAAACGAGGAATTCAGGGAGAAGGCTACTTGATAGGGATTCAGAAAAGACTAGCAGCTAGGCATTGACTGAGAGCCTGTTTGCTTGATAATTTGATATGCAGGCAGCTTTGCTTGGTGCAGCATGTATTCATTCGTAGGCCTCTGATTTTGGACGTTGCATGTATTCCTAGCAAGGTTGAAAACAGATGAAAAAAAAAAATCCTGTTCTGGCCTGTCCCGTTTTCTAATTTTGTCTTGCTCGTTTTTTTACATGTAGACCTCGTTTTTCGTATTTATGAAAATAGGTTGTTCCGTCTGTTTCCGTGGAATCATGTTTTTATTCAGAATTAACTCGTATTTATTCTGCTTTTGGCTCTGTTCGCTGAAGCTGAAAACCAGCTGAAAATAAGCGCTGATGTTGATTTTTTGTGAGAGAAAAATACTAGTAGAAGGGCTGAAAAATAAGCGGTTTTAAGCTCAAGCGAACAGAGCCTTTATCTTGCTTTCAATCTATATGAGATATGTCTACAAACTGATATATTTATAACCTACTAATCATCAATTATGCGTGTTAACATGTAACACATGACATGATGTGTACGAGTACATTGGACCGATATACATGTATACTCTAATATTTGATCGTGTTATTGTAAATTAATTTTTGTCCGTTTCTGTATTTCCATATATCTCTGTCTGCTTTTAGTTTCATGTTTTTTCGAACCCGGTTCTATTTTCGCTAAAAATATAGTAACGGATACAGGAGAGGAGTTTTTTCACCCATTTTCATCCCTAATTCCTAGGCCTTCAATTTTGGACCTTTGGGGCAGCGATGCATGTCTAGTGTGCCGCGTGGGGATGTGGGCAAGTTGCCAGCTAGGTCACCAAGCAAGGGAAAGTAAAATTTGCCCTCCTGAGGTTACGTGCTCTCATCATCTTCACCATTGGATTCACAATTCAGAAGTTACCCTCGAGGACAAAAAAAAAAAACAAAAAAAAAACGTGCTCCACCGAGCAAACAGAACTGTCTCTGTCTGTGCTGCACTGATGAGATGACTACTGGAGCATTCTGTTGTGAAAGAAAAAAAACAAAATTTCTACCAGAATGGGGGCACACAGACACTATAGTAAACAAATGAATTGTACTTCAAATACCAAATGTTGGAGAAAATACAGTAAAAGAATCCCTTCAAATGCCAAACATTTAGCTCTGGAATAGTGTTTTTCTCTCAAAAAAATCAGTAACAGCCGAAATCAGCTCAGCTTATCAGCTCCAGCGAACAGAGCCTTAGTAGAAGTAGTTGCTCTGCCACCTGTATCATTGATGGTCTTTGATCCACATCAGGGTTAACGCATTCCAAAGCGATCTTTGCTAGACTATGAAGAAGCTCTAAATTGCTTGCCACTGCAACTTCGTCGTCGAACAACTCGGTTACCCTCTTCTCTTTGTGAGCTTCACGGAAATCCTTTACTAAGGTATTATCGTCAGAGTGCGTGTCCTTGACACCCTTTTTCCTACTCACAAGTTCCAAGATCACAACTCCAAAACTGTAGACATGACTTTTCTCTGTTAGAACTCCTGTTTGCTTGTATACTGGATCCATATAACTCTCATCACCAATAATTTCTTTTGCCTGTTGTTCATCTTTTGCAATCAATCTCGATATACCGAAATCGGAGATCTTTGGCATGAAGTTGTGATCCAGGAGTATATTCGCTGGCTTAACGTCACCATGTATGATTTTAGTATTGGCCTTTGAGTGCATATAAGCTAGACCGTCTGCTGATTGTGCAGCAATACTCAAACGCACATCCATGCTGAGAGGCATAGACTTGTTGCCGTGAAGAATATCTTGAAGGTTGCCTCTGGAGATGAACTCATAAACAAGCATCGGGAGATCAACTTCTAGGCAACAACCTATCAACCTAACGATGTTCTTGTGAATGACTTGAGACTGGATGATAAGTTCATTTGTAAATTGGTTCTTCTCTAGCACATTACCACTGAGGGGCTTCTTTACTGCAACTGGTTCATTATCAAGAATGCCTTGGTAAACTTCACCGAAGCAACCTTTTCCAATTGAATTTCTACTCTTTAAAATTTCATTAAGCTCCCTCTTTCTGAAAAGCTTTAACATTTTTACTTTCTCCAATATAGGCCCGCCATTCTTATCATAGAATGCCCTCATTTTCTTTTTCTCTTTGCGAAGAAGAACAAGTAATAACAGAACTGCCACGACAAAGAAACCACCTATTACACCTGCAAGGGAACCAATTTTTTTTGGACTGTTAATTCGAAAAAGATTACTAGTGTTCAGTGAGGTAATAAATAAAATAGAACTATATGTTTTCTTTTTGCACTTTCTATAGTTAGCGTCAGAGCGTTTGCCATTATTTTTCTGTTTTAATGTTGATAGCACCAGCAACTAGCAGTGGAGTGGGTATGATAACTAAATAGTCGTGCATATGTGGAAGATGCCATTTTTGTTTTTTTGTTTTGTAGTTGTATAAATTTGATGCATTTTGTTGCTTGTATCTATTATATATACACACGAAGTGTGAAGTTCTTCACTACTTTCTCCACTACGTGTAATTTGTATGGTTATTTCATATGCTGTCTGTATGGAACTATTTTCTTTAACTTTGAATACCCATGCATTCTTGAGAATCAAATTCTGAGGTGTACCATAAAAACCATGATGGAAAGGTAGATTCGTTTCTAGGTAATTTTTTTTTCCCAAATATATAATATAACAACATCCCTCATGCGCGAATAAATCGCTGCTCTCCCAGCCCTCCATGCATTGTTCATCACTGTTCATGACGCTGACGTGTTACTGTTCATACTGTTCAAGGTACTGTACACTTTCTTTTTTTTTGCCACAAATTTTTTTCTCCGAAAATGGCCGGCGCAGCGGAGCGCAGCCCCTGTGCTAGTATATATAACGGGGAGGTACAATATGTAGGCGCAGTTTTATCATCGATGTTTGGAGTTATCTTTAGTTACGCATTCAAATTACAAATGTGACATGTGTGCCAAAAGAAAACCTTAACTTATATGCGTATTCCATATAGCAAATGAATAATTAGACAGTCCTGTCACGATTAGATTAGTTCTTACCTACAACCATCTTCGCTGCCAGTGGGAATACTACGGCTTGACATGTTCCTTTTTTCCCGTCGCCCTTCATTCCAGCTTTGCATGGACAGTCATACCCTAAAAGCCTGTTCTTGCATATCCCATAGCAAGGATACAAATCAGGGTGCTTGCATTCGTCGATGTCTGGACACAAAGTTAAATATACATCATTGTAAAGCATAAAGCAATTATGGAAGCCCAAGCATGAATTGCACATGTATATTATATACCACGCTGCTACAAAAATAATTTTAAGGATACAGCTCCTTTGTATTTATTTATAGAGACGAACAAAAAGTATCACTGTCTTCAAATAAACCTATTAACATCACATCTCTAAAAATGAACATTTAGAAAAAAAATAACTATGAACAACCATATCTATAAATCAATTTGAAGAGGCGACACCCTTATAGGAGGTCATCTCTACAAATTTATCTCCAAAAAATTTCATAATTTTATATACAAAAGTCAGACAAACACGAATGTTATATCAAAATTGTAAAATCTTAATGTGATCTACTCCCTCCATTTCAAATTTTAGTTCGTTCTAAGAATCTTGGAAAGTCAAAGCATCTCAAAAGTTCTAAAATTAAAGAGAGAAATACAAAGATTCATGACACCAAATAAGTATACTATATGAAAGCATATTTGATAAAAAAAATCTAATGACATTTAGTTGATGTTTTAAATATTATTATCTTATTATATAAACTTAGTTAAAGTTGAGATGCTTTGACTTTTTAAGATTTTTGAAATAATTTAGGATGGATTTTAGGATGGAGGGAGTACAACTTTATGGTAAAGAGAAAAAAAAAGTTACGATACCTTGGCATCCATTAAGGATGTAAGGGTTGCCCTGGTAGTGCTCCAAGCACTTGCAGACGTAGCCATGGTGACGTCGGCGCAGGAGTTGTTGCCGCTGACGCACGAGTAGCCGAGAGGCGGCTGCTGGCCTTCCGCCGGGCATCTGTCGCCGTTTCTGACGGCGAAATCGATCACGAAGGGCACGCCCCTGGGGAACTTGTCGCCGGCGTCGCCGTACAGGTCCGGCGTGGAGAAGTTGTACCATGACTCCTCCACAACCATGGCGAAGGAGCACGGGTTGGTCGCCCACAGGGAGTTGTTCATGTTCAGGTTCCTCGTGGGAATGCCGACTTCGACGCCGGTGAGCGGCGGCGGGCGGCGGAGCGCGTCGCCGTCGTCGGAGCCCGGCAGGGAGGCCTGGCAGCAGCCCCGGCCAGAGCAGGAGCCGTTGGACGCCAGCTGCAGGTTCCCGGCGAGCGTCGAGCGGCAGGAGACGAGGTAGTCGTTGTTCGTCAAGTTCACGGCGTCGAACCTGATCACGAAAGGGTTGACATCGACGCCGACGCCGACGAGGACGTTGCGCGCCGGCGACACGAGGAGCGGGCCGGGCCTCTCGGTCCCCCACGCCAGCGTGGTGGCCGAGTACCTCCAGAGACCGCCGGCACACGGACGCCACCGCGCCGTACGCCCGCGCCACGTTCTCGCCGATCGACACGCCGATGAGCTCGACCGGCGAGACGACGGCGGAGCTGTTGTGGTCTAGCGTCGAAAGGTTACCTTTTTTCCACACCGGTAAAAACCGAATTTCATTACGAAAGCAACGAAATTACAAGATAGTACCAACATTCGTCCAAAGGTTAATTACCTGTCTTGGAGGAGACCGAGTAGGAGGAGACAGTCGTTATGCTGAGTGATCCTCCGTGGCCCTTGGCGAGGAAGGCGCGAGGAGGCTGGAAGGAGTGGTCGCAGTTGACCTGGAAGCCGGCGAGGAAGCAGCCGGGCTGCATGCCGAACGGGAACGGGATGCTGATGTTGCCGCACTTGTCCGGACAGCCCGGACGCGTGATCGGCAGCTCATCATCTTGCTGCTGTTGTTGAGCAGTGGTTGCCTGCAGCTAGATCAAGAGAGGCCCTGCTGCTGCAAGGAGGAGGACTAGTAGGGTCTGCAGCAGCTGGGGTGGCGGGGGCGGCGAGTTCATGGTGGTGCTGGTTTGCTGCTACCGCTAGCTAGCTACTAACTGATGGAAAGCTTGCGTCTCTGTATGAGGTATATATAGAGCATCCGGAGCTAATTGCACATTTGCCCTATAGATGTAATGCGTTTGACAATCACATGACCCCATATATTTTGTTTCATTGATATTTTCAATTAAGTCCTGCTAACCCAGTTGAAGTATTTCCAGAGACGGGGTTGACTGGAATTCCTTTGCAAATGTAGGGGTTGTGTGCAATGGACAGGCTAGTTATCTAGATTCAAAATGACGCTGGGTTTTCGGAGTAACATGGATACTTTTTTTTTTAGCATGAGTAACATGGATACTACTGCTCTGTCTGCTGGAAGCAGTTAGTTAGTTTGCTAGCGCGCGGCCGGCAGTTGAAAAATAGTTGAATTTTTGGCTTCTGCTTAGATTCTCAGAGAGCATCTCCATTCTCAAAGAGAAGGAACAAGTGGCTTCTAACAAGCTGGCATAATGAGATGCTCAGTACCACTGCAACAAACTAGCAATAATTGAATTTGTTAATTTTGTTTTTGTTTTCCCCCTCTTTCCCGTCCCTTGCTCACATTCCACTCGCCCATCCCACCACCCATCTGCAGTGGTTCTTCATGTCCCCTCTCTTACACACACACGCACACGCGCGCACACGCACACGCACACCACACACTCTCCTCTTCTCCTCTTTGTTCGCCATTCTCCTCCAACATTAATAGAAAATAGACCATTTGTCTAAATGTTCGTTTAGCCCGTTTAAATACCGTGTAAACATTGCACGATAGTGCATTGTTTCCGTTTAATCACCTGTTTACCTTCATTTAATTGGCTGTTTGGCCCCGAATAATGGCTAAACAACCTGTGACTGATTGATTACTGTTTAGCATTTAGTAAAACACTAGAAAATACCCATTCTCCATGCTTCATCCGTGCTAGTTAATTTAAAAAAGGATAAGCAACTCCAACTAAGCTCTCAAATTTCGTTCCACTCTCAACACACTCCAACCAATCACCTAAAGTTTCTCTACTTTACATTGTAGTATCATGGGTCCTACTCATGGACCCCACTTGTTAGATATGTGGGCAGAGAGAAAGGAGGAGGGGGAGGATGAGGAGCTTCTACATCTAGGGGTTTAGTAGAGAGACATGAGAGCTCCTCATTGATCGGGCCAGGCTTGGACGAGGCTTAGGTAGGAGTTTTGTTTTCAAGTCCTAAGCCCTTAAAAGAAGGATATGAGTCCACATGAGAGCTCGATTGGAGACACTCGAAGTCATCCATGCTGCCTAGCTTGAAATACAAGTTGACATTGTATATCCACCAGAATGGATGCAACTCTATCACAAGAGGTTGAGCTCGCTCGTTGTGTTTTAAGATAAACGGTTAGAGATGCTCTAAAAGCTATATACTAAAAAAGCACAACACCAATAATTTATGATGGAAGGAATATGTGCCAAATCCAACATATTGTTCTCCTACATTTTGAATTTATCCTCAAATCCTGAACTAATAAAGAAAAGGACAAACTATACATTTTACAAAAGGATATAAAAGTATTGGATTGAGATCCTTAGGTCTATCAGATTTTGATAATTAATGAATAAAAACAAACAACATAGCATGCACAAGATTTACACACAATACTACAGCTTTTGAAGCTAATAGATGTTTCGGGTTTATACGTCGTCGTTACTGTTAAGTTTGGTTCAACTACAAAACTGATTTCTGGAATTTTTTTTAGTTGCAATACATTTTTTAGAGATGGCACTTCTAACAAGCTTTAGAGGCGGTTTTGTTAAAAGAACACACCTTTGAAAAATACATTTACAAATATTGTTGTTTTATAGCATTTTTTATCGCCTATGTAAAAATTGTCTTCTAAAATTAATTTTTTATAGGGATGATTGGGCTAATAATATTTGCTGGTGATGGATCTAAGTATGAACCTGCATGTGACATGATGGATGCTCCAAAAAGAATATGGTATTATTTGCTAGTTGTTTATGTTAATCCATTTAACCACTTATCTTGTCCACTGAGGGAAAAACAATTTTTTGTATGAAAGTCGCCTCAAGCAAGCTGGAACAATAAAGTGTTTAAAAATAGACCTTTGATTTTCGGTTTGAATATAATCATTTGATGTTTCAGACAGCCAGATTGACTTGCTATTAGCTAGTATATTCAGCTGTCGGCTTCAGTTGACACCAACTGATGGTGGGACTAATTATTATCTTCTCTTTAACGAGGAATGAATCCTCGGAAGACCGCCCTGCCCACGTGTCTCTGCTGCTACAGTAAATCATCATCGTGCGCTATAGTAAATCACTGTTTGAACACTGTTCATCAATGTTAAGCTGTTTGCTGGTCTAAAACATCGTTTTAACACTGTTCACCAGGTAATTACTGTTCAGCCACTTTTAACTGTTCATGTACCTGTAAGCGGGCGTGGCGGAACACACTGTCCTGTCCAAGTACTTCTCTGAGTCTTGAAATCAATCCTGGCGTGATGATGGCGCAATTCAAAAATGGCATTGCTTGTCGTTTGCGTCCTCAACCACGCCAATTATTCACTTTGCTCGGCTCACTAAAGCATTAGGCGGCTAGTCTGGTCAGACACAAAGCCATCACTGAGATAAAGGAACCCTAACCTGCTACGGTTGGCGGAAGCAGCGGGGGTTGATATGAACCACTTAGTTTCAGAAGTATGGAAAGAGCGGGCGTGATCCCCCGTTGAATTTTAGCTCTATTGGCCTTTCATCACCAGCTAAATTTTACCCATGAACTAGAGAGAGAGAGAGAGAGAGAGAGAGAGAGAGAGAGAGAGAGAGAGAGAGAGAGAGAGGGCGTGATCCACGGGATCGGAATAGACAGCCAAGTGGGAGAGCAGAGGGAGTGGAAGCAGGCAGCTAAGCGCATGGAGTGGGGGTGAACTGGCAGTGCAGCGCAGTGGACGGGGAGTAGCGTAGATCTGCCGGCGGAGCAACCTGATGAGCTGAAAGGAGGGGCCAGCACGGAGCGGAGGGAGGGCACCGAAGGAAAAATCCTCGAGGTGGGGAAAACGTCCCTACCTTGTGGTCCGCAAACGCAGGTTGTAGTTCATTTAGGCCATGTTTGTTTTCAAGGAAAAATTGCCAGAGAACAATTATAGGCTAGGATTGTTATTCAATTTTGTAAAAGATATAGATAACATGAATGATTCCAGGCCAGAAATGATGTAACCGAACGGAGCCTTAGTACTATTTTTGTTCTCCGATTGTTATAGAATCTAAAATAATCGAATGTGTTTGGGTGGAATTTTTGCTTATTTTCTTCTAGATTCCAATTATAAGCAGAAATAAACATACCCTAAGTCATCCGAACATTATGAGTTTATATTTATTGCATACTTGCCTAACTGTTATTAAATTATGACTACCCTTTTTCTGATTTGAAATCTACGTGTTTCAATTTTCATTCAAGGGATTCCTTCCTCACATGAACTCTTTTCTGATCATTCAGTGAAAAGTAAGCATAATGAAGCCTTATGCATATTATGGTAATACAACACTTTTGATGTTTCTGTCATTGTCTCTGTTCGCACGAGCTAGTTCAGCTTATTTTCAGTCAACAATTTAGCCGTAAAATTCAGACCAGCTGAATTTCAGCTCAGTCAGGCACCCACCAAGTGAGAAAATATCCAAGTCAAATAACACTTCTGGTCCTTGTGCTTGGTCTTTTAACATGGCCGATGATTCATAGAAAAGGAGCCCAATAAGGTATGGGATTTATCTGGACGGGTTCTAGGCTCCTGCTTCCTTAATGTTCTTACACCGTGCAAAATTATTAGGAATTTATTGCTGATCATTTCAAAATTATTCTTTGCAGTGAAGCAGATTTGTAAGCTACATCTTGAAATTCAGTTTGGTTTCAGTTTCATGTTTTTGAAGTCATTTCTGAAGGTAATATCTCTTAACAGTAATACATTAGTTTCAAGCAGGAGCAATTGCCACCATAGCTTGCACATGTATTTTTTTCTCGAAAACGCAGGAGAGCTGCGTTTCATTATATTAAGAAGAAAGAAAGGGGCAAGAGCCCTACAACACACGACACACACAAAGTCCACAAACTCCACACAAGATAACAATTACAATCGCGCCCGATAAAGACAGGGAAGCGACCAAAAAGATTAGCACAAAACTAACCCTCAAGGAGAGGGGCTGTCAAAAAGGACAGACCCTTAGCTCCAGCAAGACACCACAACCGTCGATCCTCTCCAGCAATGGTAAGTGCACCGCCAAGGCTAGGGGTAATGCCATCAAAAACACACCGGTTCCGATGGTTCCAAGGAGTCCACGCCCCAAGCACAATGAGAGAATTGAGACATTTTTGTATCAAATCGCTTGTTGCTCCAGAAGCTTGCTCCCACCAGTTGTCAAAAGAAACATCTGAAGGTTGTGGTGACAAAGAATGGAGACCGACCTGCCTTAAAAAATAAAATCAGAATTGCCTAGCAAAGACAAAAGAGACTAGAAGGTGGTTGATAGTTTCATCTTCCTGGTCACATAAAGGGCACTGCTCAGGATGGGGCAGCCCACGTCGTGCGAGGCGATCCGCCGTCCAGTACCGATTGTGGGCCACCAACCAAAGGAAAGATCGGCACTTAGGCGGTGCCCAGGTTCTCCAAATCCTCTCATACGGTCCAAACTGAGTAGATCCCATGAAGAAACCCTCATACGCAGACTTGGCTGAGTATTGCCCGCTGTTTGATAATCGCCAAATGTGGACATCTTCAACATCTTGCTGCAAATCAAAATCATACAGCACTTCCCAGAGAAGGAGGAAGTTCACTATAACACCCATCGTGCGGGCTCCTGTGATATTGAAAGACCCTAGTTTGGTTTTGGTAATTGATGAAACCAGTTACTAATCTAAGTGCTAAGTATGTGTAGCCAAGAGTAGATTAGTGATAAGGAGGAAGATGACATGAGCTAAAGTGAAGATCAAGATGAAATGATCAAAGAGAAAGAAAATGACTTAAAGAAGGAAAGCTAGAGGCTAAGGTATATCCAAATAGGGATTTTCTTTTAGTGATCAAGACTCCAAGTGGGAGTGATCACATTTAGGATAGATATCCGACTATCAAGGGAAGAACTAAGCTATTGGATTACTTTCAAGTGCTCTAGGTTGCATCTCATGTGCATTGATCTAACCAACCTAGAGAACCTCTTTTGAAAACCCTTGAAAAATGTTTGCAAAATGCTAACACACTGTGCACAAGTGTTGAAGACCTTAAGTGTTAACACATAGAAGCAAGGGGTGAGAAATAAACTTGAAATTAGCTGAAAAAGAAGCGTCGGACTGTGTGGAAGGGCAGCGTCGGACCATTGAGTAGAGTCCGACGCCTAACCCTAGTTCTGGCCAATAGCGAGCGTCGGACGCTCGGTAAACGAGCGTCGGACCATTGCCCACTTCAGTCCGACGGTGGTGAGCGGTGTCGGCGTGACACGTGGCGTTCGGGAGAGCGTCGGACGCTTGAGAATAGTCCGACGGCGAGCGTCGGACGGTGTCCGACGATGTTTTAGCGTTTCTGTACCTCTCTGGAAGCGTCGGACCCTGGGAATTTTTAGTCCGACGCACTGACTCGCGATCGTCCGACGGTACGCGCACAGTGAACTGAGAGAGCGTCGGACGCAAGTGTTTAGTCCGACGCCCTTAGTCCGACGGTTTGAAAAAGAGCGCGATGAGGTATCCGTTGCGATCGGACGAACGCCGTTGAATCCAGCTGACACGTGGCGAGATCGTGAGCGTCGGACGCTATCGTTTAGTCCGAAGGTTCTGTCCGACGGTATAAAATCGTGTTTAATGGCTGTTTTGAGTGGGGTAACGGCTAGATTTGCACTTGGGGGTATTTATACTCCCTCCCTGGTCACTTGGTGACTCTCTTGCACACTTGGATCATTGTCATACACATTGTTGCATTCTAGCCTCCCACTCTCTCACTAGTTTATCATTGTGATCATCCTTAGTGAGATTGAGTGAACCTCAAGTGCATATTTGCTTGTGATTTGCATTCTAGAGCACTTGAGAGCAAGCCTTGGTTCAGTTCTTATTCTTTTGGGACATTGCCGTGTCCCTAGACGGCTTGGAGGAGAAGAAGGTGTGGAGAACCTTAGTGATTGTGCTTGCTCACACCGGTGATTGTGAGGGGTCTTGTGCCTACCCCGAGTGGAGAGCTCAAAGGTAACTCTAGTGAATTGCTCGTGTCATTGAGCTACTTCCTCCGTGGTAGGTTCTTGTGGCGCCTAGTGTAGACTCGGTGTGTGATATCGATTAGCCACCGAATCACCGGTTGAAGTCGACACAACAAGGACGTAGCGTGCCGGCAAGCACGTGAATCTCGGGGATAAATCTTGGTGTTCATATTGCTTTCCTCACCTTCGAGTGAGTGTCTTATTGTTTATCCTGGTGATTGGCTTCATCTCAAGGCAACGGTATAATCAACAATCATCCACTTTCTTATCCTTGTGGAAAGTAGTTTGTTGTCTTGCCTTGAGTAGTTGTGTAGTCGTTTAGCTTTTGCTAGCTTGTTTGTGTGGTTTAGAACTAAGGATTAACTAGAATTGTGTAGGTGGCTTGCCTAGGTTAGTAGTTGCTCTAGTATTGCATATTTCGCTATTTTTATTACTAACCTCTTGGCCTAAGTACTTTGTAGAAATTTTATTAGGCTATTCACCCCCTTCTAGCCATACTAGGACCTTTCAGATATCCAAAACCCAGTTGCAATCAGTAAGAGCCTCCTGGACAGTACGTTGTTTCACCCTTCCCTTTGGAATGGCTTCTAATAATCGAGGTGCAAGATCAGCAATACACTGTCCATGGATCCAATGATCAGTCCAGAACAATGTGTGATTCCCATTACCAACTTCTAATATAACAGCCACCGAGAAGAAGACATTTACTTGGTCTGGGATCTGAATAGGAAGGGCTGCCCAAGGGCGGTGAGGTTCTATTTTTTTCAGCCAAGCCCACCTCATCCTAAGCGCCCGGCCGAGAAGCTTGAGATCAGAAATTCCAAGCCCACCCAGCTCAGGGGGGCGGGTGACCTTTTCCCAAGCTACAAGACAATGTCCCCCATGAGCCTCCTTGCGGCCCCTCCAAAGAAAGCTTCTCCGAATTTTGTCCACAACTTTAATAGCCCAAGGAAGGAAATCAATTGCCATTGCCATATAAATCAGCATGGCGGTGAGAACAAACTGCACCTGAATTCTTCGTCCTGCCCGTGTCATGAGATCTGCTTTCCAACCTGGTAACTGATCAGCAATTCTATCAATGAAAGGCTGGACTTGTTCTTTAGTTAGCTTCTTGAGGGAGAGAGGCAGCCCCAAATACTTGCAAGGAAAATTCATGACAGCAGAAGGGAGAAGATCCTGTATCAGTGCCATTTCTGTATTCCCACACCTAATTGGTAGCACATTGCTTTTTTGTAAATTGGTTTTGAGGCCTGAAGCTTCACCAAAAAGTTGGAGGATGCTCATTATGATATTTATATCCACTGCCTCAGGGCGAAGAAAAAGAACCACATCGTCCGCATAGAGGGAAATGCGATGTTGAAGAGTTCGAGATGAAAGTGGCTGCAACAAACCATCAGCAGCTGCCTTGGCTACCATATGCCCCAACACATCCATAACTAGAATGAAAAGCATAGGTGATAACGGGTCACCTTGTCTTAATCCCCGCTGGTGAGAAATACGCT
The DNA here is from genome assembly GCA_038502445.1 of Eremochloa ophiuroides. NCBI lineage: Eukaryota > Viridiplantae > Streptophyta > Magnoliopsida > Poales > Poaceae > Eremochloa > Eremochloa ophiuroides. The sequence goes on along the minus strand of JAHLJS010000001.1, from coordinate 15,061,351 downwards.
CCCCAGGAATCCCATTCACAATCACTTGAGTAGAAGAGGAGGAGAGTAGCCCACTGATTATGTCCCTCCAAAATTGGCCAAAGCCTAAGTGGTGCAACCTCCAGCAAAAAGTGCCAAGATACTGAATCAAAAGCCTTCGAGATATCCAATTTCAGAAGAATTCTAGGCTGCTTTTGTTGATTGAGAAACCTAGCTGTTTGCTGAACCAGCATGAAGTTATCCTGTATGAAGCAGCCCTTTATAAATGCAATTTGATTAGGTGGCACCATCTGCTGCAGCCGGCAGGCAAGTCGACTTGCCAACAATTTAGTGATCAACTTAGCAAAACTATGAACCAGGCTGATAGGCCGAAAATCTCTTGGTTGCTCTGCTTCCTCTCTTTTAGGTAGAAGGGTGATGTAGGCTGCATTAAGCACTTCAAAACCTGCAAATTTCCTACTCCACACAGCAGAGATTGCAGCCATGATATCATTCTTTATGATCGGCCAGCAGACCTTGTAAAAAGGACCGGTGAACCCATCTGGACTGGGTGCTTTATCCGGAGGTAGCTGCTTGATTGCGTTCCATACCTCTTCTTCCGTAAAAGGGAGTTCAAGATCAGCCAAATCATGGGAGGGGATTCCAAGTTCATCAAGGTTGATGGTGTGCTCTCTGTCCAGGGTTGTTCCAAGCAAATTGTCATAAAAATCATCTACGAGTCTTGCTTTGTCTTCATGTTTGGTGTAGATCTGGTCTCCTGAAACAAGCTTGCCAATGAAATTCTTCCTCTTGTGGTGACGGGCATGGAGTTGAAAAAGTTTTGTGTTGGCATCCCCATCACGGACCCATTTAATTCTAGAGTGAAGACGGGCAATTGTCCATTTGAGGGAAGCAAGAGCAAGGCTGTGTTTCTTAAGGCTATTTTTTAGCCAGTTTTCCTTTGGTGAGAGGGTGTGAAAATCTTGGGCGATCTCAAATTAATGGAGGATTTCACGGGCAAGGGCCAGCTGTGAGTTAACATGACCAACTGTTTTATCACTCCAACTCTGTAAAGCTCTAGAAGCAGCTCTGAACTTTAAGTTCAAGGTGAGAAAAGGACAAGTATCCGCGTGCACAGAAGCCCAAGCATCTGCTATGGTGTCCTGAAACCCCTCAAGCTTAGGCCAAAAGGATTCAAAATGAAAGCGTCTGTGGCCTGATTTATTATCCTGCAAACCAAGCAAAAGAGGGCAATGATCTGAGTCTTCTGAAGCCATGCTTTGTAGTAAACAGTTTGGGAAAAGATCCTCCCAGTCCATAGAACAAAACACCCTGTCCAGCTTTACCAAAGTAGGATTCGTTTGCTGATTTGACCATGTATATTTCCGACCATGCAGGGGAATTTTCTTGATAGCTAAATCATTAATTAGACATCTGAAATGACCCATCATTGCCCGATTGTAGTTATCATTATTTTTGTCTTCGTCTTTGTATATCAGGTTGAAATCACCTGCTAGAACCCATGGTCCAAGACAGACCCCGCGGATATCTCTTAGCTCCTGAAGAAACTAAATTTTTTCATCCATTCCCTGAGGACCATACACACAGGTTAACCACCAGGGAACTCCATGACTCGGGCAGAACTGAATGGACACGCTGTTGGCATTCACATGGCAAGCTCCTGCATTACCAAGATGACGTCGCCAAGCGACGAGAATTCCACCACTAGCACCTACAGAAGGGAGCTCAGCCAATTCTGAGAAATCCGTTCCTAGAACAGATAGGAGCACTCGTCTGGAGGAAGTAGAGATTTTCGTCTCCTGGATGCACACAATATCAGACCGGGAGGCTTCCACAAGAGTACAAAGAGAATCTTGCCTTGCTGTAGAATTGAGCCCCCTTACATTCCAAATTAAAATTTTGGCAGGATCCATTACAAAATTGCAAAAAACGACCAAGAACACAGATAGGAGCAGCTATGCTACCACTGCATCCTCCCCACCTTGGTCACCATCCTCACAGAACTCAGGTATGGACCATTTGAACAGGGCAGCCAAACCAATCAATTGGATATCAGAAAGTGAGTTCTTCTTCAAGGTCTTACTGTATTCCTCTTCAGCCTGCTGATTGATGCCATCCTGCTCACTAATAATTTCCAGTGAGCGCATGACCTTCTCCCTCGATCGGCTTGCCAAGTCCGACGGCCGGAGCTCAGGCCCAGCACCCGCGAGGCGTCGACTGCGCCGCGGTGTCTCACCCGGTGGTATAGATTTTGTGCAACTTTTGTTCATGGCGAGGACAGGCAACAGACCCGCAGCCCGACGGGAGAGCTTGCTGATGAAGGTGTCGTGGTTCGAAGGCGTCATAGCTGGGGGCGGAGCCGAAGCTGCCACGCCCCCCGCTGGGACGTACGGTGATTTGGGGACATCCAGCTCTGTGGTGTGAACAGTCGTGGTGGCCATTGGATGAGCAGCCATGCGGGGGTGATAGCGGCGACGAGAGTAGACTTGTAACGGCTTCGCAAAGGGCTTGCCCGACCCCGGCGACCGCCTAGTTGGCACGCCATATGCAAGCGGCGGGGACGCCACCACCGTGACACACAGGACGGATGTCTCCGTGAGGACCGATGAGGCAGGAGCCGGTGGAGGGGCTTGGCTATTTTGTTGGGCCACATCAGGTAGAGGCCCAATATCATCGAATAGGGGAGCCCGCTCCAGGTTAGAAACCATCAGGTGAGGCGATGAGGCCAGAACTGAAGCAGCACCAGACTTAGAAAATAATGGGCCACTCACAGCATCATGGGCCAGCTCGTGAAGCTGAAGCAGCGGGCTCACGAAAATGCTCATGTCCGTGTGCACGTCAGCCTTATTGACTTCCCCAGCCACTTCTTCACAAATATGCACGGCCAATGACTCCACCGCCACCGGCTCATCAAAACCTTGCCCGGGTCCCGAAACATCGCACGGGGCGAGAGCCGCAGCGTGGACCACACCACGAGCATCCTCCGACTCCACCGAAGAGATGCGCATGCAGGTCGCATCGGGCGACGAGTCCGTGGTAACGGCCTCCGCCGGCACGGCCTCCTCGGCATCTGCGTGGTCCGCCATGGGGGCAGCCGCTGCGTCTTCAATGCTGCATCGTGATGTTGGAACGCCGCCCTCCGGGGAGATCGAGGCTGGTTGGGCTTTCTGAGTCGCCACATCGTGGGTGCGTGGGCCCAGCTGCTCATGGACTGGCGCCCTGCCCCTTTGGACGGACGACGCAGGCCGGCTCTCGGGCACCGCCGACGCCGGTGACGAAGGTAACGACGACGGGTGGCTTCTTGTTCGACGAGAGTCATGATCATCCTCAGGATCAACATCTTCAGCTGAAGGAGGTGGGGGAGGCTCCTCTTGTGTCCCACCAAGGACGGCGACCGAAATCTTGATAGGATAGGATAACGTTCACACTCCAGGGTTCTCTGCTATGCGGGGCTCAACAATCTCCAGCGTCATTTCAGAAGGAAACAACGCGAGATCGGAGCACCACGCCCTCAGCATGAACACATCCCGTCGATTTGCATTACTCGGGTTTATCCCATCAATCCAACAAACATCATCAAGTAGGAGGTCGGCAGTAGACAAATCCCAAGCATGGGAAGGGATTCCAGTAATCTCCACTTCCACAGCAACGGGCAGAATTGATGCCGCTGATGACTGCAGGAAACGTGTCCAACGCACGATGTGCAGCCGGACAGAGGAGGTGATGATAGGCCGTCCTCCATTGTAGACGCGATCCCTGAGCTCTTCCGTAGGCAAAATCAAGAGGTAGCTCGACGGCCCCCAGGGAAGTAGGGTGAGCCGTGATTCCTCGATCTCAAACCTATGGGCAACAGTGGTGCGGATGCACTCCGCCGCACCAGCCATTGAACCTCCGATCATGGTCAAAACCAATGCACAGTTCAGGGCATCTTCCCGCCGAGACAGACGCTCAGAACGATCTAGGATCCACCTTGGTTTGCTTGACAAATTCCCAGCGGCGACAGACTCGATGTCGACGTTCGGGGCCAAGGTGGCCCCTACGTCCTCTCCCGAAGCATCGTCATCATTAGCCGCGCCCTCAGACCGCGGCCTACGCGGCCGGCGGCGCCACTTGCGTCCATGCCCCCGGCCACCATCGAGGGGAGCCGCAGGGGGCGAGGTTGCAGGCCTCATCGACGTCGACTCCTTAATCTTTGGTCGCCAGACCAACAGCTTCCTCTGCCGCGACCGGGCAGGAAGAATGGACGGCTGCCGAGACGGGCAGAAAGCCGAGCGATGGCCCAGAGCCTTACAGGAGAAGCACCTTGTGCGAGAACAGCAGGACGCCGCCCTATGGCCAGTGGCGAAGCAATTGAAACACCGACCACGTAGATCACTCGGGATAGACCGACGGGGAAGGAGCTCCCGCCGGCGGCGCTCTTGGCGAGAACGGCGGCTCTCCTTGGTCACCCAGCCCTCACGGTCCGGCCCAGGTGCCACCAAAGGTAGGCGACGGCGGTCGCGCAGACGCAAGATGATACGCGGCGGCGAGCGCAGACGAGTAGCCTCCGAGGCCACCACCGTGGAGGAGCTGCTGCGGGCGAAGGCCCCAGCGGCTGTCGGGTCGACGCCGCCCAGGAGGACGTCCTTAAACGAGGGCACGGACTCGGGGGACAACTCCTCGTCCTGCCACCGCTGGAGCTTGGAGCGCCCCGCGGTAGCGCAGGGAGTCGAGTGGGGATGGATTCCCTCAGGCGCCGGAGAGGGAGAGTCTTGGGTGGCCGCCGTGCCCGGAGTAGGCCGCGACGTGTGGCTGGTGGAGGGGAAGGACGGGTGGGGAGGGGCGCCGGGAGGTGGGGAGGCGGAAGCGGAGAGAGCCATTTAGCTTGCACATGTATATAACTGTGTTGTGAAAATGTCAGGCATTTGTCTCTCCTAAAAGGAGCAAGAAACTTCAGGACTGAGAAATATCATTTGGAGATGTATATTTGATTATTTTTCTACCTTATTGATTGTGTATGGTTGCAAATATAATTGTGTATGTCTGAAAGATCAAAATGTTTGGATGTACAGTGTTAGCGTCTGCTCTCATTGGTTCATTCTGGAATCGATCGTGCCAATTTTAAATTGCTAGCAGTTCTGCATTGATAGCTTGATTTTGGAGACTTTTAGTAACGCATCCATCAATGTTTAAAGGCCTTCTACAGAACGCATTCAGTAAGTAATTAGGCGGTCAGTAAACACCTACATATATTGATATTGAAAGGCATTCTGAAAAAATGCCCCCAAAAAAAAAAATAGCGTCAGGCGTTATTAAATATAGGCCTAACAAAGTCTTTGAAGGCGTTTTGACCACTTTTATAGGATAACGGAGTATCTCCAGCTACAGTACAGACTGCGGCAGAACCTTGTAGGGGTTCAGGATCGAATTGGGGTCCAGCAACTTCTTGATGGAGGCCATTAGGTGCACCTAATGAAAACAGAACATTAGTTGGGCAAGGCAATTCGAATTATCCTGCATAACTAGAGTCGTTACTAGTGATCTACTAGAAATGCCAACCAATTACTACAAGCATGTGCATTGTTCTTAAAATAAAAGCGCATATTAGCTCATTACTTGTGTTTAGCTAAACAGTTCCGACTGCTGAACTATGCCACGTGTAGGAGGGCCACTAGACTAGTCAAAACAGGAAGGGATTCCCACCTATGCATCTCCCACAAAATCACATTATACTTGTTCTGTAGAATAATGTACTCCCTCCATCCCAAATTATAAGATGTTTTGGCATTTCTAGATTCAAGCTTGAATCTAGAAATGCCAAAACATCTTATAATTTGGGATGGAGGGAGTACAAAATAGTGCAAGAAAAGGTGGTGCACACAAGCCTTGGTATGTTCAAACATCCATATGACCTATCTAATAAGTTTTGCCAATCAGACAGGTAGCTTAATTGCACAGGCAAAGTAGCAGTTCAATCCATGAAGTCTACAACTCAATATCATTGGTCATTTCCTAACTCATCACGTGCATGCTTCGTGCAAGTGGTAGTAGGACACTGGAGAACTTACTGCTTCAGGTGATTTACTGTAGTGAATCTTCTCAGCTTTCATTAGCCCCAAACCATGTTCTGCACTGATGCTTCCTCTTTGTGCTGAAGTCCATTCATAGACAAATGGTTCAATTCGTCCAAGAGTCTAAAAATACAAGGTAAGGTTATTATCCATTAACCATCTCAAAACACTGAAGCATTAAATAAGTAAACAATCTACATCCGACTTCCAAGTTATATCCAAATTGATATAAAAGACATACATTTTCGTCATATTTGCTTGACACAATGTTCAAAGTGCAGATTCCCATCTCCAAGGTGGCCATAGCCCAATACCTCTGCACTATCACCTAAAAAAACAACATACCAAGTTAACTGGAAGCCCAAATATTTATTTGTAGATCAATGTCTCACAATTACCAAGACGGCAGCGCATTTCTTCAACAATATCATAGAGCTTCTCTACAGGTATGGACAAGTCATATTTATACACAGCACCAACTTTGACAGATGCTTCCGATATACCCTGCAAGAACAACAACAGAAGCAGAATCTTGAGATTTATTGCTACATGGTCCATCGTTTTGTGCATTTGAAAGTTGGTCTGGCACTTGAAGCTTTAGATTTGAAGGATTTAACTGGATAAACCAAACCACATGTTCCAAGAAAAAAAAATGTAGTTCACCTTGTTTCAAATCAAACATTGAATCATTTTGTAATCCGTAAACATGAGCATTTGTGTTAAATGTTAGCTATTACATGCTAGTACAGAACTACCAATAAATACATGAACAGTCAGGGTCGACAAGTTTCAGCACAGACATAACATTCATCAGTCAACATTCATGACTGTATAAGAGATAAACAGAGTATTGATTATAGGATGACAACCTCACGGATCCGCCAAAAGTTTGATGCTTGGCTGATATCCTGTGCGATAACACCATCAGCTACTAGACCATCTTCCATTGAACGCAACAAAAATGCTTCCAGTTTTGTTCTAGAAAAGAAAGCCAGAAAAGAAGACATGATGATAAACTATACTAGTTTTAAGCATAAGAATACACAGATGAACAGCCTAATCCCAGTAACCGCAAATTGGCATGATAATTGATCTTTCCAAAGAGCAATTGTCATTTTTTCCTCTCAAGCATATGCCATAAGATAAATGTCAATTGCCAGGTCACAGATAAATATGTTCAGACGAAAACATGCTACAGAAATTATCATCTATTCATCTAGTCCATATCCATAAAGGACAACAATTTCTTTCAGTGCTATTATTTTTCACCAAGGTAATTCAAAATATAGAAAATCAGTACAAAGATAGAAACCTTCATGCAAGCAGAAACTTTTTTACTATTTGATAAATCTCATGAATAAAAAAAAAAGAATAAAATAGGTATTACATTCTCTCTCATTAGCAATAGTCACAGATAAATCAGAATCAACGAGCAACAGTAATAACCTTCTACTGTCGTAAACATTGAGAAATGATCATTGTTGAATCATTATCTATTACTGTAACTTACTTGTCATATGATTCATCACTTCCTGTTGTCTCAATTAAAACATAAAATTTGTACGGTGATGCAGGCAACGGATTGTGAACTCCTTCCAAATGTCTCATAGCCTCCAGAATAAACAATCTATCAGAAAACAATCTAAACATGCAAAGCATACAAAATAATGAAATATTTCATTCTATATAGGAGCACCTTAGAAAATCAAGTTCTTTTCAAGGGCTTATGGATGTACAAGAATGTCAAAGGCATATTTCATCGCATCAAACTGATCAACCTAGCAAGGTATTCACAATTTCATCCCCTGTTCTAAATGTCAGCCTGTGGCATAAAGCTGGGTCTAATGTCGGGCAAAGTTGAGGAAGGTCCAATTTAGTTGTTAGCTTAGACATTAAAATGATGATAAATAACAAATTTGTGGGTCTTAATTCACTCTGTGATGCAACCTAATTCAAAAGGAATTTCATATATAAGTACCAGATCAATACATTGATGATCCATGAATTCAAATGCAGACAAGATCTCACTCAAGCTCCTCCTTGCTGCCAGCAGTAATTTCTGGGAACACAATCAATAAGCAGTAATCACTATTGAAGACCTCATGCATAGAAATGATTGAATAAATTTACTTTTGTAAAATAAAGTAGAGAATGCCAAGGCAATGAACCTGGCAGCTTTTGTAGTCATTGCAGGAAAGAAATGCAACATTAGTTGATGGTAGCTTTGCAGGCGTAAGTACTGATATTTTGGTGACTACTCCTAGCGAGCCTTCGCTTCCTGAACAATAAGTTGTGTATTCACTAACTGTTTGGTGTTGCAAAAATAATACTGCTTTCACAGTGGTCATGGAGTAGTTTTCACGCTTAGTACATACCAATAAATAAGTGCTTCAGATCATACCCAGTATTGTCTTTCCTTAAAGTAGTAAGCATATCAAGGATAGTCCCATCAGCCAGGACAACTTCAAGACCTGTATGTAACAAACATAATTTAAAAGGGAAGTACAGATCATTGAGACTTTAAATACATGTATTTTGTGTTAAAATAATTATTAGATCAATATGTGTACCTACCAAGTACACTTCCATGAAGTGAACCATAGCGTATGAAACGCAGGCCACCGGCATTAGTTGAAACATTCCCACCAATGTGGCAACTACCTTTTGCTCCCAAGTCAAGTGGCATAATAAACCTGAGAAGCATATCAAGACAAATTAGGCTTCTAGCATGGAAACCAACTGGTGTTCTCTAAAGGGTAACTCATGATTGTAATTTTTTTTATTCAGAAAATGGAGATAAACAAATTTAGTCAAGAATTTTCAGTATGTATGCACCATAGGGAGTTACAGACTTTGGCCTATTGGGTGGCAAAAAGAAGGATCTTATAAGAACTGAACTAAAAGGAATGAAAAATGTTCTGGAAATCATTAGTGATTCCACAAGCAAGAACAAATGAGTATGACGACCTTTATTGATGGACTCAATGCTTAACACACTATCTGTGAATAAAGCGTAGTAGCATATCCAGCAGACCAGCACAAGACTTTGGAATAGAAATCAGAACAAAACAGCTAGGGAAAAACTGCGAAATATAACTTTACCCTTCATTTTCCACGAAGTTACTTAAATTCTCCAACACACAACCAGCTTCACAAGTAAGAATACCATTTACCTAGCAACACCATAATAAGCAGACTTAGAAGTTGGCACCTTTGTAAACTATTCAAGGATTTCTCATGACCTTTGGATGCATTTGAAGAAGCAATATGAGAATACAACAAAATTGCAAGGTACTGAACCAGGCAAAAGAAATTGAACTCACATTATCAAAGGAAATGATTTTGTCCATGCCTGTGAGGCCAACAATCACCTGCAGACAAGGGCATAATAAAACTTATTAAGTGATCTTGAACCTTAAAATTATGAACAGTAAAAAACTACAAATGCACTAATGCAGAACAACTGCATAGATAACAAAACTAATTTGGCACATCAATAATCATAAGAATAGAAAATATGGGAGAGAAGCTAAAAAATAATAAAAAATACTAAAAGATAACATTAAGCAAAACACTGAAGTTGAACAAGGTCTATGCGATCGTTTTCCCATATTTCACAATTTATCTGATGTTCTGGTCGATTCATGTAAATATCTAAATATCTAGCCCACATATTTGCAGCAAAATAGCTCAGCCTTTTCTAGTTAACAGCAAAGAAAAGCTGTTATGATATGCATAAACAATAGGACGGATCGTAGCAAAAAATGAATATTATTCCAACACTTCATTCCTGAAACAGATTAAAAAGCTTTAGAAATACGATTACCTCATCATAAACAGGCACACTGCCACCTACAAGACCTGTGTTGCCACCCTGTGGAACCACAGCCAATCGTCTGGTGTTGCAATATGAAAGAATCTTAGAAACCTGGAAACAGAATGTTTGAATAAAGAATTTGCACACTAATTCTTTTCTTGCATCTGAACAAGAATAGCAGTGATTAAAAAATTTCATGACAGAGAAAATGTGAACAACTTAAAGAACCAGCATAAGATATGTTCTTTGCATGAATTTGATAACACCCTGGTATATGCAAGAGAGTAATTTAAGGAATTTAGAATGATCATTGAGGAAATCACACATTGTATACAAAGGCTGAACAACAATAGCAAACTATGTTAAAATGACGGTAACTACTTTGCTATACAAGAAATTAAATTGGCTGATGAAATACCTCTGTAGTATTTCTTGGTAAAAGTAGTAGCTGACTTGCACCCCTGTATTTACCCATCCAATCTACATTTGCAACTGCGACTCTGTCTTGATCCTGAACTACACCATTTTCACCCAAGATGCTCTTGAAGTAAGAAACATCATCAGAGCTCAGCTCTGAATAGGCTGGATTCCTCTGAATGTGTGTTGCAGCAGAACCAAATGTGCGCTTCTGAACTTCACTAAGCCTTCTTAGCACTGCTTTGACCTTCATATATCCCCCACTAGTTGTAGGTCCACACAGAGAGCGCCGTAGACTGGGAATCCAGTGGAATCTTCTACACGAATTCCCGTTGTGGTTTGCTGATTCATGCTCACTATGAGGCATGCCTGAAAATAATAATTTATCATGAAGATTTTAATAAAAATTTACAGGGATCATCAAAGACATGTAGTTACCAGTCTGTATTCGAACAGTAAAGACTATCATAGGCTAAAATTCTCACTAAATTTTATCATTGATTCTGTACTGTTAAAGCTATCACTATCCTCATTGAAATAAAAAAATCTACTGCTGTAATTTTTTACTTCTAATATGTCCAAGCCCTAAACATTAGTACTACTCCACGGACAACACAGATGATGGCACATTTATTGGGTTATCGAACTAATTCAAAATATTTTGTGAACCTGACATATTATTCATCCCATAAACCAACCAAAGAAGCACTTATGCAAATACATATAAGTAACTTCGTCAAAGATTGGCGTACACCATGCACTACCAGCTCTTCAATCAGGCTAGCAATACTCTGCTGCACAAACTTGTCCCAGACAATAATATTAATAAAAAAAAAATCAATTTCTATTCGAAGCTGCATTCTGATGCTACTACATCGCTAGCTGAATCATCAACCACCGTGGCAACACAGGCTACACCAAGCCCATACAGCACCTGCAACTGCAACATATGGCTTACCATTCCAGCATAATAACTTAAATAAAAATTAACAGAGTCGAGTGTGATGAAGGCACGAAGCCTCTGCAGTTTAGTTTGGTGCTCCAACACAACAGACAAAAGTTCCCATTGACTAGGGACTCAAGCTAGAACCAACCAACGAGGAACGAGCGAGCGCGCGATCGCAGCAGAACCATGCCAGATCATCAACACTGAAGCGATCCCAATTCCCACATCCCGAACGCCGCTAATCCCGCTCTACGCGCTACGGTCGGGCACGAGCACGAGCACCTCCCAGACCAACAGGGAACAACACGGCGCACCAAGCCCCCCCAAATTAAGTAAGCCGGCAATTCACCTCGCGTCGGCGGCTCGACCGCCCCGAGCGGGGCCATCAGGCGGCGGAGAAGCCTCGCCGCCGCGCGCCGCGCCATGCCCGTGTCCTCCGGGTTCGCCGCGGAGCTGGGCTGGAGCAGTGCCTGTGGGGTGGAAGGAGCGGAGGGGGTGGCTTGCGAAAGTGGAGTGCCAATGACAACTGCTGAGAACAGTAGGCAGGCAGCGCCTGCAGCGGCCGCACTGCGCAGATTAGCTTGCCGCTTGCGTCTGGGAGACGGACCAGGTGACGTGGCAGAGTTATCGGAGAAAAAAAATCACCCTGTGCACGTGTTCCAGTAGTTACCCGACCCGAATAAAATTGATACGACGCGAGGCCACACGATAAGGTTTAGGTGCTTTCGATTTTCACAGCCCGATCTAAAGCCCGCCCAGCCCGTGTATGATCATCATCCATCAGATTTGGGCCGTCGGAGACCCTTCAAACAAACACTGGCCCGAGCCTACGTCTACGGCCCATCAGCCCATGGTTCGACCTGGAGGGCCGACATCGCAGCAAAGATTTTCAAGTCATCAACAGTCCTGAGTTTCCTCACAAAAAAATATAAATAAATAAAAATCTGAGTACAGCATCAGACAACAGATTCTCACGTCACGCGATCTTACAGATAAGTAAGAGAGAAGACACAAGTTGCCATGGCGAGACTATCTTCCAAGTTCCACGTACAAAAACTGACAAGCTGCTGCCATGGCGAGAGACAAAAGACTAGCAAGAGCTCTAAAACCGCAGCCGTTTTGGCACTGCCAAAATCTAGTGAAATTCTCGTAAATCATGTACTTTCAACGAATTGAATGAAACAAATGCAAATCATGGAGCTTTTCCGCACTCATGCATGAATGCACAGAGATTCGGAATTACATATGGCTTTCGCCTAATTTCTCTGCATGACTAATCGCGGCTGTGTTTTCTGAGGCCACAATATTCAGCCAACATATGCTCTTTCTTCAGGCCTGCACTGCACTGACCCCTTCATCGGATTATTCTTGCCTGAGCATTCATGCCTGCACAGTGTCAGCGCCACAAAACATCAGCTGGGTCTGGGTGCCATTACTTTTCGTAGAGAACTCATGATTTCTTCGCTCATCAGCTGTTAGTGCCATCTTAGCCTCTTAGGTAGACACTGCTCTCCAACAAAAGTTATTCTTTATGTCCACCAAGGCCGCAAGGCGGAGACAAATTTATTATTCTGTAGTTTTCATCATTCAACTGAGCTTTGCTAAATGCATGCCAAGAAGGGCATCAAGTGTTATTTTGTGACAGCACTGTTATTTTAAGGAAAACAGTGTCGCTCATTGAAGCGTTAACATCATGCATATACATTAGCTAGGTCACTTTCGATGACAAGATACAACAGATTAGACGGACAATTCTCATGAAACATAACGAAACAATATCAAATGATCAAACTTTTCTAGGGAATCATGCATTGCATCATCGTTCAATGATATACTAAATTATAGCTATGATCCACGTTGAGTAATGCTATTTGGTACAACTACTGGAAAAGGCAGAGGATTGAATGATTGATGCTTACACGTGACTGTCCTCTTGATCACGGATCTCCAATGTAGGGGATGTGTTCAACAATCCATCGATCGCGTCCTTCTAGCCTTGTTTTGAACTCTTCAGGCATCATCGAGCCGATGCATAGCTGTTGGAGTGATTTAAGGTGTACAAGGCCCTCTGGGACCCATGTCAAGCTTTTCAAGCCCCAAAGCTCTAGCCGACGCAAGGTCCTCAAGGTGCCGTCCTCAATCTCAACTTCCTTTAACTCACCCAAGGAGCTCAAGTAGAGGTGCTTGAGCATAGGGAACCACCTGGCACGAAATGTCAGCCTCGTACCGTCATAGCACCGGTACAGGCTAAGGTGGCCTAGATTCTGAAACATGACAGCAAGTAAAGCAAGTGGGTCTTCATGGAGCCCAGAAAAGCAAAGCCGTAAGCTTTTTAGTTTGGGGAAAGTGGCCAAATGGAGGAGGAATAGCTCCTTTATCTAGCCTGCCACTTAACATAAGCTTCTCCAGGTATGGTAACGGTTTCAAGTCTGACAGGTCAAGAATATCTCTGTCGCGATCGGTTGCAACCACAGACAATGAAGCCAAAGCTTTCATATTGCTTACTGAAGTCCACAAATCTGTGTTGTAGGATTCAACCACCTTCGTAATGCCAAGGCTTCTCATCCTAGTCAAGCATCCAAGATTTCTAACAATGCAGCTGTTGGCTTCTATGTATTTCAGGGTCTGCAGATGTTCCCGGCGACATAATTTGTTACTTGCTGAACTTCCAAACCTTCCAACATCTATAATTAGGTGTTGAAGCTTTGTTAACATGGTTACTTCACTTGGCAACTCGAGTACAGAACCTTGAGATACAGTGTCTGCAGATTGCTAAGCTTCCCAATAGATCTTGGTATCTCCTTGAGTACTGTGTATCCCAAGTCAAGGTAATGCAAGTTAAACAGATTAGACACATTATCTGGTAATTTCTGAATATGGCAGTGTCTCATGGCTCAAGACCCTCAACAATCTAAATCTTGGATAACAGTCCCTAAACCAAGACGATGACACTTCTTCTACGAACACGATGATGGACCTGAGCTGTGCAGAAATTTTCATCGGCTCCATTAGATTACCATCCTTCTGTACGGAAACTCGACGAGATCCATCATAATTGCAGTCTGAGCTAGGATGATCCCATGTAGTAGCAAATTTTTCCTTCTTGGATATCATTAGAGATGTCTCCCTCACAAGGTCATGCATCTGAAACCTCTTTGGCCTTCCATATTCATTCCTGTTGACAACTTGAAGCAATGAACGATCAGTTAGCTCCTTCAGGTAACATGTAGCTACATCTGCTAGTGTCATCTCAGATCCTCTATCCTCAACAAATCCTTCAGCTATCCAGAGTCTGATTAGCTGTTTCCGTTCTATCTGATAGTCTTCAGGGAACAGACCACAGTAAAGAAAGCAGTTCTTCAAGTAACTAGGGAGATCGTTGTAACTGAGATTCAGAACACTAGCAACCCAGCTCAGCTCTGGGTTGCTACTCAGCTGCCACCTAAGTTGTCTATAGAACAATTCCCACTCATGCTCATCCATTTCTTTGTAGGATAGAAGACTCCCTAAAGCAACAAGAGCCAGTGGCAAACCTTGGCACTTGCCAACAATTTTTTCAGCACAGGTCTTAAGACTGAGGGGGCAACTTCTATCATCTAATCTTGAGAAGGCCTTCTGACAGAAAAGGGTCCATGATTCCTCCTTTGGTAGTAAACTAAGCTTCATTTCACGGTTTGAATCAGCCATAGATGCCACAGCTTGGATTCGAGTCGTTATAATGATTCGGCTCCCATTGTCATTCTTGACAAATGCACTATCTAGTGAAAGGCCAAGAGTCCCTACTCCATACATCATCCAACACAATTAAGTATCTCCTATCCTTAAGATATCTTCTAAGTAGTTCAACAAGATTCATGCAATCCATAGTGTCAAGCCCATCCGGAATATTCTCGTTTTTTGCCATAAGCTGCAGTAGGATTTTTTGGAGGAGATCTTTAACCCTGTATCTTTGAGATACGGAGATCCATGCACGGCAGATAAACATTCTTTTAATTTCTTCCTTCTTGTAGATGCTACTGGCAATTGTTGTCTTACCTAATCCTCCCATTCCACATATGGAGATAATAGTGCGGTCTTTCCTTGAATCAGATAGCCATTCTGTTAAGCACTTCACCTCTTCCTTGTTCCCCACAAAATCATCATCATCATTCAGGTACGAGTGTTCAGATAGATGTTGGAGTATGCTAGAATAACTCAATGCATTATCTCTTCTACTGTCAGCTGCTGATACATCAAACCTGTTTTTTGTCTGTGTGATCTTTTTAAGACAATCCTCCACGAATTTAGCATGTGCTGCCAGCTTGCGCCATCTTTTAACATCTGCTGCTTGGTTTAATGCTCTCTTTAGGAAACTGTTTGTTCCTTCCATCTGGCCAACAAGATAAATGTACTCGTCGACAACGTCCTCAGCTTCATGTGCTGCTTGTCTTACCTGTTCCAGCCAGGCCTCCAGTAACTTATCACTGGAACTGTGAGCATTATCTACTTGACTTATGAATGCTTGCATCATCGACAAATCACTTTGGACTAGCCTCATTCTGTTGAATACTTCTTGCATGTCAGGTACCTGCTTCTGTAACTTTGAACCAATAATTTTCAATCCCTCTGCTCCAAGTGCAGAGGTGATCTTCTGAAGAACCACTATGACCAAAGCTTCTGCCATTTTTACGTTTTTCTTGCAGAAACTGTTCCTAAGGATTCAGCATCGGCGAGGTACTTTTTGGTGGGTTTGGCCCTGCAGGGAGCGAAATAGCCAGTTACATGCATAAGTATTATAGGAAAGGAAGAATCACATCGCTGGGCACTATGGAAAACCCAGCCCTATTATTCTTCTAGCAAAATTCATAGTTTAAGCTTTTATCTGCACTAACTTTTGCATTATCCTGTCCAAGGTATATTGTCTCCTATCCATTTCAAGTAGTCCCGGTTGAGATTGAGTAGAATAATACATAATCAAAGTTCAGATAAGCAGATCGAAACAGTAGATTAGCCTAGATTGAAATCGAATCCAATGTAATTTACTTGTAGATCTGCCGTCGATTTCAGCCAGAATTACTGACAGAAGAAAGGAAGCAGAAACTGCTCAATAGCATCCAGGAACAAGAATGACGGCGAGGAAACACACCTTTGCAGCAGGTTGCAGCTCGGGTTACTTGATGAAAGCTGAGACGTTGGGCAGGCCCAATTACATCCCAGGGAGGCGGAGGCGCGGAGCTCCGAAGCCACGGCGGCTGAAGAAGGCGGGGGACGCAGACGCTGCAAGCCTGCAACTAGGAAGTGGGGGTGTGATCCCAATCCGCGTGGAGGAGAAGGCGGCTGCAGCCGTCAGTTCTGACTTTTGGGAGCCTCTCTGCACTCCACAGCCAGCCACTACTGCAGCCCCATCCCGAAAACTTTCACATGGCAGGTCAGCGAGCAGCGGCCATGGCGTCGCCACAGCGGTCGTGCAGTGCGGCGGGCAGTTCGTGCAAGCCGCAGTTTTGGACTGCTAGCGTGGACCCGAATTTCGCTCTGCTCGGTTATTTAAATTTGAAAACGGCGTAATTTGGCCAGCAATTTATTAGCCACTAATTTTAATAAATATCACATTAACTCAGAACATAATTCAAAAAGTGAGGGTATGTTTCGTTGAGCCAGACCAGTTCAATGAGCTTAAACTTTGAGGGACCCAAACTTTGACCTTTCATGATTGTTCATCCAAACTTGAACACATGCTTACTGTAAGAGTGATGGATTTGGGAGAGAATCACCGCACATTCATTATCATCATATACAGGTCGGGAGTTGTTGCCAGCCAATTATGTACAACTGAAGATCATATAATCTAGGAGTTGGCTGGCTCAGTCAACGAACTGAAAGGCTAAAACAGCATTACAACAGTTAGAAAAGAACTAGACTCTATCTTAGACCATGTCTTTTAGACTTACTGACGCAAATATGCAACCACAGCCAATAAGCCAAGGTGGGTGTCCAATTTCATGCAAGTCTTGCAAGTACCACACTAAGATGCTTGCATTACATAGAGGATTTTAAAAAAGTTCACATGACAATACAAAAGTTTCCAGACAACTTACTAGTGACTAGCCAGGTCCAGCTGCAGCTGCATGGAAGTATTATTGCTGGATCATACTAGTATGCAGGAGTCATAATGCCCAGAGGAAGCTTGATCACCTGATGCTGGCATTACGATGCCATACTCTACACATATCCCGATAGTCCGACTGCCCATGCTACCACACAAATCCTAGTATGCTCTAATACAACAATCTGATCAGGTTGCAAGCTATGTACACTGCGTGCCTGACATTAGAGGGACCCCCGGACCACAAACTGCGACGACAATAAAATTACAATTCTCAAACTTGGGAAGGCTTTGTACAACCCAGCATGGATTACATAAATTAATCAGCAGGGCCATCACCTTCGCCGCCTTTTTGACTCCACCGGCTGAAGAGAGCAGTTTTAAGTTATATACATTATTAGAAGCATAATTACGATTAGCATTGCTAGTTTTAAATAGCAAAGCAAAAAATGAATCAATGATAAGCAGCACTAGCATCACGTGCAGCTTACCTTTTCTTCTGATTGCGCTGTAGCTTCATGTGAATTATCAACCATCTTCCCATTTTCAGCTCTACAGGTCTGGCAGAAAAAATGTTCAAGTTTCTTTGCTTCTTTGATTGTCATCCCAATGCAAACAGGGTGAAACCTGAAAGAGAGAAAGTTATTATTATAGAAAGTATACCAATATATCCTCAAATGGCACAAAGTGACAGAATACAGTGCGCATAGGGACATGAACCAATCAACGCTCAGATAAAGTTTCAAATTGACTTTACTTAAGGGCACTCCCAATGCTAGAAACCTTGTATAGTTTCTATCTATATAGACACTACGTATAGAAACTACGTTTCTAATGGATAGTTTCTATAAAATATATTTTTGTCCAATCACACATCTTCTTTCTCTCTCATCTACTTATCACATCTCTTCATGTCTTGATTCTTATGTAGACCTGGTTTCTAACTTAGACTTGGTTTCTATCTCTTTCCTCATTAAATTGCTTGCCACATCAGCAAAATGCCTACGTGGCAGGACAATTAATAGGGATCGAAACCAGGGTAGAGTCGGGGTTGGGAGTGCCCTAATGGCAACAGTTCCTACTGAAATATGTATGTTAATCGTGAAAGGCCTAAAAAATAAAATGCCACACTCATAACTGTACATTTATTTATTCATTTTGACAATTTTGTTCCTCAGTGGGAGAAGTACACAGTGAATATCATGTTACACACTTACACTACATAACTGTAGAAAGTTACCAAACGAAAGAAATCCGTTTTGGCCAGTTCAGGATTCCTATCTCATGTCTAATCTCAAACAAATACAATAAATCCACCCATTCATAGACAAATAAAGCAATCAATTGAATTAAACAATGCACCAGAGGAAAAGAGGTATAGCATGATGTATAAAAAAAACATTTTATTAGGACAGCATGCTTCATCTGTATGCTCACCAGTCAGAACATTCCTCACACTGGATCATAAGATCATCTGGATTGTATGGCATCTCACACTTGCAAAACCTGGCACATGTTTTACAAAAGAGATGAGAGATATAAAAAATGATGATTCAGATTTATGAACTATACAGAAACCAAATCTGCAAATTGGTAAAGGCAGCTAAAGGCTAACAACAAACAAGGACTTGGTTTATAATACATTCAAAGCTAAGAAAAACCCATATATGGCTTTTCAAAAACATCACAATGTGAGAAAAGTTGTAGTAATGTAAGCTCAAGCGCGAAGTACGTCCAGTGAGCAAGCATATATATAATAAGAAAAGACAAGCCAGGTAGCAGCCCATACATTGAGTAGCACAGGAAGAACATAGGTTGGAGTCCACAGGGAGTTTGAGTTTGGGCTAGCAGCCTAGCATTAGAAAATAGGGCTGAAGTCGTATCTGACCAAAATAGTTCAGGCACACAATTGTTCGGGTGAATTAAGGAACATAATCAAGGGAGAATTAGGATTTAGGAAGTCTGGTCCTTCTGGGAAAGATTTCAAAGCTTGCATCCATGATAGTTCTTTCATCCAATGCGACAATGTTGCGTCATGGCCCACGAGACCCAACCATAAGAGCAGACAGCAAGGTTGAAACTTGAAACAGAATATGTGGTGGGACAATAACAGAATAATCAAGGAGTGAGGTCACAAGGCACTAGACAATGCCTTAAGAGCCTTGAGGTGTGTCACAAGAGTCCAGGAGGATTTCAATGTAGTTAGGGGCAACAGGTTCTGAATTTATGACAGTATAGGTTCATAGTAGTTCTAGGAACCTGGGAACTGTTACTCCCTCCAGTTCCAAATTGTAAGTCGTTCCAAGAATCTTGGAGAGTCAAACTATCTCAATTTTGACCAAAATTATAGAGAAAAATATAAAAAATTGTGACACTAAATAAGTGTACCATGAAAATATATTTGATGAAGAATCTAATAATACTTACTTGATATTGTCAATATTATTATTTTATTATATAAACTTGGTCAAAGTTGAGAAAATTTGACTCTCCAAGATTCTTGGAATGACTTACAATTTGGGATGGAGGGAGTATCAAAAGTTGGGGTCTGCATCCACTATACAAGGAACCATGCATCTATTCCGAAACCAAGCAAGAAATTTCCTATCTTTCGACAGATATTCCCAAAATCTAATCTCTACCTGCCCTCCTTTAGTCCTTTACCTTATTGCAATTGCCAATATTTACAAAATTACGTGGTTGAGGTCCCAGGGGGTTAGGTCCATCCCAAGAGGGAACATTCTCCTGAGATGTGGTTTGGTTCTATCCCAACAAAACAAAGAAATTGGCACAACCCACATCGCTTCACGCATTGTCTGCGCACGCACAACAGGACACCAGTAGCAAGCATCGGCACATCCCAATTGAAGGCCACGGCACAAGCGAGCGGCGAGAAGGTGGTGGCAAGGAGCGCGGTGGGCAATGGCCACATCGAGCGACATGCTGAGAGAGCGGAGCCTCAGTGGAAGCATCGCATCATGGGGCAACTCATGATGGGAGCACGGCGCAGCAGCATCATGGGAAATGGCTGGGAGGCCTAGCGGCAACACAAGTGGGGGCAGAGATTCCAAGCGGCGGTGTGGGCAGACAGGAAGTTGCTCAGCTGGGGCAGTCAGGGAATCGCTGGGCAGTGGCTGGCTGGATGGAGTGCAGTGGCAGGGGAGTCTGAGCAAGCAGCTATATGGACAGGGGAGAATGTAAGGAGCAGAGAACCCAACCTCCAAACCCATAAAATCAATACCTCTAACCTAACAAAAATCATGGGATGAACCCAACCTCCAAACTATACATGGAGTGGGTTGAACTCCTAAAAAAACAGGGTTGGATTAATCCCGCCACTCCTAATCCCCAAACTAAACAAATGGTAACTCCATGGCCTGCCTTTGAAATCAAACAAAGAGTACTACTAGTGGAATTAACTTGTTAAAAGGGCAATTTTTTTTTTAAACACTCCTGCTATAGCTAACAGAGAACCAGTATGTCCTACAGTCCTAGGTTGCAAGTCCCCCCCCCCCCCCCCTCCCAAACCCCCACCAAGACACACACAGGCCTAAAGAAACTGTTCTGCGCGGCATGAGCCTTTGCGTGACTCTCTTATTCCCCCCAATAGTTAGCAATTCCATATACTGGAGAAGATTGGATTCCCATGTCCTTTAACTATTGCACATGCTAAACATACAAATAAATTACACCTATCTAGCACAAAGAGGTTCATGATGATATAGGATCATATATAAAATTGAGTTATGGCCTCATTAACCTTGGGAACAGACAGAAAATACAATTTCTAATCTAAAATAAAAGGCTTGTGGGGATATAGTCACAAAGTTCTCCGCTCGATGGGGTCAAGGAACTTGGTACACTACTCGCGAGACATTTTCACATGGCAGGGTCGAAAATAACACCAATATCCAAGTCAAGGATGACGTTCCCAGGTCGAGGGTCGATGCCTTCAACCCTGTTTTCTGTGACTATGGTGGGATTCTTGAGAAACTTGTGAGTTATCTACAGGTGGCATCATAATAAAATTAGGACATATATCATCTACTTACTCCCTGCAATTCCTCTGCCTTCGACCAATAACTACTCTAGTAGTATATAACCTTCTGACACAAACTTGATATCTTATCTTATCATATTCAAAAGTACTTGCTTATGACTATGATTATGCATCAGAAATGGTCATGTTAATTGAGTAATTGTTAGTCAAAGTCTCGTCCTAAGGAAAAAAGACCTTAACCTTTTAGTGCTTTCACCAAACAAGTTATTCAATTGGTTTTTGACATGGTTTACTCCTATTAATTCTAT
The DNA here is from genome assembly GCA_038502445.1 of Eremochloa ophiuroides. Classification (NCBI taxonomy): domain Eukaryota; kingdom Viridiplantae; phylum Streptophyta; class Magnoliopsida; order Poales; family Poaceae; genus Eremochloa; species Eremochloa ophiuroides. The sequence goes on along the minus strand of JAHLJS010000001.1, from coordinate 15,039,752 downwards.
AATTGTCTAACTCGCTACCAATAAGAAATCCAATAGGGGTGCATGTAGGGGAAAATGCTGCTTTCAAAAACCAAAGCTAACTACCAGAAGCAAAAATCTAATCTATGCTGGATTAGAGGTAGCAGGAGATTAACACATTGCACAAGTTAAAGGGTTAGATTAGATGGAGCTTGGTACGAATTGTAAATTGTAAATGCAACAAAAAATGCAGATTCAAAACAATGAAATTGCAGAAGTCTCACTGTGTTCTTACACTGCTATGCGATCTGGTACAAAGCTGCCAGTAGCTGATTTATACTCAAAGCGGCAGAAAAAATCCTCAGCATTGACAGAATCAAGCTTTGTATAGCTACGGAAGCTGTGGACATTGCATTTCCCCTCAATGGTGTCAGCACTTTGTACATCATAGTGATCAGAGAGGAAAACCTCCTTGGAACCATGAAATGGCCGCCGACCGCCTATGGACTCCTCTGGTCGATAATACCACCGCACTCGTACTCTCACATTGGTGCCTCGAGATCCTGCTGCTTCAATTGCCTCAACTCTTGCCACATAAGGTGGCTTCGAGGCATCAGAGGCCCTCATTAGCACACAATCACCAGCTGGAAGAAACAATTTAAAGAATCAATCAAATCCGAAAGGTGCCTTATGCTGCTTCGCCAAAGCAATGAGAAAGCCTTATAGAAACAAAAATACTCCATCCTTCACTTCTATAAGGTGTATTTTATTTGGAATAGGTCAGATTATTAGTGCGTTTGTTTACAGAGGTCTTCAAAGTTCTTCTATTATGATAATTGATTTTTTTTTTTTTTTGTGCAAGAAAGAAGAAATGACAAATTTGCTACGTAATGGTCTGGAGAATTCGTGTTAGTCTCCTTGAGCACATCAATCATGAAATAGCTCATTGCGCTTTTATTTTGTTCCATTTTGTATAAATCGAGCTCGCTCATACACATATGCCAATGCAATGTAAACACATCCACAAATACCTACAACACTGAACATTCCAGCAAGTTGAGTTCACGTTAACGAAAGCTTGGCAGAATAGAAAAAAAGAGTTCCAAGTGACCAGAGCATATCATAGTACTGTAATAACCCCCGCGACGCTAAACCCCCCTCGAAGATTACGCCTTCACAGTGCTAACAGAATTCAAACCCCAATTAGACACGGAGCTGGCAGCAGCGAAACAATAAATGATCAAATATGAACCATAGTAAAGGCATAAATGGACAAACCAACAACACAGCGCCCGATTATTGCAACCATTTCTGACGAAATCAATCTACCCACCGCGAATCCCAGGGCCCGGAAACCGAGACTCCCGACACATATCCCCAAATACGCCACCGGCCGCGAAAAATCCCCCCAAAAACCCCCCGTAAATTCCGGATCAGACGGGGCGAAGCGTTACTCACGCTTGATGACTTTGTCCGAGCCCTTGATGGTATAGGACTCGAGGATCCGCTTGGGCGGTCGCGACTTCGCCATGGGGGGCGCGACCGCGCGCGACGGCGAAGGTGGGGGCGGAGGACCGGGGCCGGACCGGGGGGGTGGGCGGGGGGAGCTAGGGTTTGGACTTTGGAGGAGACCACAAGAAGACGGTGGATTTTTTATTTTTTTATTTTTCTCTCGATCTCTCACTCTCTCAGCTTTCCCCACCTTTGGTTCGAAATGCTGAGGCGCTCGCGGCCGCGGCTCCCTCGCGTGCTGCTGCATTTTTTTTCCTTCTTTTTTTACCGCGCGCCCTACTTCGCCGCGCGCTTTTTCGCGTGCACCGCTCTACGGGAGCAGTAGTAAAAGCTGCTGCTGGCCAGCTGACGGCTGGCGGCGCGCGGTGAAAAACTGCCGCGAACGGCGGGGGCGAGATCGGCCGTTGGATGAGCTGTGGGTTGCATCGTGTCCGTTGGCCTTGGGTGGCGAAGGAACGAGGAGGGGCTTCCACTTTCTGGTTCTGGATAGTTCGGAACGGATCTGGTAATGGAGGAGCTGATTGTGCTCCTACGGGCGGGACGAGTGGACGACGGGAGGATTACCGGCTAGAGCGGACACTCGAGTAGTAGTCGTGTGTACTCGAGTGCCTGCCAATGACACGTAATATCAAGATTCGTGAACTACGTGGCAAATATCAAAAGTTCCGCCATATATGTTTACACACATGCAAGAGGTATTAATATTATTCAAAAACTAAAGTTAATTTAATAGTTCATAAAAAATTGTGAGACGAATATTTTTAGTGTAATTAAGTCATAATTAGATATTTATTGCAAAAATTAGCACGTTATTATAGTAAAACATTTTACAAAATAGATAATCTATAAAAAGATCCTATGCCTTTTTTGGATTGTGAAATTTTAAAAATGTTTTTTATTAAATTTTTGCATTTCAAAGGAAACTTTAGATGCATTTTTGACTGCCCAACAAGGCCCGTCAGATGTGATCAACCTCGCCAGGAAGAGAGGCCGCCTCCATCAAGCTTGCCATGTACTACTCTTAGATTTTGCCCTTGTTTTTAATTTTCAGATATCATGTTTGATCATTTATTTTATTTAAAAACTTTATATAATTTATAAAATTAAATTATTAATAAAGCATCTCTAGTGATAAAATAGATCATTAAAATATAAATAATATTTATAAAAGAATAAATAAAATAGATGATCAAGATGTCTAGAACTTTAAAATAATATTTTTTAAGCTACGGAGGGAGCAAGCAGCTGCAGGATACATGCATACGGCCAACCAATCACACCTAGCGAGCCTGGCCAAAATGGACTGCATAACGCCTGGCTGCGCGTTCAAAAAAAAAAAAAAAAACCGCCTGGCTGCGCTAGCCAACAAAGCAACATGCCCTTAATATTCTTTGTGCAAAAAAAATCTAAATCCCTGAACTAGGGACTCTGAAACACATGAACCCCCAACCTATGAACCCCAACCTATGAAACGGTCTAATTTACCCGCTGAACTATCTAAAACCGTCTATTTTACCCTCTGCGCGGTTTTCGACGGTGGTTTGCTACAGTAAAAATAGTTTTCTATTTTTTTATTTATTTCCGCTGAGTATTTGAAAAATCATAGTAAATCATAGAATAAAAAATCCAACTTTGTTGGACTCCACATGATTAGATCTACACAGTGAAAATATAATATGGTATGCTTTAGTACAAAGTTTTTGCTGTAAAAAATTTGGGGGTTCATGTGTACAAAAACTTTATATTAAAACATACCATATTATATGTTCACTGTGTAGATCTAATCATGTAGAGTCCAACAAATTTGAATTTTTTATTTTATGATTTTTCTTTGATTTACTATGATTTTTCAAACATTCAATGGAAATAAATAAAAAATAGAAAACTGGTTTTATTGTAGCAAACCGCCGTCGAAAACTGCCCAGGGGGTAAAATAGACGGTTTTGGATAGTTCAGGGGGTAAATTAGACCGTTTCATAGATTGGGGTTCATGTGTTCTAGGGTCCATATTTCAAGAGGAGATTTAGACTTTTTCCTATTCTTTGTTTTTATAATTGGATCCCAGAAGAAGGAGGCGAAGAAGAAGATTGATTTCTATTAAATTTCCGCATTTCAAAGGAGGCTTGATCTAATATTATATAATATAATCTTCTTTTCTGTCCAACTCTACCTTGATTCTGTAAGTTAATTCATTGAGCTGACCACAATGTCCCAGAGCGTTCATCTCTTATAGACCCATATTTCATTCGCTCTCTTCTTCTATGTTAGTGACGTAATGGACTTAAGCGGCTGCCATAGCCGCACCTCATCATTGCCTCAATCTTCTACCATAACTACTATAGTGGCATTGGCAGGTGTGGGCCTAATTTCATCCTCGGGAGTCCAATTTAATGCATGATCTTTTTGGATAAAAAAACATAAAAGCATAATCGAGAAAGAAAAAATCACCAATAATAGGGATAATATCATGTCAGAGTGTACCCTTTGGGGCTGGCTCGCTGGAGACGCCACCAGTTGCCACAGAGGTCATCCTTCTATTCCTCTGCACTGGCTTGAAGCCATGGTCGTTGGAGCCATGGCCGATGTTGCTCAACAACTTGTACTTCCGTGAAACTAAAGCAAGAGACAAATAGTCATTGTCCAGAAGTCGCTCGATGGAGCCACATGCAAGTTGAAGGTCCAAGATTGGTCCTACAAGGGGATTTCAATGGTGTTACCTTTTCTTTGCGGTGATGCGCACAGATTGCTCATGTTTGCGCCGCCGCTCTTCGTATCGCTCATGTTTGCACCGCCGCTCTCCGTATTGCTCATGTTTGCATCGCCGCTCTCCATATCACTCATGTTTGCGACGCCGCTCTCCGTATCGCTCATGTTTGCGCCGCCGCTACTTATATGGAAAGAAAGGGAGAAATGAATTTAGGGTTTGGGGAGACAGCCGCAACATAGTCTTATTATGTACATCGTATTTTCTCAGCCGTTGGATATGTCTCAATGGTTCAGATTGGCCATGTGGAAGGGTATCTCTTTCTTGGCTCGGGGCCGTGTCCCTATTGGCAAGTCTGTAGCTGCGTGTCCACAACACAAATTTAATGAAGGCAATGATGTCATGGTATCTGGGCTTGAGTCAAAGGCCTTCCAAAGTGCTTAACAAAATACTCAACAACAACATCATCCTGATGAATTATATATATATATATATATATATATATATATATATATATATATATATGCTCACCTCTCTCTCTCTCTCTCTATATATATATATATATATATATATATATGCATGCTCACCACCTTAGCGATTTAGTGATGTTATTCATCATTTTGAGAGAAGTCCCTCTATGATGCAATAAGATTAACTCAATTCCCTACATGCCACGAAAAGTTTAATCATGCCTTATTTGTCATCCATCTTAACATTTGTTTCCTATAACACTATCGTAACTTTCAATAGTCCATTTGCAAAAAAAAAAAACTTCCAATAGTCCAATCCATTAATTTTTTTGTTTGGCCTACGTACATATAAGATTAGATCGACAAAATGGCCCATGTGATCAAACAACGGAACCATTAGTTCCCCTTTCACGCATAGTCACATGGCTGCACCATTCACCTACATAGTCATCTGACACCAGCATAGTTGCCAACCCTAGAGCCAGGGGGCCGTCAAAACTAATAAGACGAATGGAAGTGACGAAAACCCATCGAAGAGGGAAAGGCGAAGCTCCTTTTGTATTGACAAAATCACTACTCATCATTCCTTTGCAACATCCCCTGAGGGCTCTATTTATAAGCGTCCATGGACATTATGAGTCCAAACTGCCCTCGCACATGCCCTAGATCTAAAGCATGTTCTCCAGGCACGAGGACAGTCTAATCAAAAAAATTACACCGGCCCTAATCAGTGTCTAACTAGCCCTATCACGTCGGGGGCTGCCAAGTCTGGCCCCTTCGTCGGCGTCGCTGATGACTCTTCGCACTCGGGGGCCTATCCTTTGGCCCATGACATTATTTTTGCTCCCTTTCCATCGAGCATCCATCTGGCATCCGCTTCCTACTTGTTGAGTAGGGGAACGTGGCGAGCATCTACAATAATACACAGGCGAATCCATGGTACGGTGAAAAGATGAGTGCTTTGTGGTGGTAACTAACCCTAAGTATGGTGGTATTGTTTGCGTGTGGCAGTGATTGGTACATTAGCTCACTAGTGTAGTTGTAGGTTTAGTTATTTTTATATCTCACAAATGAAGTCGAGTTTGGACAAGATATTTTACAAGGTTGTGTATTATCATATCATTTACATGTGTGATTTTTGAATTTAGACGACTTTTTGTCATGGTTTGGATAGGTTTTCACGAAGGCTGTGGTTTGCACCTGATCTGTTGCCTAGTAGTAGAGTAACTAGTGTTAGCTGCTTCTCTAGTTAGCCCTGTAGTGTAGTTTGTTAGTTTCCAGCTTGTGTGGTGAAGTACTTGTTGACAGTTACTAACGCTATCAAAAGAGTATAGCCAAATCTATCCTCTAGCAATGGTAACAATACTTCTCAACGCAATCAACGGGGTTGTCAATCCCTATGCTCAAAGTATGTGGTTGTTAATACTTCTAACGTTGCTGCTAGGAATAAAGTTATTTCTAGCAACTGCGCCAAAAATGCTATGGGTAGCTCTATAGGATAGGTGATGGGATTCTGCAAGCGCACAGAACTATCGTGTAGCACTTTACCTGGGAGTACCAGGTGTCGAATTTATATTTTCCCAAAGGAAGGCGGGGTTTGTGATTCCAAGGATCTGATAGTCAAGGATCTAAATATGGATAAATGGAGTAATAACCTTAGTAGGGATAAATCAATGAAATATAACTAAGGTGGAAACACACTAGGATAGGTTGAGGTAGGTCAGGAGTTTTATGGGAGAACTCTAACTCAGTAAAAGATCAAGTGATTGTTATATCAAAGAGATTGCTATATCCGGGACGCGCAAAGTCCTAAACTTGCCGAGGTTCGACTGATTATGCACCGTACGTACAAAAGCCTACGCTGATAAAACCAGACTGAACATGGTGGAATTCAGAGGATTCTAGGGCTGTCACCACCTAGAACCTACCACTACTATCTGTGTGTCTAGCCGCACTCAAGGGTAAGATTATAGCCTAAACACCTCGCTTAATCTATAAAGCTTACGACTCTAACTCTGGCCAAGGAATCAGAGCACTCTAACCAAGCAATGAGACAAGTATGCAACTGCTTAAAGTATAACAATAAGTAAATGAAACAGGGGATCTTTATTACCGATAAGAGTGAAGAACACCGCAGAGGAGATCGCCGACAAGCCCGGCTCCTTCACAGACTTCCTCCTTCTCACGATTGTCTCGCTACTCTACTCTTCTCTAGCTAGCACTATTCCTAAGAGCAGAGCTTCGCTAGAGAGAGAGACAACTACATACTGACTATGAGCTGAATCTCTAGTGGTTTACTAGTGATCCTCTAGTGATTTCTAGTTGTGTTTCATCTTACAAGTAAGGATTCAAGTCCTATTTATAGTGTAGAAGTGCTCTAGGGTACTTGTAGGGGTCCTGAAGGTCGGTGGCGTGAAGAGGCAGGGCGCTCGCCCTCCTAGGGGGCGGGCGCCCCCTTGGATGCACTGCCTTGCATCCTACGTCCCTCCTTCACCCTCAAGGGCGGTTGTAAGGTTGGTTGGAGCTCAGGATTGGCGGTTTGCAACCCCGGGTGGATGACATGTGGGTCCGTCGATCCATGGCACATCACTTGATCACCGTTGGATGAAAACCGACTTCATTTGATGGCGTGGATGACTCTTAGACATCTTCCCTCGGATCGTGGACGTGGCACTCACTTTGGACAAGGCGGGCACCCTGTTGATAGGGTCACCGGATCCTCGTGTTTTGTCTCTGAGCCGTTGATATTGTTTCAACATGCCATAGGCCATTTGGGAGGACGGCACACGGATCCGTGAAGTGGCATGCCAATTTGGCGCCATTCATAGGGCGGGCGCCCTATGTAGGGGGCGGGTGCCCCCTCTGGCTCCCATGTGGCAGCTGAGGTGCTGATGTGTCTTGGTATGCTTCGTTTTTGCCTGTTTTCACCATTTTTCCTGCATACACAAGATTTCTCCAAGGACATGGGGAACTAGGTAAGTTTCAAGGTGAGTCCTTTGCATTTCATATGGTTTTACCTTGATTATGGGTGAAATGTTGACGGTAAAATAGGGTATTAGCGACCGTCAACAAACTCCCCCAAGCTAACTTTTTGCTTGTCCTCAAGCAAAGATGTGATTTTAACATGGCAATGTTCGATCAAGAATTTCTTTAATGTAATAATTCACAAAGATCTTGCATACAAATCAACACTATTCTAGTATTGAGCATGATTCAGAAATTCATCTTATGTCTTAACTATATGGGGCTTTTATATTTTTCTCCATGGGTCATGCAGAAACAAGATAGCATAGATAAGTAGATACTTCATCCCCTTACTTTGGTAGAGTGAGACCATTCACTAGAGAATTTTTTATCTTTTTGAAAGGAAAAATTTTGTTTTGATTCCTTTAATGGTACTCTCAACCACTCCTTAGTGTGATAGACCTCACAAGAGCTCAAGAGAGCTTTTCATGTCTATCCTAAAGCTTATGTGGGGTTTATAGGATTAGAGCAAAAGCATATTTGAACTGAATATATTGTAAGATTAGACTCTTAGATCACAGGAAGCAATAAGTCATATAAGATGATCAAGAAGTGCATGTGTAAATTATTTGATGGGCTCCTTAAGACTTATTCCTTTGTCTTAGACAGGGGAGAGAATGGTTACTGAATACATAGTTTTTTTAAGCATAGAAATATGGGCACCTGCTCATGGGACATTTGTCCTCTTTTGTTTTCCTTGAGCACTTGCTCTCTCTTTTTTTCAGTAACCTATACTCCTCATCTATCAAAAGGTCAAAGGTTGATTGTGGTTGGTTGTCTCAACTGGTGTGCGGAGCATTGTATACTTCCAGTGTAGAAGTAATACATAGATGGAATGTGTACGTGATCTTAATCAAAGAATATGACTAACTTCTCTACCTAGATCAAATAAGGTCTAAGCAGGTTCAAAACAGACAAGAATTCTTTCTTTTGGTGGTTTTAGTTGTTTGTGGATGTATGGCTTGATGGTAGGTATTTAACTCCATAAAGGAACCATGAGCAAGAATTTGAATTTTATAAATCAAAATCTCTAGTTGGTTCTCACTCATTCCTTAGGTCATGTAAAAGTTCTACTTATACCAATTTCAATCTTGCAAGAGTATAACTTAGGTTATTAGCATGTGCAACCCACAATAGTGTTTGACTTAAGACCGAATTCAGATATCACACTCAAAACTTTCATAGTAAGGGTTGTATAACAAGATTTTGCAAATCATCATTGAGCAATTGTTCATCATTTTCAACAAAGACATATTATATTATTTTTCTCATCTTAGCATTATTTTTATTTATTTATTTATTTTTTTATTGTTATGCAAGAATTTAGAATTGCTTTTCATATTATAACTCACAGTAATTAAGAAAAAGTGCTGGGGTTAGAGATCATACCTTGGCGAAGATGACGGCTCCCCCAAGCTAGCTTCTTCTCCATGATCGGATTCTCCTCTTGGTCGGGTCATTTCCTCTTTTTCCTCTTATTATGATCACTAGGCTTTGCTTTTTTTATTCTACCCCTTTTTTATTTATTGCTACTATGATAAACTAAATTTATATTTTATTATTTTTTTTATTTTATTATTTATTATATATAATCTCTCTTTTATTATTAAATGGAAGACATAAATTTAAACATGCTTCTAACAACTAATTGATTTAATGCACGAAGAAGGGAAATATGCCAATACAGTAATTAAAGAGAGAAATAGAATACTTACTCCCATAGCTGTCCTTCCTCGGAAGGAGGTTCTTCCTTGATCGATGTCTTCTTCTCATCTTATCCTTGTTTGATGGTGTTGACACTTCTTAGCGCAACCACCAGAGACAGGGTATTAGGCTATCTCTGATAATGGCGCCAGAAGTGCCTGTGGTATTTCTTATGTCTATTGGATAATTCCGCAAGCGCACAGAATATACCGCTGTAGCACTTCACCCGGAAGTATTCTAAGGTATTGTTATTTATTTTATTCTAAGGGAAAGCGATTGTTAGAAATGTTAATAGAAGGAGATCCTTAAATCTATCTCAACTTAGCACAACTAGTGCAGAGGGGATAATCGAAGTATGATAGGAAGGTGATGATTCAAAGATAACAAATGAAATGTTAAAACATAACTAGTGTAGTATAGCTAGGTGGGAGGACAACGAGTGAGAAAGGTTCGTGTGATTCAAACTCTACTCCTGTGATCTATCCTATCAAATGGACGAAGTACACTAAGACTGCTACCTTACTTCCGGTGTGTAGGGGATAGTGCGAGACAATAGAGGATATAACCTCTACCCGAAGCGCCTATGCTCTTATGGGAGCCTACCTTTTAAGAACTTGCCTAAAACACAGTGGAGGGATACTAAGACTAAATAGGGCTGTCACCACCTGCTAGCACCCACTAACAATCCATGCGACAAGTGGCATTCAAAGGTAAGATCTAGTCTAAGCACCACGCTTACACTAAGCCTTACTACTCCAGCAGTGATCAAAACAACTAGAGCACCCTATGATAGGCGATGAACTATACACGTGAGTTGGTTACAGGATCACAATCTAATGTATTCCAACCAAATAATATGATAATTCATAACAAAACTATTATAGTAATGCACTAAGTAAAGACTTAATAAACTAAAGTAAGAATATTATATTAAAGTAAATAAGTCTTACAGAAAGAGAAAGATATAATAGTTATACCAAACTCTCCAGTAGACAACTCCGGAGACCTCGAGCGCAACTCGACTCAACTCTAAGTCCCACAATAGACTACAACTACTACTAAAGGTGGAACTACACTACTCTTTACTTGTATCTTGATTGAATCATGTCTTGAGATAGGTGGAGGTAGCCTCTATATATAGAGGGAAGTGGAGAGGTGCCACGTCAGCGATCTGCGTGCTCCTTCATTCTCCTCCCTTGGATAAACCGTCATTGAAACCGCGTTCGATGGACGGCTGTGGCAATACCATCATGTGGGAAGCATGCAGGAGGTCGGGGGAGGACGTGGGTGGCCTAGACCAACCAGGGGGTCGGCCGACCCCCTATGACAGGTGGGCCCGGCCAGGTGTGGTCCCCACCAGTCATAGAGTGTCCCCTTATGCTGGTTCTGTCTTGATTGTGTTGTTTCACGCCTTGATCCTTGTGCTTTGATTCTCCACCGTTGAATGGAAACACATGTTGATCTGATGGTTGAAATGGGCTACGTGGAGTGTCACACGGATCATGCCACAGTCACCAGAGCCAGGTGGGCCCCATGGTGGGGTCGGTCGACCCACACATGGGCCCACCTTGAGCTCTCCTCTTTTCCATGTGATTCCTTGTGTCATTTATTGAAGTGTGATGATCTGGTGCCTCCATATGTGGGTCGGCCGAACCACATATGTGAGCTCCAGCTACTCCAGTTTGTTCTATTTTGATCTTCCCTGCATTCACAAGGTAAGAGTACAAGTGAAACTAGTTATTGATAAGAAATATGTTCATGTTATGTTGATCTTCCATCGAAATCGAGTCCTGTTGACGGTGTTTGAGTGTGGATTTTTATGGTATATCCACCGTCAACAGACGGTAGCGGGGTCTCGGTGTAGAGGCTGTAGATGATGGTTCCTTCTTAACCGTATCTCTATCTTTCTTGTTTCTCCAGATTCTTGGTTTTCTCCTCCTCATGGATGGACTCTTATTTTTCTGCATGTTAATTGCATGGTGCGGTGCACAAGAGAAAATAAATCTCTCTTTCTTCCCATTTATATAGAAATCCATGCTACCACTAGCAACAAATACTGCATGCATTCACAGTATTCAAGAAAGGTCGGCCAAGAATAAGGGGTAAGTTGTCTCTATTACCCATGTATAAAATCATAAAATTAGCAGGCACAAAGTTGTTTCTTACTTTTACCAGAACATCACAAAGTACTCCTTCTATGTAGCAGGTTGTTTGATCAGCTAATTGCACATATGCAGAAGTTGGTACTAGCTCAGTGTAGAATAGCTTCTTATAATGTTCTTTAGACATGATGTTAATGCTAGATCCTAGATCACATATAGCATTATGGAATTTTTGAGATTGAATAGGACAAGATATGACAGGGGTTGCAGGATCTCCCTTTTTAGTTGGAAAATTTCATCCATCTAGTTCATAGCCATTATAACTAATAGTAACAAGATTAGCAGATTCCATGGTTGTTTCAGGCTTTCCTGGTATTCTATCTTTTTCAAAAGATGGAATTGCAGTAGCTAGTTGTGCTAATTGGGTTTCAAGCATCTTATTGAAACTAAGTTGATTCTTAATTGCAGAAGAGAAATCATCCAATTTAGCAGTAATGCTATCTAGCATTCTATCGTTAGCATGGAGCTTCTTGTTTATACTATCAGTCATTCTACCTTGACTATAGACAAGATCTTTAAGAGAAGGGTAGTTATTACCTTGGTTGTTTGGACGTTGCGAAGAATTGAAAGTGTTACCTTGAGAATTGGAGCGCTGAGTCCATCCTTGATTTAAAGAACGAAAACTGTTATCATTGCTGATGAAGTTGAGGTCTTCATGTGTCTCAAGACAATGGAGTCCAGAATAGCCAACTTCTCCACAGACTTCACACGTCATGTGAGTCTCCATAGCTTGCACGGTCTCAGGTGTACGCATCCCTCTCGCAATTTTCTAGCCTCTTGGCCAGTAAGTCCACTTTAGCTGCAATCATGTCAGCTTCCTTTAACGAATGCATACCTCGCTTGTATGGTTACAGACGTTCCTCGTTCCATCCTTGATTGGACACCATCTTCTTTATCAGAGCCTTTGCATTTGTAACTTTAAGAGAAAAGAATGCTCTACCGGTGGCAGCATCTAGATGGCTTCTATCAAGCGGGTTAACCCATGGTAGAAGTTTTAGATCAAAAGCCAATCCTCCATACCATGGTGTGGACAGGCAGCGACATACTCCTTGCATTTGTTCCCAAGCCTCGGGAATTGATTCATCGGGTTGTTGTTGGAAATTAGAGATCTTATTGCGAAGTGCATTGGTCCTGCCTAGAGGAAAGAATTTCACTAGGAAAGAATTGGAACACTTTTCTCATGTGTCCACATCATTTCGGTTCGTATAGAACCATTGCTTAGCTTTTCCTAACAAGGAGAAAGGAAAGAGTCGCAAACGAATTGCATCTAGGGTTACTCCTTTAATGGTAAAGGTGCTGCATACCTCCAAGAAGTGTTGGAGGTTTGCCTTAGCATCCTCATGAGCTTTGCCACAAAAGGGGTTAGCTTGAACCATTGTGATCAATGCAGGCTTTAGCTTAAACTGAGTGTTCGCCTCGATGACACCAGGGCCTGTTGCTATATTAGTAGTAGAAGGTGCAGAGAATTCACGGATGGTCCTTTCGGCCATATTCGTGATTCTAAGGATAACTATCTAGACTTGACTCAAATCAGAGGAATTCTACAGTTGTCTTCCCCGGCAACGGCGCCAAAAATGCTTGTTGACAGTTAGTAACGTTATCAAAAGAGTGTAGCCAAATCTATCCGCTAGCAATGGTAACAATACTTCTCAACGCAATCAACGGGGTTGTCAATCCCTATGCTCAAAGTATGTGGTTGTTAACACTTCTATCGTTGCTACTAGGAATAAAGTTATTTCTAAGCAACTGCACCAAAAATGCTATGGGTAGCTCTATAGGATAGGTGATGGGATTCTGCAAGCGCATAGAACTATCGTGTAGCACTTTACCTGGGAGTACCAAGTGTTGAATTTATATTTTCCCAAAGGAAGGCGGGGTTTGTGATTCCAAGGATCTGATAGTCAAGGATCTAGATATGGATAAATGGGGTAATGACCTTAGCAGGGATAAATCAATGAAGTATAACTAAGGTGGAAACACACTATGATAGGTTGAGGTGGGTCAGGAGTTTTATGGGAGAACTCTAACTCAGTAAAAGATCAAGTGATTGTTATACCAAAGAGATTGCTATACCCGAGACGCACAAAGTCCTAAACTCGCCGGGGTTCGACTGATTAGGCACCGTACGTACAAAAGCCTACGCTGATAAAACCAGACCGAACGTGGTGGAATCCAGAGGATTCTAGGGCTGTCACCACCTAGAACCTACCACTACTATCCGTGGGTCTAGCCGCACCCAAGGGTGAGATATAGCCTAAGCACCTCGCTTAATCTATAAAGCTTATTACTCTAACTCTGGCCAAGGAATCAGAGCACTCTAACCAAGTAATGAGACAAGTATGCAACTACTTAAAGTATAACAATAAGTAAATGAAACAGGGGATCTTTATTACCGACTTCATTTGATGGCTAGGATGACTCTTAGACACTTTTCCTCGGATCGTGGACATGGCACTCACTTTGGACAGGGCGGGCGCCCTGTTGATAGGGCCACCGGATCCTCGTGTCTTGTCTCTAAGCTATTGGTATTGTTTCAACGTACCATAGGCCATTTGGGAGGATGGCACACGGATCCGTGAGGTGGCATGCCAATTTGGCACCATTCATAGGGCGGGCGCCCTATGTAGGGGGCGGACGCTCCCCCTCTGGCTCCCATGTGGCAGCTGAGGTGCTGAGGTGTCTTGCTATGCTTCGTTTTTTCCTGTTTTCACCATTTTTCCTGCATACAGAAGATTTCTCCAAGGACATGTGAAACTAGGTAAGTTTCAACAGTACTCTGTTAGTAGAATAAAATTGCTACTAGAATTGTGTAGGGCCTTGAATTTGGTGAGTTAGAGCTAGGCAAAGTAGTCTCTATTAGGCTTTGCCATATACTAACTACTTTTATGCCATTTTACCCTAGTGTTTGTGAGTTTGTAGAGAAAATTTTTATTGGTCATTTGAAAGGTTCTTATTTGGTTTTGTTAATTGAGTGACAATTTAGATGGACTAATTGTGTTATGAATACACAGATAATTAGTCCACAGGTACATGTGTGTGAGCAACTATGTCATGGAGGTGCAAATGGCTAGGATTGATTGCTTAGCTCATGCATGTGATGATGAAGGAGATTAATGCATGAGACATGACATAGATTCATGTGGCTAGGTTGAGAAGATCAAGACATGACTTGGCTCGATGGACCGGTTGCAAAGGGCAAAGGGTAAGTTGGAGGTTTTGAAGTCGTTGGTACCGAGTGTCGGGAGGTTTAAGCAAGACTTGGCGTAGGAGGCTGAAGCAAGGGTGAAGAACAAGTGAAGTCAAGAATCGATGAACCAAAAGCCGTGTGATGATATGAAGTGGATCATATCATTCATGAGGTGTTCGTGCATGTGTTGCATCAGCATCAACGATGATGAAGATGGAGAGGGAATGGAAAGCACAAGGCAAAAGTATAACCTAAGGCATTTCTATTTCACCATTCTAAGGTTCAGTAGAGAAGTGCTTTATCAGGTTTGGGATAGATTGTTGTAGTATCAAGAGGGGCAAACTTGTTTGCATATCGGTCATCTAGTGCCACATGAGCGATCTAACATTGCATATGTTGCTAAGATCGAGTGTCAGTGGTTAAAAGAGGAAAAAATCCTTTGGAATATTTGTGAAAAGGCTAACACACATGCACATGAGGTTGTACACTTGGTGGTGTCAGCACATTTGCAAAGGTGAAATCGTTTGGATCCAAACGGTGGTCTTTGGGAGCACCGGACGCTGAGGGCGTCGGACTGGACACATCTGTTGGTTTGCCCTAGCGACTATGCTCGGGGAGGAGCACTGGACGCTGAACTACCAAACGTAAGTGGTGCACTGTTCATGTGTCTGATGGTGTGGCGCGGTCTGAGCGAGAGAAGGAGCAGCCAAACGCGGGCATTCGTCTGGTGGGTGCTAACCAGACCTGTCTGGTGATGGTTTGGTGCTCCCAGGAGCTCTCTGGTGCCTCACCGGACGCTGGGTTTGGTGCGTCTGGTATGACAACTCATGACCAGGAGCGTCTGGTGCATGCAGAGAAGGTGCGCGTGAGAGAGCCATTGGCGTGCAAAGGCTAGTTTCAAAAGGCTAGCGACACGTGGATGTCGGGAAGCGACTAAACGTTGCACCGGACTTGTCTATTGCAACATAGAAGTGCGTCCAGTGCACGCACAGAGTGCCCAGTGAAGGGGTAAGGCTATTTCAGCCCTTGGGTCTATAAATAGAGGAGAGAGATGGCCTTGGCTAATGCTTACCTCTAACTCACTTGTGCACATAGTGGTTGCATCCGATTGCGTGTGAGTGTGATTTTAGTGTGGTGCATTGAGAGATTGCACTGAGTGGCACTAGGTAATCGAGTTGTAAGCTAGTAGTGCTTGTTACTCTTGGAGGTTGTCACATCCTAGATGGCTTGGTGGCTTGTAGCTCCTTCGAAGCAAGCAAGAAGATTGTGCTTGGCTACGGACTTTAGTGAGGGCTTGGTGCTCGCCCCATGGGAAATCGTGAAGAGCAACGTTAGTAGAGGAGACGTGAAGGACGACAAATGGTCTGGCCGGATCAAAGAGCTAGAGCTCTTGGTGAGCACTCCACGTGGGAGTAAGTGACTTGTGGTGGGTCACTTCTAGCTAGAGGATCGATGGCAACTGTTGACGGTGGATAACATCAATTTTTATTAGAACTTTAGACATGAAAGGACACATGAATACACACTAGTCTAGGGTTTTAACTGACAATTTCCACGAGTTTTGTATATTCTGTATTTTCTGGGGATTATTCCAGAAAAGCGTAAAAGAGGGATTAAAGTGCGTAAAAGACACGAAACTTAACCGCGAAGGCAAACATCGTCATCAGGACCCTAAAAGCATCTAGAAGACACCCGAGCAACCGGGGCCTCGGACCCTGCCAGGTGGGGCTGGCCGGCCCCAAGGGGGGTTGGGCGGCTCCCTCCTCTAGGGTTTGGCCCCCGCCTTCCGGAGTCTTTCTCCATTGCCTATAAGGAGTCATCTTGGCTCTTGGTTAAATTGGTTTGATCCTATGGCGCACGTTCATCCCACCGGGCTATAAATAAAGTGGCAGACCCCCTCCCTGGAGGCATCAAGTCATTTGGAGATCAAGCCGTCCAAAGCCTCTCTAGTTCATCAGAGCCTCTCTAGTTCATAGCTTTAGCCTAGTTAGATTAGAAGTAGAGGAGTTCTAGTTCTTCAGCGGGATCTGGAGCCCCTGGCGTCTGTCCGGAGCGCGGAGTTTGGTACAGTTCTAGTTCTTTTCTCTTATTGTATTCAACATTATGATTTGAGAAACATTGTTCTTAATCTTATATATGTTCTTAATTGCAATAGTCATTATTCACTTTGATTATATGTCTAGCATAGTTAGTTTGATCCTATTGAATTTATGTAATTGCTCGTATAGCGTTCGTCCAGAGATATCGTGGATGAATGATTGGCAGTATGTAGACGTGGTGTTTAGATATCTTGCTTATCTGTGAGTGCACCCTGATGTGCCGGGTCGTGTGGTAGTTCGCGTAGGTGACAGCTACGTTGATTCCTCTGTAGTCCACCCCCCGTATATAGGTTTAGCAGAGCGCGGTCGCGAAGGAGGTGACCCTTGTGTCTTAATATCCTTATTAGATGATGCTCCTTTACATTTAATCATGATGTAGGTAGAGCTAAACAATAATTGCTAGATGTAATTGTACTAATCATAGTATTCATTGACGTAGTTATAGAATTACTTTAGATATTAATTCCTTTATCTATCCATTGGCTAGCTATTGTTATGACTAGATGAGCTCTGATATTTACCTATTTATGATGATGACTGATCATATTTATCCTATATATCTTTATCATGTGATTTATCCCTGTTATGAGTAAGATTATAGTTGTGGTTTATCTTTTACATTAGCAGATAAGTTATAGATATAAGTCGTACTAGACCTTCCCAGTGGTATAAATATAAATCAACAATCTGATAATACTCTAGGTAAAATGCTACAAAGGTATAATTATCTGTCCGCTTGTAGAATTGTTCTTTAGTTCATATTCTTATATTTATTTCTACCTAGTCACACGAAATAATAGATTCATTTAATACTTTATTCCTAGCTAAATTAATTAGGGATGACAACCTAGTTCAATGCTTGGGGATGTTGGTGAGAGATAAGTGGCTAGTTGCTAATGACAAGTTAATTTAGTACCATATATTTTTAATGTTGTTAAATAGTGATGATGTTAAAAAATACCAACAACAACCTTGGAACTTTTCTCAACGGGGGACGTAGCTTGTGGCGATATGTGAACCTCTAGGAAATTAATCACCGCGTCATCATCTACATCATCCTTCACAGTGGTTTACATTTCCCTGTACACAAGCTTGTTCTTATTGTTCTTCTTTTTCTTGTGTAGTTACTCTTGTGATTTGGTTAGCTTGTATAGCTTGCCAATCACCTTCTACCTTGTGTAGCTAAGAAGTGCTCTTGCTTAGCTTGTATAGCTAGGTGGGTTGAGTTCTTTAATTTGGATTGTGTATCCTTGTCATTGAGCATTGCTAGTGAGCTTAGGTTGTTTAGTGCTCTTTTACTTGCTAGTGTGTAGGAGCTCCCTTGTGCTTGAAGTACTAGTGCTTAGGTTTATGTGACCTTGCGCTAGAATTGGTTAGGGAAGCTCAAGCTAGTTAGGCTAGCACCTTTGTCTCTTGTATAGAATCTTTGAAAAGGTGCTTAGAGTTTAGATAGAGGGATGTAGTCTTTGCTAAACCGAATATGTTTAATTCCACTGCGATTAGATTTTAGAAAGGACTATTCACCCCCTCTAGTCCGCCATCTCAACCCTATATCATTCACCCCTTCTAGAAGTCTAGATCCTCTCACCGTCCAAGTTATGGTAATGGTGGCATCCATGGGCAAGGTGACGACTAGTTATTAGTTAGATGTAATTCATAGCATAGGGCTCTCAACAGAGGCAAAACATGGTAGGATAACCATCCGATTATTTGTCTTCACTAATGTTATACAATTAACTTGTTAATTTGACAAGATTTTCATTGATTTATATATGTTATCTTTTATCAAGATGTAATCTTGATTTTTGGTGACTATATGTGTATGTTCTCAACTTGGACCATGTGTATTGATGTAGTAGAGAATGAAGATGGTGGTCTCAAGTTGGCAATGGCCCTCGAAGGATGATGCGGAGCAGCTCGTATTGATATGCAGGGAACAAGGAGATTCCTTCCCTCGGTAGAGGAACTCCATAGTGGACATGATACCATGGTGACTGGTAGAACGTGTGAAGATTTGGAAGTGAGACTAACTGACTCACACCTCTTTTGGTTCATGATCTAATGATGTGACTATCTTTGTAGAGGAACTCCATAACAGACATGACACCATGGTGACTGGTAGAACATGAAGATTTGGAAGTGAGACTTATTGACTCACACCTCTTTTGGTTCATGATCCAACACCATGACTTCTTGGGTGTTGTAGGATCACTGGAAGCCTAGAGGGGGGTGAATAGACCTGCAAAAACTCAACTCAAGCAGATATCAAAACCTACAGCGGCACTGTCGCACCCCTAGGGCGGCACTGCCGCACTCTGTAAAAAAACGAAACTGCGCAAGTGATGTATAGATAGAAAGAGTATACTCCTAACAACTTGTTTCCAGAATTTCACCTAAGTTCACAGCTCGAAGACTAGATACCACAGAAATCCTCTAAATCACCGAATCGGGTCAAACCCTAGAACAAATTAACAACACAAGAGTAATAAAGAGACAACAGCACACGGTGATTTATCCCTTGGTTCAGCTCGCCACTTAGGCTTGCCTACGTCCACATTGTTGAGACTTGCCACAAATAGGCTAGGGTTACCACAAAAGTTTCCCTATTCCTCGTTCTCAAATCAAGAGAGTGAACTCTTGAAGAGAGGGGTGATTTCTTAGCTGCACACGAGATTACAAAACTCCCTAGGCTGCCACGATGTGATTGGCAAGCTCTAGGGAGACACCTAGCCGGCTAGGAGCAAAGCTCCAAGGAGTAGACCTCAAGAACGCCGGCGAAACATGAACCAAGGGCTCTCAAAATTTGGGAATCAGTAGATCTGCTCACAAATCGCAGGTTGCTGCCCTTTTTCTCAAGTTTCTATGGTGGAACGTCGAGATCCAACTCTGAGCTCAAGGTCAACAATGAAGGAGAGATGTGAGCTGCTTTTTCTGTCTGTAACGGGCAGAAAATCGGGAGCTAGAAGAAGAGATCGTTGAGAGGGAGAAAAGTAGTATTTATATGCTGTCATCCAACGGTCAAACAAAGTGCGGCACTGCCGCACTGGCAATTCCCAGCAGAAGGATGCAAGTGAGATATTGCTGTAATTGTCAAGGTATGAGGATGTTGTTTCTGAGAGATGAGCACTTGATTCAACAATTTAGCTGGTATCCCTAAGAACTCCTTGATAGTACGTCATCGCTAAACTGAAATTCAAAAGTAAAATGAAATTAAACCTCCGTTTGAGTTGGTCACCGTAGCTGCAAGTTAGCATCAAGTTCTTTGAAACATATCTCATCATCTCACATGGATTCCCTGCTCATCATCTCGATAGAAATCATTAGTTCTCTAATTTGATGGTCATCAATACTAAAACCCACAATAGGGAGTGATTGTACTTTCAATCTCTCCCTTTTTGGTAATTGATGACGACCCAATTAGAGCTTATAAGAAATGTTCAATAATACTGTAGATAGCAAGCTTTGGATGTAAAGCTCAAAAGTTGTGGAAACGGAATTTGAATTTCCAATTTGGCATAAGAGGCCAAACATCCACACACAAGTGAAGATAGGAGAATTTCTTTATGTCCAAAGGTTCTATGGGGTGCTGCACACTGTGTCAAACAATTAAACGTGATGCATGTGACAGTTCAAGACACACAAGATTTGGCTGAGGAAGCACAGGGCGGCACTGCCACACTGGCTTCTTGAGTCAGATCATAGTCAAATTTTCACAGCACCTACACACTCATAAGATCTACACAGATATAAAACATGAAGTTTCAAATCACACAGACACAATAAATATCCAAATATGATAGAGATAGAGTCGAGTAGGTAGCTAAATTATTATAAACCATAATAAAAATAGTTTTAACTCTCAATCTCACACACTACTAAACTGAAACTAATCTCTAACTGCAGCAAGGCGATGACAAAAATGATTTGACCCCTCTAATTTCTCCCCCTTTGGCATCAAGTACCAAAAAGAGAAAAGAAAAGAGAGCTCAATCCTGAAGCTGAGACCAGTCGACGCCGGTATCATCACCACCATCACCACCATAGCCTGAACCAGCACCACCTCGAAGACCACCATGAGGGCTACCATCATCATCATCATCATCTTCATCATCATCATCATCATCATCATCATCATCATCATCATCATCATCAGAGTCTAAAACAACTGCCTTGCCCTGACGGTGAGTAGTAGCTGTGAAGCGCGTGGTGCCTGAAGTGCTCGCTCCTTGAGTGGTGTGACCAGCACGCCTCTGCTGGCGCTGCCACTGCTGATAGGTAGTAAGAGAGTCATCCCAACCGAGCATACCTGACTGAGGCTGGTAAGGCGGGTGCTAACCATACTGAGGCTGGTAGTATGGCTGATATTGCTGTTGAAAAGGATCATCTGCTGCTATCCTCCATCATCATCATTATCATCATCGGAGTCATCATCATCATCATCAGAATCAGAAGGAAGCTGGAAGGGAGGAGGAGGCTGAATGGGATCTAAATCAGGAAGACCCAACTTCTACCTAGCCTCCCTAGCCTCAAGTCTGGCTCCATAAGCTGTACCTGCTGAATAGGTACTAGTAGCAAAGATAGCTGTCAGCATCTTCTTGATGAAGCCCTTCTTCTACCATGGGATGGCCCTAGAACATCTGTATGAGCCTGATGTAACAGAACCGGCTAAATCACCTGGCCCACCGGCACCTGTCATTGTCACTAACGACTTCTGACAGCCGGGCCCGTGTCCCAAATGATCTAGACAGGTCTGTCGGGCTACATTAGCGCCCTTTTCTCCGACAGGATCACCATTGCAGAATCATCACAGGATTACAACATTTCATAATAAAATACATCAGAGTAACAGTGCGGAAGATTACATAACATTTAGATTACAAACCAGTTGTTCAAATAGGATTCAAATATAGTTATTACAGACCAGAGGACGTAGCAGTAGCAGTGGAATAATTACACAATACTAAATAAGGAAACTCGAACCCTGCCCACGGGTTCCACTTTACTCATCGCCGCTTTCTTCTTCGACCACGGTCACGCAACATGGAGCAAGACAGATCTCCGACTGCGGTCCTCCTGCAACGGGGTTAACAAA
Source organism: Eremochloa ophiuroides (assembly GCA_038502445.1). Lineage (NCBI taxonomy): Eukaryota > Viridiplantae > Streptophyta > Magnoliopsida > Poales > Poaceae > Eremochloa > Eremochloa ophiuroides. The sequence goes on along the minus strand of JAHLJS010000001.1, from coordinate 15,017,840 downwards.
CCCTGAGTACTTGGGGTACTCCGCAAGACTTACCCGACTAAGGGTGTAAAATGAGACTCAGGAATGCAAGGCTATGGGTAAGGCTAGCAGAGGATGAGGAGTTTGCAGAAAAGCAATCTATCCTGATCCATATTTTATTTTGTCATTATTATAATCATATTTATAGCTCCAATATTCAGACTCAAGTATCATCATTCTTTCAATTACTTTATTCATTCAGATAACCTAGTTGAGAACCACTTTTCGGTGTAGAGTGTGAGGATCAAGTCTCCATAACCGAGGAGCACGTCGATTCGAATCCAGAAAGTACCCAGCTGGGGATTCTAACCACACTGCATATGCAGCACGCCGGCATACATATACCAACCCGTTGTCACGGCTTTGCTATCCCGGAACCGGTCCTGCGCCACCCGAGAGCACAGTACTCCACTCTTATCCAGGCACGCCGGCCACGTGGGTACAAGCTACTCTCGCCATCTCTCCACTCCCAGTGCGTGGTTGTCGGTTCCAGCAATAGCGTCACCGAACTCTAGGCTTTCCGCATTGGTATGTGGCTAGGCTGTTCATCATGATCACAGCAGGCCTACAACGAACGGTCCCTATTTCCTTCCTGCCGTCAATCCTGCATTGGGACTCTAACCCAAGTACAAGACTACCCGACAGTTTTTATTATCGTGCCTGTCGGGTGAGTGAGACATAGGGAACGCCGCCCCATGAGCTGGCCACCCAACGAAACACGTTTCCAAAGACATCGACCAGTTCCAAACTATTCCGAAAGCGACCATGCATTGGGACTCTAACCCAAATACACATCGACCAGCGGATAACCAGTTCTTCACCAATCAAAGTATAAGTATAATCATGGCACAGAAAATAGTTTTTCTTTTATGCAAAGCTAAGTTCATTAAGCATGCCTAAGCATTTCTCAAACCGTTTTATTTAAATTAGGTTTCAGGGTATTTATTTGAGACAATGCATCTGGATAGGTGACAATCAACTCCTATTAACCTAATGCAGTAGATTAACTCGAATTATAAATATTTTGTAATAGAGGGGCTGAATGCACCGGGGCTTGCCTTGGATCGTGTACAGCGTCGGATCGGGATCAGTCCCGCAGATGTCGAATCCTTGGATGACCTCTGGAGTGGCCTCCTCAGTAGTAGTCTCGACCTGGACCACCTCGGGAACGGGCACTACACGTATGCAATGATGTATGCTTAGCGAGGCATGAGGGCAACAAATGAAATGCTTGGAAGTAAACCATTAATACCTTGAGTACAACTTTCCTTCACGCTAAAGTTGTAAACGATCTACGGAAGGTAAAAGTAATGTTTCCTACTTTTGTTTTATTGACCTTTTTAACGGTCACAGAAAGCCGCTACACAGCTTTATGACTACTATCAAGCACTAAGTTCTCGAATTGCCAAGGATCACACAGCGAAAGATCCTTGGTCTTCATTCAACCCAAAAATTCACACAACAAACCTAAATTCATTTTTCTATTTACTTTATTAATCCCTAATTTCACATATATTTATTAATTGACCAAACTAACTTTAATTGCAACCAAACTTTACCAACAGCTAGGTTTTATCACCAAACAGAGCCACAATAAATTTCATGATTTTTGGATTTACAGAGAATTAATTAAAATTACACAAACTTGCATTTATTAATTACTTCACTGATTTATACAGCAGATTAAAGGCACTGGAACACCCTATATTATATTTTTAACAAATACTACATACTTCAGAGAGCATACACAATTAATTTCATCATTTTTGGCGCAGTAAATTAATCCACACGAAAATAACAAACTGCAGCACTATTCATATGAATATATAAAAGAAAAGCATTTGAAATTCGCTGGAAAAAGAAAAGACCAAATCAGCCCACTACGGCCCAAGTCCAGAGCGAGCCGGCCCACTCGGCCTGCCCGCGCCCGGCGCCGACGGCTTTGCAAAAGAGACCCTGGGGAAACTGGAAATCAACCCGCGGTCCGATCTACACTATTCACATGAGTCATGAACTTCGCGCTTAACCCCCTGGGAAAACTTGCCTTCTCACCCGAGGCCCTTGGCCATCCCTCTGTTTCAACAGAGGCGGGTGCGCCGGCGGTCCGCCGCCCCTAGCTCGCCGACGGTGAGCCGAGGGACGAAGCCGAGGGCACTGACGGACTCTACACTCCAAGGCGAGTCTACCAAGCTAAGACACGACGAGATCCGAGGCGCACAGCACCTGGAGACACGTACGCGGCGGCTCGGTGGTGGCGGCGAGCACGTCGCCGGCGAGCACAAGCCGGTAAAGAGAGGGGGAAAAGGTGCGCGAGCATCCGGGGCTCACCACGAAGCTGGCCGAGGGGTCGGTGGAGACGGAGGTGGTTCGGAGAAGACGACTTGGCGACGGCGGCGGATCCCGGCGGCTCGGCTCAACGGCGAACACGCGTTCCGGCGAACCTAGGGAACCAGAGAGTACGCCGACGCACGCGTAAGGTTCAAGGGGTCACAGAGATCACGGTACGCAACAATCCGAGGTTCAGAGCTTACCCAGACTAGCTCGAGACGACGGCGGAGCTCGCGGCGGCGCTCTGCCCGCCCGCGAAGGAGACACCGGTGTTCCGGTGGTTACGAAGCTCTACAGCTCCCGCCGACGGTCGCAGGAGATGCGCAAGGAAGCTAGCTAGCTGGCTGTGAGATGGAGAGGGTGGTGGTGGACGGAGCGCGGTGAATTTAGCCGGGGACCGAGAGAGCAATGGCGGCCGAGCGGAGAGAAAGAAACGAGGGGGAGGCGGTCGTCGACTTTAAGGGGCATAGGAGAGGGGACAGGAGCAGCACGGCATGGCGCACGTTCGCCCGCGCGAGGAATGGTGTCGGAGACACGATCCCGGCCGGCACGGACGGCCGCGCGCGCGCGCCCGGCACGGCGGCGGGTCGGCGCTGTTCGCGAACAGGAAGAGGGGGCATTTCACTGTAGCACCTAGACCCTAGGGCTGTCGGTTTTTGACCAAATTCGACTGATTTTGTATAACAACATGAAAAACTGCAAAAACAAAAGTTGTAGGGTTTGAAATTCTGAACAACTTTGCTTTTGGAACTAAATCCAAATTCGAAATATTTTTGAAACTACAGCAAAAGGGGTAAACTTGGTTTTTGAATTTCAAACTGCATTTTCAAAATTACTTTTTATTTTACACAACAACTTGAAAAATTGCCAAAATAAAAGTTGTTCTACTCAATGAGCTTTACAACTTCTATTTAGGAAGTTTTGCCAGATTCCAAATAATTTTTGAAATGCCAATCCAAAACTAAGTTTTAAATCATTGTTTTGAAATAAATTTGAATTTCCACCACAGAACTTTGAAATCTCCAAAAATAAAAGTTGTTCCATTTTAAAAGATCTAAAACTTTTATTAAGGGACTATCTCCAAATTCCTTTTATATTTTGAATTAGGTTTTGGCCCTAATAAAAGTAAATTTTTAAACCTTTCTTTGGGAATTTAATTTTACAAACAAATACTAATTAAATTCAAATCACTCTAGGGACCTAATCACAATCATATGCAAATGATTAATTTAAATATGATGACATGACAGATTAATTAATCCGTAATACCCGGGGTATTACACCTGATGGCTGCCACTTTCCTTCTCTACCCCATGTGGCCTTGGCCTGTCAATCTTGTACACCTGATGTGCTGTATCATGAGGAAAGCGAATACCAGAAACTCTCTCAAGCCCCTTCTCCCATCATCCAAAGCAGTAGAGAGCTTATGCCACATGAAGCGAGGAACATTGAACCTCTCACCTGTGTGAAAGCGAACAAGCACGTTCCTGGCATATCCATTTATATCCGAAGCTGCTCCATTCTTTGGTTTAATTGTGTTTCTGATCAAGCTGCTCATCACATAGAACACTGTGAGCAAATCCTTCCTCTTGCCATCAGCCACCCTAGAGTCCCTGTAGAGAACCCTCATCTGCTCAACCTCCAAGCGAGACTCATCATGAATCTCAGAAAATTTCCTGTGCACATCACCAAAACCAAGAATGCGACTGAAAGTGATAAAATCAACTCTGTAGTGTCGCCCCTCAATCATCCAATGAATCTCATCAGTGTTTCCATTGTGATAATAAGTGGCATAGAATTGTGCAAGTACCACTGTGTTCCATCCATACATGAAGCTCATCAAATTAGTCAAATCAAATCTATCACAAAGCCTGATGGCAGCATTGAACTTTGGCTCATTTCTGTCTCTTATATCCTGAAAGTCCACATACTGCATGTGCACAATCTTGGATTTCCTAGCACCAAGAGTAGCTGTCCTATAGAAGTTGGAGTGGAAAACAGTCCAAAATCTATAGTCAATCCCCAAAAGACCATGAGAGGTATATGGGTCGACAGCTATAGCTTGCTGAGTCTCTGACCAGGACTTGGAATAATCAACCACAGGATGAGACATACTCCCTCCGTTCCAAATTGTAAGTCGTTCCAAGAATATTGGAAAGTCAAACCATCTTAACTTTGACCAAGTTTATATTTAATAAAATAATAATATTTACAATATCACCTAAGTATCATTAGATTATCCATCAACTATATTTTTATAGTACACTTATTTGGTGTTATAAATTTCCATATTTCTCTCTATAATTTTGGTCAAACTTGAGATGCTTTGACTCTCCAAGATTCTTTGAATGACTTACAATTTGGTATGGAGGGAGTATTATCCATAGGAGCATGCAACTTGGGATTCTCATTAGAGTCTCTCATATAGCTGTCATCAAACTCATTCAAATGATTTGGAGTGCAAGGACAACCTCTATATGATATAGTGAATCTCTCCAGCTGGCGTCTCTCCTCATCCTGAATGTACTGCTCATGAGCAGCACGATCTCCAGCAGCATAAGGAGCAGAGTTGCTGCTGGTACTCCTGCGTCCTCTCTTGGATGGTTTCTTCGACAGCTACTTCTTCAACATATGAGGGCCACTTCCACCTCCTTGCTCCATCTATATAATAAAATGAAACTTTGATAAGAAACTGTGTAAACTGGAGCTATAGACCTTGCTGTACTGAAACTTTAACCATTGAACCAAGATGTACATTGTCCAGAAAGCAGAGCACTTGGAGTAAAATCCAGGCAAGGCGGCACTGCCGCACCCAGCTCTTCCATCTGAACTCTGCACAGTTTGATTCAAAGGCTAACTTTTCAGTCCAACATCTTCTATATTCCATCACAATCTCAAAAATCGAAGTTGGACAACAGATCGGGCCATGACGTCCACTTATGAATGAGACAGGGAGCAATATTTTGGATCTGAGGGATGCACTTTCAAAAACAAAATCCTGGAGGAAAACTGAATCGATCCATGGGAACCTGGCCATGAGCACTTGCTCTAGCAGAGTGCGGCACTGCCGCCCTGGCTAGGGTTCCCCGAATCAAATCAGGTTTCTTCTATGATTTTGCCAGAGAGGCTCCCCCTAAATCCATGATACTACCCCTGACAACTCGAATCCACAACTGGAAATCACGCATTGCATAGATCGAGATGGTTTAGGGTTTCACCTTGATTCAAACCAAAGATTGAGGAGGAAAGAAGAGCAATGTCCACGCCTCCACACCTTGACCAGCACGAGAAGGAGCAGGAGATGCCAGCCTAAGGTGCACCAATGCCGGGGAAACTCCGGCAAGACGGCGGCGAGAAGCACCGGCGCCGTCAACTACACGTGAGAGAGGAAGAGTTGGGGGCGGCTCGGTCTGGGGACGAAATAGAGGGAGAGTGACGGTGGGGTGGCTAGAAATAGATGAGAAGGACAGGCCCCATGTCTCAGAGAAATTTGGGCCGAAACCGCGCTGGTTTCAGAGTGCGGCACTGCCGCACCCTATGGGTGGCACTGCCGCCCTGCCCAAACAAAGCTTTTCAAATCCTATTTTCTCGAACCTGTTTCTATCACAGAGATATACAAATTTTCAAGATATCATGACCAGAAACATTCAACAATAAAAACTATGGTCATATACCTTGAAAACCCTTTGGAATTAGTTTTGAAAGACAAAATCAAGCTTTTCAAAAACTTTTCCTAGGTCGCTAGATTGTCAAACAAGTGTGTGCTACATGTCAAACCAAGTTCCTTGAATCGAGTATATTTAGTTCATTTCTCAAAGAACAAAATCTTGACTCGTCGAGAGGCTTAGTGAAGATATCGGCTAGTTGCTTTTCGGTGCTCACATGGCGAATTTTGATATCTCCTTTGGTTTCATGGTCTCTCAAAAAGTGATGTCGGATGTCTATGTGTTTTGTTCTTGGGTGACTTACCGGGTTGTTTGCAAGTTTCATGGCACTTTCATTGTCACACAAAAGTGGGATTTTGGTAAAATGACATCCGAAATCTTTTAAGGTTTACCTCATCCAAAGTAGTTGAGCACAACAAGCGCCGGCTGCAACATACTTGGCTTCGGCGGTGAAAAGGGCTACACAATTTTGCTTTTTAGAGCTCTAAGACACTAGGGACCGTCCAAAGAATTGATATGTCCCCGAAGTGCTTTTTCTATCTACTTTGCAACCGGCGTAATCGGAATCCGAATACCCAAGTAGATTGAACTTAGAGCCCTTAGGATACCACAAGCCAAGATTTAGAGTATGAACTAAATATCTCAAGATTCTTTTAATAGCGCTTAAGTGACATTCCTTAGGATTGGCTTGAAATCTAGCACACATGCACACACTAAGCATTATGTCCGGCCTAGATGCACACAAGTAAAGTAGAGAGCCGATCATGGAACGATATACCTTTGTATCAACGGCTTTCCCTTCTTCATTGAGATCAAGATGTCCATTAGTTGGCATGGGAGTTTTGATAGGCTTGGCATTCACCATGTCAAACTTCTTGAGCATATCATGGGTGTACTTCGTTTGGCAAATAAATGTTCCTTCCGTCAATTACTTGATTTGAAAACCAAGGAAGAACTTCAATTCAGCAATCATGGACATCTCAAATCTCTTAGTCATGATCCTACTAAATTTCTCACAAAAAGATTGGTTAGTACTACCAAATATTATGTCATCGACATATATTTGGCACATAAAAATATCTTTGTCAAATTTGTGAGTAAAGAGAGTAGGATCGGCTTTGCCTATTTCAAAGCCTTGCTTAAGCAAAAAGTCCTTAAAGCATTCATACCATGCTCTTGGTGCTTGCTTAAGCCCATAGAGCGCTTTTTGGAGTTGGTAGACATGGTTGGGGAACTTGGGATCTTCAAAACCCGGTGGTTGCTCAACAAACACAAGCTCTTGGATTGAACCATTGAGGAATGCACTTTTGACATCCATTTGATATAACTTGAAGTCATGATGGGCAGCATAGGCAAGAAGCATTCGAATTGCTTCAAGCCTAGCCACCGGTGCATATGTTTCCTCAGAGTTCAAACCTTCTACTTGAGTGAAGCCTTGAGCAACCAATCTCACATTGTTCCTTGTCACCACGCCATTCTCATCTTGCTTGTTGCGGAAGACCCACTTGGTGCCAATCACATTTGTATTGGGTCTCTTCACCAAGGTCCACAATTGATTTCTTGTGAAGTTGTTGAGCTCTTATTGCATTGCCAATACCCAATCTGGGTCTACAAGTGCATCTTCAACCTTAAGAGGCTCCAAAGAGGAAGCAAACGTGTAATGTTCACAAAAATTTGCTAAATGAGAACGAGTCATTACCCCCTTTCGAAGACTCTCAAGGATATTGTCAACGGGGTGATCCCATGGAATCATTTGACGTAGCCTTGGATGCTCAACACCTTCTTGCTGCTCTTCTGGTTCATCACAATCTTCCAGATCAAAGATTGGAGTAAGGTCTAAACCATGGTTCAGACCTGACTCTATTCTGGCTGCTGGTGTAGGGGCGGCGCTGCCACCCTGCATTCCTGTGGCAGGTGTTCCCTGCTCTTCTCTCGTGAATGCGTCAGCGGAGTCTTGTTCAGCAGCATCTTGAGGCTCCCCCTGTTTGGCTGCAGGAATTTCCTGTGGTCTTATATCACCAATGGTCAATTGCTTGATAGCCTCACAAGGTGGATCCTCCTTATCTATAACACTAGAGTCAACTTGCTCTACTTGAGAGCCATTAGATTCATCAAATGTCACATCTACCACTACTTCAACTCGACCGGAGTTTTTGTTGAAGACACGGTAGGCATGCTCATTTGATCCATAACCAAGTAGGAAACCTTCATGAACTTTAGGTGCAAATTTAAAGGTTTTGGGTTTCTTGTTAAGTGTGAAACACTTACACCCAAACACTCTAAAGTAAGACACCTTTGGTTTATTACTGGTGAGGAGCTCGTAGGAGGTCTTCTTCAACTTCTTGTGTAGATAGAGGCGGTTGATGGCATGACCTGCGGTGTTGACGGCATCACTCCAAAAGATGTCCGGTGTCTTGTACTCATCAAGCATTGTCCTTGCCATATCAATGAGTGTTCTATTCTTCCTCTCTACTACACCATTTTGTTGTGGGGTGTATGGAGTTGAAAACTCATGCTTAATGCCCTCTTCATCAAGGAATTTTTCCACGGAGGTGTTCTTGAACTCGGTCCCATTGTCACTTCTTACTTTCTTGATGGAAAGACCGAATTCCTTTTGTGCCCTCCTAACAAAGGTTTTCACCTTTTCCTGTACCTGGCACTTATCATAGGTAAAGAACACCCAAGTAAAACGTGAAAATCGTCAACAATGACTAAACCATATTTGTTACCACCAATGATAAGATAGGCAACCGGCCCAAAGAGATCCATATGAATCAACTCTAATGGTTGTGTAGTGGTCATGATGCTCTTTGGTGGGTGAGGTACGCCTACTTGCTTTCCAGCTTGGCAAGCACTGCAAATCCTGTCTTTCTCAAAGTGAACATTGGTTAGTCCAAGGATGTGGTTGTCTTTTAGAAGTTTGGCCAAGTTGCTCATCCTAACATGTGCTAGGCGACGATGCCACAACCAGCCCATGATGGATTTTGCCACTAAACAAGTCTCAAGGTTGGCTTTACCTTTGTTGAAATCAACTAGATAAAGCTTTCCCTTTAGTTGACCCATAAAAGCAATAGAGGAATCCTCCCTTCTAGTGACTTCCACACCCTTATCCGTAAAGAAACAATTGTATCCCATTTCACACAATTGTGACACAGACAACAAGTTGTAACTCAACGTATCAACATGTAAAACATTAGTAATTGAATGTTCATGAGTGATTGCAACTTTACCAAGACCTAGTACACCACCCTTGAAATTGTCTCCAAAGACAATATTTTCATTTGAATTTTCCTTGGGGGTGTAGGATGAGAACATACTCTTCTCTCCGGTCATGTGATTTATACATCCACTATCAAGCACCCAACTTGATCCACCGGAGGAGTATGCCTGCAAAACAAGTTTAGTTCCTTGATTTAGGCCCCCAAATGTTCTTGGGGCCTTGCATGTTAGTTACAAGAATCTTAGGAACCCAAATAGAAGTGTTATGATAAACATTCTTATCTTTGCCAATGTAATTGGCAAACACTTTACCCTTACTGTTGTTTTTCAACACAAAGCAAGAACTCAAGCTTTGTCTAGGTGCAGCAGTCTTCGGTTGATAGAAATACTTGTTTGGTTGCCACCAGATTGATTTCTTGCTTTTCCGTGGAACCTGCTTTGGTTGGGAGACCTTCTTTCTGTGCTGAACATTTCCAGAGGCAGTGGTAGTGACCTTCCCTTTCTTTGGGGGAGCGGCACTGCCGCCCTGGACAGGGTGCAGTACTGCTCGGGGGGATGGTCGTGCTGCTCTCTGTGCAGGTCCCTCTGTACTTCCACTGCTGTTAGAAGTGAAATGCACACATTCATAACCATTTGTTACCTTTCTCCCATTTGTTTTGCCTCCATGTCGGTGCCCAAGCCCGGTCTTGATGTGTGGATGTCTTCCATCCTTGAATTGTGGCTTCTTTGGTTGATTCACTTGGTCATCAACATGCTTGTTCTCAGATTTGCTCTTTAGCAATTATTTCATTGAGTCTAGCTATTTCCACCTTCATAGCCTCCATGTTTGCAAGATTAGTAGCATAGATATCCAAATCAAGATCATGACATTTTTCACATCCTTTACTAGTGAAGGCAATAGAGATGTCATTTGCTTTAGAAAGATTTGAGTTGCTCTCCCAAAGAAGGTTATATTCCAACTCAAGTTCTTTGTGCTTTTCACATAAGATACAATACTTTTCATCAAGTGCAATATGAGCCTTCTTAGTGAGTGCATGGTTCTCTTGCTCTTTGGCCAAAGCCTTGCGTAAGGATTTCACCTCACTTCTTTCCAAAGCAAGTGCTTCATTGCTAGCAATATAGAGATTTTCTTGTTTGATAAGAAGTTCCCCTCTAGATTCTAGCTCGGCGTGGACACTCCCTAGGTTCTCCATTAGCTTAGAGATGAATAATTTAGTTTTAGGATCCAAGTTCTTAGTTATATTATCTAGCTCCTCATCACTTGAAACATCATCACTAGAGCTTTCACTAAGTTCGCTACTAGAGATGTCACTAGGAGGAAGGGAAGGTTTGGATCTAGCTTTTACCTTCTCACCCTTTGCCATAAGACAAGTGTGAGGGGAGTAGTAGTCATCATCATCGGTCAAGTTGTTGAAGAGCTTTGGTGGTGAAGATGTCTTTTGAATGGTCACAGTTGCAATCTTCATATCTTCATCACTTGAGCTATCATATGTTGAATCCCATTCATGACCAATGTGAGCTTCTCCCATTGTTTTCTTGCTGCCCCTCTTGTATTTTTGCTCATTTTGTCTCTTGTCCTTGTTATTCTTGTCATCTTCTTCAACATGAGGACATTGGGCAATGAAGTGCTCGGTGCTACCACACTTATAGCAAGTTCTCTTCTTCTTGTTGGGAAATCTCTTCTTCACAAGCTTGTAACCTTGCTTCTTCAAACCTTTGCCATACTTGTTCATGAAGAGTGCCACATCTTCTATTTCTTTGAACTTGGTGTTGTCATCTTCACTTTCACTTGAGGATGATGTAGACTCAACTTTTGCTTGAATTTGCTTGATTTGTTTGCCTTTGCTTGTAGTTACTTGCTTGTTGCCCTTATGCTTGTGACTTTGACTTGGCTTGCTTGCTTTGAGTGCTATGTCCTTCACTTTCAAGCCCTCCAACTTGGCTTGCAACTCTCTAAGCTTTCTCCTCTCATTTGCTTGTTCTCTATGCATGTCAAATGTCAAAAGTCTACCAAGCACGTCATTGGAGGTGAATTGCTCAAACTTCTTCTTATATCTAATTAGAGTGACTACGGTCTCATTTCTAGGTGAGTAAGCCTCCAACATGACTTTCACCAGCTTGTGATCATCCAAGTCATCACACCCATAGCATCTAATCTTGCCAATAAGTGTCATCAATCTATCAAACATAACTTGTGGACCTTCATCATCCAAGATCACAAACCTATTGAGTTTGGCCATCAACATCTCAATCTTTGCTTTTCTAACTTTGTCAACACATTCATGGGTAAGATTTAAAGTGTTCCAAATCTGTTTTGCCACATCAACTCCCATCACCCGGTTGTACTCATTCCCTTCCAAAGCACTAAGTAGCACACTAGTTGTTTGCCTATTTAAATGGACAGCCAATAGCTCCTCATGTGTGGGCTGCTCGGGGTCAACGGGAGGCTCAAATCCATTGCACACAATCTCCCAAATGCTGGGATGAAGACGTATAAGATAAGCCCTCATCAAGTGCTTCCACTTGGCAAAGTTAATCCCATCGAAATAAGGCAACTTGCCCGCGGACACATTGATGAAAGACTTGCTATCACGGTTAGTCATATGAGCATAATTAAAGGATACGGCGGCATATTTCTTCTTGGTGGTGCTGCTGCCCTTGTCCTTCTTGGAAGCATGATAGGAGACGTCATCATCGCCATCATCGGAGCTGCTAGAGAGCTCGCTAGATGACGTGTGCACCACCTTGGCCTTCTCTTCCTTCTTCTTTGTAGCTTCCCTTCTCTTCCTTATTTCTTCTCTCCTGAATCTTCTTTCTTATTTTCTTTTCTTTTCTTCTGTTCAGCTAGCGTCTTCTTCTCTCTTTCTTGTTCACGAGCATCTCTTCTTTGCTTCTTTTTGCCCTTCCTTCTTCTTCTCTCTTCCTCATCTTGTTGCCCTTTCTCAGGGTTGGAGGCAACAAGGGGAAGATCCTCCTTTGTTGTGAAGGTTGAGAGCTCACTGCTCTCAGTGTCAGTGTCGGTGTCGTGGAGATCCACGTCCTTCGCTTCAACTCGAACGGATCGAGTTGAGCTCGCTCTGGGCTCCATACTTCACGCGGTGAAGCGTATACGAAGCAACAAGCTCTGATACCACTTGTAGGATTGTTGGCGCTTCTTAGCGTCAGCAGAAAAGTCCGCAAGCGCACGAAAGTACCGTTGTAGCCTTCACCCGGAAGTATTCAGGGTATCGTAATTTCCCAAAGGAACGGTCTTTGTACTTAGTCTCTTAAACTAGTTTACTCAGAAGAGACGGAAGGGATAGCTTGGGTAGAGAGGTTCTTCTAAGGTCAAACGCATATAAGCGATGGTAACTTCCCCACTACTTGTCTGCTTCAGGCCCACTGACGCAGCTGGTCTACTAGCCGATACCAGTATCAGCGCTACTCCGCGGCCGAACGTGGGGGAATTCAGATACGAGTGGACAGGGCTGTCACCACCTGCCACCTACCCCTCTGCCCGTGGGCACGCGCAACATACGAAGGTAGACCCTGACTTAGACACCACGTCTACGACGGCGACTACTACTCTAACGGCGTACAGGAACATCCGTCTCTATCAGGAGTCCTCTTACTAGAGCATCCGTCCAAAGGGCGAACGACGATCCCACAAACAAGTAGCTTTATGAAAGTAACATGCTTAATGAATCAAACCAAAGTTGAACACGAACTTCTTACTTCAAGTAGCAAGACGATCGTAGAGGTATAAGTTGGATCGAGAGCCGACAAGCCCGGCACTTCGTCCACCCGGAGACAGAACTGCTTCGACTCTGCTCTTTCTCCAGATCTTGCCCTCTCTCACTCCCTATACTAAATCAGCTAGAAGCTAATGGAATGGAGCTTGCTCTTCCTCTCTACATTGTGATCTCTTGTGTTGGTGAATGAATTGATCCCTTTTTTATTATTCCATAGGTGTAGAGAGGAGGCCTCCTTTTATAGCTTGAGAGGAGGGGGTTCTATGAAAAAGGTTCATCCCCACATGGAAAGACCCAAACCGACCTCCAAAGGGTGGTTTCCACTTTCCATCTGTGTTGATCATAGGTGGGACCGTCCTTGGGGAACCACCCTACAACCGCCAGAAGAAAACTGGGCCCGAGAGGCCCCACCAAGGGGCAGCCGCCCCCGGGACCGGTCGATCCCCTGGCGGGCCCGTTTGGCCACCGCCTTCGCGTGGTTGGTTCTCCTCTGGGCCTAAACCCCTCCTATGGTTACGAATGGGCCCAGATTTGTAATAAAGGTGGGCTTCTTTGTTATTCTTGGTTATGCATTCTCTGAATTCACATTTCTCCTTTACGCTTTCCAATTGGTGTTGTGCACTTCCACTTTTTTCACCATAAATCCTGCAAAAACATAAACACTAGGGGTACAAGTGGAACTCTGTTAATATCATATGTCTATGTGTTAAAGTATGATAGTTTCTCTCCCTTTAGGCATAAGTTGGTGGTTAAAAATGATCTATAAGGACCGCCAACAAGACCCCCAAGCTTAACCTTTGCTCGTCCCGAGCACATAGCTAAGTATGGTTGTTGATCAGGAGTTGCTACAATGTCGATCATATTTCAAATGTACCAAGTTTATAACAAAGTTTTCCACCGTAATTTGAATAAATCAGCATGCTATCCACCCTACTATTATCTTGAAACAAATGGGGCCTTTTATCCATCTCAAGTCTTGGGTGATTGCAAGACCGAACCGATTCATAGACATTGCTTATCATTCATCCCAAGATGAACCATCTCTCCGGAGGTTTTTTGAAAATTTTTACAAAGAAATGTAAGTTCCTCAAATGATTCTTTCGATCGCTCAAAGTCTATGAATACCTCACCAAAGGCATTGTAATGTTGCCTTTCATATCCTACCATTAAGGCTTATGAGTGGAGTTTTGGGCAGGTATAAAGGTGGGCATACTTGCATCACATATATTGCTAAGTCAAAAACCGAACCACAAGGAGATACAAGTCATATACTTTGATTGAGATGTGCAAGTGTGTGGAGTATGAAGATGGTGGAATCCTAATTTCTAAATATTTTGGCACTCCATGCATCATGAATTTCTCCTTTATTGGATGGAATGAAACTTTTTTGAGGGATATGGGCTATAAGATCATATATCCATATTATTATTATTATTATTTTTCTTCTTCTTCTTTTTGTTTGAACGGGTACCCTTTTTTCTGTTTGTTTATTGCATGGCCCTTGGCATGTTTTTTTAAGCATAACCCATATCTCTTGTTAGTATTTAAAGAACTTTGGCTGGAGAGCTGTCATGATGGAATGCGAGGAGTAATTATATGGTGAAAAATGAATGCACGGCTTCTCAGGTTAAGAGTCGGCATTTTTATTTGGTTGAAGAGTGCGCAACTCTCAGGGTAAGAGTTGGCCTATTATTTGGTGGATGGATGGGTGCATGTTGTGCGCAACTCTCGGGGTGAGAGTTGGCTTTATTTGGTGGGTGCATGTGAATCTCAATCATGGGTGCATGACCATAATCTCACTTAGGTCACAACAATTTGACCTAACTCAATGTTCCACAAGCAGCATATAACTAAAAGGTTTGCATAATTGAAACATGTCATATGGCCTTGGTAGGTATTTCATAATCATTGAGGAACTTTTGTTTTTGAAAGTTTTCGAAAATAAAACTCCGGATGTCAAGTTTCTCTCAGAACAAAGTCATAGCGCAGCCCATGTCACCATATCATATCAGGCAATAACTTAGACAAGATTAAGCATGTGCAACCCATTAGCCCAAGTTTTTAGGATGAGACATTTTTAGCTGATAAATCCAAACCTTAGAGAAAGCTCGATTATAAAAAGGGTACAGGTGAAACATAAGACAGAGCAACTGTTCATCATTTCAACAAGGGTAGAAACTAACACATCTTAACACATATGAGAGAGGAGAACATATCTCACCATTTTTTTAAGTTGGAGAATTTTAAAAAGAAATATGAGATACAAGTTATCTTTGTGGGAGCCCTCCCCCAAGCTTGCTTTTGACTTACCAATATGGTTCAGCTGGGGGTGCCGCTAATTGGTGCTGCCTCAGCTTGATGTGCAGTTCGTGACCTCTCTTGAGCGTGCTAGGAAGCTCCCCCCAAGCTTGTTTTTATGGTGGTATTGAGATAATAAGACAACAAAACTTGGGGTTGAAAGATAAATTACTCTTTTTCAAGATTTTATTTATCATTATATTTTTTTCTTTTCAAGGTTCACCTAAGAAATTCTTGTCTCTGCTGTCATCTCAAAGACTTACCCTCATGGAGTTGATAAATTTCTGCAAGGGGTTAGTCCATAAGATTAACCAAAATCTATACTAGCAGCTTTGGTTCCAAGATCAAACTAGACACCACGTCTAATTTGTCAAGGTAGGCTTAAGAATCTAAGCACCATGCTTACATTAAAAATCCTATAGAGGCATGATCTCACATCCCAGCTTCAAACTAAACACCGTGCTTAGTTAAAAAGATGTAGGACCAACACTTCCAAACCAAAACTTACTAGCATAGAGAAAAGAAATATGACAAGATAACCAAGAATCATTCAACGGAGACAGATTTTTGAACAAAGGAACCTAGTCAGAAGTTTGCTCAGCCAATCTATTCGAACTCAAACAAGGCTAGGATAAGAGAGCAAAGAAAGACATGCCTTGCTTCATCTCCAACATGAATTTCTTCCATTATTCATGATAATAACTCAAAGTTCATTAATCAAAATGCAACACCATGTCACAATTTTGATTAAAGAAGGCTAGTTTAACTTAAGCACCATGCTTAAATTAAAAATCCTATGGATGTACCACAAGTGTACTCATGTGAATACACCCAAACTCAGAGCATATGGCATGAACAGAGGAAGAGCATGATATTATATTTTCATGGAGACAAATATGAGTGAATGAGTTGGTCAACATTACCTTGACATACCTGAATGTGTGTACCAACAGCATGTATGGATGAAGGATCGGAGTTGTCGCTGGGTTGGCTCAGTTTCCATCTCAGGTGACTACCAAGGCGTGGGTTGGAGTCCATCACTTTTAGTAGCATGTCGTCGTGTAGCAAGTCGTTTATTGGTAACTCCTGCATATTAGTGACTCGCATACACGACAAATGTAGGAGAAACACTTCATGCAAGCTTCTAACTAAAAGGAATCTTGCGACTATGGCTCCCCTTTGTTATGTGTTTTTTTAGAATCTTTAAACAAAGTGTGATCCAAGATATGCATGGAGTCATGGTTGGTCAAAGGAGTGAGAGAGGTGTTGCACAAACCATCGGTGTAGAAGAAGGAGTTCATGGAAGTCATGTGGCTTGTCCCTCTATATGATGGCCTGCTTGATGTTTGTGCAATATTCAGGGGAGATCTTGAAGGGCGTGTTCGTTGTACTTAAGAGATCTCCCCCAAAAAATTTTTACCTATTTTTAATTTTAACAGTGAACAAGCAAGGGCTCTACTAGGTTGAACCCTAGAGAACCTAAAGCTTATTATGATTTTTTTACTTATTAACTATTTTTTTTATTATATAAATTTTTATTTGTTCATCCAACTCGCATAACTCAAACAAGGCCAAACTTAAGATGCAATGTAAAAAAAAACTTGGCTTGTCTCCATATCAGATTATCTCCATTGTTTATGATGCCATAAAGAAGCATGAATGATCAAGCTATGGAGACAAGTATGAGCAAAAGAGTTGTGGATCATTACCTTTGCAGACCTGAGTGTAGTTACCGGCAGCATGGATGGATGAAACATCAGAGTTGTTACTGCGGTTCGCATGATGACTTTTCTCAGGTGAATCACCAGGCCAAGCCATTCTCATGGCTTAGTGTGTGTGGGCCATGGCCCTGATGATAGTAGCAAAGGCTTTGGGTGAGCCCTTCTTGCTTATGCAAAATAATGATGGGCAGAGTCAGGCAACCCATAAGTGTTCCTCTTCTAACGTGTGGGGCCAGCCTGCTCCTTCTCTCTCCTTCAATATTATATATATATATTTTTACTATTCCCTTTTTTTACAATCTCTTCTCTTATTTTTTCTTTTCACTTCCCATTTTTTTAAGCAAGGTAGAGCCAACATCTCTTTTTCTTTTGAACCAAGGTGATCTTGAGGTGAGACTCGCACCGTCCTCCCCCACACTTGGACTTTGTTGAAAGTCAAGTGTGCAAGGTCAGGGTCTCCTTTTGAGTTTGTTCCATCACCAAAGATCATCAATGTGTGTTGTTGATGTTGCTCTCATGTTCTCAAGCTTCGTATGTCCTTTCTTTGTTAACCTGAAATGGTTAGTGACAAGAATACCCGAAGGTGCATACTAACTTGACAACATGTGCTTACATTTATTAAAAAAGGAATTTTTTTATTATTATTTTTTTCATTTTTTTGCAAAGTAACAAAAGGATATGAGAGGGATAGAGATACATGTTACCTTGTTATGGTCCTCCCCCAAGCTTACTTAAAGCCAAAGGATCAGGGTTGCACCCAGCATTTCTGGTTTTCCTGAATGGTTGTGGTTTGGTAGATCGCAAGGGCTCTTACCTTTCCCTTGTGATCACCGAATTGGAAAAGATATGCAGGAAGCAAATTGAGCTAGTTGGTTTTTTTCAAAATTTTATGGAACTTTATTATGCAAGGGAGGACGTTATTAACAAATTTCTTTTAATGAAGATTCATTTTTATTTTGTAAGAACAAAAAAAAGAACTTATTTTAAAGATAAGTTTTTAAACTTTAGATTTTCAAAATATCTCTTTATTTTTTTAACCATTTTATAGAATATTTTCATTGATAAATAAAATAACTCAAATTTTTTTTATTTAAAGCCTACACCCAGCAGTTTTGGAACAATGATTAGACATGTCGTTTAATCAAGGTAGGCAATTTTAACCTAAACTCCATGCTTAAATTAAAATGCTTATGAAGATATGATGATCAATCATACTTCAAACCAAAACATGCTGTATGTAAAACTTTGAAAGCAAACTAGCATTTATTAAAAACATTTTAGAAAAAAATTATTTATATTTAAGAGGACAACAACTTATAAATAATTTTAATATATATGTATATATATTTAAAAATCCGGGGTATCTCCCGGTAGTGCTTTCTTTATGGTCATAAGCTTGACCGCCAAAGCTAGGGCAAAGATTGAAGCCAGAAGCTATGGTTGGCTTTGATGGTGGCTACAAGAACTCGCCCTTAGGAGAAATATTTTGATTTTGAATTTTGAAAGGGCATTACTGTAGAAAGAGAGAACAAGAATAATAAAAACTATTTATTTTTTAAAATGCTTTTTGAAAATAAGAGAAGATGATACGAGAGTGAATAGAAATCTTTTTGTCCATGTGCAAAAATTTAAACGTGCAATTTTAAAAATAATAATGGCCTTTTTCTTTTTGAAAGATAGGCTTCATGAAGGAGGGTCATGAACGTAGAAGAAATAATTTTTTTTATAAGACACAAGGACACACGAGTAAACTAGGTTCGGAGATAAATACGACAACCGTTCCCTGGCAACGGCGCCAGAAAGCTTGTTGGCGCTTCTTAACGTCAGCAGAAAAGTCCGCAAGCGTACGGAAGTACCGTTGTAGCCTTCACTCGAAAGTATTCAGGGTATCGTAATTTCCCAGAGGAACGGTCTTTGTACTTAGTCTCTTAAAATAGTTTACTCAGAAGAGACGGAAGGGATAGCTTGGGTAGAGAGGTTCTTCTAAGGTCAAACGCATATAAGCGATGGTAACTTCCCCACTACTTGTCTGCTTCAGGCCCACTGACGCAGCTGGTCTGCCAGCCGATACCAGTATCAGCGCTACTCCGCGGCCGAACGTGGGGGAATTCAGATACGAGTGGGCAGGGCTGTCACCACCTGCCACCTACCCCTCTGCCCGTGGGCACGCGCAACATACGAAGGTAGACCCCGACTTAGACACCACGTCTACGACTGCGACTACTACTCTAGCGGCGTACAGGAACATCCGTCTCTATCAGGAGTCCTCTTACTAGAGCATCCGTCCAAAGGACGAACGACGATACCACAAACAAGTAGCTTTATGAAAGTAACATGCTTAATGAATCAAACCAAAGTTGAACACGAACTTCTTACTTCAAGTAGTAAGACGATCGTAGAGGTACAAGTTGGATCGAGAGCCGACAAGCCCGGCACTTCGTCCACCCGGAGACAGAACTGCTTCGACTCCGCTCTTTCTCCAGATCTTGCCCTCTCTCACTCCCTATACTAAATCAGCTAGAAGCTAATGGAATGGAGCTTGCTCTTCCTCTCTACATTGTGATCTCTTGTGTTGGTGAATGAATTGATCCCTTTTTTATTATTCCATAGGTGTAGAGAGGAGGCCTCCTTTTATAGCTTGAGAGGAGGGGGTTCTATGCAAAAGGTTCATCCCCACATGGAAAGACCCAAACCGACCTCTAAAGGGTGGTTTCCACTTTCCATCTGTGTTGATCGTAGGTGGGACCATCCTCGGGGAACCGCCCTACAACCTGCCAGAAGAAAACTGGGCCCGAGAGGCCCCACCAGGGGAGCGGCCGCCCCCGGGACCGGTCGGTCCCCTGGTGGGCCCGTTTGGCCACTGCCTTCTCGTGGTTGGTTCTCCTCTGGGCCTAGACCCCTCCTATGGTTACGAATGGGCCCAGATTTGTAATAAAGGTGGGCTTCTTTGTTATTCTTGGTTACGCATTCTCTGAATTCACATTTCTCCGTTACGCTTTCCAATGGTGTTGTGCACCTCCACTTGTTTCACCATAAATCCTGCAAAAACATAAACACAAGGGGTACAAGTGGAACTCTGTTAATAGCATATGTCTATGTGTTAAAGTATGATAGTTTCTCTCCCTTTAGGCATAAGTTGACGGTTAAAAATGATCTATAAGGACCGCCAACAAGGATCACTGGAAGCCTAGAGGGGGGTGAATAGGCCTGCAAAAACTCAACTCGAGCAGATATCAAAACCAACGGCGGTACTGCCGCACTCTGTAAAATAAACAAAACTGCGCAAGTGATATATGGATAGAAAGAGTATACTCCCAACAGCTTGTTTCCAGAATTTCACCTAAGTTCACAGCTCGAAGACTGGATACCACAGAAATCCTCCAAATCACCGAATCAGGCCAAACCCTAGAACAAATCAACAACACAAGAGTAATAAAGAGACAACAGCACACAGTGATTTATCCCGTGGTTCAGCTCGTCACTTAGGCTTACCTACGTCGGCGTTGTTGAGGCTTGCCACAAATAGGCTAGGGTTACCGTAAAGGTTGCCCTATTTCTCAGTTCTCAAATCAAGAGAGTGAACTCTTGACAGAGAGGGGTGATTTCTTAGCTGCACACGAGATTACAAACCTCCGTAGACTGCCACAATGAGATTGGCATGCTCTAGGGTGACACCTAGCCGGCTAGGAGCAAAGCTCCAAGGAGTAGACCTCAAGAACGCTGGCTAAACGTGAACCAAGTGCTCTCAAACTTTGGGAATCAGTAGATCTGCTCTCAACTCGCAGGTTGCTGCCCCTTTTCTCAAGTTTCTATGGTGAAAAGTCAAGATCCAACTTTGAGCTCAAGGTCAACAATGGAGGAGAGAGGGGAGCTACTTTTTCTGTCTGTAACGGGCAGAAAGTCGGGAGCTGGAAGAAGAGGCCGTTGAGAGGGAGAAAAGTAGTATTTATACGCTGTCATCCAACGGTCAAATAAAGTGCGGCATTGCCGCACTGGCAATTGCCAGCAGAAGGATGCAAGTGAGGTATTGCTAGGAATTGTCAAGGTGTGAGGATGTTATTTCAAGGAGATGAGCACTTGATTCAACAATTTAGCTGGCATCCCTAAGAACTCCTGTTTACACCAAAATTTGGTAAATTTGCCCCGGAGAGGAAAGACCTGGCCGATGGTATAAAAGCAAAGAAATATCGACAGAGAGGGCCCGTCCAAGATGTGAATGTTTATAGCATGCAAGAAAAGGACGAAAGGATTCTAGTACGCGTGGCGAGAAAGGACCATATGCTGAGTTTCCAATATAAGTCGGTCAGGAGCAATAGACCGTCTTGATTATTTATTGGAAGTTGGCATGCTTAACGTATATACCTTGCAATTATCAACGTGGCAGATGCAACATATATGTGCAGGAGTTGACTAATCCGGATTTCAGATTCCACGGTCCATGTGCAGCGTGAACGGCAAGGAAAGAAAATAGGAAAGAGACAAACGCATTGATGGTTCCCGGGTGATGAAGGAAGTCACGGCAAAACCGTCCAGAGAGGACGTGTGGTCAAGAAAGATTACGAGGACTTCGCAAGGCAGTTAGAGTCCGTGTATTTTAAATTTCCTTTTTTTTAAGATATTATTGTTAGCGTATCTAGCCTATCAGGGTCGTCGGTCAGGATATAAATATGTATCCCCGGTCATTGTAAAGCCTCTCAATCAAACAACATCAATACAACACAACTTTCGGCTCCGGCCAACAAACCCTAGAGTCAGTCGAGTCCGGCGAGTTACTTCATCCAGGTTGTGTGTCATCCGGTGGACGCAGGCTTGCTTGTAAGTATCGTCGATCCCCTGTTAAACTATGTCTTTTTAGCGTCATCCGGTGGACGCGGAAGCATGGCGGACCAGGGTCCTTGCTAAGCTCTGATTCTTTAGCGTCATCCGGTGGACGCGGGAAGCATAGTGAGTCAAGTATGATTCACGCTGATTTACTCGATCAATCTGTGTTAACCGTCATCCGGTGGACGAGATGCAGATTAGAACCGTTTTCACGCGCGGATTAGTTATCGATTCGTGTTTGTTTGCTTGATTAATCTATTAGTTAATGTCATCCGGTAGACAGGCTATAGATTGAGATAGTTTGCATGCATGGATTAGTTATCGGCTCTACCTAAATATGGCAATTTAGTTAGATTCATTAAGTTATCAGTATTGTTTGTTTAAATTGATTTACCTTATTATAACAATATCTCTGCCCGATCAAGATTGATAGATTTGGTCTTAGATTTACTTGAATCTGATCGTCGTTTATGTTTTTTATGCTTATCTTACCATGATGATCGATTCCATGCTTACATCGGCTAATTCCCTATTAATCTTGTTCGTTACATGTTGTGCGTTCGGTTCTAGTTGAGACATAAGTGGTTCTGAGGTTATCATAAGTCTTATTTTCGTGTCCTTGTTTAAGCATAACGTCATCCGGTGGATGTTATGTATTATGTTAAACTGAGAGTCATCCGGTGGAACAGGTTTAACCTGAACAAGGTTCGCTGGATTAGGCTTGCTTTAATTTAAGGTCTGTTTATGACTACGCTAGCATTCGTTCGTGCATCATGGACCCTGCATCGGCTAAAAAGCCGATTCAGTTGTGCTTTCACGAATAGATCGTGCATATAGACTTATTTGGATATCAAACGATCTAGCTTTGTTTGCTGGGTTTGTTGAAGCCCGCTGGCCGTTAGACCAGGTGAAAGCAGATTTGGTGAACTTAGCGAAGAGGGTTTACTAAAGCCGCCGGCCTTCTAGACCAGTTTTAGTAGATCTCTGCTTATTTGATGTACAGATCAGATCTGTACACATGATCTATTTTCTTTTGTACACATTAACCGAATTAGATCGGCTAGCACGTTATTATCCTTACATGAATATCCTGATAGCCGTTTTACTTCACTACTATACTATCAGTTCATAACATGACGGAATCGGCTTTCTAGTCGATCTCCGATTATACTGGCTCTTTGAGCCGTACAGTTGGAACTATCTGGGCTCACCAGTTAGTTCCGCATTGTGTTACTGATTATCTCTGTTTCCTTGTCAATTGCAGGTCAAATTGGCTGGCACGTTTGGGTGTTACTGACACTCTCAGACTAGGTCCGAAGCTAGCTAGATCTGCGAGAGCTCTACTGCTTTCAAGGGTCGTTTCCTGACTTCGCTGGTGTGTTGGGCTTAGGGAACCACTTTTTGCGCCAACACACTTTTTGGCATGCCCGGTGGGACAACAATCGCCTGATCGGAAGTCAGATCCTTTCTGAGTATTTAATTGACATCCAGATCACGGTGAAACAGTTGCCGATCAACTTATATACTCTATCAACAAAATGTCAGCCGCAAGGGCATTAGTGTAAAGACTTTTCAACAGAGATACCTTTCGATCGAGGGCAGTTGCTCAGGAGATAAAAGACAAAAGTCTAGATGCCTCTCGGTCAGCCGATGTATTGGTACACGTCAATCGGCTATTTAGCCGATAGCCCCCAGTCTAGCACAAGAGAGAAAGGGAATTGGCTGTTTGGACAAAATGATCGGCTATTCAAAAAAGAAACCAGTTTGGAAAAATCAGGGCACAAGCGTGTTCTTTGGGTGTTCTTTGGCTGAAACAGAGCTTAGCTCTATATCTGGATTTAAAGGATAATGCATCACGTATAACTTGCCTGGTGGGCGAAGACACTCGCATATAAGTAATAAATGAAGCAATGAGAGTAGCAGCTAATCAATCAAAAAGTACTGATCGGCTATCAAGAGAAGCATCGGCTGTTCTGATGCTAATAAGTAGCTGATGGCTAGTCAAGATGACCCTCACTAGTGATCGATGAGTCAGAACGAACTACACCATGAAGATACAGGAGCCGCCATCAGAGAAATAATGCTCAGAGAGATGAATTGGCTATCTTGGCATAAATGTAGACGGCTGTGCTGATCGGAATATTCTCTTATCGGGTTAATGGCTGGTTGTCGATTATTATTTCAGAGTGTCATTCTTGATCGGCATCGGCCGAAGATATGAGAAAGGATCATTGAGCCCGAAAACTTGGAATATAATACTCCAGAAAGGCAAGATATTAAGCCAACAGAGTTATTCGAGGAAAAGCCGATTAGCTTCAATGTTGATCATGGCTACTTGATTAAATAAAATCATTAGAGGCCCAAGTTAAATATATATTTGTGCTTTCATCGTTTGATCATGCTTAGGTGGAAGAAATAGCAGTATTGGCTGATGGGTTAGAGACTTGGTAGTCTTTGCAATTAGCCGATCAGGCAAAGAACCGATCAGGCAAATGAGGAGCAGCCGATAAAGCAGAGAAATAGCCGATGTGTAGACTTGCGTCTATACACCTAAGAAGGACTGAGCACTTCTATCGGCTGGCGCCTTATTCGATCGGCTCAGAATGTTCTGTCAGCTAACATGATCACATCGGTTTTTGCTGGGTCCATTATTCGCTGACCAGTAGGAGGATATCGACCTGACGAAGGTGGCAAGAAAACTCCAAATTATTACTTGGCCAGTCGATACTTTCATAAAAAATGATTTGAGGAAGTGTCAGCTAATGTCAGTGCATCGGCTATTTGCAGTTTGGTAGTAAAATCCCTAAAGATAGCTGATGTGACTAAATAAAAAAGGTGCTACCAACATCTTTTAATTGGTTTCAATCGGCTACGGAGGCGCCAACAAAATTTGAATCGATAATGAATAGCCGATTCAGCAAATACATGAGCCGATTTTATCCATCGGCACATCTCTGGAGTAGGGTCTTTGCAAGGTGTGTGCCTCATGATAAGAAAAGAAAATTGGCTGTATCGGCTCATCTCTAGCTGTGCACTAGATTATTCTTATTGTTGCTGGCGTTGAAGTCATAAGGATAGCCGATTGGTTTATTGAGATTAGAACCATTGATCATCATCGTCTCGGCAGTTCCCAAGTAGCAACATGACAAGTTACAGCAAAATTAAGTGGTGTCCAAAGCCCATCATGCTGTATGCTGGTATTCGCGGGAAAGGACAATTTTGCTGCATCCTGCTACTACTCCGAGGCAAGGCAACACCAATTCGGAAGGAGCAGGAATTCTTTCACCAGTGATGAAAGCACGGCGCCCACATCCAGCAGCGACAGCACCACGAGTCACTACCAAGCGATGCCGTGAAGGCAATGACACATCTGCAGTAGCCGCCGGAGGCTGACAAGATAGTATTGATGATCGACGGTGAGAACGACGTGCTGTTACCGCAGTAAAGGTTGCATCTCAATATGAATGGTGATGATGGTGGATGATGACAGTGCTTCCAGTGGCAATTCTAAAGTGGAGATGTAGTCAGCTACATCACTATGATGCAGTGCTGGGGCTGATGATAGAAGCCAGTCAGGCAAACTGAGCAACAGCCGATTAAGCAAAGAGATAGCAGCCGTGTGCATTTTAATTTGCATCTCTGTGCTTTGCACATATCCGTCGTTAGCTTTGCACTAATTAATTAATCGGCTAGAAAAATGAACGGGGCATGAATGGATCAGAGTTGATAAGATTTGGAGACTTGGTCTTTGGTATGAAGCTAGGATCAGAACAGCTTTCTACGTCCGACTAGATACTATCAAGAGTCAACACCGATGCATTCAGTCGAGAGGATGGCGTCCCCTATTGCCAAACTTCACGACCTCATCGACAACTCACCGCTTAGCGTCACTGCTCGGAGCCGGCGACCGCGACAGATCGGAGGTCCAGAGAGTAGCATCAACTCTGTTCAGATTTGTCCAACCACTGAGGGCGCCTGTTCTTGTGCCGATGTGCCTGGGACCCCTAGTTAACTCTGCACTAGCAGCAACACAGTAACAGGATATGATCATCGGCTGATTGCATTTCATCGTTCCAACTTCCAAGACTGACGCCCAATTCATGTTTACATCGGCTGAATAGTTTTAATCACCAATTCCAAAGCCGACAATGATTGCGGTGATGCTCAGTCGTTGTTTTGAGCTCAATGTCGAATTGTATCAGCAGAGCAGTTAATTGTTGATTTCAAGACCGGTGCTAATTTAGGTGCTGCTTGAGCGTGAAAAATCAGTAGAGTGCAAGAGTAGCCGATAAAATCAGCTAACTACTTTCCAGATATTGGAGATTGATGGGCGACGGTCTCCTTATCAATGTTATGCAAATTCAAACAGTTATGTTACTGAGTCAGTGGAGCCGGAGGTCACGCCGCCAATGTTGATCACAAAGCTACAGTTGTACCGTCGGACACCAACTTCGTTTATGACTTGTCGAATCAGTCGATTTGTCCAGGACATGCTCACGCTTGGTGTGTCAGCGTTGTTTCAAATGGGTAGTGCCCGGCCACCACGGTCTGCAAGGTATAACTGATGAGTTCCGGAATCATCAGGATTATGAGTTCCGATCAAAATACATATCGGCTGGAGACGTCATGAAGCCAACAAGAGAAATAGCCGATCTCACTTCTTAACAGGAATCGGCTGTGAAGCTAGTAAATCCCTTCATGGTACGATGTCATGCATGTATATATACACCTCGACATATATATAATATAAAATGGAAGAAGCTAGCAAGAGTGTATACGTCCATGCATGATTACCAAAGACCATGGTGTGTCCATGTTTGAAGGAGAAATCGGCTACTTCCCTTACCTGTGTCGACTAATCCTTCAGCTCTATCGGCTAATTTGATTTTGGGAAGATAGTACAGCTAAAGGCAAGATGATCAGGTACTATGGACAGGGCTATTATTTACTGAAGAAGCTTGGTGGTGGCTCTGTCAGGTTGACTAAGTAAAATAATTTCCCTGTTTGATGCAATTGGAGCCACATTTGCAAATGAATTCATCGCTTCTGGGAAAGTCGAAGACAAGGTCGAATCACCATCGATTGATGATCATCTTCCTGCCACGGCCGAGTTTAAACACTTTGGCCAATTGGAGATTACCATGATATCTATCGGCTGAAGGAGATAGAGGTTTAGCGGCCGATTACATTCTATATGAAAAGAAACAGAGGATACACACCAAACTCCATCGGTTAGGCTCCCACTCCATCGGCTGTTCCTTGATCGGCTCCAAGATACTCCGTCAGTCCTGATGAGCCGATTGCTCTTCTGAAACTCAGGCCACATTGATAGTGCTGCAGTTGAAAGCTCATGAGAGGAATCGGCTGTTGGCTTGGCTACACCAGCTGCTATTAACAAAGGGGAATGAAGCTTGAACGGGAGCTAATGAGTCAGAAGAACGGTCTGGATTACAAAAGCTGATCTATTTAATGATTGAAGGGCGGATCGGACTGAAATAATATACAAGGTTTGAAAGGGGTTCAGTTTTCGCACCTTGTCATGATATGGGATCCAGTCAATAGCCGACAAGACTAATACATGTACAATTCCAATTTCCACATCCCATCGGCTACTAGCAGAGGAAGGAGATGAAGAGCAGCTTTGGTACACACGTCTGAGTACCAGCAAGAGTGAGGGCTAATGCATTCCGTCGAGAGGGTGGCGTCTCTTCTTGCCAAACCTCACGACCATCATCGGCGATTCGCCGCTCACCGTCACTACTTGGAGCTGGCGGTCGCGAGGGATCAAAAGTCTTGAAGGCAGCAACCATGCATCGGCTTTGAAGCTGATCATATTTTTTGTTTCTCGGAGGCCGCCAGTATGAGCGTATATACAATGTAATGAGCAATAGTCAAGTGGGTAACATCCGATCTCCTCTAAGCAAGGCAGAGGTGAAAAATCAGCTAATGGAGTAAATAATTGATTATCCTGGAGATGGGTCTGCTGGGCGGTATGTCAGATCAGCCAACTGTGAGCATGATGCAGACAATGAAAGAAAGTTAGCATTCGGTTTTCTAAAGGGTTGGTAAAAGCCAGAGTACTATTTCCATTCACAGAGGTATATATCTGTTTTGGCTTGCTTTTCCTGTCAGCATGTATATATGCAGAAGTTGTGCTATGGTCAGTTCGAACCAACGCCGAGAAGACTGTTGAAATGAATATGCTCAATATTTCGAGCTTTGCATCAGCAACTCGTCAGGACCGGGGGGCCTATGACTACCGTGCATGCCACCGTGTTGATTAATCACTTGGAAGAATTTACATACAAGGGATGATTGATATTAAAAAATAATGGAGAGTCAATTGGTATTCTGAGATATGGCCAACCTTTCTCGTTTCTTGCAGAAAATAAAGAGCCAGCTGATCAAGCTAAGAGGAGGAAGTAGCCGATTAAGCAAGTCATGCGAATCGACTGTCCTGAAGTTGAAGCGTCTCCTAATCCCAAGGCGCAGCGTATATGCCAATCGGTTTTCCTGAGGCCCGGACTGGTCATGTGGTGAAGGATAAGGGAACTAGTGTGTCCGTTTAATATGTGCAAAGATTGATGCAGACAGCCGATGCTACTGATGGAAAAGCATATCGGCTATTTTATTATATATCAAACTACCAGTGAGGTGCATAATGATGAAGGCGGTGGTGAAGTCAACAGTCAGACGGAAGCAGCCATCATTAGTGACTTCTCCAGCATCCTGTCCTAGCCTATCGCCACTAACGACACGACCAACTCATCATGGGAGGTCCTTGAGCAGAACACGCTCGGCGCCTCAAAGCCCTGCATCAGATATGCTTCAGGAGAGGCCTCAATTCACCAGAGACACGCATCGCACAACATCGATCGATCCATCACTAAGAAGGACAAGACGAATGACTTTCATTGGCTCCTACATCTTCAACGGTGGTATAGTGGAACTCTACCCTCACAGTTTCAAAGCTTCAAAATCTTAAGAATAATTCCACTCTACAAATATGTGATATAAGTGTTTTAGTTTATCCATTGTTGAAATGATAAATAGATGCCCTATTTTATGTTTCATCCGTGTCTAGTTTATAGTTTTGATTTCTTTAATATTTGGGTTTAGTGGTTTAATATTTGTCTTGAAATCTTTAAGACCTGTGGGTTGCATAAATTTTGAACTTTGTCTAAAGAGTGGTTATAAAATGTGAATAGAGATAGAATTTGCTATGACGTTATTCTAAGAGATACTTGAAATCCGGAGAGTTTTTATGAAATGATTAATAAGATTTACTTGATGTCATATTGAGATTTATCAAATTGTCGTGACCACTAGTGAGATTATAGTCATGTTTTCAAGATCAAGATTCACGTACACGTTATAAATTAATAAATTCCTTAATGAGGCATGGGCATTCTCTCTTTAATTAAGATAAGATATGAGGCTATTCTATAAACTCAGAAATAAAAACGACGGACACGTGTCCGCCAGAACTGAGAGAAAAAATAACAATCGTGTGATCGCCGAAAAAATATAATAAAAGATGGCCAAAGGCCCAATAGCCTTATAGTTTTAAAATGATTGGAGAGAATGACATGTACAAGGAAAATAAAAATACCAAAAATATTCACTTGCACCTCTTGATCTAAGTATATGACTTGTATCTCCTTATAATTCAGTTTTTGACTTTGCAATATTATGTGATACAATTTTATCTAATAAAACTCCGGAAGAAAAGTGATCAAGGGATAAAAGATAAGCAATTCTGTAGCTGTTTTGTTTTGCAGTTGCTTGAGGACTTAGTGAGAAGTAAAAGCCCCATGGTTGAAGAGATAGATGGATGAGTAAAGTACCATTTTATTTAAATTTAAAAGAAATCTTGGTTATAAATATGATACTCTTGAGATGTAATCGGCATTGTAGCATCTTCTGACCAACAATATCTAAGAATGGATAAAACTATAATATTTATACACATATGCATTTACTACTAATCTATTTCCACATGTATTGGAGGATTATTGTTTTACAGGACTTGCATACAGAGGTGTAGAAATATGGTGAGAACATGCTTATATTTCAAGGATTAAAGGAAGAAGACCTAGACGCACTATGGCTGCTAGTGAGTTTCTCGGCACAAGGAAGACCATCGGATCATAATTCGAAGCATGAAGAAATCATACTCCGAACCAGGGGGGCCTGTGGTTACACCAAAATTTGGTAAATTTGCCCCGGAGAGGAAAGAGCTGGCCGATGGTATAAAAGCAAAGAAATATCGACAGAGAGAGCCCATCCAAGATGTGAATGTTTATAGCATGCAAGAAAAGGACGGAAGGATTCTAGTACGCGTGGCGAGAAAGGACCATATGCTGAGTTTCCAATATAAGTCGGTCAGGAGCAATAGACCGTCTTGATTATTTATTGGAAGTTGGCATGCTTAACGTATATACCTTGCAATTATCAACGTGGCAGATGCAACATATATGTGCAGGAGTTGACTAATCCGGATTTCAGATTCCACGGTCCATGTGCAGCGTGAACGGCAAGGAAAGAAAATAGGAAAGAGATAAACGCATTGATGGTTCCCGAGTGATGAAGGAAGTCACGGCAAAACCGTCCAGAGAGGACGTGTGGTCAAGAAAGATCACAAGGACTTCGCAAGGCAGTTAGAGTCCGTGTATTTTAAATTTCCTTTTTTTCAAGATATTATTGTTAGCGTATCTAGCCTATCAGGGTCGTCGGTCAGGATATAAATATGTATCCCCGGTCATTGTAAAGCCTCTCAATCAAACAACATCAATACAACATAACTTTCGGCTCCGGCCAACAAACCCTAGAGTCAGTCGAGTCCGGCGAGTTACTTCATCCAGGCTGGGTGTCATCCGGTGGACGCAGGCTTGCTTGTAAGTATCGTCAACCCCCTGTTAAACTGTCTTTTTAGCGTCATCCGGTGGACGCGGAAGCATGGCGGACCAGGGTCCTTACTAAGCTCTGTTTCTTTGGCGTCATCCGGTGGACGCGGGAAGCATAGTGAGTCAAGGATGATTCACGCTAGGTTTACTCGATCAATCTGTGTTAACCGTCATCCGGTGGACGAGATGCAGATTAGGACGGTTTTCATGCGCGGATTAGTTATCGATTCGTGTTTGTTTGCATTGATTAATCTATTAGTTAATGTCATCCGGTAGACAGGCTATAGATTGAGATAGTTTGCATGCATGGATTAGTTATCGGCTCTACCTAAATACGGTAATTTAGTTAGATTCATTAAGTTATCAGTGTTGTTTATTTAAATTGATTTACCTTATTATAACAATATCTCTGCCCGATCAAGATTGATAGATTTGGCCTTAGATTTACTTGAATCTGATCGTCGTTTATATTTTTTATGCTTATCTTACCATGATGATCGATTCCATGCTTACATCGGCTAATTCCCTATTAATCTTGTTCGTTACATGTTGTGCGTTTGGTTCTAGTTGAGACATAAGTGGTTCTGAGGTTATCATAAGTCTTATTTTCGTGTCCTTGTTTAAGCATAACGTCATCCGGTGGATGTTATGTATTAAGTTAAACTGAGTGTCATCCGGTGGAACAGGTTTAACCTGAACAAGGTTCGCTGAATTCGGCTTGCTTTAATTTGAGGTCTGTTTATGACTACGCTAACATTCGTTCGTGCTTCATGGACCCTGCATCGGCTAAAAAGCCGATTCAGTTGTGCTTTCACGAATAGATCGTGCATATAGACTTATTTGGATATCAAACGATCTAGCTTTGTTTGCTGGATTTGTTGAAGCCCGCTGGCCGTTAGACCAGGTGAACGCAAACTTGGTGAACTTAGCGAAGAGGGTTTACTAAAGCCGCCGGCCTTCTAGGCCAGGTTTAGTAGATCTCTGCTTATTTGATGTACAGATCAGATCTGTACACGTGATCTATTTTCTTTTGTACACATTAACCGAATTAGATCGGCTAGCACGTTATTATCCTTACATGAATATCCTGATAGCCGTTTTACTTCACTATTATACTATCAGTTCATAACATGACGGAATCGGCTTTCTAGTCGATCTCCGATTATACTGACTCTTTGAGCCGTACAGTTGGAACTATCTGGGCTCACCAGTTAGTTCCGCCTTGTGTTACTGATTATCTTTGTTTCCTTGTCAACTTGCAGGTCAAATTGACTGGCACGCTTGGGTGTTACCGACACTCTCAGACCGGGTCCGAAGCTAGCGGGATCTGCGAGAGCTCTACTACTTTCAAGAGTCGTTTCCGCCTTCGCTGGTGTGTTGGGCTTAGGGAACCACTTTTTGCGCCAACAACTCCTTGATAGTACGACATCCGTAAACTCAAATTCAAAATTAAAACAAAATTAAACCTTCGTTTGAGTTGGTCACCGCAGCTGCAAGTTAGCATCGAGTTCTTTGAAACATATCTCATCATCTCACATGGATTCCCTACTCATCATCTCGATAGAAATCATTAGTTCTCTAATTTGGTAGTCATCAATACCAAAACCCACAATCGGAAGTGATTGCACTTTCAGGTGTCAACCATGAGACTTGGAATTTCTATCATGTTTAACATCTTCATTAGATAGGAGTAGGATCCATGTTTAACATTTTCACTAGATAGGAGCAGGTTCTGGTATGATTCTGGATTGATGCTTGTTGGTATTTCTTAACAGCATTGCATGAGATAGACTTGCGAACTAATACTTGGTTAGGATGGATAGGGAGGTCACAGGGCCTGATCTGCCAGGCTATAGGGATTTTACGAACTCCTACATGAATACCTAAACATGGGGGCTAACAAGGGACGGATAGGGCTATCACCACCTGCAGCGTAC
Organism: Eremochloa ophiuroides; assembly: GCA_038502445.1. Classification (NCBI taxonomy): domain Eukaryota; kingdom Viridiplantae; phylum Streptophyta; class Magnoliopsida; order Poales; family Poaceae; genus Eremochloa; species Eremochloa ophiuroides. Next base: position 14,985,196 of record JAHLJS010000001.1, on the reverse strand, counting down.
CCTGATATGCACACATCTATGGATCACGTGTGATGAGTAGTTGTGGCCCGATCTTCTCGAAGGATCCGCGAACTTGATAACTATCATCGCGCGTGTGACCTGGTGAAGAGGCAGTGCACCGTGAGTCTGCGCACGCAACGAACTATCGAGATAATCACCCTTACACATACTGATGAAGCTATCCCACGCAATCACACCATAAATATGTGAATACACAAACTGGGTGAACCATAGTTTGGCATTCTACAACTCCCTCAGGAATCGAAAGAACAAGTTTTGCAAGCCTCTCAAGACTCACGGGTGGATGTACTGAACTGAACACAAGTGTTGCACTGATTTTTGATAGTCAAAAGGTCCCCTCTCTGGTTCAAAAGGTCCCCTCTCTGGTCCTATTACAATCTTACTTATAGTTTAATTGAGTGATTTCAATTTACACTAAAACATAAGTGATAACTGCTAGTAATGCTTTGCCTTCCTATGTAATGTAGAATGATGTGAATAGTAGTTCATGATGTACAATCTCTTTTGATCAGATTATTTGGTGGCATTGATATCCTTGATTTCAATTTGAACATAGCTTATAACTCTCGGTCCTCTTTTTGGCTTCTTTGTCTTCATCGAATGTAGTTGCATATTTTTTCTAATGATTGGAGCAGCCTTGGTCATCCATGAATTTAGTGGAATCTGAAATAGAAGTGAAAACATGATATAAGAATTCAAGATATAAATTGTAATGTACAATTAGGGCTAGCTTGCACCTTTTCAGCCCTAAATTTTGCACTTGAAGAACTAATTAGAGGAATACTTGTGGACTAAAGTTATCGTCATCCCATGCACTTTCATATGCTCCATCATTCCTAAGAACAATAAAGTAACAATCTGAATGTATTGATGAATCTTCAACATTGTTCATAACAAATGTAAGGTGAGCATTCACGTGAGCATTTATTTCATTATCTAATTGTTTTGCCCGTTGTCTTGTAATTAGTCCAACAATGTCAACACTAGGGATGTTCTCATTATACCCCTCAACCGTGGAGCACCGTTATATCCGTAGGTTCCCGTGCATCCGAGCCCCATGCTCGCGTACAAGGAAACTACCCATATCCCCCCAGTACTCGAACCCTATGGATTGATGAGCTAGAATATGGGCAAACCCAAAGGAACAACGAACCACCATCCTAATCTTAATCCTACTCAAGTAAATCATATGGACGATGAAGAACAAACATGAATATGTTATGAACATTTCATATATACTATGTGCTAGTTCATATACGATGAAAATAACAAGAACATGACTATACTCTATATCATATGCAAGATTATAATAAGGATATGAGAACTTGACTAATAAAGAAGGCATATTTGGATTCTCACCAAGTATCCCCTCCTCCTTGGAGACAAGCTCTCCAAGTAGCTCTAACCTTGATCTCTACTTCTACTAGCTAGTCTAAGGAATTAGAGGGATGTAGTGAGGTAGAGCTCAAGTGTGGTGTGTGTGTGAGAGAGAAAAGGACTTCTCCCCTCTTCTTATAGTGCCCAAATCGGTTTAGAGGTGAATATTCCCCGAATACACTGTTGGACTGCCTTCAGACTTTGAATGCCAAACCACCAGAGAAAGAAGGGTCTGGGCCGCGTCCAGGGGGCGCACCAGTGCCCTAGGTGGCCCGCCTCAGCCCCATCTTTCTCTGGTTGCTTGCTTGTTGGGCTTGGAGCCTAGTGGCAAGGTGTGCTGGCCCAGATATGTCTTATTGATTAGCCTTCTTTGGCCATTTGCTTTGATCGGCAATTCTACACTTTCTCAAATAACGCCTTTTTGACTTGATTCCCTTGCAATTGGCTTTAATTCCTGAAAAGGTGATGATTTTATCAATACAAGTGGAATTTTGGAAATAGTGAATATATGTGTGTATAAATGTTCATTTCCCCCTTTTTGGTCTCTAGTCGGCGGTAAAAATGTGTCGTTAAGGACCACCAACAATGCTCCTATGTTGAGGTTGTTACAACTCATGAACTTGAGCATCTTCGCTAGATAAGCATAGGATCCATGTGCTAATCATAGACTAACTCATGAACATGAGCATCTTCGCTAGATAATAGTAGGATCCATGCGGTAATCATAGACAAACTTGACCATCTTTTGTTACCGGGAACTGATGGATAGGAGTGTGATCCTTGTGGTAATCTTGGATGAACTTGATTCGATGTTAGAATAACTACCCCAACAACGACACAAGTAGCTAGATTGTTGGTAGTACTTTTTCTAACATATGAAATCCTAAACGTATGGATCAGATACCGATGTTACTTTCACCCGAGAGTATTCCAACACATCGAATCCATGGGGATGAGAAGTAGTGAATTATGAATCTAGCTTATTGGTGTGAGGAACAAAGGGCATGGATAAAGATTTAGAGAAGGATGGAGAGGGTTAAGGTTCACTTGGAAGCTTTACTAGTATGTTACAAGAGTGCACCCCATCAACCTACTCCATGCCAACAACACCATGGCGATTCACACAGGCAACTATAGTTCAAACAATGACAAAATGGGCATAGGTGTCCCTGAACCAAATATCAGCAAAAAAATTAAATAGGATATTCTACCTTGTCAAAGAGCCGAAATTGGGGATGAGCAAGTTTTATTGCCTATCAATGTGCTATTAATGTTGGTAGAACTGCGCTAATACCCCTATCGCAAGGAAACAAGGTCCTCCATGGATAGCTTATCCCTGATAATGATAGCCTACTATCCTTGATGGCTATTTCATCTGGTGTGTACACTTGGCCTCATCCGTGCTTCTTCCATAGTACAGTTTTATAGTCGGTACCAATGAAAGGTAGGAGCCGGCTTATATGATGGTTTCCACAGTAAGGATCATAGATTTGTCTCTGTGGGATTTCATTGTTGGTCTTGAAGCGGTTACCAATTAGCAAACATCTTAGCAATGTGACATATTTTCAAATGAAAATTTTACAGATCTATAATATAGTTTCTTTTCCGGCGAAGATCAATAATAGGGTTAATATATAAAAATTTAAGATATCAAACAAACATAAATACAGAGAACCATTTGTGCTGCAAATTCGACGTAGACATTTCATTTGAGTCAATACATGTTCACAAAAGTCATTCAACTATAAATCAGTACACCACTGGTAAATGGCACATTTGTAGATATAATAGCATTTTGCTCATCAAGTCATAATTAAACAAGTGATATTATGATCGAATACCAGCAAAATCTCTACAAATACTACATAGATCTAGTAGTTACATACATTACAATAAAAAAAAATGTAATGGCCAATGTACGCTACAAAATCTTTAAATCAAGTACGACCTTTAAGTGACATTTTAAATGTCAATATTGACATGTTTACGAATTTTAGGTTTTAATACTATTTTTTTATTGCAATATTATTAAACAAATTTTAGCAAAGTCTTCCAGAAGGTACGACTGTTAGCAATGACCAATTTGTGGACACATCTAGGATAGATGGCAGCCGAGTAATAGAAAAAATAATGAGAACTAATTCTTTATAAAACTAGGCATTTTGGTTAACATAAAGAAAATAGACATTTCAGTTTGAGTTTGAAGAGGACTCAACATTGATTATCGTTGGGGAAAACGTCCACACTTCTCAACGTAGCCAGTTTAGCTAAACTGATCGATAAGGCAATTACAAATTATAGATAGGGAATAAACAAGGATTACAGATGTATCTGCACAAATGTGAAGGTAGTTTCATTAGTATTGTGGGAGCTATAATTAAGCTATTTCAATGGAGCCAAATATATGTGACAAATATTTCAACAAAGTGACCCATTTTCAAAATGGCCATTATAGAGCAATTGGTACATCGGAGCAGTTAATTAACATGTCAAACAAAGAAGAAAAATACGGAATCGTACAACCACGTACATGGGGCTGCAAATTCGATGTAGACTTTTAATATGAGTAGTCAACATATATAACAAAGTTTTCAACAATTATTACGACATTTGAAAAACGACCAATTTGTACATATATTAACATTAATTTGTTTGGACCCATCAAGTCATCATAAATAAAAAGTAGCATTTTGAATATTGCCTCAATCTAAAAACACCGCTTATTAAACTCGCAAACCAATAATAATTAAGAAAAGAGAGACAGCCTATCAAAAACAAAAAAATTTCATTATGATGAACCAAACAGCTCGTAGGTATTTTTTCATTAATTACAACCAAAACAAAATTTTTGAGTTCAGGAGAATTCGATTCGGATAGTCGGATGGTTAATGAGATAGATGACCAAAGCTCCCACTAAACTAAAAGCGGGCCAGGGTCGCTGTCAGCATCCATATATTTGGGGACCATAATTAAGCTAAATCGTCTTTTATTTTCTTCTTTGAACTCAGACTAATTGACATTGCTGTTTCTCTATAAAAGAAGCCCTAGTCCTCTGTCTGGTTCAGATTGCAAAGCTAGCCCCAGAACACAAAGCGATAGATATAACTCCATCGTGAAGCTTAGCTAAGCCTGTGACTCCGACGAGCAATGGCAATGTTTCCCACAAGCTCACTGTTAGCTTCCTGCTACTCCCCACCACTCCCAAGGCGGCTTTGCACTCCACGCTTGCAGCAGCAGAGCCGCCTCGCCTCACCGTCGTCCTTCCTCTTCCTCCGTGGCTCCGCGCTCGCCATGCCGGCCTCCATGCTCTCCCGCGGCCACGCTCCGCCGCCAGAGGCCACCATGTCCGTGGAAAGGGACTTGCACATGGCAACCGGCGACGGAGAGAACAGCTACGCCGTCAATTCCATCTTCCAAGTTGGTGCTCAGATAATTAATATATACCATTACATAAATGGTTTAATATATTTCTGTAATATAAACTTATTTGACAATGTAGTTGTGAGGCTTTGTTTCTGGCTCTTTCTGTCCTCTTTATGTCTGATATCTCAAGACTCCGATGTATTTCCGTTAACTCTGGTACGTAATGAAAATGGGGGAAGCCCTCGGTTCGAAAAAATAAACTTATTTGTCATAAAACAACTATATAAACCTAGCGAACTTAAAGTTTGATCAGCACGAATGTTATATATAGTCAAACTTAAGAAAGTTGTGATCAGCACAAATCTAGTACACATGATATATATGTACCATACCATGCATATATTTCATCTACATGACGGCAATTTGATTATTTAATGATGAAACGCGTTGTGATATGGTCTCTTGCGCAGAGGAAGACGGTAATGGAGACGTGGCCCGAACTGCACAAGGCCGTCACAGAGGTGCTCAAGTCGCTGTCCCCTGCTGGGACTGGGAGCACGACGACGACGACGACGATGGTGGCAGCTGACCTCGGTTGCTCGTCGGGGCCAAACACGCTGCTCGTCGTCTCCGAGATCATGAACACGGTTCGCGCCCATGTGCAGGAAACAACGGCAGATGATGATGCCGCCATGGAGGTGCAGTTCTTTCTGAATGATCTGCCAGGCAACGACTACAACCTTGTGTTCCGGTCGCTCGATCAGCAGCGGCTCCATGGCCTGCTCGCCGCTGCTGAGGAGAAGCAGGCAGCGGTCCCTTGCTACATCGCCGGACTGCCTGCATCCATGTACACGAGGATTTTGCCCTGCCAGAGCGTCCATCTGTTCCACTCATCCCACTGCCTCATATGGCGTTCCAAGGTAGTATATATATGCATGTCTCAAATTTTTTTTTTACTATATATGCTCTGTTTTAAAATTTTATTTTTGAGAAAATATTAGTTAAAGATATGTATATAAGACCATGCATAATGTCGTCACAAATATTTTTGTTTTTGGCTAGATGGAGTAGTAACACATACTGCATCCATTCTATTATAAGACGTTTTGGTTTTTCCCAGATTAGTTGCTTTCACTGCATCTATACATACTAACTATACAAAAAATATATATCTAGAGAATACACTAAAATGCCATATAATTTGAAACGGAAAGAGTGTTAAAGGCAGTGTATCTCGAAAAGCCAAAATATTTTATAATTTAAAACAGGGGAGTAAATAGAAATATAGCACAAGATCAAAATACTGCACATAGCCCCTTCGTCAGTGCACAAACACCGAATTCCTACAAAGGCTGACACTAACGAGTATTTTTTTTTCAAACTAATAATGGGTGCAAATTTTGTATCTGTACTTGGTGAATGAAAAAATAGAAATGGCCTATGTACACCACAAGTCATCATTAATATATTGTTGTTCTTATGCATGTATACGGTACTACTGGTGGCCGGTATCTACATAGATCCCCGAGGATCTCTCAAATGGAACTCATGTGAATGCTGACAACATTTACATTGGGAAGACTACTCCAAAAGCTGTGGTAGATCTGTTCCGGGAACAATTTGAAAAGGACTTTGAATTGTTTTTGTCTCTGCGGCACAAAGAACTGGTATCAGGTGGTACTATGGTACTAACATTTGCTGGCCGGAAGCAGGAAGATATGCCAATGCAAGGGGGTAGTGGCACGCGTTTGGGAAGTTCTTTCCCAAGCGCTCGAATACCTAGTCCACAAGGTAAATTACATGCACAACAAGCTGAACACAAAAAATGAATATCAACATATCAATGTCAATTGCATAGTTTCTTGAGATTTGCTATATTTCAGTTGCCTGAGTTTTAGCTTTATTTTAGGTGATGGTTATTATATATATTTTATATTAAAATTACAAATTTTATTCGTTGCAATTTTCTTGGCGCAATATGCAATTTTGGGCACTGATAATAAAAACCCGTTAGACAAAACTACAAATCCGACAAAATCTGATTTGTGTTGATACAAAGGCAATTAAGAACTAACATTTTTTTCTATAAGAAGACAACGGCAAAAATTTAATATGTCATGACACAAAAATGAATAACAAATCACAAAAGTAACAATTTACTTATACTAGTTGGTGGTATAAGAGTATTTTTAAAATTATCTATAACTTCAGGCGCCTGAAATATAGAAAAAATGTTGTTTATCAGTAGAAAACACTTCTACTTTGGCATATCCGATCCAATAATCCAATAAATACATTAATGTAACCCTACACGGGTACTTGGTTTGTAGGGTCGTGTGGATAAGAAGAAACTAAGCTCCTTCAACATGCCATACTATGCACCATCATTAGACGAGGTGACACAATTGATTAAGCAGAATGATCTATTCGAAATTGAAGACGTGAGACTCTTTGAGTCAAACTGGGATGCCTATGATGATTCAGATGGCGATTTTGTTCTCAATTGTTCTAGTAGCGCAGAAAACATTGCCAAGATCATAAGGGCCGGTATTGAGCCATTGATCATGAATCATTTTGGTGAGGATATACTTGAGGAACTGTTCATGGTGTATGCCTCGATCCTTGCAAAGAACCTCGAGAAAGGGAAGGCCATGTGCCCTGTCATTGTGGTAACGTTGAAGAAGTCCTACCTGTGAAATCGGCCATTGAGCTCATCACTTGCCAGTGTGCATCAACAAATAACTGATATGCCCTAGAGGAAATTATAAAGATATGATTGTTTTTTTTTTGTATACATACATCAAAATTATGTATCTGCGGCATGCTACATATTCAAAAAATTATGTATCATGTTACAAGCCTTCAGTCCAGAATGGAAGATGTCTTTTAGCTCAAAAAGCTAAGTCACATTTATCTAGTTCTGACTAGTTTTAATGAATATCACTCATGTTATGATTTCCTAATTCTAAATTGTACAAGATCATGCGTGTGCAATAATGTGACAATTATTTTTTGACTAGACGGAATAAAATATATGTATACAAGATCTTCCGCTCCCGTTTCCCCTTCTCCCTTCGCAGCGATCTCCATAGTTACACTGTCTCATCGACTTGATCTACTCCATGGATGTCATTGCCATCAAGAGTAGCAAAGGAAAGTATGGGATTGACTAGAAAACAAAACACAAAAAAGAGGCCTAACCAATTTTGTGGGAGGAACAACAGGATACCGTAAGCGACGGCAGCAAGCTCTAATTCTCTCTTCCTTTCCTCCCCTGTGCCTCCTCTTTCTCCTACGTGTCGAACTGAAAAGGTGCCGACTAGGTCTGGGCTCCTCGGTTGGGGAAAGACAAGGACACGGTAAAATAAAAGAAAGATTACCGTTATGGTACACGCGAGTATTGTAGCTCATGTGCAGTGACTCTTTGTTTCTCCTTTAACACTTGCAAAGGATATCCAGAAACACTTGCAAAAGATATAACTTTATGGTCCGATCTTCAAACGATATGTATAAGTTGTCAAACTTAATGTACTTGATGAGATCGACACGCATCTATGTGATCTCAAAAATTCTCCATCTGAGAAACATATAAAACATATATTTTTTCGCCACTAATTAAAACTCACATTTAACCTTTTACCACTATATACGTTTCCTAACACATTAAACATATTTGTTTTTGGGGAGTTACATCATATCAGTCACTGATGGCTACAGACTCTGCAAATACCAATTTCCTTGTTCCACTTCCATAACACCTAGAGAATATGATGTTCCAAGGATGATATGACATGCGTTAGGTATCAAGTTTAATTTGTCAATAGTCATCCTTTTCCAACAATAATGTGCACAAATGCAGCTTGATGATAAAATTGAAATAAAAGCAAACTTCTATTCATTCACACCCAATGTTTGGTTGCATTTTCCTTAAGTTGGAGTTCATAATGAGAAGTTATCAATAAAGACACGGCAATATATATACCCTATATATAAGGCGTTACTACTACTATACTACTGCAAATATATCATTGGGTAGCAATGACAACCACCCTCACCTTCATATAACATCTCAAATGGTACATGGTGGGTAGTAGTGCACGACTCATAGTTTCCCTTTTTGCAATAAACTTATATATCACTTTATACGTGGTGTGTACTGCTAAGCATAGCTTAATTAGTCATGAGGGGATATGTGTGCACTATGGTTCATTATTTCCTTTTCTAACAATGTATGCACAAGTGCAGCTTGATGACAAAATTAAAATAGCAGCAAACTTCTATATATTCGTTGACACCCCAGGTATATATATGTATGGTCTCTACTCTTTGCCTTATCTTCCTAATTAAGTTTGGGGTTTCATACATTATCAATAAAAACACAACAACTCCCTAACACGTTAGGAAGTCTTTGGGTAACAGTGACAACCACCCTCACCTTCCAATAATATATCTGATCAAAGGTGTACATGGGTACGTAGTGCAAGATCACGATATCTTCATGATACTTTGCCCTTCACTACAAACCTTATACGCTCATGAAGGATATGTACAAAAGGTCTAAAAAAACTAATGTACAAAGAATTTTGAGAAGCTAGCTTGGGGGGTGTTTAGCACATGGCGTTGTAGCCCACTGTGTTTTTGAATCCCGGTTTATCTCATTAAGACAGAATTTAATTTCATCTAGTATTGTAATTGTAGTCTTGTAGGCGCACAACGTGGGCCCTGATAAAGAGGTTCCCAGGGTGATGGCTTAATTAACCTGAACACTTAATTACCAGCCTAATCTATTGTAAATGTCTACGCTATGTTTGTAAAAGCAGGTAGTATTCTTAGTTTGTCACTCCCTAATCACATTTCAAACAGGGGTACCACTGCCGAAGCTGAGGTTTTTTTTCCAACAGTTTAGATTATTACTCCTGTCAGTTTTTATAAAACCACCAGGAACACACAATATTCCTGTTGGCTGTAAAAAAGTGGTCTTGAATACTCTTGTCGGTTATTAAAAGCCCACAGGAAAAGTATAAACTGTCTGGACCACTTCAAGAACTCCTAACAGCCCAACCCCAAACCGACAGGATTCTTGTCCCGCGCGTGAGCTCACGCAAAAAATTGGCAACGGGCCTACTGGCCACCGTGGGTCCCATGCTAGGACGTAAAAGGCGCTAAACCCTAGCACCCACCCACGTTCGACCCATTCTATCTCCTGCCGCCGCCGCCGCCGCCCCATTCGCCTCCAATGTCGCGCTGCCCTGAGGGGCTCCCTGGCCTCTCCCACACCCACGCTGCCCCCACCGCCACGAGGGGCCTCTACCACTCCTGTGCCACCATCGTCGTCCGCCCATGTCGCCGCCGCTGTATTCACTAACAGATCTTGTTCGTTCCCATTATATTGTTAAAACAGGTGTATTCAGATCTATATTTCTTTTTCAGATAAAAGTTCATGTCATTAACATTGAAACAGTTAAGGCCATGTATGTCAACTTCATAGAATGTGCACTATTTTTCTTCCACTCAACCATTACAAACTATAGATTCATTTTGTATGTATAGTTTTTGCAATCAATGTTATTTTGTAGAGATATAGCCAGACAACTTGATTTCTTCATTCCTTTTGTTCTGAAGTAAAAAAAAATCTTAGCCATAGCATATTGTCACCATGGAAACAAGAAACATTCTCTCTTTGTCATTAATGAAACAAAGGAAAACTATTGGATTTTTGTTTTCTCAGTTTTTTTTTTATAATGGCAGAGATCACACACTAGCAAAACTTATCATGTCATCTTGGCATGTTGCAATGCATCACTCCTTTACATGTTTGTTCACACTTCAAATCCTGCCATACATCTTTTATACCTGAAGTAGATTCACCCTTTTGACGATCTTTATTATTTTCAGTCTATAGTGTATGGAGCACCACAGATAGCCCATTCGTCTACTTGATTGACTTAATGTTGGAGCTATGTTATCAAAACGTAGTGATTTAGTCAAACATGGAAACAACTATATGATCTGATGGTTATTTGTATGGCAGTCATTACATCTCACTTGGTATTACTTAATGTTGAAGCTTTGACCTCAAAATGTATGGTTCCTACTTCCTCATAGCCCATTCTTTTACTTGCGAGCTCAGTGACTACCCTTTATGTGTGTTGTGATGACATGTGATGAAATATATGATATGATGGTTATTGTATTGGCTATATGGTAATTTAGCATGTCCTGTAACTTGTGAACAGATGTGATTCTGGCACGGAGATTTGGAGCTAAAATAATTGTAATTTTTTTTATGGGGTCATCAATAAATCCTGACGGTTTCCATGCCAGGAAAAGTGGATCATTCCTGTCAGCTATTTTTCCTTATGGGAAATACTGACATCATAGCGGACAGGGACCATTCTTGAGGAGTTAGACAACAGCTGTTAGGAAAAACCATATATACCTGTCTGAGGTGTCGTTCCTGTCGAACTTCTCCTGACGAGGATTCCTTTCAGTTTTTTGAGCATTCCTGACGATTTTTGGCCTTCAGGCACCAGTGTGGTTGTGTACGGACATCAAGACACTACAAAAAATAATTAAAATGCGCAAAAAGATGGTCAAGTTTTCCTATACATTGATCGACTATACTCAGCATACGGTTTATTTTGTGGCCGGTGAAGTACCATATCTTTTTTTAAACGAAGACGGAAGGGGTACCGAGATTTTATATTAAGAATATACTCATTTGGATTATTGGAATTAAATTTGTTTTAGTAATCATATTTTAGATCTACGGAAATTAATTTTGCTAATACAGTCGTATATGAAATGTATTTGCATATTATTATTGACCATAATACTTATGCATTGCATTGCTATCTTAAACTTAAAGAAACGAGTTGAAGAACATGTTACAAGTAAAAACATATTACAGTGATGTAGAAATCTATTTCCATCTTCTACCCTATGAATTTAAGATAGTCTTACGTATAAACTTTGAAAAACTACGGAATATCAAATTCCAAGCCATATAGCCCAGTCTATTAAGTAGATTCTAGTTCATCTTCAAAATGAAAAAGATCCAAAACGGACCCCACGATCGAGTCCCGCCCGACTCCCGACTTTAGCAGCACCGGAGACCGGACCGGAGCCAGCCGCGCGCGCCTAGCTCCGATCCCTCGACGGCTCGACCCCGGCACACAGGTCTGTGCGCGCGCCTATAAAAGCCGCGGCTCGCGACCCAGGTTAGGCCACCAACGTCCAACGCAATCCCTTCGATCAAGCTAGCTAGCCAAGCTTGTCACCGCGAGGAAGAGGAGGAGGAATGGCGGCCGCCGGGGAGGGGACGGTGATCGCGTGCCACACCAAGGCTGAGCTCGACGCCCAGCTGGACAAGGCCGACAAGGCCGGCAAGCTGGTACGTACGCGCGCGGCCCCCCCGATCGATTACCATATATAGATCTGTCTGTCTCCCTGTAATCTAATTTCCTCGATAATTATATGCATGCCGATGTCTGTTCAACGATGAGTTTCTGTTCTTGTTCTTGTTCTTGTTCTTGTTACAACTTACAACTAATAACAGGCCTGCTCCGATCCACTAATTTGTCAACAACTAATTGCTGGCCTGCTGTTTCACCTGCTGATGGTGGATGATCATCAGGTGGTCATCGACTTCATGTCCCCGACGTGCGGTCCTTGCCAGCAGATAGCCCCGGTGTTCGCGCAGTGCGCCAAGGAGAACCCTACCGCTGTCTTCCTCAAGGTCGACATCACCCAACTGGAGGTGAGTACATACATACTACATACACACCCAGTAGCCAACTGATATATGCGTGGTGGTGTGTACTGAACGTACTACTACTGCTTACTGATCATGGTTTGTGTACTGTAACTCATTACTCATGATGCTGTTAATTAATTTTTTCCTTGCTGGACGAACAGGAAGTTCTTAGCTGCTACTGCATCAAGGCGTTTCCGACCTTCGTCTTCATCGACGGCGGTCTGACGCTGGAGAGCTTTGTTGGTGCCTATCCGGATAAGCTCCGGAACACCATCAAGGAGCTCCTCAACGGCGCCACTCTTGCCGCCTCTGCGGCGTCGACGTCGTCGTCCGCCTAAGGAAGGAGATCATACATACTAGCAAATAGCATCACCAGTCGTACGTCAATAAGGGCCAACAATGCGTGCACGTAGTAGCAGTAGGCACCGCCATTATCGATCGATCAGGTTGGCCGTCTAATAACTGATTGCATTGTGTACTGTGTTATGTGTTCAGTTCAGATCGGAGTCCATATATATGTTTGGCTCCCGTGCTGGACCGTACGTTATAGATCTGAATATATAAATACAGTATGCATGGATATATACTTGCGACTGGAGTTGCAGTCCTAATCTCTGGCTTCATTTGTTGAGCACGACTGAATGAAATACATAATCGATGATGTGAGCTTGTATATATCCTTTGCCGCAGGCAGACAGGGTCGTCCCTGATCATAAGGGTAAACCTTCCTGTCCAAGGAATGATCTCAAACCTCCACATGAGGAATAAACCTTAGAACCTCTCATATTAATCATACACATCTCATCATTAATTTACTAGACTCAAACAATTATCGCTCATAATATATAACCATTAGATATATTTTTTTATAACAATTACCCACTTCGTGCTATTATATAAAAAATACATATAGTAATCATATCATAAAGCTGGATCTAAATTCCTACCTTAGCCATTACAAAGATTAATTTTAAAAAATAACATATTAAATTCTCATATGAATTACCCTCGCATTTGACATTGTGAAAGATAATTTAGAACACCTCATAATTTCGTGCGAACATATGTCGTTAAGAAAAATAATATAAGTAAGTATTTAATTTGTATCTACATAGCCATCTATGTTGTTATAAAATATAAAGTAACATATCTACCAAATCAATATACAAAAACTAATACAAGCTCGTATGCAATAATAAGTCATCAATGAACAGCCATAAAGATGCATAACACTACGGGAAACAGGGTCTTTGCCGCCTGCCAGCATCTTTGCCGACTACCATATCTAGGGCAGTCGGCAAAGACTATCTTTGCCGACTGCAGAAGTCAAAACAATTGGCAAAGAAAGGCAGTCGGCAAAGAAAATTTTTGCCGACTGCCAGCCTGCTCCGAGCAGCTGGCAAAGAAAGGCAGTCGGCAAAGACGGTCTTTGCCGACTGCCAGCTTGCTCCCGGCAGTCGGCGAAGGGAAGCAGTCGGCATACCTTGCAAGCGTCGGGATGGCGTCCGTCTCCGTCTTCTTTGCCGACTGTCACGCCATTTGGCAGTCGGCAAAGCAGGCCTCTTTGCCGACTGCCAGATCAGCGGCAGTCGGCAAAGAGGCCCTTTGCCGAGTGCCCCAGCTGGCAGTCGCAAAGTATTAATTTTTTTTTGAATTTTGGTTTCAAACTTTTTCTGTGACCCTTATATATTGTTTAAGAGTACATGTTCAAATTTGGAGCCTTTTTACAAAAGTTTACTATATTTCGTTCATTTTTTTTATTTACTTGAATTTTTCCGCACAGTGCAGAATTGAACTGCAGGTGCATGAAATAATGAAATGTAGCCATTCAAAAAATGATATTCATATTGGAGAGTTTATTTTGAGGCCGTGTCCATAAAGTCACTCAAAAGTTTAAAAGTCTTGTCCACGAAACATGACCGTCCACGTGCGGTAGAAGTGTGTTTTAATTATATTAAATCGAAATAAAGTCAGAAAATCACGAAACTTGACGAGGTGTTATGTTATCGTATGTGGACGCTATGATAAAAATTTGAAGAAGTTTGGAGCACTTTGCGATGTCGAATGTCCAAAACCTAGACATATACGCATGTGATCACATGTGATAACATGGGGATATGTCTAGGTTTTGGACATCCGACATCGCAACGTGCTCCAACCTTTTTGAAATTTTTATCATAGGCTCCACATGCAATAACATGACACCTCGACAAGTTTCATGATTTTTCGACTTTGTTTGAATTTTATATAATTAAAAAACACCTCTACTGTAACAACCCTAAAAATCCACACAATCTAAAAATCCCAACCAATTAAAATTTTTCATTTATTTATTGTGAAAACCCATTTTTCTTGTGCAAGCATATAGGTTTCACTATGAAATTGGTAAATAAAGGAGTGTAGTTTGCATTTTAATTCCAATCACATAGAATAATAACTTATGCATCACATTTGGGATTTATTGCAATTTATGTTTGTATTTACTCAATAAATTAAAATGGGCAATATATGTATATATACACTAAACTGAAAACAGAAAAGGAGAAAGAGAGTTCGGCCAGCAAGCCAGCCCGAGCCCGCCCGACCTTCCTCTCCTCATCTCACCGCGCGCGGCCCACGTCGCGGCTCGGCAGCGCACGCGCGCGACCGGCACACACGCGCTCGCGCTCGCGCTCGCTGCCAACCCGGCCCCGCCTGTCAGCCACTCTCGCCCCCACTGTTCTTCTTCCTCACGAAGGCGACGCGCCTGCCGGGGGTGTCGCGCGAATGGCGTGACCCCGGTCCCACAGCCGACCGCATGGCAGAGCCCTGACCCCGCTGTCCCCCTCCTGTCCCCTCCTTTCTTGGCCGCCAAGCGAACCCGCGCCATCCGGAGCCCTAGATCCACTCGAGCCACGGCCCTTCGATCGGCCGAGCGCAATCGAGACCGTTCGCCATTGGAGACTGGCCAAGCTCGCCTATAAATTGGAGCACCCCGAAGCCCTACCCTCATTTCCCCTCGCCGCCACCGCAGCACAGACCGGCACACCGCACCAAACCGAGAGAGAGAGCGTAGGAGAAGGGCGGAGCAGAGGAGGAGAAGCTGCCGGAGCGCCGCCGCCGCGGAGCACGCCGGAGCCAGACACGGAGGAGAAGCCGAGCTGCGGACGAGGAGCGGCACGGCACTGCGATCGCTCTGCACGGCTCCGACTCGCCACTGCACCGCCATCCTAGCTTCACCGACACCACGGTGAGCCACCGCACGCCATGTCCGAACCTTGCCCTGCTTTTGCCATGGCGTTCCACCCTCGGGACGCGCAGGCACGAGCCTATACCGGCTCGGGAAGATCACCTGCACCATGCACTCACTCGACCAGCCAAAACCCCCGGACTACAAGCTTGCTAGACCGAGAACGCAGCACGACGCGTTCTCGGCGGAGCGCGCTCACCACCGACGCGTTCCGACGCCGAATCACCCGTTCCGAGCAATCCGACTAGCACCCGTACAGGTTAGAACGTCGTGGAGCACCGCCACGACCCCCTTGAGCTAGCTACGCGGATCTAAGCGCTAGAGGAAGCCTGAATCGCCTTGGCCGCGTGCGCCGCGACCTTACCGGAGCGCCGCCGCGAGCCGTAGCCAAAAGAAGGTCATGCCATGGCTAAAGTTCGCCACAAGAGTGTTGTATGCCTCTCTGGCCTCACCAATTTGACAAGACCGCACTCGATTGAACCAATACTTGTTCGTAGCCGCGATGCCGCCATCCGCCGTCGTCGGCGACACGCCGCCGCCACAACCGAACACCTTGGAAAGCTCGGTAGCCAAAATTGGTAGTTGGTATACCATCGCCTTGGACCCTGGACGCGTATACATCTCCTAGAAGACCTCCTTAGCCCCGCCGGAACCTCACAGTCGCGACGACATCGCCGCCGACAGGTTCCGCCTCGCTTAAGATCCGTTCCGAGTACCCCCGGTCGCCTCGCGCTGCGGAGAAAGGCCGCCGAGGTTCGCCAAGTCTGCCTCGGCACCGCCGCTAGAAAGCCGAGCCCTGCCTTGCCGAGATATGGTCATCGCCGCCCTGTCATCGTCCGCCGCACCGGAGAGACACCGCCGCCTTGAACAGACGCCCTGGACCCCTGCTAGCACCGAATTTCCGATTCGCCCGAGCCTCCCCAGGAGAGCTCGGGAGAACAGCACCCTCGGCACACCAAATCTCCGATTCGCCCGAGCCTCCCCAGGAGAGCTCGGGAGAGCAGCCCCTTCGGCGCCCACATTTCCGATTCGCCCGAGCCTCCGCAGGAGACCTCGGGAGAGCGGCACCCTCGGGCGCCCAAATTTCCGATTCGCCCGAGCCTCCCCAGGAGAGCTCGGGAGAGCGGCACCCTCGGGCGCCCAAATTTCCGATTCGCCCGAGCCTCACCGGGAGAGCTCGGGAAAGCAGCCCCCTCGGCGCCCAAATTTCCGATTCGCCCGAGCCTCCGCGGAGACCTCGGGAGAACGGCACCCTCGGGCGCACAAATGTCCGATTCGCCCGAACCTCCGCGGGAGACCTCGGGAGAACGGCACCCTCGGCGCCCCGAATCTCCGATTCGCCCGAGCCCCGCCGAGCTAAACCGAGCTACACCGAGCTCCGCCGAGATACCCCCAACCACAGCCGAGCTACCCCCGACCACCGCCGAGCTCCGCCGGGATACCCCCAACCACAGCCGAGCTACCACCGACCACCGCCGAGCCACGCCGAGCTACGCCAACTCCGGCAACTCTATGGGAACCAGCATGGAACACCTGGTGGGCGACCCTCGGGTTTGTGTTCTGATGAGGCGACACACGCCGCACTACTGGACCCGCGCGCCACGTGGACCAATTCCGAGCTGCCCCTATTAACCAACCAGTTTTCCCATTTTCAGAAAATAGGATAATCTTCGGAAATTCATAACTTATTCATATGAAGTCCAAAAATTGCGCACCATATATCAAAATTCTCAGAAAAATGAGATCTACAATCTAAGACTGTGTTTGTGTGCATTTGGCTCTTTATTTATTGGATTTTTCTGGAATACTCTATAGGAGTCGCTGACGCGACTATTTCGTGTTCGATTTCAGAGCCGGAGGAGGATCTGACTAAGGAAGACGACCACGATTACTTCCAAGAGCTAGGAGACGACTACGAAGGTGCCACGTCCCACCAAATCCTTAGATCCTATTACGCATTGCAAATGACATTGTTGCTATTGCTTTATGATTATGTATGGAATGGTTGCATGGTAGTATATTTGAATTCCCTGCCTTGATAAGACTTTACCCTGCTATCCGCTGTTAGGTTAGCTGCTGCTTAATTTACTGTTACTCTTCCACTACTTTCTACTTGCTATATGCTATGTGGTGGAATTGGGACGGTGTATAGCTGATTATAACCACTGGGAGAGAGTGCTGCGTGCGTCTTGGGTGCGTGGTAAGGGTTGATGTCGACCAAGTGGGATGTGAGACGAGCCCATGGGGCAAGTCGTGCCGGGGGTGCAACCTGGGCATCCCCAAGTGAGATACCTGTGGCGGGTAAAGTTGTTGAGGAGGTTCCGGGTGGGATAGCCTTGGTGGTTTGAAGCCCGTGGACGGAGGTGCTGTGATAGCACGGGGAGAGTATCCCCTAAGTGGAGATGCCTGCTTGGTCACAACCTAGGATCTGACTAGTGACCGGAAACATCTGGATTCCCTTGCTACTCGCTCGCTTCTGATGGGCGGGAGACGGTTGGACTACTTGGTAGGGCGGTACCACTACTGCTAGGTTGAAAGGTGATAAGGGTGGGCGGTGACGGATGGAGAGATTCCCGTACCGTCCTAGATGCGCAGTACCACTGGTTGGGCCCGGTGCTGCGTCTCCCAGTCTCAGCATGACGGTGTTGGATCCGGAATAACCCAGGGCTGAGTGGTAGGGTGGTACCGACCTAGGCAAGCAAGCACCCGGAATTCTGCCTAGATGATTGTACAGCATCGATGATGGCTAATCTTGTGAGTAGTAAAACCTCTGCAGAGTGTATGGTTGATCGATCGATACATAAGTCAACTCGTTGGCTATGGACCTTTCCTAATGTTTCTGCAACCACTATTAGATGAGAGCATATTCTTTTCTCCCCCTGGATGACATTGTTCCGGCAGTGTACCGTTGTGGTAGTGTGCCGCTGAGATAGGCCCGAGAGGGAGTTGGGCCTGTCGAATGAGAGCGAGGTGTGTGTATGTGAGGTGTGGTGATGGGAAAAGGGAAAATGGTGTTAACTGGTGATAAAACTTGACTAATTAAACATTGATTACAGCTGCATAGGAAAACCTCAGCCTATAGGTCTGCTTGTATAGCCTTGCATCCACTTTCCACAAAGCAAATGCTGCATAGGTGGGCTCCGTGGCCAGTACAAATCGTACTGATAAATTTGCTGTCAGGTGACGAGAATGAGTACGACTTCGAGGGAGATGAAGACGAGGAATAGGGTCACGTGCTACACTCAAGTTGGCCGTGAAGGATGAATCGCTTCCGCATCTTCTAAAGCTTCTCTGGTTGTTGATTCCGCCAGTGTGGCGATGTAATAAATATTTGTGTAAGACTTATTTATCGTTGTATGGATCCTGGTGTCAACTGAGATATGGGTAATTTCATGGATTGTCCCAAGCAATCTGTTGAATTACAATTCGAGCCTGTGGATTTCCCTTCGTGGAAATCGAGGTCGTTTCATCTACCCCGCCTGGAAAGTCCTGTTCCGTGGAGAAGGACTTCAAACTTTTGGGTCACCTTCTGGGCACGGCCTCAAAATACACTCTCGAAAATAAATAGCATATTTTGAATGCCTGTGTTTCATTATTTCATGCACATGCAGTTCAAACTTGGATATGCGGGAAAAATGAAAGGAAAAGAAAAAAATGAAAGAAATATAGCAAATTTTTTTCAAAAGGGCCCATATTGCTACATGTAATTATAAATAATATACTTGGGCTATAAAAAAATTTTCAAATCAAAATCTTAAAAGAAAAAAAAAATTCGCCACTTTGCCAGCTGCCAACACTGGCAGTCGGCAAAGGACCCCTTTGCCGACTGCCATTAAGGGCAGTCGGCAAAGAAGGGCCCCCTAGGGTTTCTAAACCGGGTGGAAGAAATTATAAAAAAAATTTAAGAAAAAAATCTTTGCCGACTGCCTGAATTCAGGGCAGTCGGCAAAGGCCGGCCAGTAAGTGTCCAACTGGGCCAAAGGCCCAGTCGCCCCAGCCCCAGTCCCCAGCCCCGCCCCTCCCGCGCCCCTCCGGCGCCCCCAGACCCGCCGCCGCCCCCAGAGCCGCCGTCGCCGGCCAGCCCCCGCCCCATCCCGCGCCGCCGGACCCGCCCCTCTCCCTCGCGCCCGCAGCCCCGCCCCTCTCCCTTGCTCGCGGCGCGTGCCGCCGGCCGCCACGCCGCCGCCGGCCGGCCCCCGCCCCATCCCGCGCCGCCGGACCCGCCCGCCCCTCTCCCTCGCGCCACCAGCCCCGCCCCTCTCCCTCGCGCGCGGCGCGCGCCGCCAGCCGCCGCCTCCGAGCCCTGCTCGCCGCCGCCGGCCCCGACCCTGCTCGCGCCTCCGGCCGCCACCTCCGGCCGCCCCTACACCGCCTCCGGGCCCTGCTCGCCGCCGCCGGCCCCGACCCTGCTCGCGCCTCCGGCCGCCACCTCGGCCGCCCCGGGCCCTGCCGTGCTGCCCCCGCGCCCGATCTGCCGGGGCAGCACCGGCCGGCGGGTGTATTGAGGAGGGAGGAGGAGAAGGGAGCAGGAGAAGAAAGAGGAGAAAGGGAGGAGAAAGAAGGGGAGGAAGAAGAGAAGGGGAGGAGGAAGAGGAGGGGAGGAAGAAGAGAAGGGCAGGAGGAGGAAGGAGGCGGAGGAAGAAGACAAGGGAGGAGGAGAAGAAGGAGAGGACGGAGAAGGGAGAAGGAGGAGGAGAGGAAGGAGAAGGGAGGAGGAGGAGAGGGTCGCCGCCGTCCACGCCGTCGGTCGACACCATCGTCCGTGCCCCTCGATCGCCGGAGGATAAGGTATGGCACAAGATTGTCGGCCATCGTGCCGTTTATGTCATTGTCGGCCTTCGTGCCACAATTGTGGATGTATGGGCCTTCGTGCCGAGAAATGTGGACGCCGACCTTTGTGCCGTCTTTTCTTGCAGGTTTTGGAAAACCTCCCCGTACTGGGGAGGTTCTGCCAAAATGATATATGTATGCAGGAGTATTTCACGTGCGACCCAGGGCACGAGCATGAGGCGTCGGTAGTGCAGGACAGGGTCTGCCAGATCAGGCTCAAGGACATGTTCTACGAGGCACACGTCTAGTGCCTCATCAGCTACCACGCCAACGTACTCAAGGAGAAGCTAGACAAGGCGGATGCGAGGAAGATGATCCAGTGGCCCGAAACTGACATGCCCAGGGAGGCCTACATGCTCGTAAGTAGAAAACAATAATTCTAATTTCATTCCAATTCATCTTCTTACTCAACTAAATGCACGTTGTAATGCATGCAGTATCCTGCTGATTGGTGCAAAATGCACATGGACTGCTGAGAGGCGATTGTGGACGGGTGGAGAACACCGGAGGCTTACGAGATGCGCAGGAAGAAATCTGGATATGCCAAGGCGAAGGCGGGGCCGTCACACCACCAAGGGTGCCGCTCTCTCGGAGAGTACATGGACACATGGGTACCCTTCACACCAATTTATTTATTTATTCAATTGATTGAGTCATTCATTCTCATTACGTGTAATCGTCCTTGTGTTTTCCTCGCAGACCCAGTCGCATGACGGCCAGGTGATCAACGAGTTCACGGGCTATATCCTGTCTCACCAGGGCAAGGCGACAGATCCAGAGAACGTCTACGACACGGTGAGGGGGCCCGACGCCATCACCAACCAAAACGTCTACGATAGGGTGGTCCAGTACACCGAGGCGGTTCGCACGCGCCATGGTGCCGACTACGACCCGTCGACCGAGCCCCTCGATACGGACGTCCTGATGAGGACGGGAGGAGGGAAGCAGCACGGCCGGTACCTTATTGCCCACAGCGTCATCGACCCGGCCACCGTTCCCTCCCTTCGTGAGGTTCGTCGTTCAGATAGCAGTGCCGGTACCTCCTCCGATGTCCCCATACAACCTCGGCGGGCAAGCTCCACACAGATGATGGCGGCGCTTCAGGTAACTATTCGTCGTTCATTGGTTTTACATATGTTGCCGAATGTTTATGCATTGTTTAAACATCGCTTGTGTAATATTGCAGGTCCAACTGGAAGAGATGCGGGCCCAACAGGCGGCCCAACAGGCAAGAGAGGCGGCCCGAGAAGAGGCCTATCGGCAGCAGCTGGCGGCCCAACAGGAGGCCCATCGGCAGGCGATGCTAGCTTTCCAGCAGCAGTCCCAGCAACAGATGACGCAGTTTGCCTCCTCGATTTCCAGCTACTTTCAGGGCCTAGAGATCCCTAACTACAGACCCCCTCCGTTGCAAGTGATGTTCACTCCACCCCCGGTTGTTCTCCCTCCACTCCCTGATCTTCCGCCTGTAAGGACTCCGGTGAGTTACTGGCAGCCTATCTATTGTTTTCGCTTGTGCGGCCATCCCTTAGGTACTAATGAGATCGCTTATCCGTACAGCTGCAGTCGGCGGCTTCGAACCCGTCTCCGACAGTTGGACCTTCTCCACAGCCGCAGGTCGGACCGTCCGGGTGGTCTTCGTGGCCGACAGGGAGCTCCTCACACCACGGTGGTGGCGACTGGTCGCAGGACGAGTGAGTGGCTCGGTGCATGTTGTTGGATAATGGATGTAACTTTGTTATGTTAGACCCTTTTGCAACTTTGTTGGATGTTGGACTTGTGTGACTTGTTGGATGTTGCATTCGTGCGTGCGACTTGATGGATGTTGTGGTTATGGATTATTTGTGAATCTCTGTGATATATATGTGGATTTCTGTGATGTGTACATATATGTGTTTTGGTTACTGCGATACGTGAGCTAAATCGGCAAAAACAGCAAAAAAAAATTGCATTTTCCAGCTTTGCCGACTGCCATGGCAGCTGGCAAAGCTGGGAAAAAAAAAGCAAAATACCTAGCTTTGCCGACTGCCACGAAGCAAGGCAGTCGGCAAAGCCTTTGCCGACTGCTGAATTGACAGCTGGCAAAGATATACACATTTTTTTAAAAAAAATGGAAAAAATCTTTGTTCGATTAAAAAAAAGGAAAAAAATATTTGCCTCGATTAAAAAAAATAAAAAAAATTCTTTGCCGACTGCCACCTAGGCAGTCGGCAAAGAAAACTCTAACGGCTGTGCGCGTTTGCTTTGCCGACTGCCAGAGCGGCAGTCGGCAAAGGCTTTGCCGACTGCCTTTCATGGCAGCTGGCAAAGGTGGCCTTTGCCGCCTTGGGCTTTGCCACCTCCCCTTTGCCGACTGCCTCAAGAAATGCAGTCGGCAAAGCCTTTGCCGACTACATTTCCTCCTTTGCCGACTGGTTTCAGCAGTCGGCAAAGAGGGCGAATCCAGTAGTGATAATTTGGAAGTATATATATACATTTCTACCACTCCTAAATTATACATTTCTACCACTCCTAAATTAAAAGTAAGCATAATATTAGGTAGCACCATGTTGACAGTATCAAGCGTGGAAAAAAATATTCCCTTCACAAATTGTATATCAATAACGCAAAAAATTCATTTTAAATTATAATAGTACTCTTGTTAAATTTCATAGGAAAGTTTTAAATAAAGATAGAATAAGCAGTTAAGCACTAGAGTTTCAACTTGATGACACATGGATAAAAGATGCACAACTAATAAGATCAGCAGCTGAAAACAAATAAACTATAGATTCATCATGTCACAAAACAATGCAACAATTGTTCATCCTTATATACTTAAACATAGAATTCAACTAAATACATATCGAAGACACAATAGAAAGGATGACACTCATGTCTTAATATTACTAATTGGATTATTACTAGAGGTCCCTAGTGGATCCACCGATACCCACACTAGAAAAAATATAGATCCTAAAATTCTCATAATATCCAATCTATTTGAGACTGAACGAGTAATTTACGGTGGTATTGGCACGGTGATGGACTAGGACTAACAAATAGTTTTGTTAGCTTCTAACAACTAGTTCATGACAAGTAGACTAACAATTAGTATGCTTGTTTGGATTCTTATGGACTAAAAATTAGTCAACTAGTTGTTAGTCTTATGGATGGCCATATGCGGCGTCTAGAAGATATATTACATATACATATTTAAAAATGAAAAAAATATGTACAACTTTTGACAAAACTTTATAAGAAAAAATGTTTCCAAAGGGTCGTAAAGCTTGTACATTTAAGCATTACAATTGTGACTAGAGTGATTATGTGCTCTCTCTAACAAGTCACAAATATAAGCAGTATATGACATTGGAATTAGTAAAATATGAAATTTATTTGATTCCAACATGATAAATCTTCTAAAAACATACAGTTATTTTTACTGAAAATTTTGACAGGTAATACTATAAAACTATTCTGTTGCTGTATTTTTCAAGGCCAATATCGATTATGAGTAACTAAACGGAATGTATGCCAGTACCGTCTTATCTTACTGGTGGCTTTTCTTGCATTTGGGCCTCCCATTTTACATGACAAGAAACCGCACCTATGAATGCTTGATGCTTCTAGATCATACATGCGAGTAACTAAGATCGTACAAATTAGATGTGAATGTGGAACTCAGATCACTGATGGCTACGCCTCTCCAAGTACCAAATTATTCCTTGTTCCACTTGCAGAGCACCTACAGAATATGATGTTCCAAGGATGATGACAGGCGTTAGATATCAAGTTTAATTTGTAAGTTGTCCTTTTTGCAACAATAGTGTGCACAAATGCAGCTTGATGATAAAATCAAAATAGCAGAGAACTTATATTTATTGACACCCGTGGTATGGTTTTGTACTTTCTACTTTTTGCATCTTCCTGTAGTTGGGGTTCAAATTCATACGTACTATTTTATATGAGTAGTAGTTACCAATAGAAACACGATAATGCCCTTGATAACGCTAGTATACTACAAAGAAATCGTTGGGTGGCAATGGCGCAACCACCCTTACCTTCCAATAATATCTCAAATGGTACATGGTGGATATATAGTGCACGACTCAGTTTATATCACTTTATACGTGGTGTGTACTAAGCATAGCTTAATTATTCATTTTTTCAATAATGTATGCACAAGTGCAGCTTGATGACAAAATTAAAATAGCCGCAAACTTCTATATATCCATTGACACCCCATGTATATATGTATATATGGTCTCTACTCTTAGCATCTTCCTTAAGTTGGGGTTAATAAGAACACGACAATAATACCCTAACACGTTACTACTACAAAAGTAGTCTTTGGGTGGCAATGCATGACAAACCACCATCACCTTCCAGTAATATCATCTAAAAAAGTACATGGGTAGTGCTCGGTTATAAAAGTCTTCATGCTTCCCTTTTGTATAAATTAAATTATAAGTTCATGGGGATATCTTTGTCGAGTTAAAGTACAAAGGGTCCAAAGTCCAAAGGATTTTGAAAAACTAGCTAGCTTGTGGTGTTCAGCACATCGGGTATTGTAGTTCCTCCCTACCAATAAGCATCAAATGCTAGGTTTTTGAAGCCTAGTTTGTCTCATTAAGACAAACATTTATCTAGCTGTAGTTGTAGGCAATGTGTGCCTTGATAATGAGGTTCCCAGGATGATGGTTTCATCAACCTCAACACTTACCAGCTTGTCATCTATATATAGTAAATTCTTATACTATGGGAGTGTTTGACAGGGCACCTCTAGAGGAGCTGGAGCCGTTTTAGAGAAATCCGAAATTATGGCTCATCCAAAATGGCTCTGGCTCCTGTCTTTCACTGGAAAAAGGCTCCTTCTGAAAACGTTTAGCTAGAGTCGGGGAGAGATCCCAGCCAAACAGGCTCTATGTTTGTAAGAGTACAAAGTATTCTTAGTGTCTTGCTCCCAATCACATTTCATATAGTGATACGGACATCAAGACAATAGCTATTTTTCTAAGAACATCATGAGAAAAGTATGACTATTAATTATTAAATAAAAAATAAGTATCCAGAAAATATTTTGAACTATATAAAAAAGGAAAAATTAATCTTAGTAGCAAAAAATAGCCATACATTTATTTTTGAAAAAAAAGTAAAATATGGTAAAGTTTTTCCATACACATCGACTATATATACTCGTTTCACTCGTTCACGTAAGGTTTATTTTGTGGTTGGTGAAGTAGATGTTTTCTTAAACGAATTCAGAAGAGGTACGATTATATATATATTGAAAATATAAAGCTCAGACTCAACAGTAGAGTGAATATATCAGTGATCGCCCAAAGAAGTACAGTAGGATTTTTTTTTTTTCTGTCGCATGGATTTTGCACCACGGCGACGTACCGGCCGTCGACAAGCGCCGGCGAGCGCTATTACATATTTACATGCCGCCCGACCGGAGGCTGCCGCCTAGCTCCATCGATCCCGCACGTCGCCTATAAAAGCCACGCCTCGCGCCCCAGGTTAGGCCACCAACGCAATCTCTCTCTACAAGCTTCAGCTAGAGAGCTTTCGATCCCCGCGAGGAAGAAGAAGAAGAGAGCTGAGAGGAAGAGGCATGGCGGCCGCAGAGGGGACCGTGATCGCCTGCCACACCAAGGATGAGTTCGACGCCCAGTTGGACAAGGCCAACGAGGCCGGCAAGCTGGTACGTACGCCCGGCTGGCCCAGATTGATCACCATAGATCTGTCTGTCTGTCTCCCTGCAATCCAATTTCCTCGATACTATGCTGTCTGTTCAATGGTGAGTTCTTGTTCTTGTTCTTGTTACTGCTAACACTTCTTCTATATACATGATATGGCCTCTAACGACATTGAGCTTTAATTTGTTGTGAACAATGTGATTAACTGGCCTGTTTCATTTCACCTATATATTACCCCTGGATCGATCGATCAGGTGGTAATCGACTTCATGTCCCCGAGGTGCGGTCCTTGCGAGGAGTTGGCCCCGGTGCTCGCCAAGTGCGCCAAGGAGTACCCTGCCGCCGTCTTCCTCAAGGTCGACATTAACGAACTACAGGTGGGTAGTGTCGCCTGTCGCGTACGTCGTCGTCCCAATTAAATTAATTAATAGCCCCAGCTAAGGAGGATGATCGTCGATCTATCGTATATATATACTGACCATATATGCTAGCTCTGTTAATTTCCTTGTTCGACGTACAGGAAGTAACTGAAAGGTACGACATCCGGGTTACGCCGACCGTCATCTTCATCAGGGACGGTCTGACGATGGAGGGCAATATTATTGTTCCGGATAACCTCCGGAACGCCATCAAGGAGTTCGTCAGCGGCGTCACTCCTGCCGCCTCTGCGTCGTCCGCCTAAGGAAGTACTTAGATACTAGCAAATAGCATCACCAGTCTCGTCAATAAATAAAGGACCAACAATGTTATTATAATTGGCTGCCGTGCTGAACAGGTTATCGATCTGATTATTAATAATATACAGTATATATATGGATACTTGTGACTGGGGATGCTAATAACCGGATGTCTGCGCTCATTTCTCTCCGAGTATGACAGATGACTGAATGAAACACATGATAATGTAATGACTTGTAAATATATATTCCATTTTGAAAAAATGATAATGTAATGACTATCCTTTGCCACAGGCTTTTCCCTGCACATAAGGGAAGAGTTCCTGTCCAAAGAAGGATCATCTCAAACCTGCTTACTACTATTGATTATTGGAGCCTCCAACGTAACATTAATCCTCACAATACGTGTTCGGAAAAAAATCTTAAAAACTCTCATATATTGATAAACATCTGGTCACTAATTTACTAGACTAGTAACAATTATCGTTAATAATAACCCTTAGATCTATTTTTATAACAATTATTTACCCACTTCATGCCATTACAAAAATTAAAATAAAATAATCATATGAAATTGCATCTAAATACCCACCTTAGCCATTATAAAAGATAAATTAAAATTTAAAACAACATATTAAATTTTCATCTAAACTACCCACATTTATTATTGTGAAAGATAATTTAAAATGCCTTCTAATTTTGTATCTAACTTTGCCATTACGAAAAATAATGCAAAGTAACCCTAAAATTCTCATCTAAATTAACACATATGGTATTATAAAAAATAATATAAATAACCCTTTAATTTGCATCTAGATATCCATCTATATATTGTTATAAAATATAAACAAACATATAATCAAATTGTCTACATATTTTTAGAAGCTCATAGGGAACAATAAGTCATCAAGTAATAACCGCAAAGGAGTTATATATATTATACGTTTTTATCAGTCCTAATAAATTAAAGTAAGCACATCATGCTATGTACCACCATGTTGACAAAGTAAGCATCAATACAATATCAAAGCGTAGAAAAACAATATTGCCTTCACAAATTGTGTACCAACAACGCTAAAAAATCATGTTACATTATATTAACTAGTTCATCAACCCATGCTCCTGCACGGGTTAGAATATTAAGAGACACTAATAAAGTAATAATACTTACATATATTAAATATTTTTTCTCTTCACTAATTTTCTAAAATAATAACGATAATAGGTGCTCTATAATCTATATTCAGTTTTTGATAATCTATCAATTATTAATTTTTATATATTTTTCATTCATATCCATTGGTTTCTTTATTTACATAGCACCTCTCTTTATCTTCAATATACATTTGAACCATTTGTTTAAACTATGAGGGGTCTAGTTATAGTATACTCCCTCTATTCCTAAATATTTAGGGATCATTTTCGTTTCTCAAGAAACAACTTTGACTAAATATATATTAAAAATTATTAATATTTATGGTAAATAATTACAATAATCAAAAAGATCTTTAAATCTAGTGATCTAATAAATTTATTTGAATATAAAAATATTTCTCATATTTTCTATAAATCGAGTCAAATTTATGCTACACACAATGATGATGACAGTTACTTAGGGACGGAGGGAGTATATTTTAACATCTGCCTAAGTTCTGATTCTTTCCCACAAATTTTGAGCTTATTCATCAATTAGATACAATGACTATAATTTACAATGGTGAATATATTCTACCAATTTGGTGGCATAATGTTTTAGGTTTTCTTGTAAGAATTTTAGCATCTATCTTTTTTAGTGGTTTCATGAATAATGATTTCTGGTATTAATATTTTTTCTAGCATGATATTTAAAGTATATAAACTTTTATTTCATCAGTTTATGCTATATCATAAAAATCTATATTTTAACTTTTAGCTTTTGATTTAGTTGTTGTAGTGTTTTATACATGTCTTAATTTGAAATTCCATTGCATATTGTATGGTTTACTCAAAATTGTCAGTTTTATTTTACTAAAAGAATATTTGAGGTCATTGGCTGCCGTCTTAGTTGTTACAATGGGCACAAATAGTTGTTTCAGCATGCACCATGGCACTGAAGATGTTGAAATTTTATTAATATTGTTTCATTAATAAACAAATAATGCTTGAAATTAAAACACAATCAAGTTGTTGATTCAACCCAAATTGATTTTATTGTTTCTTAAATAGTATAATAAAATGAGACAAATTAAATTGTAATTATGGGATCTGGCGAGATGGACACATTTAGTACATAATAGGAGACAAATTAAATTCTAATTATGGGATCCAGTAAGATGACCACACCTTTAGTCTTGAGGTGCAGCCGCTATCAGTGATGATGTAGATGGTGTGGACACCTTACCGGACCTCAAGGCACTGACGACCTGCCTATTCCAGCGCCACCCGTCTCTTTTCCTTGGCTGTTGTAGATGAGTTGCTGCCTAGCACCATGTTGAGCTCCTCCGGACATGAATGAAGTAGATGGCGGCGGCGTTGATGAACACATGCTCATGCCTTTCCTTTCACCCGCATGACGTAGTCGATAGATTTTCTTGGCTGGTGCACTACTAGACGCCGACTTATCCAAGCATACGCTCAATTGGCACATTGTTTGGTAGTTGATAGATTTTCTCAATACCTAGATTTTAGGCTATTTTGTTAGCAGCAAGGACACAAACTTATTTGGATGAATAATGCTCCTTGACATCCCTTCATACTAAAAAAATATTGACAAGGCAGCCCGGTGGTTGATAGATTGGATTATTTTACTACGGCCAAACTATTTTTCTCTCTGGTTGTTTTTTTCTATAATATTTATTTATAAAACTATAATAGCAGAGGAGGATAATTTTCTAATATCCAATGGTCATAGATGGCTATAGACTTTCAACTGGATAGCCAGATGTTCCTGATTAACGTGAGAATTTCTCTATTATTTTTCTCTTTTTTTAAGCATTCGGAGAGGATTAACGTGGAGTCTCCATTGAGGCCTCCGATCAGTAATAATAAGATATTGTCATTCATAATTTTAGACTTAGTTGATTTAGACACAAATTTAAGGATTATGTTGAATAATTTTCAATCGATGAACTATGCAAACAACATGACAAATGCCAAATAAATGGTTTACCGATTCCAAGCGCGCAGATGGCAAAAAATTGTCTCATTTATATTCTCAGCACAAGTGTATCTATTTTGCTAGGGTTGATAGATTTTATCCTATATTTTAATAGAGTAACTTTATCTGTATTTGATCTTTTATTAAAATATTAACTAATCGTGAACATGGTGCATAGTATATATCTTGTTAATACATTACTTAATTGTTAGTTAACGTGAAGGCCTCTAGTTAGATATTTGCTAACCTTTAAAGTAGTATCTATTACAATTTTATTAATCAAATCATTGGCCGATTAATCAGTTTTTTGGCAATATTTTAGGCTAACCGTTAAGGTGAAGTTTAATATTTTATTATTAATACTAACCAACCTTTAACGTGATCGGTAGTAGCAATCACATTAGATATTTTATATTAAACAATATTTTATCCCGAGAGGCTAGATTTTTTCAGCAATAATATTTTAGATATCTTTATTTGTAACGATGGAGGTGAGTATCTTTTAGAAAAAAAGGTAAAATAGATCTAATGGTTATGAGTAGTTAGAGTCTTCAGATTAACGGGCAGATGTTTCTGATTAACGGGAGAATTTCTAACATTTATCTTTTTTCCTAGCGCGTCTGGTGAGAATTAACGTGGAGCCTCGATTGAAGCCTCTAATTAGTAATTTTATTATTATTAATACTAACCAACCTTTAACGTGATCGATAGTAGCAATCACATTAGATATTTTATATTAAACAATATTTTATCCCGTGAGGCTAGATTTTTTTTCAGCAATAATATTTTAGGATATCTTTATTTGTAACGATGGAGGTGAGTATCTTTAAAAAAAAGGTAAAATAGATCTAATGGTTATGAGTAGTTAGAGTCTTCATATCAATGGGCAGATGTTTCTGATTAATGTGAGAATTTCTAACATTTATCTTTTTTTCTAGCGCGTCTGGTGAGAATTAACGTGGAGCCTCCATTGAGGCCTCTAATTAGGAATAGTAAGATACTCTTGCTACATTATATTGTAAACTTTTAATAAAAGATAAGAAGACATGAAGCACTAGAGTTTCTACTTGATGACACGTGGATAAAATAATGCACAACTAATAAGATCAAAGAGTATATTTTACTAGAAGTCCTTAAACTTATCCTGATTTTTTATTTAGATCTGGCTATTTTCAAATTGCACATTTCAGCTCCTTAGTAAACTTATTCCGAATTCTCAATCTGGTCCTGGTACTTGCATATATAATTTCACATTTGGCTCCTTCTCATCTCAATTTCGATACTTGCACATTGCACACTCAAGTCTTAAGTTCCTAAAATTCTCATAACAGGCAAGTCTATTTGGGATGAGGGGAGTAGTTTAGAGTGGTTGATTTTGGCATAGTGATAGAGGACTAGGACTAACAAATAGTCCCATTAGCTCCTATCTATAGACTACTGGAGTAACAATTATTCTGCCTATTTGGATTCTTAGGGGCTAAAAAAATAATCAACTAGTTGTTAGTCATGTGAATTTAAACAGGGTCATATGTGGCAGCTAGAAGATATTACATATATACATATTTAAAGATCGAGAAAAAAATTGTACAATTCAACAGAAATTGTATAAGAAAAATGTTCGTAAGGGTCACAAAGCTTGTACATTTAGGACGTTATATTTGTGACTAGAGTGATTATGTGCTCACTCTAGCTAGTCACAAATCTAAGCCCTAAAGACATTATATTGGCATAGTAAAATGTAATACCCCTGGTATTACTGTTAACTAAAATGACATGTCATCATATCATCATGTGCATTTGCTTGTCATTAGGGCTAATAGTGTGATTAGCTTGTTTAACTCTTGTGTGTGCTTGAAGGAACCCTAATTGAGTTGTTATTTCTTGTTGATCTTTAATTTTCCTAAAACCCTAATTAAAGGCTTCAAAGTGCACTTTCTAAATTTGATCAAATCTGAGGTAGGTCCCTTAATAAAAGTTGTAGAGTTTTTAATGTAGAACAACTTCTATTTTGGGTGATTTTGAAGTTATGTTGAAAATTTTTGAATTAAGCTCAAAACAGTGTTTCAAAATTTGAATTTAAAACCGCTTTTCAAAAACTAATGAGAATTAGACAAAACTTCCTTAATAGAAGTTGTAGATCTCTCTGAGACGCACAACTTATATTTTGGCCAAATTTCAAGTTCTTTAGAAAAATAAAAAGTAATTTTAAATATTCAGTTTGAAATTCAAAACCCTAGTTTACCCCCTTTTGAATATTTTCAAATCTAGGCCGAATTTCAAATTGGTGCAAAAACAAAAGTTGTCCAGCACAAAAATATCTACAACTTTGCTTTTGGGCGTGGCCTCGGATTCGGTCGTTTGGCCAGTCAATTTGAGCGATTTTCTCTGAGCAAGGTACTGTACCGGCGACACTGTTCACGCGTCACGCGCGCGTCCGGCCGCGGCGCGCACGTCGCCGGCGTGCGCGACAGCGCCGCGCGTCCTCTGGCGGTGGAGCTCCGTCCGTGGTACGCGCAGCATGGAGCCGAGTTCCCCCCACGTTCTCCCCGACCGTCTCCTCGGCTATTTAAGCCCCAGGTGCTCCCTCCCGACCAAAATCGCCACCGCCGCCATTCTTGAGCTCCACTCGGTCGCCGGCGAAATTCACCGTCCACCGGCTATCTCCACCCTCTCCATCCTCTCAGTAAGTGTGCAGCTCCAAGGCGCTCCGGTTGGTGCCTTTTGTGCCCCCTCTAACGCCTTGGGTGCTCTGCTTCAGGTGTCGTCGTCTTCGGGTCCGGCAGAGCGCCGCCGCGAGCTCGGTTTCTCGACCACAGCTCGTCGCGGTGAGCTACTCCCCTGCCTAAGCCTCGTTTCCTATTCTCTGACCTTCTCTTGAACTCATGCGCTCGGCGGTTGCGTGTTTCGTCCCCTAGGTCCAGCGGAACGGGTGCTCGCCGGAGTGTTCAAGCCGCCGCATCCGCCGCCGTCGTCAATCTCTTCTCACCGGTCCGCTTCAGCCCCGTCCTTCTCCCTCACTAGACTCGTGGTGAGCTCTAGATCCTTCCCAGCCCTTTTGTTTATCGCTATTTGGTCTCGGGAGGCCGGCGCATGCTCGCCGAGCCGTGGCGTCCGCCATGGTCGCGGAGAGTCTCGTCGGAGGCGGCTAAGGTTGAGGCTAGGTGTTCTAGGTTGTCCGTTAGGGTGTGTAGTAGCCGCAGGTCGCATCCGGGTGGCCGTCGGTTCGCCGGCGGCGAGGGCCGCGCCGGTGCGCGCGTGCTCGCTCGCGCCGCGCGTTCGGCCGAGGAAGAAGACGGAGCTGACAGGCCGGCCCCGCCTGTCAGCGTCCGGCGCAGTGTGGGAAAAGGGGAGCGGGCCGTGTGGGCTGATTGCCCCGAGTTGGGCCGGCTTCGGGCCGTTTCGGTTTTCTCTTTTTCCAGGTTTTTACAATGTCTTTTCCATTTTATTTTCAAATGAATAGTGCTGCAGTTTCATAATTTCGTTAGAATATTTTGGCTGATCCAAAATTCATGAGAATTTTTGTATGTTCTCTCTGAGTAGTGTAGAGTTTTATAAAAATATTGTTTGTCATGTTTAAGTACTTTCTGCAGTAGGTAAAAATCCCTAAAATAAATGGAAAGTGGATTTTTGCACATTTTTAATTAAATCTAGGTAACTCCAAAAATCACCAAAATTTATGTGTCTCTGTTTGGCATGGAAGGCTATCTGTTGGTGAAGTTTGGTCCCAATTGGAATTAGTTTGCTCTTGTATTAAATAGATATGGGTTTATTAAATAGTAAAAAGAAGTGTAGAAAATGAATTTAGGATTTGTGTGACTTTGGAATTGATTGTGGTTCTAGGTCAAACCCATTTAAGACCTAGAACACCCTAGTGATGCCATTTTATGCTTGTCATATGTTTAGTTCCTTATTTCTGGCATATGCTCTTTTCTGCATCGCATTCATACATGCATTGTTGCACACGTGTAGTGCCGGTAAACGAGGAAGTCAAAGTCGAGGTGCCTGGAGGAGAAGGTTCCGAGGTGGTTCTTGAACCTGAAAGCTGTGGTGCTCCTGCCCCGACTGTTTTTGCGTTGCAAGGCAAGCCCCGGTGCATTCAACCCTCTATTTATAAATGCTTTTATCACTGGAGTTAATCAACTGCATTAAGTTGTTAGGAGTTGCGTGATGAAACAATTGATGCATTTACCATCCTTGACTACTTGTTATCCGAGGAACCTAATGATTTGAAATGAGTTGAAAAATGCTTAGTCATGCTTAAATATTAGAATTGCAAAAATGCTAATTTAAACTTGATATTTGGAATGAAGAATTATCAAGGGATGGGTATGCGTCCATGTATGATGGCAGGGTCCTTTGGCCAGGACACTGTTATTGTAATGGATGGGTTTCCCGAGTGATCGGCCATCTGTTTGGGTTAGAGTCCCAACTGATCGTCATCATCGGGAAAGGGATTTGAAAACCGGGCAGAATCCAGGGTATTTGGGTTAGAGTCCCAATGCATGGTCTCTGACGGAAAGCAGTAGGGACCGTTCGTTGTAAGGCCTGTTGTGATCATGATGAACAGCCTAGCCACATACCAATTCGGAAAGCCTAGGGTCAGGTCGCTCTATTGCTGGAACCGACAACCGTGCACTGGGAGTGGAGAGATGGCGAGAGTAGCGTGTACCCACGTGGCCGGCGTGCCTGGAGACTAGTGGAGTACTGTGCTCTCGGGTGGCGTAGGACCGGGTCCGGAATAGAAAAGCCGTGACAATGGGTTGGTATATGCAAGCTTAAGTGCTACATATGCAGTGTGGATAGAATCCCCAGCTGGGTATACTTACTTGATTCGAATCAACGTGCTCCTCGGTTATGGAGACTTGATCCTCACGTCTTCCTCGAAAAGTGGTTCGAAGAATAGGATGTTTGAGAATGATGAAAAGAATAAGATAGATGGAAAAGATGAATGATGACTTATGATATTAATAAGGTTATTCAATGAGCAAAAATACTGAGACAGGATAGTAATGCTTTTCCGCTAAACTCTTACCTCCTGCTAAGCCTTACCCCTAACCTTGCATCCAAGAGTCAGATATTTTCCTTAGTCGGGTAAGTCTTGCGGAGTACCCAGTACTCAGGGTTTGTTAACCCCGTTGCAGGAGGGCCACAGCCGGAGATTTGTCTCGACCCCTGTTGTGCTACAGTGATCGAAGAGGATAGTGGTGAGGAGTGAAGGACCCGTGGGCTGGGTTCGATTATCTACTATCTATTTATGTTGTATCGCTGTTCCAGTGCCACTGCTACTGTTTTAAGTTGGTTTGTAATAACTACACTTATTTACTATTTGAACTCGGTTTGTAATTTAAGTACTAGTTAATCTTCCGCATTTACTCTGATGTATTTTGATTATGAAATGTTGTAACTCTGTAATGGCTTCGCAATGGAGATCCTGTCGGCATACGGGCACTGATGTAGCCCGGCAGGGCTGCCTCGATCATTTGGAACACGGGTACGACTGTCAGAGGTCATTAGTGACGATGACAGGTGCCTGTGGGCCATGTGATTAAGGCGGTTCTGTTACAAGTGGTATCAGAGCGATCTATTGCTAAATCATTACGGAGTTGTTTTCGAAAACTTCAAAATATTTTGGATCTAAAATTTAAGTTAACTATTTTGAGTCCAAAACTGCTTTTCTTGTCTTACTCTGTACTAGGAGTAGGGTGGCATGTGGAACAATATTATTACTATTATTATTGTTAAGCCCTATGTCTGAAGTATGTTATTAATATTTATTTACCTGCATTGATTTAAAATTTGCGTAAGAACGAATCATGCATCATGTTGATTCACATGTTAATAACTTCCTCCCTAATGTTGGGTTTTGGGATAGGATTTACCAACCTGTTCATGCTAGCCTGTTCTATCTTGTCTTACCCTCACTTTGTCCAGCTGGCTCGCACGAAGCTGACCGCACGCAAGATGGTGGGACCGCGTGGCATTCCTCGTCACCAGCTCGCTCCTAGCCATGAGGAGGGCGAGGGCTCAGGCAGCCGTCGCCGCAGCCGCAGGGAACTCAAAGAGGAGATCAGGGCACTCAAGGCCGAGGCGAGGCTGATGGAGGAGGACTTTGACCGAGCTGTGCGCAACCACTACAGGGATGTGCGCACCAACCGCGACCTGCACCGAGAGATTCACCAGGTCGAGGCCGAGGTGCAGGCGGCCATGGAGCGGGAGGCGGCAGCGCTGGAGCGTGAGCAGGTGGCAGTCCAGCAGAGAGACGAGGCTTTGGGGCGCGAGCAGGCCGCCCTTGAGCGTGTGGAGTGGGTGGAAGCCCACAATGGCAACATGCAGGCGTACATCAACACCCTGCATGAGGAGGTGCACAGGCTTAACAACCTGCTTAACCCTATCTTGGTTCCCCGTGAGGAGGACCCGGAGGGTGGCGTGGTTGTCGGGCCTGAGGACGAGGAGAGCGAGTCCGAGGAGTTGGGCTACTTCGAGCCCGTACCACTCGCCGAGGACCCAGCAGAGCCTGAGGACCAGATGGTGGAGGACGACGTCGATGAGGAGATCGTGGTCATCGACGACTAGTTGCCCGTGCTGCAGCGTTGGCAGTTGCTTGTATCCCTGTGTCGTAGTCTATGACTCTTAGAATTTTAGTTGTGGTTGGGATCTATGTGCTGTATGTCGCTAAGACTATGTATCTTGTGTTGTTATTTTTTTTTAGTTTGTGCTGTTACTCCGTTTCTATTTAAGTAATGTCAAGTCCAAGTTCTGAGTTAAGTGTGCAAATCACAGATGGTTCAGACCCGTGGTCAGTCCAGCAACCAGGGAGAGGACGGTCTTCCTGAGGCACCACCCGTGCCACCAAGCCTCGCTGATGCCATTACCGCACTTGCTAATGCGGCAAATGCTTTCGCTCAGAATCAGGGTCAGCGTGGAGAGCGCCGTGGGCGCAATAATGGGAACCAGGAAACTACCTATGTGGACTTCACCGACACCCGTCCACCGGTGTTCACCAAGGCGGATGAGCCGCTTGAGGCGGATGACTGGCTCCGTACCATGGAGCAGAAGTTTGGTTTGATCCATTGCACCGAAATCCAGAAGCCACAGTTCGCAGCACAGCAGCTGCGTGGTCCCGCAAGTGCCTGGTATGCTAATCTCCTGGCAGCACAACCCGCCGGACACCAGCTTACCTGGGCAGAGTTTCGCACTGCATTCCGTGCCCACTACATCCCTGAAGGGATAATGAGAATGAAGCTCGATCAGTTTCTGGCATTGCGGCAGGGGGACTCCACTGTGATGGAGTACGTGACCAAGTTCAACCAGTTGTCTCTGTATGCCCCAGAGTACGTGAATACTGATGGTAAGAAGAGGAGCTGCTTTGTCAGAGGCTTGAACTACAAGATCCAGCGCAGCTTATCCAACAACCGCCACTGTACCTATCATGAAGCTGTTGACAGCGCGCTCGCTTTTGAAGAAAGTGACCGCCAACTTCAAGGAGAGAAGAAGAAGAAGAAGGCTGTTTTCTCTGACAGCCAAAAGCGCCAGAAAATCATCTACCATCCCACCCACCACAACCGCCCACAGTACCCACAGCAGCAGGTAGTTGTGCGTACCGCCGCTACCTCCCACACCTCAAACCAGCAAAACACCACTCAGCCGAATGCCCCTGGCGTTCGTGTCACCTCACCACAGTTCACCTACAATCAACCGTGCTACAACTGTGGCCAGATGGGACACTGGTCCCGCAATTGTCCTTTCCCCAAACGGTCCAATCAGAATGCACAGAAGGGTGCTGGTGGACAGCAACAGCAGCAGCAGGGACAGCACCGTGGACAGCAGCAGCAGGCCCAGAAGGGCAAGGTGGTCAAGAAGGCTGGCCAGGTGTACTACACCCAGATCGCTGATATCCCGGAAGGAGAGCCCGTCATGCTCGGTAGGTTCCCTATTGCCGATAACCCTGCAATTACACTCTTTGATTCTGGTGCATCACATTCATTCATCAATCGTAATTTTGTCGTCAAGCATGACATACAAATTGGGGAGGTTAATGAGAATTTTATCATACAATCGCCCGGGGGGCGTATCAGTACTAAGGAAGTGGTATTTCGGGTACCCATAGAATTGGGAGGGCATAAGTTCCCGACCACTATGATAGTGCTAAAAGATCAGGACATAGATGCCATTTTGGGGATGAATTGGATGTATCAGCACAAGGCTGTGATTGATGTGCTGAATAGGACAATCAAAGTTAACATACCTGATAGTCAGTCCAAACTTCTTATCCAACTTCCATTACCCCTGAGAACCGTGAAGCAAGTCAATGCTACCTCAGTGCAAGAAATCCTGAATATTCCAGTAGTTTGTGAATTCCCGGATGTCTTTCCTGATGACTTACCTGGGTTGCCTCCGGACCGTGATGTGGAGTTTGCCATAGAGCTTAAGCCTGGTACGGCACCTATATCTCGTAGGGCGTACAGGATGCCACCAAAAGAACTGGCAGAGTTGAAGGTTCAGTTGCAAGAATTGCTTGACAAAGGTTTTATCCGGCCCAGTTCGTCACCTTGGGGCTGTCCGGCCATTTTTGTGAAAAAGAAGGATAACTCTCTCAGACTGTGTATTGACTATCGTCCTCTCAACGAGGTCACCATCAAAAATAAATACCCTTTGCCCCGTATCGATCTTCTCTTTGACCAGCTTGCTGGGGCCAAAGTATTCTCTAAGATTGACCTTCGATCGGGGTACCACCAAATAAAAATCCGTCCACAAGATATTCCCAAAACCGCTTTCACCACCAGATATGGCCTATATGAATACCTAGTCATGTCTTTTGGCCTGACCAATGCTCCTGCCTATTTCATGTATCTGATGAACTCCGTGTTCATGCCTGAGCTTGACAAGTTCGTAGTCGTTTTTATAGATGACATCCTTGTATACTCCAAAACCCCCGAAGAACATGCTAACCACCTTCGAATTGTCCTAAACCGTTTGAGAGATCACCAACTTTATGCCAAGTTCAGCAAATGTGAGTTTTGGTTGGACAGAGTTCCATTCCTCGGTCATATTCTGTCCGCAGAAGGAGTGTCCGTAGATCCCAGCAAGGTCGAGGAGATTCTGAATTGGAAGCCGCCCACCACAGTGCATCAGGTCCGCAGTTTTATGGGTTTGGCAGGTTACTATCGTCGTTTTATCCCAGATTTCTCCAGGATATCTAAACCCATCACCAACTTGCTGAAAAATCAAGTGAAGTTTGTTTGGACATCAGATTGTGAGGAAGCTTTTCAGAAGTTGAAGGAATTGCTAACCACTGCACCAGTGTTGGCTCAGCCGAATATCGAGAAACCATTTGATGTGTACTGTGATGCTTCGGGAACCGGTCTTGGCTGTGTGTTGATGCAAGAGGGTCGTGTCATTGCTTATGCTTCACGGCAACTCAAGCGTCACGAAGAAAACTATCCTACTCATGATCTAGAGTTGGCAGCCGTGGTCCATGCTCTGAAAATATGGCGTCATTATCTGTTGGGAAGTACCTGCAATATTTACACTGATCACAAGAGTCTGAAGTACATTTTTACTCAAGAAGAGTTGAATATGAGGCAGAGAAGATGGCTCGAGTTGATCAAGGACTATGACATCGAAGTACATTACCATCCTGGTAAAGCAAATGTGGTAGCTGATGCATTGAGCCGCAAGGTTCACTGCAACTGCTTGAATGTGAAGTTATATACTCTGACCTTGTGTTGTGAGCTGGAGAGATTGGATATTGAAATGGTGCCACGGGGCAGCATAGCCAACATT
The DNA here is from genome assembly GCA_038502445.1 of Eremochloa ophiuroides. NCBI lineage: Eukaryota > Viridiplantae > Streptophyta > Magnoliopsida > Poales > Poaceae > Eremochloa > Eremochloa ophiuroides. Next base: position 14,945,343 of record JAHLJS010000001.1, on the reverse strand, counting down.
AGAATTGAAACTCCTATTCGAGAACAGATCATTACCGCTCAAAAGAAAAGCAAAGGGATCAAGCACATCAAAGAAAAGATCCAAGCAGGCAAGGCTGACTGTTTCAGGATTGATGATGATGGTGTGGTCTGGTTCAAGGACAGATTAGTTGTCCCCAAGATTCCTGTGTTACGTCAAGCGATCCTCGATGAAGCGCACTCGACAAAATTCTCTATTCATTCAGGAAGCAATAAGATGTACCAGGACTTGAGGCAGAAATTCTGGTGGACCAAGATGAAGGTTGAAATTGCTCAGTATGTGGCAAGGTGTGACACATGTCAGAAAGTTAAGGCTGTGCACATGAGACCTGGTGGAGAACTACAACCATTGCCTGTGCCAGCATGGAAGTGGGAAGATATCAGCATGGATTTCATTGTGGGATTGCCCAAGACTACTCGGGGTTTTGATTCCATCTGGGTTGTTGTGGACCGTCTTACGAAACAAGCCCATTTCATGCCAGTCAAGAAGGACTTTAGAGCTCCAAGGTATGCTCAGTTGTATATTGAGAATCTGATGAAACTGCATGGAGTGCCAAAAACCATTGTCTCTGACCGTGGTACCCAGTTTGTCTCCAAGTTTTGGAAGGCATTTCATAAGTCCTTGGGGACAAAGCTTCTGCACAGCACTGCATATCATCCGCAAACCGATGGGCAGACTGAAAGAGTCAATCAAGTATTGGAAGACATGTTGAGAGCTTGCGCGTTGAATTACCCGGACAAGTGGGACGAGTGCTTGGCCTTGGCCGAATTCTCGTATAACAACAGCTATCAAGAAAGCATCCAAATGGCTCCATTCGAGGCCGTGTATGGTAGAAGATGTCGCACACCTTTGAATTGGTCCGAACCAGGAGAAAGATGGTACTATGGGGTAGATCTGGTAAAAGAGGCTGAAGACAAGGTTCGAGTGATACAAGAGAACTTAAAAATAGCCCAGTCTAGGCAGAAAAGTTACGCTGATAAACGACGTCGACCGCTAGAGTTTAAAGTGGGAGATTTTGTTTATCTGAAGGTATCGCCAATGAAAGGAGTGAATCGTTTTGGAGTTAAAGGCAAACTAGCCCCGCGTTTCATTGGACCCTTTGAGATCATCGAACGTGTGGGAAAAGTGGCTTACAGGTTGCAGTTACCTGAGCACATATCAGAAGTACACAACGTATTCCATGTGTCGCAGCTGAAACGATGTCTGAGAGTGCCAGATCAAGTAATCGATGTGGAAGGAGTTCAGTTGGAACCCGACATGACTACCTCCGAATATCCAGTTCGGATTCTGGATATTAAAGATCGTGTTACCCGCAGGACTACAACCAGGTGGTATAAAGTACAATGGAGTCAGCAATCTGAGGACGAAGCCACCTGGGAATCTGAAGACTTTTTGGCAGAAAAATTTCCCGAATTCTATGCTTCTATATAGGTATAGCCTCTCTCTGTATTTGATCTTTTCTAGCCCCTTGTTTTGAGTTTTGTTTGGGTAGCTATGATTGGAAAATTTTCTGTTTAAAAACAATGTTATCTACCTAATCTCGGGACGAGATTTCTTTTAGGGGGGAAGGCTGTAATACCCCTGGTATTACTGTTAACTAAAATGACATGTCATCATATCATCATGTGCATTTGCTTGTCATTAGGGCTAATAGTGTGATTAGCTTGTTTAACTCTTGTGTGTGCTTGAAGGAACCCTAATTGAGTTGTTATTTCTTGTTGATCTTTAATTTTCCTAAAACCCTAATTAAAGGCTTCAAAGTGCACTTTCTAAATTTGATCAAATCTGAAGGTAGGTCCCTTAATAAAAGTTGTAGAGTTTTTAATGTAGAACAACTTCTATTTTGGGTGATTTTGAAGTTATGTTGAAAATTTTTGAATTAAGCTCAAAACAGTGTTTCAAAATTTGAATTTAAAACTGCTTTTCAAAAACTAATGAGAATTAGACAAAACTTCCTTAATAGAAGTTGTAGATCTCTCTGAGACGCACAACTTATATTTTGGCCAAATTTCAAGTTCTTTAGAAAAATAAAAAGTAATTTTAAATATTCAGTTTGAAATTTAAAACCCTAGTTTACCCCCTTTTGAATATTTTCAAATCTAGGCCGAATTTCAAATTGGTGCAAAAACAAAAGTTGTCCAGCACAAAAATATCTACAACTTTGCTTTTGGGCGTGGCCTCGGATTCGGTCGTTTGGCCAGTCAATTTGAGCGATTTTCTCTGAGCAAGGTACTGTACCGGCGACACTGTTCACGCGTCACGCGCGCGTCCGGCCGCGGCGCGCACGTCGCTGGCGTGCGCGACAGCGCCGCGCGTCCTCTGGCGCCGGAGCTCCGTCCGTGGTACGCGCAGCATGGAGCTGAGTTCCCCCCACGTTCTCCCCGACCGTCTCCTCGCCTATTTAAGCCCCAGGTGCTGCCTCCCGACCAAAATCGCCACCGCCGCCATTCTTGAGCTCACCGTCCACCGGCTATCTCCACCCTCTCCATCCTCTCAGTAAGTGTGCAGCTCCAAGGCGCTCCGGTTGGTGCCTTTTGTGCCCCCTCTAACGCCTTGGGTGCTCTGCTTCAGGTGTCGTCGTCTTCGGGTCCGGCAGAGCGCCGCCGCGAGCTCGGTTTCTCGACCACAGCTCGTCGCGGTGAGCTACTCCCCTGCCTAAGCCTCGTTTCCTATTCTCTGACCTTCTCTTGAACTCATGCGCTCGGCGGTTGCGTGTTTCGTCCCCTAGGTCCAGCGGAACGGGTGCTCGCCGGAGTGTTCAAGCCGCCGCATCCGCCGCCGTCGTCAATCTCTTCTCACCGGTCCGCTTCAGCCCCATCCTTCTCCCTCACTAGACTCGTGGTGAGCTCTAGATCCTTCCCAGCCCTTTTGTTTATCGCTATTTGGTCTCGGGAGGCCGGCGCATGCTCGCCGAGCCGTGGCGTCCGCCATGGTCGCGGAGAGTCTCGTCGGAGGCGGCTAAGGTTGAGGCTAGGTGTTCTAGGTTGTCCGTTAGGGTGTGTAGTAGCCGCAGGTCGCATCCGGGTGGCCGTCGGTTCGCCGGCGGCGAGGGCCGCGCCGGTGCGCGCGTGCTCGCTCGCGCCGCGCGTTCGGCCGAGGAAGAAGACGGAGCTGACAGGCCGGCCCCGCCTGTCAGCGTCCGGCGCAGTGTGGGAAAAGGGGAGCGGGCCGTGTGGGCTGATTGCCCCGAGTTGGGCCGGCTTCGGGCCGTTTCGGTTTTCTCTTTTTCCAGGTTTTTACAATGTCTTTTCCATTTTATTTTCAAATGAATAGTGCTGCAGTTTCATAATTTCGTTAGAATATTTTGGCTGATCCAAAATTCATGAGAATTTTTGTATGTTCTCTCTGAGTAGTGTAGAGTTTTATAAAAATATTGTTTGTCATGTTTAAGTACTTTCTGCAGTAGGTAAAAATCCCTAAAATAAATGGAAAGTGGATTTTTGCACATTTTTAATTAAATCTAGGTAACTCCAAAAATCACCAAAATTTATGTGTCTCTGTTTGGCATGGAAGGCTATCTGTTGGTGAAGTTTGGTCCCAATTGGAATTAGTTTGCTCTTGTATTAAATAGATATGGGTTTATTAAATAGTAAAAAGAAGTGTAGAAAATGAATTTAGGATTTGTGTGACTTTGGAATTGATTGTGGTTCTAGGTCAAACCCATTTAAGACCTAGAACACCCTAGTGATGCCATTTTATGCTTGTCATATGTTTAGTTCCTTATTTCTGGCATATGCTCTTTTCTGCATCGCATTCATACATGCATTGTTGCACACGTGTAGTGCCGGTAAACGAGGAAGTCAAAGTCGAGGTGCCTGGAGGAGAAGGTTCCGAGGTGGTTCTTGAACCTGAAAGCTGTGGTGCTCCTGCCCCGACTGTTTTTGCGTTGCAAGGCAAGCCCCGGTGCATTCAACCCTCTATTTATAAATGCTTTTATCACTGGAGTTAATCAACTGCATTAAGTTGTTAGGAGTTGCGTGATGAAACAATTGATGCATTTACCATCCTTGACTACTTGTTATCCGAGGAACCTAATGATTTGAAATGAGTTGAAAAATGCTTAGTCATGCTTAAATATTAGAATTGCAAAAATGCTAATTTAAACTTGATATTTGGAATGAAGAATTATCAAGGGATGGGTATGCGTCCATGTATGATGGCAGGGTCCTTTGGCCAGGACACTGTTATTGTAATGGATGGGTTTCCCGAGTGATCGGCCATCTGTTTGGGTTAGAGTCCCAACTGATCGTCATCATCGGGAAAGGGATTTGAAAACCGGGCAGAATCCAGGGTATTTGGGTTAGAGTCCCAATGCATGGTCTCTGACGGAAAGCAGTAGGGACCGTTCGTTGTAAGGCCTGTTGTGATCATGATGAACAGCCTAGCCACATACCAATTCGGAAAGCCTAGGGTCAGGTCGCTCTATTGCTGGAACCGACAACCGCGCACTGGGAGTGGAGAGATGGCGAGAGTAGCGTGTACCCACGTGGCCGGCGTGCCTGAAGACTAGTGGAGTACTGTGCTCTCGGGTGGCGTAGGACCGGGTCCGGAATAGAAAAGCCATGACAATGGGTTGGTATATGCAAGCTTAAGTGCTACATATGCAGTGTGGATAGAATCCCCAGCTGGGTATACTTACTTGATTCGAATCAACGTGCTCCTCGGTTATGGAGACTTGATCCTCACGTCTTCCTCGAAAAGTGGTTCGAAGAATAGGATGTTTGAGAATGATGAAAAGAATAAGATAGATGGAAAAGATGAATGATGACTTATGATATTAATAAGGTTATTCAATGAACAAAAATACTGAGACAGGATAGTAATGCTTTTCCGCTAAACTCTTACCTCCTGCTAAGCCTTACCCCTAACCTTGCATCCAAGAGTCAGATATTTTCCTTAGTCGGGTAAGTCTTGCGGAGTACCCAGTACTCAGGGTTTGTTAACCCCGTTGCAGGAGGGCCACAGCCGGAGATTTGTCTCGACCCCTGTTGTGCTACAGTGATCGAAGAGGATAGTGGTGAGGAGTGAAGGACCCGTGGGCTGGGTTCGATTATCTACTATCTATTTATGTTGTATCGCTGTTCCAGTGCCACTGCTACTGTTTTAAGTTGGTTTGTAATAACTACACTTATTTACTATTTGAACTCGGTTTGTAATTTAAGTACTAGTTAATCTTCCGCATTTACTCTGATGTATTTTGATTATGAAATGTTGTAACTCTGTAATGGCTTCGCAATGGAGATCCTGTCGGCATACGGGCACTGATGTAGCCCGACAGGGCTGCCTCGATCATTTGGAACACGGGTACGACTGTCAGAGGTCATTAGTGACGATGACAGGTGCCTGTGGGCCATGTGATTAAGGCGGTTCTGTTACATAAAAGATGAAATTTTGATTCCAATTTCCATAGAAGTAGCATTTTGTCATGATCAATCTTATAAAAACACTACTCCGTACAAATCAAATGTTGAGCATATATCACACGCTACCTAAACAGAAGTAGCATTTTTACTGAAAAAGTTTTATTTGTCTTAATAATTATCCAGAAAGTATGATGGATGGACGATGGAGGGCATATGCCCCTATTCGTTTCGGCTGAAAATAAGCGCTGATTTGAGTTGGTGCTGATTTGTTGTGAGAGAAAAATACTGTTATATGGCTGAAAATAAGCGACTGATTACTGAAACGAACAAGCTGCCCCTGAGTTCACTTGGGCGAAACTGTGTTTTCGTATCATACAAGTAGTTCTGAGAAACAGGCATGCTTCGGATACAAAGGAAGCTTTTATGATAGATACAAAATCCATTTTTACTTTTTCTAAGTGAAATTTGCATAAATTTGACAAAAAATTCTTTACACACGTATATAATACTACAGTACTATAAAATTGTGCTCAGTAATACTATTGCTGTATTTTTTCAAGGCCAATGCAATATCGACAAGTAACTAAACGGAATGAATTGAATATGGCTTTTGCCGTCTTATCTTACTGGTGGCCTTTCTTGGGCCTCCCATTTTGCACGACTAGAAACCAGATGCTTGATGCTTCCAGATATTACATGCGAGTAAGTGAGATCGTACATAAATTAGATGCGAATTTTGAACTCAAATCACTGATGGCTACGCCTCTCGAAATACCAAATTATTCTTCTTGCTCCACTTGCAGAGCACCAACAGAATATGATGTTCCAAGGATGATGATCGACACGTGTTATATATTTATATCATCAAGTTTAATTTGTAAATTATCATTTTCTAAACAATAATTAATGTAAAAAAATGCAGCTTGATGATAAAATTAAAATGGAAAAGTCTACATCACCCCCTGAAGTTTGGGAGGTGTCTACTTAACCCCCCCAAAGTATAAAACCAGGTATTCAACACATTAAAGTTTCCAAAACCAGTCAATTTACCCCTTTAGGTGGTTTTGTCAGGCGGTTTTGCTTACATGGCGGTGGGTTTGCTTGTGTGGCGGTGCAGATCAGATTTTATGGACATGTTGGTGCTTGGACCCGGCCACTTGTCGTAGGAAGTTGGTGCCATCTGTGCTGGTTTCAGCGTGCCACACCTCCTCGCTGCCGTCAAACACCTCCAGCCCATGCCATGAGAAGAGCAGCGCGCACGTGATGACGGTGCTGATGGGACGGCACTCCGACTTCCACACGCTCGTTCCTCCTGCGGCGGTGGTGGCGTCCTACCCCTGTCCCTCGACGGTGTCGCCATGTGCGCCGGCTGGAAGCGGTGGAGGCCGTGGTCGATGTGCGACGCGCGCGAGCCTCTCCGTGTCGACGTTCGCGCTCGTCACGTACAGCGACATATATTGGTGTCGATGATCTCGACGTAGCAGAAGTCGGCGCCGATGCCGCCGGCACCTGGCACGGTGTGCGTGCGCACGAAGCAGGCCGCGTACTTGCCAGACGGTGACGTGATGAAGTAGGCCGCGTACTTGCCGGCACGGTGTGCGTGTGCATGAAGTAGGACGAAGACGGCTCGGCGGGATGCTTGCCAAGATTTGCTGCCTAGTTACACGCTCGATTGTCCCAAGAGGCAACGTCGCTGTTGCCAGGGAGCAAGAGAGGACGAGGAGCGGAGCGTGGCGATGCAAGAGAGAAGCTCCATGATGGCCAGGCTGCTAGCTCCATGAACGGGGCTGAGCGCGATGATCTCGTCGTCAAACTGGACGATGTAGCGGGGGTCAGCCTCCAGTTTCTTCACCCTGAGAAGGAGCTCTGGCCTGGCCTCCACCTTGCAGATGCCCGCCCGCCCATGGTGCAGCAGCGCAGGCTTGCCGTCCCGCCACTCCGATGACGACGCGAGCTCCACCCTTAACACGCCGACGACCGCTTCCTCTGGCAGGCGACGACGCTGCAGCGAGATGAAGAGGCGACGACGGACCTCGAGGCATGGCGTCCACGGCGCCTGAAAGCACCCCTGAGGTCGGACTCGTCCAGGGAGAACACCGCTGCGTTGGTGAACGGGTCGAGGTTGAACGCCGACGAGTGGATCAGTGGCACCAGAGCTGTCTGCACCTGGAACCCACCCAAGCGCCAGCGTGTCAAAAAATCTAAACTGGACCGCCACGCAAGCAAAACCACTGCCATGTAAGCAAAACCGCCTAGCAAAACCACCTCAGGGGGTAAATTGACTAGTTTTGCAAACTTTAATCTGTTGAATACCTAGTTTTATACCTTGGGGTGTTAAGTAGACACCTCCGCAAACCTCAGGGGGTGATGGAGACTTTTTCCAAATTAAAATAGCAGCGAACTTCTATGGGATTTGCTAAAATTCAAGCGCCTAAAATTTAGTATTCTTTCAGGCGACGGATATTGCATATGCTTTATACTAAAATTGCAGGTTTCGTTCGTTGCAATTTCTGTATACGCAATCTGTAATTTTCGGTACCAATAATAAAAACTCATTAGACAAAACTACAAATCTAACAAAATTTGATTTGTGTTGGCACAATGACAATTAACAATTTACAATTATTTCTATAGGAGGACAAGGACAAAAATTTATTGTATCATGACACAAAAATAAATAAAAAATCATAAAAGTAACAATGTAAATTGATGATATAAGAGTGCTGCCTGAAATTATCTAAAATATCAGGTGCCTGAAATATAGGAAAAGTGAACTTCTATTCATTGACACCCGAGGTATATATATATGGTTTCTGCTTTCTACTCTTTGCATCGTCCTTATTAAGTTGGGGTTAAGCATAAGGGGAAATAGGGATATGTGCGATTATGGTTGGATTCCTTTTCCAACAGTGTATGCACAAGTGTAGCTTGATGACAAAATGAAAATAGCAGCAAACTTAATTCTATTCATTGTCACCCGATGTATATATATTCTTCTCTCTATACATAGATTGGCAGAAATCCTGCCATTCTTTAATTTTACAAGAAAATGTGTTATATATATATATATATATATATATATATATATATATATATATATATATATATATAGGTCTACTCTTTGCATCGATCTTCTTTTTGAAAAAATAAAAAATAGACATATACTAGAAAAAAATAGTCATACATTTTTTTGAAAAAATAAAATAAAATATGCAAAAACATACTAATGGTCAACTTTTCCAGTACACCGACTACCCGATTCAAACGGTTTAATTAATTTCTGGATGGTGAAGTGTACGGGCTTTTTTTTTTTCCTATTGCACGGATTTGCGACCGTCGACAAGCGCGGGAAAAAATTGCATCGAAATGACTATACGAAGCAGAGAGTTCAATCAAGAGCTCGGAGAATACCGTCGCCAAAGAGCTTCCCGGACGTCCTCCCCGACACGTACTCGCACACTCACAGTCGTCGCTGCACCTCTATAAAAGCCCCAGGTGAAGCTCCGATCCGGACCCGAGAGAAAACCGCAGTCAGCAGCATCAGAAGCTAGCTAGCTTTCGAGATCGGGCGATCGAGTGGAACTCAAGAAGAGAGCCAGAAGGAGGAATGGCGGCCGTGGAGGAGGGGGCGGTGATCGCGTGCCACATCAAGGATGAGTTCGACGCCCAGATGACCAAGGCCAAGCAGGCCGGCAAGGTGGTACGTACGCACGCATGAATGAATCCTTCCCTTGCATGGTCGTCGATCGATATGCTGTCTGTCCTCTAACATCCATTGAGCTTCAATTTAACTTAATTATATATCAACCTCTGCTTCGTTCACCTATAGCTACATACCCTACTCCTTATCATCAGGTGATCATCGACTTCATGTCCCCCGGGTGCGGTGGTTGCCAGATGATTGCCCCGTTGTACGCCAAGTGGGCCAAGCAGTACCCTGCCGCTGTCTTCCTCGAGGTTAATGTCTACGAACTCAAGGTGAGCGACGCACGGCATCCATATGCAATTATGCATGCTTGACGTCGAACTGTGTACTGATCTGATCATGCTGTTTCCTCGATCGATCGTTCGACAGGAAGTGGCTGACTTGTACAAAATCGTCGGGATGCCGACCTTCGTCTTCATCAAGAACGGCGAGACGCTCGAGACCATTCTAAGTACCGAGGAGGATAAGATCCTGGATGCCATCAAGAAGTACGTCGTCGGCACTCCTGCCTCGGCGTCCGCATAAGGAGAGATCATGCAAATACCATCACCAGTCATCAATAAATAAAAGGGCCGTGCTAGCTATATGTAGTAAAAGATGTTCAGCTATGTTCAGTGTCTGTGTGCTATGTTCAGCTCGGAGTCCATATGTTGACTCCCGTGCTGGACAGGTTATCGATCCGGATACAGTATGTATGGATATTTGTGACTGGGGTTATTGCAATCCAGATGTCTAAATTTCTCTTCGAGTATATGACTGAATGATATACATGACGATGACAACAACTCTGGGCTATTGTATTCCTTTGCCACAGGCTAATCATCCCTGCCCATAAGGTAAGCCATATGCAGGGTGACTGTGATATCCTGTCAACGAATGATCACCTCAAACATTTACCATTATTGCCTTAACAAATCGTATGCCAATGACACTAAAATTTCACTTTAAGTTATGTTATAACTGTTTGCAAGGGTCACAAAGCTTGTAAATTTAGACCACTATATTTGTGACTAGAGTGATTATGTGCTCACTCTAGCTAGTCACAAATATAAGCCATATAGGACATTGGTGTTATGAACGTCGTTGGGGCCGCGTGGTTACGAGGGAGTTGAGGGAGCGACGGCCTAGTGCGCTGCTACAGTACCAACGCTATAGTACCCACGCGCTATAGTACGTGGGTATTGTTTACATCGTGGCGGCGGCTAGGGCTGTGAGGGCGATAGGAGGCCGGTCACGGGTACATCTAAGTAAGTGAAAATTATCTGTAATTAACCCTAATGGGCTATATCGCCAGCCCGGACCTAATAGGCCCCTTAGTACTCTAACAATTGGCATAGTAAAAGATGAAATTTTGATTCCAGTTTCTATAGAAGTAGCATTGTGTCATGATAAATCTTATCAAAACATTACTACTTAAACGTATACAGGTTTTACTGAATTGTTTTTTTACTGGTAATAATAATTATCAAGGCCAATATCGATTATGAGTAACTAAACGGCATGCATATGCCATGTGCCGTCTTATCTTAGATTGTGGCTTCGCTTGGGCCTCCCATTTTGCACGACAAGAAACCGCATGGATGCTTGATGCTTCCAGATATTACACATGAGTAAAGTCGAACAATTTAGATGCTGTGAACATGGAACTAAGATCACTGATGGCTACAACTCCCCAAATACCAAATTGCTTGTTCCACTTGCAGAGCACCTACAGAATATATATTCCAAGCTAGGATGATGGCATGGGTTGTTACATTACATATATCAAGTTCAATTTGTAAATTGTCCTTTTCTAACAATAATGTGCACAAATGCAGCTTGATGATAATAAAATTAATTAAAATAGATGTGAACTTCTATTTATTGACACCCGAGCAGATATATGCAGGTGTTTCTACTTTCTGCTCTTTGCATTTTCCTGAATTAAGTTGGGGTTCATACATTCTATTTCATATGAGTAGCGGTTACCAATAGAATATTGAAACACGACAATGCCTAAAATGTCTAAATATGGTTCATGGGTGGTACACGATACTTCTTCCCCTACTCCAAGAGACTAGCCAAAAATATTTTCTAACTTTCCTAATCTACCGATTCTCTAAAATAGAATCAACCAAAGAAAACTAGAGCCACATTGAACAGCCTCTGTAAAAATTCATTCCCATATATTCAAACCTGCCACGTCATCTAGTTCTTTCTCGGATCATATATACTCTCTGCATTCCAAATTGTAAGTCATTCTAAAAAATGTTGGAGAGTCAAAATATTTTAAGTTCGACCAAAATTATTGAGAGAAATATAAAGATTTATGACATCAAATAAGTGTAATATGAAAATATATTTGATGAAGAATCTAACGATACTTAGTTTATATTGTAAATATTATTATCTTATTATATAAACTTGGTCAAAATTGAGATGGTTTGACTCTAAGATTTTTAGAATGACTTATAATTATAATTTAGGATGGAGGGAGTAGGTTTATTTATTGCTTCGCCGCGCTCCGTCAAACTGTTCACCGGAGGATGTTCTTCGTGATAGCCTGCTTGTTTGACCAGCGGTCTCGCTCCTTCTAGACAGCTAGTTTGGCTAATTGGGAATGGGAAACAAGCAGCCTGCGCCGCGAGCGTTGCCTTGGGCGAAGGAACAGAGCTGACACCGAGTGGCAAGAGATGGCGCGTGTGGTTGCAGAGGAACAAGACGATGAGGCCAGGCCACCATGAATGCATGCCACTGAACCGAATTGAATGGAAGCAAGGAGAACAGGTTATTCTTTAGGGAAAAAGTCCAGTAACCCCCTAAAGTATTGGTACCGGAATAGTCAAGCCCATCACCTACAAAACCAGTTGTTTCACACTTTAAACTATGAAAAATAGTCTAATTTATCCCCCCAAGAGGTATTTCAGGCCGGTTTTGACCAATGTGGCTGGTTTTGGCCCCCGAGCTGGTCCCAATGGCGTCAGGTGAGCTTAAAGATGGCAACGGGTATCCGAAACCCAACGGGTTTTTATTCTATTAGGGCACGGGTACGGGTCAATTTCTATACCGTGGGTTTGTTAATGGGCAAAAAGCCAAACCCAACGGGTTTACGGGCATGGATTTGGGAGCGTATTACCCGGACCCATAAACCCATGGATTTTCTAAACCCGGTCTATCATACATTTTACTTTTCATATACCTATACATATATATAAAAAAGATACTTTAAAAAGTACACAAATGTATAAATAAAAAAGGCAGAAAAGAATTGACGAGAGCTAAAATCCTTATTTATTTGGGCCACCGTGCCCACACACGCTATAGCTGCTGGGTGCTGCTCTGCGCATTGCCCATGCTAGTGGGCCTTGGTCCATGTAATGAGCACACCAGACCTACAAATAGCACCGTATAGCTGCATCAATTAATCTCACATCGCTAACAGATAAACTTGAGGTGCCTAGATACACACTATCAAGAAGGGCGGAGAGGGAGCGCGTGAGTAGGACCATCCTTTCTATTGCTGTGTGAAAGCAGGTTGCTGTTAGCTGTGCATGCAGTTTATCGGGTACGGGCAACCCGTGGGTATCCGTTACCCGCACGGGCACGAGTATGGGTGCAATTCTGCATCCGTCTATGGGTATGGGTTTTTTATGGGTTTGCTATATCCAGCGGATATATATCCGTTGCCATCTCTAGGCGAGCTCCCGAGGCCGGTTTGCACGCAAGGGAACGCACGCGCTGTGCACAGCTCGGATGATGGTGGGGCGTGGTGTCGTCTTGCTCGGCAACGGCGCTGGAGGCATGCAGTCATGCGTCCGGAGTTGCCTAGTCTCAGCAACATCAGTGTGGCGATGGCACGCTCGCCACGAGCTGTAGCACGGTGCAGGAGTGTGCAGCAGGCGCTCGTGAAGACTCCATGGCCGGCGAGGAGATGCTACGCGAGCATCGGGTTGATGCCCAGGTTGCTGTCGAATACCCCGTAGAGAGTAATTAGACTGTTTTGTATAGTGTAAAGTGTAAAACAACCAGTTTTATATGTGAGAGGTTTAAATATTCCGATATCAATACTTCAGGGGGTTATTGTCACGAGCCCCCTGCACATGAGCTAAGCCATATGCCCATATTCTGGGCCTCGTGGGCTCACGAGAATTACTAGGCCAGCTGAGGATTGTCGTTCTGGCCCGTGAGCAGCTTACGGAACGAGGTCCTGAAAAAATTTGGAACAAACGGAACGGGCTGCAAGCCACACATCAGGGCCGGCCTTTGGGAGGTGCACCGGTCTGGGGTCCCAGTCAAGCGAGAGGCCCAAACCCAGGATTAACAAATATGGCCATCCCAGTGCCCAGGCCGACGACAGCCCAAGTTGGAAACGTTTCGCGCGAACTTCGCCCCCTGTGCTCGCGATTATTACCACTCCATCCGTGATTAGATATATATAATAGATTAGATATACATATTAGTCATTCGTATAGTCATATGTTTTATTAAGAAGGATAATTTGAATACTATTGTACTGATCTTAATTACTATTTTTAATGAATTTTCTTAAAAAATGCTTGAAAATATCTTATCATGAGAGGCGATGTATATCGATGAAGTTGTACAATCTTCTTTAGAAAAATTGGTTCTATAGCATCGAAAGATCATCAAATTTGGAAAATACCATCGAAAGTTTGCCGTTCCCTGAAATAGCACCGAAAGGACGAAACGTTCCCCTAAACTGGCTAGCATTCTGTCATATTCGCTGTTAACGTCGTCTCTTGGTCCGTCCAAGCCCGTACTCAACATTTCCTCCGGCAGACGAACGGCCATGGCAGCTGGCCACACGCGGTCCGCTGCAGTGACTGACTCCGCGAGGCTACTCGCGCCCGTGCACCTTCGCTCGTAATAAGTAGGTCGCTCTCGCCGTCCGCGGCTGCCGTACGCGTGGTTTCCTGGAGCCTCCGCTCGTAGGTCGCGTTGGTCATTCGTGCTCGCAGCGGAGACCACCCCACCCTACTGCTCCCAGCTCCCTACTGGACGCAGACACGACGCCGCGCGCGTGATTATCACTCACCAGCGCGAGGCACGCACAGCTAGCACGACTTCCGGCGAGGCGGTCCCTGCGTCCAACGACGACGTCAACATGTGGCACGCCAGTGGTCAGTGGAGCCGCCCTTGCGAGGTGCAGCTGCGCTGCCTACCGTGGCACCTAGCTTCCGCGCGCACGTGCGGGCGTGCGGCACGACGATCTGCAAAACATGGAAAGATAATTATTATATACGTACATGGCTGAAACAATTAATATATAGTCAATCAACAGATTGAGAGTTGCCGTTGTTGCCTATCGACACTATCAGAAAGGTATGTCGGCGCCGGATCCTTGCCTTATGAAGTGTGAAGACGTCGCTGCAAAGTCCAAGTTCCGCTGTTGCGGGAGTGCGGAGGTGCACTGGGAGGACACGGACGCCAACCTCGTCGTGTACAGTCGCCGCAGCGCAGCGCAGCGCGGCCTGCATCTCGGACTGGAGCACTGGACCATGGAGTGCAGCGAACGCGACCTGCGCCTGGCGGATGCTGCCATGACCGTTCGCTGACCCGTCTCGTTGCCATGTCGGGCGCGCAGCGAAGACCGCCGTGGGAGAGCTTGGTGTCCTGCAGTGCAGCAACACGAGGAGCCCGCCGTGCGGGCGACCACGTGCTCGCCTGCCACCCAGGTGTTGTCACCGGCGTGATCCTCCTCTCCGACGGACAGTACACTTCCGGCTGCTGGACAAGCATCAGGCCCGGGCCGGCTGCTCTGACGGCACAAGGGCGGCGAGCGCTTGGTGCTATCGGCGCACTGGGAGGACACGGACGCCAACCTCGTCGTGTACGGTCGCCGCAGCGTAGCGCAGCGCGGCCTGCATCTCGGACTGGAGCACTGGACCATGGAGTGCAGCGAACGCGACCTGCGCCTGGCGGATGCTGCCATGACCGTTCGCTGACCCGCCTCGTTGCCATGTCGGGCGCGCAGCGAAGACCGCCGTGGGGGAGCTTGGTGTCCTGCAGTGCAGCAACACGAGGAGCCCGCCGTGCGGGCGACCACGTGCTCGCCTGCCACCCAGGTGTTGTCGCCGGCGTGATCCTCCTCTCCGACGGGCAGTACACTTCCGGCTGCTGGACAAGCATCAGGCCCGAGCCCGATAGCACCAAGTGCTCGCCGCCCTTGTGCCGTCAGAGCAGCCGGCCCGGGCCGATCCACACGTTCGGCTTCGGCACCAGGGCGTCCGGCCGGGTCCAGAAAGTCAAGTCCGGGGCCTATCGGACAGGCCAGGCAAGTGGCGCTCCGACGAACCGGGACGGCGTTAACGGCAAACGTGATAGAATGCCAAGCTTTCAGTGGTATTTTACGGATATATATCAATCTTTCAACGTTATGGAACCAATTTTCTCATCTTCTTTTGAGGTAATCATTTAGTTCTATTTTATTATTCTTTTGATGATCGTTATTAAACATGTTATATTAAGAATATATCGTTGGATCAGACGCAAAATTGGGTCAACGCGCAACGCAAGGCTCCAGGGTGCCCACGAGGCCACGACGGAGCAGGTAAAGGCCATGGACTTGTCGGTGTACTATACGCGTTGGGTTTCACTGTCGTCGGCGATGGTGCCAAACAAATGACGCCTACTCCATTTGTCCCGATATATTGGTCGGTTTGGCTCTGCAGTAAGTGCAGCAAAAATTAGGTGTGTACGGTACATTGAAGGACCCGCACTGGGAGACAGAGGTAGTATTTTCAAATGGCAATCTTGAGGTCTAGTACATTAGAGTCAATAAAAAAAATGAGAGTACTTCCTCCACCTTAAAATAACGTGCTTTACTTTATTAACTTTTATATTTCATGTTTGACCATTCGTCTTATTTATAAATTTTTTACAAATATTATTTATTTTGTTATAACTTAGTCTATCATTAAAAATACTTTACTAATAATTTATTTACTTTATTATTTGCTTAAATTTTTTGAATAAGACGAATGATCAAATATGAAATCCAAAAGTCAAAAGAATAAGTTATATTGAGACGGAGGGATCACATACTCGCTCCG
This sequence comes from Eremochloa ophiuroides, assembly GCA_038502445.1. NCBI lineage: Eukaryota > Viridiplantae > Streptophyta > Magnoliopsida > Poales > Poaceae > Eremochloa > Eremochloa ophiuroides. Next base: position 14,929,204 of record JAHLJS010000001.1, on the reverse strand, counting down.
TTCAAAAAAAGAGTATTATTTTTTGGCTTTGATATATCGTGCTTGACTGCTTGTTTTATCTAATGATAAAAATAAACCATAAGATAAATAATATTTATTAAATTTTTTTAAATAAGACGGATGGTCAAACAATATGTTTTGAAATCCTAAAACGACACTCTTTTTAGGACGGAGGGAGTAACTCTATGAATTCTGATTAGGTAGGAGTATTATTTATCTTGAGTACATAGATGTTAACTAAGGGCATGTTCAGTCTCCTCTTCTAAACTTTAGTTATAGTACTTTAGCTCACTTTTAAGCTCTAAAACTCTAATGTGAGGTTAGCTAAAGTTTGGAGTTTTAGCTCTAAAGTTTTAAAAAAGAAATCCAAACAAAATAGCTAAGATTAGTTGGCTAACAATTAGGTGAATACTTATCTAGAAAATTAACAACCTACCTGTTAATGAAGATTTCCCTACAAAAGTAGCCCATCCATTGTCTTTGGGTCCGATCATGGCACTACTGCAGTAGTTCTAGTCGCAGCCCCAACCCCAAATAACATGAGTTGTAGCAATTAGAATGTTTTAAATTATTTTAAAACAAAATGTAGCCATATTTGCTAAAAATAGCCATACGGTTTCTAAAATATAATTGGAACTAGGTAGCGTGCCCATACGTTGCTACGGGACAGATAAATTTTTATACTAAAACACACGGATCGCATAATAAAATAAGAATATTGTGACATTAATAATATACAGACGTTAAAGTGATATTTATAAAAATCAAATTTCGCAATAAGAGATTCGTTGAAAATATGTTAGAAGAATAGCATGTTCAGTAACCGCAAACAAAAAGAAAAAACTTTCTTTTCTTTTAAACAATTACATAATGCAAAGATTTAAGTAGGGATATTAATGAACCCCGATTGAAAGAAAGTGTGTGGCAAGTCCCGGAATAACGACATCGTGCAGGATTAGCACGTAGCTCATGGAGCGCCACGGGTGGAGATGGCCGTGCGGATCTCTGTCGGCTAGAATGGGGGCGGTGCCCTATGAGCCTGCGCGCCTTTGACCGCCATGCCAGCATTACTTGTCCTTTTCGACACACCATCAGATCCAACCTTCATCTTAGTTGTGGTCAAAAGGGCTAAACTCTTTCGTGGATCTGGCATAGAACACCAGGTCCTCCAGCACCACTGTGTGTGTTTCCGCTGGTCACCTCCATCTTGCCTTGGGGACGGAGGTGTAGTAGTTATACCAAAAGGAGATTTCATGATAAAGTACAAGCTGAGAAAGAATACTGCCACCATGATATTAATCCATTGTCATATCTAAATACTGCAAACATGCAGACATACATACTGGTACAGTTTAGATTTATGTTGGCTAGATTGTTAGAAGATGAGATTACTGGCGAAATCTTACCTGACCAAATTATAAAAGGCACGTCCCAACTCTGTCAGGTTGGCGGAACAAATTGTAGAAGGCATGGGACTACCTCTCCCATCTCTTTTTTTTATCCTGACATAATATTGTAATCAAGAGCACTTAAAACTCAGAATTAAAATAGTTCGGAGATATGTCATCACAACTACTTCCACACCAACTTGATTATGTTTGCAGTCTATACCATTCATTATTGCTGGAATAGGTGGAAACAAAAGGGTGCAGAAAGTCAGTTAGGAACATACATGGGAGATAAATACAATAGTCACGACAGAAATTCACCTATATCCCTGGGTATTTGGCCTGTTCCTAAACAACATACTTCCTCCGTCCCAAAATAACTGTCGTTTATATTTCCCGAAAAAACTCTTTGACTAAATATATCTCAAATAATATTAATATTTATAGTACATAATTAATATCATTGAAAAGATCTTTGAATCTAGTTTTTTATCAAATTTATTTGGAGATGAAAAGATTACACATATTTTCTACAAATCGAGTCAAACTCGTGGCACAAAAATCCAAAAGGACTATTATTTTGGGACGGAGGGAGAATGAAATAAAAATTTACGATTAAAAAACAAAAAGAAATGTTTAAAGAGCAATGGTTATTGATATTGTCTAACTTCTGATCCCTCATAAGATCCGCCCGACGGGACGCCGAAAGGGAAGCTGAGGACACGGTCGTCCCGCTCCCTTCCTCAGCCAGTCGAGGCGAGGCGAGGAAAGTCCGAGGTCGCAAATTAGAGAAGGCGAGGCAAGGAAAGTCTGAGGCGAGGCGAGGCGAGGGAGAGCCGTGATTGAAGGAGGATGTTCCTTCCTTCCCTTGCTCGTCCCGTGATTCGCGACGCTTTCCTTCTTTTGTGCCGTGGGCGGTAACATCGTATGGGCGAAGGCAGGACAACGGAGCGAAACGAAAATCGCACCAAAAACTGTCTAAACCTTAGTCTTATTAGTTGTGCGCATGGTGCTGGAGCAGGGGGTGGGGGGCTAGGGTTTGAGAGACGCAGTGGAATCAGGACTTCGGGAGGCGGCGTGTGAGCGTGCAGGAAGGGGAGTCCCGGAGGCGGGCGCGGCGAAGGAGTCTTACACAGCAGGGCCCACATGTTGGCGCGGTGTTAAAGATCGCACGGAGAGGAGGCAGGACGGCAGGACCAAAATCAAAGTCGCACCAAATCCTATTCTCCTCTTTGGTCTTATTAGTTGTAGAGATAATAAAAATAATAATAAGTTATAGAGATATATTCGAAAAGATAACACGTCGGTGGTAGTCCCTGACGTGGCTTTAAATAACTTTGCCAATTCAAAATACTTTAAAAAGGAAATGTAACCATATTTGCTAAAAAATAGCCATAGAAAATTTAAATTATAATTACAAAATATTAAAAAAGTTATTATTAGTCAACTTTAAAATACGTTGACTGCTCAATTCAATCTGCTTGTCCAATACTCCTAGTAGAAGGTAGGAATACAATTTCTCTTTCGCAAATATTTTCCTCCACGGCGGCCGCCGACAATACAACCGTCCCGATTCCTGAAACTTCGAGAAAAACACGGCATCCGGTCGACGAGCGCGGTGACGTGCGTAACCCCGCGTACGAGCCCTGCAACGGCTTTTTCGTCATTTCCCATCCTACTCGCTGCGTCTATAAATGCCGCGGGCACGCGTTTGATGAGGCCACCAACGCAATCTTGCGGTCCAGCCCTCGAAAGAAACCCAAATCAACACACAGCAACAGGAGCGTTCGATCCCACCGAGGAAGAAGAAATGGCGTCCGAGGAGGGAGTCGTGATCGCGTGCCACACCAAGGCCGACTTTGACGCCCAGATGGCCAAGGCCAAGGAGGCCGGCAAGCTGGTACGCGCCCTCGCGCCTTGTCTTCCCCGATCCCTCCTTGTGATCTCTCTCCCCCCCCCCCCGCCGTGATTTTGTTTGGAAAAGCTTGTCAGGGGACTCGTCTTGCAATCTACCCGTGTGTTTGTTTAGATTAGACAGCTGTTCAGGCGATTCGTCGCGCTAGGTTCTAATCCTACTCGATTCGTCTTCCTTATGCTCGCGTTCGGGCGATTAGGTTGTGGCGCGTGTAGCGGGTAAGATTTTGGTGGGTCGTTGCCGATTTTGGTAAATACTCTGTACAATCTAGGGGATGATGTTGATTGATGTAGCCTAAGAGGATCTGATGTTCACGTTGTGCGCAGATTTATTGGTGGTTTGTGATATGTCGATGCAACAAATTTATTGCACGTGCTTTTCGAATCGATCCCCAATTTGTAGCGTAGTATCTGCATCTCTGATTGTTATTTAGTATTAGTAGTAGTTATATAAGAGCAACTCCAGCAGGCCCCATGTGAGCCCCAAAAGCTAAATATAGGGTTCAGACAAAAAAACGAGCTTCAACAGGTCCCTAGAGCCCTAATATTTGGGTGGACACTAAAATCTTCCCTCCACCCCCAATTCCTGGGGCCAACAGCTCGCCCCCCATCCTGTGGCTCCCTCTCCGAGGCTGCCGTGGCCGCGCCCGGTCACCGCGGCCGCGCCCGGCCATCGCGGCTGCTCGCTGTGGCCGCGCCCGGCCCCCGTGGCAGCGCCCGCCCGGCCGCTGTGGCCGCGCCCGCCCGCCGTGGACGTGCCCGGTCACCTTGGCCGCGTCACGCCCGGCCACCGCGGCTGCGCCCGCCCGCCGTGGCCACGTCGCGGCCAGCTGCCGCGCTGTGCTTTCTCACGGTGGCCGTGCCCGGCCACCGTGGCCGCGCCCGGCCGTCGCTCTGCGGCTGCTCGCCGTGGCCGCGCCCGGCCCCCGCGGTTGCGCCCGCCTGGCCGCCGCGTGCGCCATGTAGGTCGTAGCGCTGCCGCCGTGCCCGCACGGTCGTAGCACCGCCGCCGCGCGCCAGCTCGCCCGCCCGCTCGCAGAGCCGCCGTCACGCGCTCGCAACGCCGCCGCCTCGCTTGCGTGCGCGCGAGCCAGTGGCTCCGCTGCGCGCTCCTGCCCGCTTGCAGCCAGAGAGAGAGAGAGAGAGAGAGAGAGAGGACGACGGAGGTTCATACGGCATCGCCCACCAAAGGGAATAGGAAGAGAGAATGACTAATGGGCCCCAGCTGTCATTGTCTACTACAATAGATTTGGGGGCATAAATTTGGGTAGTGCTGTTGGAGTAGAACAAAGAAAAATGGACCAATAAAAATGGGGGGAGCACCCAAATCCAAAGTAGGGGCTCTGATTTGGGTGCCCTTGCTGGAGTTGCTCTAATAGGCGTAATTTAAATTATTTTGCCCATGGCTGATCTCTGTGTTAAACCAGAAACCCGTATGAGCTTTGCGGTAACTTTTGCCTGACTGATTTGAGCCTGTTTTGGATATCTGTATTTCCACTTTATTTACGAAGTAGTAGATAATAAACTTAGCTATCATAGGAAGTTATTTAAAATTTGCGGAAAAAATAGCAGTTACAGATTTCCTATGTTGTGTAACACATGATGTCATGTTGAAATTTGGTGCACTTAAGGGGAGATCATTTAAAATTTGGGGAAAAAATCAGCAGTTACAGATGTCCTCTGTCTTGAACACATGATGTCATGTTGAAATTTTGGTACACGTAAAATTTGGGGAAAACTTGGTAGTTAAAGATGTCCTACAGATGTCCTCTGTTATGAACTTATGATGCCATGTTGAAATTTGGTACACTCCAGGAGAGTAATTTGAAATTGGGGGATGAATTCAAGGGCTGGAGTTGGGATCTGCTAGGAAGTCATGTTGAAATTGGATAGAATTCAAGGGCTATAGACCAGTTCCTGTACATATCTATTATGTTGGATTTTGTGGAAATGGGACATCAGATGATGTGAGGGTTAGCCAATGTTACAGTGTACATCTATGCCCATGCTGTCTAAATCAACCATAATAACCGAGTTCTTGTTCTTTGTCGTTTTCTTTGGCATAGTTGCCTATATAACAACTCTACAGCCTCTAACATGAGCTTGGTCAACTTGTGCAACCTTTCAGGTGGTCATTGACTTCACGGCCTCCTGGTGCGGTCCTTGCCGTGTCATTGCTCCACTGTTCGTCGAACAGGCCAAGAAGTTCCCTCAGGTTGTCTTCCTGAAGGTGGACGTGGATGAACTGAAGGTGAGCACTGAACACGGTGTCCCGACAGCAATTCACTAGTTCCCCTCCTCCATTACAGTGTTACTGAGGCTGTTTCCTCCTTGTTCCACAGGAAGTGACCGCGGCCTACAATGTCGAGGCGATGCCGACCTTCCACTTCATCAAGAACGGCGAGACGGTGGAGACCATCGTCGGTGCCAGGAAGGACGAGCTCCTGTCCCTGATCGAGAAGCATGCCAACGCCGTGTCTGTGTCTTCCTAAGGAGATAGTCGTCATCAATAAGGGCCCGGCCAGCCCATGGCTGTAAATGCTGTCGTTATCAGTTTTTTGGTTTGTCATCTGTGGATTGTGGTCGAATTGTGAACTATTAGTAGTATGTTCTACCCGGAGGCTTTCTGTTGGCTCACGTCACGTGTCAATCTGAATACCTTGACTTTGGATACTTGTTGAGTTGTGACTGGAATTGGAATTTGGATGTCTGGTTTCAGTTCTGTTGTGACTTTGAATCAAACACATGGTTATGGCAACGCTGGTCGCACTTGCACCAGGCATTGGCGACAGTGATTTCCTGTCTTCTTTTTTTTTGACACTGCCGATGTCATGGAAATCCATCCCGATCTTTTGTTTGATGCCTCTAGTTCCGTTCTCGTATTTTTAGGCTGCATTGCCCATGGCCACCGCCAAATGAAATGCTAGCAGCAAGGTCAAGCAAAGGAGATCTGTAGAGATCCTAATTAGTAATTACCATGGCTAAGGAGTACTAGTGACGCTGAAACATTCTGATTCCTACTTGGAAGCTAGGAATGCATTATGGTGATGTCAGTGTATAACATCCAGATTATGGTGCTTGCAAGGTACTACCACTACCATTTTCGCTTCGCTGGCGAGGTGACTTGTACTATTCTGTCGACTGATCATTCAAATGAAGCTTGGTTGGTCTATCACATTGACATCTTACAAGCGTGCTCAAGCATCTGGCCAATTAGCTAGGCAACTCATCTAGAAACAATTTGCAGATTTAAGTTCCTGGTATTAGCTAGGCAATTCACCTAGAAACAACTTGCAGATTTAAGTTCCTGGTATGAAGTGAAAGTGCAGCTTAGGCCCAAGAGTAGTATTCCATCACAAAAAGATACATCTATACTTGGCAGCACCCGAGTTCAAACCTGACTTACAAGCTGAAATGGCAGTTCTGAAATGGATGCGAAGTCCATCATGAGCTTATTTTGTGTATCACGGGAGAACCCAATGCCGAGAACAACTTTTCATGATGCTCTTTTTATTTTTTTTTAAAGGTGAGCTGATATATCGGCAGTAAAGAATTTTGTCTAGTGCTCAAAGAATTGATTCTTCAACTTGAGTTGATAGAAAAGCCATGAATAAGAAGAGCTTTGGTCGAAACGAAGACGAAGTTTCAGAGTAGCACCATCATGTGGATACTTTACTTGCACTGTAAGTTCAGTGCCAACTGCAATTTTCCTGCCAGTTTTCGAAGATGCTACACTTAATGGTCCTCGGCATACTGTTATCAGTGGATTGCTGTTGCGAGTGAATTTTCTGTATTGTCTGTATGATCTGCCGATCAGAGGTAGATATTATCTGCTAGAGCTCTCTGATGCATTTCATTCCTCAAACGAATGATGACCATGGCGACTGCAGCTTTGCTCGGGGCAGGTGGTTCGGCTTCTTGGTAGTTCTCACTGTTTGTGTGTATGCTATTTTATTCGGTGCATCTGGAGAAATTACATGCTTGGCTCAGTCAGACATGCAGCTAGAGATCCTGGTGCAGAAATATGTACGGTGAATGAGTAAACAAGGATAGGGAAAGTTAGCCTAGAAGCATGAAACTTGTACCGGCGGCAAGCCGAGTTTGGATGGGAGAAGCGTTGGGCCGCAAAAACTCAATGGACCGGTAAGCTCTCGGCCCATGCAAGTGACGGAGACGCAAACTCTACGAGCTATTGGACGTGTGCGCGATCTAGGCTTCCAAATCCCAACCTCAAATCGTAGGCTTTTGGAAAAAAGAACACAAATGAAAAAAAAAGATAAATACGAATTGGCAGGTGAACACTGGCCCGTGACACAACGGTGTTAAGTCCCTTCTTCATAAGGGGCCCGGCCCAGGTTGGTGACATGATTAGAATGTCCATGATCAACAAACCCAGTCGTCGCGATGTTATTCAAACACACACACACACACACCCCCTCTGATAAAGGTAGTAGGGATATTTTTTCTAAATTTATTTTTGTGATTCGTTCATGTCATGTTTCATTCCCTCATATATCATTCAAAATGCTGCCTACTGTTACATTATACTAATAGCGAACTTAATTAATTTGTGTTTAGGGGCAAGCATGTCTACACTGAGCTAGGTTAGCATAACACTGACGAGTTCCACCCCCAATACAGCAGTAGCACTTGTTATCTTTGCATGGAAGCAATACTTGTCTACATTGTGCTGTTGTTCGCATAATTATTCCTTCTTCAGTTGGAGCAGGAGCAGGAGCGCCCACTTCATCTGTGCCATCATCTATTTGTGAAATTGAAGCAGGCAACAAAGAATAAGCATTCTACCGACAAATCACAAATGGCTCGAGAATAATTGTAAAATATTTTCGCAACAGATTAATATAGATATATGTCCGCATTATTTGAGTAATATATTTTCACCTACCGTTCCCCTGCACATGAGCAGCAAAGCATCCGAGAAGAAGTAACGAGAAAAGCAATAGTGCATCCATGCGCTTTATGTACTTCACCATGTCGGAAGAAAATTAAAATAAAGAAATTCCTCGCGATATGATCCTGGAAGAGTTTATATCTATGTTATAGCGCGGGGTATATGCAATGCTGGCCTGTTCTATATAGAGGAAAAAGCTAGTAACTGATAAGTAGTATTGATCAAAGACAGGCTACTTCAAAATTAGCAGCTGTTTATTTCCTGCCACTTTTATGACAAGTTTTAAATCCTTTCCTTTTATTTAGACAAAACTGCAAACTACCATTTATCACAGACAGAATGGCGATACATATATAATCCTTCTATTTTTATTTATTTCGAGCTATGTCTGACAAGATGCCAAATGATATCCTGCTATTTTAAGACACGCTGGTCATCACTCGGCAATCAGTAGTGATTTATTTTCAACTAACTCCATCCCAAAAATACACCATGTTTTAGCTTATTCTAAGTCGAACTATTTTAAATTGAACCAAACGTATATAAATAATAATAATTAGAATATGCAATCCTAAATAAGTGCATTATAATAATTTATTTCATAATACATATAGGCCCCATTAGGCATAGCTCATTTTTTAGAAAATAGCTTCATGAGTAACTTTTTAGGTGAACCTAAACTGGTTTGAAAAAACTATTTAGCAAAATAGTTTCACCAATAACTTCATGTATGGTTGAGAGAGAGGTATGAAAAGCTACTTTTTCAAGCTTCATCCCAACTTACCTATTTCTGAGAGGAGGAAGAAAACAACTTCACTTATGAAGCTATTTTAGAAGAAAAAAGAGTTTGGCAAAAAAAAAACAGTTCAAAACAACTATTATGAGTCATACCAAACAGGCCATAATGCTACTAATTTAATCATAGATGTTGGTATTTTCTCCTACTCCCTTTATATTGAGATATAGTGTATCCTACGAATTTTAAGATAGATTAAGAGGGAACACAATCATTTTTTTAATAAAAATAATTCCCAATGTATAGGTGCTGTTATCCGCATGATTAAATGAGTTTTTTTTTCATAAATGACAAGTAGCAATATATTGCCTACAAAATTTATGTGTCTATTCAATACTTCAAAACTGTCTTTCTATAAAATACATTTTGTATTTGGGTATAATTTTTAAAATCGTATATCTATACACTATATTATGAGAGAGTATAAATTTAGCCAAACCTAATATAGTTTTACTTAAGGACAAATCTAGAACTATAGTTATATTTTGGGAAGAGAGTTTTTTTTGACGAAACTTCTTTCACTTTATTAAGCAAAAATATATACGTACTATTCGACAGTTTGGCCATGCATCTAACTCCTTCTATAGTTTAATATATACTCACGCCATCCTAAAAATTGTAATTCTAGCATTCGAAACCTCTTATAAAAAGAATAAAATTATAGCTTTTAGGAAAAGAGTAGTCATGTGAGTCCCATCGTCTAACAAAGTCAACGTCCCCTCATCTCATCCAACTGTCTCCTACCTCGTGTTTGATTTACTAATATGATTTTTGGTTCGAGAAATGAAATAGTTTATCTTCTCATGTGTCCGACTGAAAAAATCGACCGGTGTTGATGCCTAGAGGCTGCGCCGCTCTGGAGAGAGTCGGGTTGAATAGCCTATAAATTTTTTCCTTTGAGGCACAACAACTACACACAAGAGTTAGTAACAAATGTGAGCCATGCATGCAAAGGCTCCACCCCAGCCATCTAGCTACTGCCACATGCCATCCCCTCGACTAATACAGACATACAGTGCTAATAAATCTATGGTCGCAGGAAGATTCCTAGAGTCGTCGCCCGCGAGCTCCACTAGCGTAGCTTGATAGAAGGATCAGTCGATCGAGCCTAGGCCCAGGCCCGAGACCAAGCCGAACGTACGCCACCGTGTAGCAATGTCATACACGAACACGATCAACCTAGAGTAGTTTTCACGATGTGATTCACCGAGTCACACCTCCACAAAAGGTAGTATTTCCTTAATTTATTTTTGCTAATTGTCCGTGGTTCAAAATTTTGGTGAAATTTTGCAGGAATTGTGTGAATTTAGGTAATTCCAGGGCAGGAACTTAGTCATGTTAATACATGTGCTGTATAACTCGACTCGTACGTATCTATATGTTGCATATTCTACTACTCCGTAGTCAATAGGTGTGTTGTGTGTAGTCATATAGCATTCTAATATTTTGTTTAGTAAAACATTTAGCAAAATATACGTCATGTTTAAGTCTCTAAATAAACTAGAAAACCCAAGGCTTTGAGCTGACAGTTGTGATTATGCCTGGGTTCCATGAGCTTAGCTTTTGTAGCACCTGATGGGATGAGATTTTACTGAGGAAAAGTAAATGTCCATAGCCTAAATATTGAACTTGCTTTTGAAATGATCAATCCGAGAGAACTTTTTTTATAATGCTGATCTCTGTTATTTTGCAAAAGAAAAAAAAAGAAGAACAAAAGTTATCTGTATCTCAATTAAGTGGCCTGTACTTTGCTGGAAAATGTACAGAAATTCAGAATATTCAGGTGAGAAGGAACCGCTTTTTTGTAAAAAAAAAGGCATAAGAAACTGCTTTATTAGTACTAATATAATATTGGAAAACATCAAAAGCAATCAACAACAGGTTCAGTATCTTAAGCTGCTCCAAAGTCGCTCTCAATAACATGATTAGCATATTTTATCATACACATTATATATGACAGTATAAGACATATAATCTTGAGATATTATTAATTTTCCAGAAAATTTATAAGATCTACTTACAAATTTGCATTTTAGTTACCTTGTATTGTACACGTACCTCTCACCTGAACAGCGCTGGTCAGGCCTGCTTGTTGGCGGAGGAGTGAGAAACCCTAATGGAGAAGGAAGAGGCAGCGGCGCTGGCTGACATGGCTACTGGCTGGGTGGCGGCCTGGATGTCTGCGCCGAGGCAACAAGGATGTTCGCGCGCGCGTCTTAGGCGGCGACCACGTTGCTCTGGCCATGTGCAACAGGAAGATATTGGATTGGAATTGGATGGTGCTGTTTATTTAGTTAGATTGGGAAGGAAGAGCTAGCAAAGAAGATAAAAGAGGTCGCAGGTGTGGATTTGGATTGAAGCTTCGGTGGATTGGAAATTTGGAATGAGGGAGGAAGAGAAAGGATTGAGTTGCAGCCCAAAATATGAAAAACATGGGCAAGTGGTGCTGCTCGTGCTGCACATTGGTGGAGATGAAGGTCGAAGGAAGAAGAGAGGTCTAGTATTGGTTTGTTACTTGTGTCAAGAGAAAGAGACGAGGGGACTGAGGGATTAGGGCGTCTGCAACAAGGAAGGAGAACCAAATCGCTGGCAGCGTGAGAATAAAGAAATCAAAAAAATGGCTGCCCCATTGCATAGGCGGGAGTGGGCCACCAAATCAGGGACAGTAATTGTACGGGGTGTCGTGCGAGATGAGCGACGAATGACTGAATTTTTTGGAGTGTCTTTCCTCCGCGTAGGCAAATCGCTAGCTAAAAGTTCCTTGTTGCGGACGCCCTTAGGAAGACCTGCAGGACATGGATTTTAGCTGGGATTATGGCCTCTGCAGCTGCCGAATGGGGCACAAGCCGGTAAGCGCACGGGTGCGCGGTTCGGGCCGCCGCTACCGCCTTCTTGGCGCAGCCTGACGCACGGGCTTGCGGCTTCGAGCCGCCGCCGCCGCGCTCGCGCTTGTGGCGCTGCAGCATGCCGCCGCCTGCTTGTGGTGGGCTTCGTGCCGTGGGGCCCGGCCTCGCCGGGAAGGCAGGCACCCGCAGTGGGGTGGGGCAAACGCAAACGCTAGTTGGTGTGTCCTCTCAGAGCTGAGAGCACCCTGAAACGCAAGCGCAAACGCTAGTTGGTGTGTGCGATCGAGATCTTCAGACGGCGTGGCGCTACTGTAAAGATTTCGGCGAAATTCGGCTGAATTTCGTGGATTTGTGTGGCGGTCGAACAGCACAACCGAAATTGAATTTCCCATATATATATATATATATATATATATATATATATATATATATATATATATATATATATATTATTCAGTAACATTGCCTACCGTTTACACGGTATGTGGTGGTGGCTTTGGGAAGCAGGAGATTTCACAGTCATGGAGTGTATAATAACAATCATGAGTTTTGCCCCCAAGACAGCAGAAGCACTTCTGATCTTTGCATCGAAGACCAGGACCATTTTTGAGCACATCGTGCTCCTGTTGTTCTTCGCATAATTACTTCTTCAGCTGGAGCACGAGCACCGACTTCATCTGTGCCATGTAATAAAAGGTAAAGGATATATAAGCTTTCTACCAACAATCGTAAAATTTTTTAGCGTCGGATTATTCTAAATATATGCTGCATTATTTCAGTAATTTAACACATTTAATATATCGTCAATTCGCCAAGATAGATGTACGGTATCATGATATATATATATAATAAAATCTTCTGAATTATCTACATCTACCCAAATACTTACCATTTCCCTGCGCATGAGCAGCAAAGTATCCGAGAAGAAGGAACGAGAAAAGCACTAGTGCATCCACGCGCTTTGTGTACTTCTCCATGTCGCCAGAAAATTAAAGAAACTCGTCGCGATCCTAGAAGAGTTTATTTATACTTATAAATGTTATATAGCGGTATCACTACCGGAATCCGGCTCTTTGCCGAGTGTCAAATGGTTTGCCGAGTGTTATTTTTCGGGCACTCGGCAAAGAGCCTATTTGCGGAGTGTCAAATAAAAACACACGGCAAAAAAAAAAAACTCTGCCGAGTGTTTTTTTAGTGTTTTTTTTACACTCGGCAAAGAACCGATTTTGCTGAGTGTTTTTTTTTACACTCGGCAAAGACAGTTTTCAAAACACATTTTGAAGCAATAAATTAATTCAAATGAAAAAGTTTTCAACTACAAAGTTATTTAACCCATCAAGATGTACAATGTTTATCTTGATCATTTCTTCATATGACAAAGTGGAAGTAAATTTGTTCATAAATCTTAAATGTCTCTCTCGTAGTTTATGGAACTACGAGAGAGATATATAAAACTTGTGAATAATATTAGAACCACCGTCTCGAGTGAACAAATGACCATACAACTAAAATAAACTTTGTATATCTTAAGAAGTTATGAAACTTTGTAGTTGACAACTTTTTTATTTGGAATCATTTTGTCATCGAAAAAACCATTTGAATTTATCAAATTTAAAATTCAAATTTTGTAAACGACCTTATATGAAGAAATGGCCAAAATAAAAGTTCTAGATATCTAAAAGTTATGAAACTTTGTAGTTTACAACATTTTTATTTGAAATCATCTTTCTATCGAAAAGTCCATTTGAATTTTAAAAAATTTAAAATTTGAATTTTTCAAATGACCTCGGATGGAGAAACTGTAAAAACAAAAGTTGTAGATTTCAAAAAGTTATGAAACTTTGTAGTTGACAACTTTTTCATTTGAAATCATCTTGTTATCAAAAAGTCTGTTCGAATTTGTCAAATTTGAAATTCAAATTTTATAAACGACCACGGATGGAGAAACTATCAAAATAAAAGTTGTAGATCTCGAAAAGTGATTCCACTTTGTAGTTGATAACTTTTTGATTTGGAATCGTTTAGGGCCTCAAACAAGCAATATTCACTCAGTTTGGTATAATATGTATAGAACCGAAACGGAATATAGACACAAGTGATAGTGTAGTATAGTGGTAGAGTGCGTTGGGCGCGAACGGGAGGTCTCCAGTTCGAATCACAGCGGCTGCAGGTGTTGATTTTGTGTGAAAAATACCGCTAAAAATACCACGAGCATGTGCGTGGCCCAGTGGGCCCCTTTACTGGTGAAATTTTTTTTTCTGTTTTTTCTGACGTTTTTTTGATTTATTCTTTGCCGAGTGTTAAGACACTCGGCAAACGACCCTTTGCCGACTTTTTTTTTACCGAGGTCCTTTGCCGAGTGCGACACTCGGCAAAGCCTTTGCCGAGTGCAAAAGGGGCTTTGCCGAGTGCCCCAGGCACTCGGCAAAGCACTGGAGTCCGGTAGTATGCAATGCTGGCCTGTTCTATGCGGTTACATATATAGAGGGGAAACCTAAGCTACTCACTGACAAGTATTTAACCAAAGAGATGCTACTCCAAAATTAGTAGTGATTTAGTCCCTGCTACTTTTATCACAAGCTTTAAAACCTTTCCTTTTAGACAAAATTACAAGTTATTTATCACCCACAGACTGGTCATGTATATTATAGTTAGTGTTTATTTATTTTGATCTATTTCGGTGACAAGATACCAGATGATATCCTGATATTTTAAGACAAGTTGGTCACTTGGTAACTAGTAATTATTTACTTCCTGCTCCCTATGTCCTGTAATTTAGTCCATTCTAAAAATTTTAAGACAGATTAAGAGAGACCACAGAAGAAGCATGTGCCAACATGATTAATGGTGATTGGTTGAGATAAATGAAAAGTATTTAGTGAAAAATTAGTTTCTATCTCCTAGCATCCCTTGTATTTAAGTATAAATTTTGAATGCTAGAATGTGCTATATTATAGGACAGAACAAAAGGAGTAACGTTCAAAAATCTCTATAACTAATAAGGTCAAACCGTGGGTAATTTTTGGTGCGACTTTGTCCTTCGTCCGTCGCTCCGTCGCCCGTGCGATATCCGCACCGTGGCTCTGTCTCTCCGCGCGACTTTTTTTCGGGTCGTCGTCCTGCCTCCCCCGCTTGCGACCCCGCGGCCGCGAAAGTAAACAATCCTGCCCTCCTTCAATCACGGCGCAAGGAGACGGCCCCGCCTTCCCGTCCCCCGCGACCCCCACCCAACCCCACGCATCGCTGCGTCGCCCGCCACGAGCGCGCGCATCGTCGCGAGACCTCGCCTGTCGCGGCTCTTCCCTTCAACGTCGGCGAACGGCGCGGCCTCACGACTCTGGCGGCGCAGCAGAGATCGGCACCGCTCTTCCTCGGACTGCTGCGAGGGCTGCGCCGCCGCCGCCGCCACCGTGCGCGTGCTGGTCAAGGGTTTCTCAGGCTGCCCCTCGGTGGCCGAGCTTCACCGCGCGGCTGTGGGCGACGTAGCGCGCAGGAGGGCGCGGCCAGTCCCCGGCGGTGTTAAGAGGCGCGCAGCCAGCCCCCTCGACGGCTTGCGAGCCCACCTATCGATCTCCGGTGGAGGCACACACCTCGAGCCCCAGGAACAGCGCCCTCCTCGACGTCAGCCATGGCGACGGCTTCCTCCATGCGGCGGCCCCCCTTACCCCCTCCCAACCTGCGGCGGCACCCCCTTCTCCAACGAACGTGTGTTCTTCCCACACCATCGCTGGCACCCATCCCTCCCTGTCTTCAATGTCTTCAATTTTTCTCTTATATATGTCTGGTGGATTTGTTGCACAGGGAGTGTACTTTCCTTGCTGGTTTAGGTGTAGCGAGGAAGAGCAATCAGCAGTGCTCTCCACATCCACAGAGTTGACTGCCCAGATGCTACATCGGTTACCAATTTTCCTTGTGTCTATCATATGAACTGTTGGACATAATTTAGTTTGGTTTCTCACTTTCTCCAACTACTATAGGTGATGGTAGAGCGGAATGCCATGTACAGGGAGAAATTTTGCTTCATGTTTTTGATTTGCGCCTCTGGGAGGACTGCACCTGAGCCTTGTCCATGGTTTCCTCTGTTCTTCAAGAATAGCAGCCGCCGTCTTCCTCGGTGAGGACTCACCGCGGACCCGTTTCGTGCACCAAGAACCAGCCATTATTTGAGTTTAACTTTACACTGCAGTATAGTGAAGGTTTATGCAAAGTTAATTTATTCTCTTTAGCATGATTCAGGAATAATGCCTACAAAGGTTATATAATTGAACAAAAGTTGATAGTAGAACCCGATTGCATCAGGTATTTCTTAGGTTGCTTGTAAAATTCCATAAGAGAGATATATGTTTCAAGTGGCCGGCGAAATTGTATAAGTAGAAATGAAACCTGACAGTATTGCAGATGTTTATTCATAAGTGGTGCCTTTTCCTTTGGCTTCGATAATGGTTAATTGCATGATGCTGAATCCGACAAGACATTAATTCATTACGTTAGTTATCTTTGGTGCTGCAAAAACGAAAGAATGATCAAACTGCATTTTTATTTATTTTTCTTCTTGAAGTACTTGTGGATAACCTACCTGTGTCACATGTGCATTATTTATTTTATTTTTATTGATCACAACTACAGATTTCTATTGACAGTGTGATTTTCATAACTTTGTCACTTTAATCCAAAATTTTTTTTTGCAGTTTTTTACTGTTCCAAAATAATTGATCTGCATTCTGTGCCATTGTATGCATGTGATTGTTAGCTTCCCAAGCATACACAATATAATTTCCTTTGATAATTTGAGTTCAATTTCTTATGCCTGGATTTGATACACTGCATTTTGTTATATCTCATTACTTGCTTTTTTAGATGCATCCAAGGAGCACAAGAAATCCTTCAATAGTTTGCATAGAAGGTGACGAGTTCTAAGTCTGCTTGTGTGTGGGATTTTAACGCCAATGTTCAGTACATATGCACTGACACATTACAATTTCAGCTTTTGTCCCTGCCTTCCCCGCACGGCCTTCTACTCTGCGTCTCTGCCTCCACCCTACTGCGGCTGCCGTGACCGGGCCGGGTTCACGAGGATGAGGATCGCCTGCTCTCACGGTGCCTACTCTGCCTCCGCTTCCGCTCGCACCGCAGCGTTGCTGAGGCCCCCGCTGAGATATGGGCCCAGGAGCACGTCCACGTCTCGTAGCCGGAGCGAACTTCGTGCAATTGTGATGCTCCGGCGCACACCGCTACGAATATGTCCTCGAGGTGAGCAGTCTCCACTATTTTTGGGCTCTCCTGATTTTGTTTCTTTTTGTCGACACACAAAATGTTACTATATCATTTGAGTTGAGAAGCTGATCTAATAAAACAAACGAGAAATGGGAGTTCAGTGACACAACTGTTGTTCGGTGCTGGTGCTGTAGACAATGGGAATCATTTTTGCACTCTTACTGTTCGCGTTGGAAGTGCAAGTCTGATTACAAGTGATAAATAATGTATTTCTAATGTTGAATTGCAAATATTATGTACGGTATTGATTTGTTTGTTAGCTGGGAGTCTAAGCATGTAATTGGCCTCAGCTCGGCAATACAGGGCTACCCTCAAGTCATTTTTGCCTTACCTAGTATAGAATTTGTTTTGTATTCCATATTAGTTGAAACAATTTGGTTATAACTGCAGGATTGACAATTGATTTAATGAGAGAAGGTGCAATGCAGACTGTGTTAAAGTGGTATTATTTCATCATTTGCCTGGCCCACAACTGGTGTCTGCTGCAGACTTCATCGACAGCAAATGGTCTGTTGCTATTGACAGGTAGCACTAATTCACTATTCGTGCTTGTGATGTATTGCCAATATTCAAGGCTTGGAGACATATTGTTTAGATATATGTTGATCTTTTTTCTCATTAATAGTTGATTTTGGAATTTGGAAGTCTATAAAGCACTTGATAATGGTAGCTAGACACAGTTCTCCTCGATAATATAAGTACTTCAATATAGCTCTACGCTGACATGCTGCATATGGTTGAATTTGCAGTGCATGTCAGGTGCACGTTTTCACTGTGTATATTTGCCTGATGATAGTATAATGGAATAGCTAATGATAGGATAGACGATGATATGTAGTTTTGTAAATTTGTATCTTCCCTTGAGTCGTTGAACAAACAGTAGATGCCAATATAATTGCAGCTCCAATTCTCATGACATTGAAAAGTGTTGAGTTGGCTTCCCCTTTAGCAAATAAATCACTAAGATTGCCTTCTTTTTTTTTCTTTCAATTTCAATTGCTTCCAACTCAATCAGCTCCATGTTGTATCAGTGGTAACTCTGGCGCCGCGATTTGGTTCGCTGCGGTCACGGTCCCTGCAGATGTTAGCCCGACAATGTATCAAGCCCGACAAATTATTTTATTGTCATAATTTTCTCAAACGATTAAATTGTTATGCAGATAACAGGCACCCAGCACCCAAGCGGCCAAGCAGTGCCCCTGAAGGCTACAACATCTCCCTTCTGCCCTTGCCTGTGGTTGCCCCCTACTGCTGCACAGCGATCCGTAAGGTGAGTAACTGTTACTAATTTGTACTGGTCCAAAGTTTTCAATTCTAATTTCCTTGGAGTCAAAATCATGTCCATTTTACACTGAAACAGGATGTATTGACCTTGACTTAAAAGCTTATGGTCACATGTACAAAACTCCATTTATGCGCTGGTTGAGAGGTGATCTTCCCTGCCTCTGCCAACTCCAAAGACTTTGAAGTGGTGACCTCCTAACTCTGAATTTGATCTCTTGTATATGCATGTAACTATCCTAAGTTGTGTTTATTTTTTGTTCTTTTTCTTGCCTGCAGGGGATCTACATTTGCAGTTGCAAACAAATAATGGGGCAGATTTTTTTTTTTTTTTACATTGAACCACTGCAGATGAAATTATGGGAAGCCAATCAATTCACTGTGGTGAAATTCTTGCAGCGAGTATGGTATATGGTTAGGGATACATGTCTATGTGATTATTTCATTGTCTTTTTTCCCAATGTAAAAATGTATTGCTCTCTGGAAAACAAAAACATTGGGGCAGACAATGATCTAATTCATCAGTTTGGTGTTTGATTTTACTCATCTTTTCTTGTTACAGTCATGGTTTGAGACTTTAAATCGCGTGGATTGTGATGATCAATTTTTTTGTTGGAAATTCACTGTACCTTTTTTGGTAAGACATGAAGAGCGATAAATGTACTAATATTTCAAGTACTTGAATATAATGAAAATGATTCTTATACTTTTTTGTTGATTTTATTTCAAGTTTTGGTCCTTTTGTTGTGGAACCATTTTTATTTTCTTTTTATCATAAATGACGTGAGTTTTTATTGGAAATTATGATATATATATACACATGCGTGTTGCACGAACCTTTATGTGACCTGTGAGAATCTGGCAATTGTTGATAGTTCAGGCACAAGAAAGGCTTGATGATAATAGTTCTAACATTAAGAGGGCTTGATGATTATAGTGCTAGCTCCATAATCTCTTGAAAAAAGATGTATGCGATAACCAAACCTCTAAGCCATGGTGATAAACTGGATATTTCATTTTAGTTCTATAACATTGTGTGTATTAATACATTTTTGTCCTTCAATGCCCGAAAAACAACTATATTTAGTTCGAAATGATAAGAGTCAAAATAGATATATTCAATAATACTCTTAGATTATTGTAGCTCGTTTGCTTAATGATAGGATATGTTCCGCTCGCTTCACTAGGTTGATGACTACCATGGCTTGGCTCCTGTGATCCATGTATTTTTATTACAAAATTTTTCAATGTCCCGTAGCAACGTACGGGCACGCTACCTAATAACTAATATGTGTAGATAGTTAAGGGCTTGCACAATGCATAGACTCATACAGAAAGAGAGAGAAAATACTATACCATTAAACGCCTCTAATCTGCAATAGAAATATATTTTAAAGGTGCTTGTGTATACTCAATTGTCGAACGGTCCATGTGTTTTGTGCGGCCACGAAGTGTCCGTGTCCGCGAGATCATGCAAGAGCCCGTCCTGTCGTTGTTGCTTCGTGAATCGTCACGTTAGCCCCGTGCCCGATTTGTTGCATGCCTGCATGCGGGCCTTCGCGCTGGCTTAGAATGGACAGGTAAACGTTTGGAGTTGTACTCCCTCCGTATTGGTAAAACATGACGTTTTGAAAAAAATCTTAGTCAAACATTAGGAATATAAATCATGAATAACTTTTAAATTATTAAGTTTGAAAATATGAAAACTATATAAATAGATTTGTCTTTAAATATATTTTCATAAAAGTACACATATATCACTTTTCAATAAATATTTTTATAGAAATATGAAGTTAAAGTCATGCATTGAAAACCGTATCGTTATCCTAAACGTCATTTTTTACCGATACGGAGGGAGTACATGCCCTAATGGGAGTGCCAATAGACAGAAAAAAGCCAAACCACCTTTTTGTTTGTAGTGCCATGCAGTAAACTAGTTGTTACCCACTTAGTGGGCTGGCCATGACGGACCTTCCCGTGGGTCACCGGAGAAAGCCACACGAGGAATAAATGGCTACATCAATAGTTAATTCAAAATAACCATAATACCGTTTTTTTTTCTTTGGTGCTTCCTTCACTCGAGTGGGCATCATAAGAGAACCTCAAGAAATATAGATTTTCACAGTTTCAGCCTAAGAGCCTAAGCTCCAGTGCACCTAACACCGGGAGTAGCAAACTGTCTTGGTGAGCAATCAATAGTCAAAACAGACATCAGACCGCTCTGCATGGAGAACCTAGGCTCCATTTTAGTAACCTTGTATTGTACACATATCTCCCACCTGAACACCCCACGATGGTCAGGCCTGCCTGCTTGCTGGCGGACAGTGGCGGATCCAGGGGGCTAGGGTGGCTGCAGCCTCCCTGAATAATGTGTCTTAGGTCTAAATTAGTACGAAGTCTCTCTTATCAATCAATATTTTCAAGAATTAGCTCCAAATTAGCAGGAAGTTTTCATTATCAATCAATATTTTTAAGAATTAGCATGAAATTTTTATTACCATTCAACATTTTCAAGAATTAGTCCTCTTATGCCATCCTGGATCCGCCAGTCCACCACTGCTGGCGGAGGAGTGAGAAACCTTAATATTAGTGGAGAAGGAGGAGGCACCGGCGCCGGCTGACATGGCTACTGGCTGCGGTGGTGGATACAAATGCGGCAGCACACATCACCTTGGACTCGTCCGATAATACAATGCAGCTCGTCCGATAATGCTGCTGTTTGAACGAGGGCCACCGGAGGCCGGGGATGGCAAAGTCGGCGGACTCTTAGGCACAGCTTCGAAGGCCTCAAACATGACGGACTACGTCATGGCGGAGAGCGCCAGGACGCCGCCACTGCCACCACGGCTGTGCGCCGCCGCCCGGTGCTTCGCGCCGGCGAGCGCACGGGTGCGCGGTTCGGGCCGCCCCTACCGCCTTCGTGGCGCAGCCTGACGCACGGGCTTGCGGCTTCGAGCCGCCGCCGGCGCCGCGCTCCCGCTTGTGGCGCTGCAGCATGCCGCCGGCCGCCTGCTTGTAGTGGGCTTCGTGCCGTGGGGCCCGGCCGTGCCGTGCCCCTCTGCGGCCGCGCCGGGAAGGCAGGCACCCGCAGTGGGGTAAACGGAGGGTGGACGACGCCGACGGGATGCAGGGCCTGCGGCGAGGACCAGGTGGCGGCGTTTCAGGGCGCTCTGAGAGGAAAAGCTCGCAAACGCTAGTTGGTGTGTCCGATCGAGATCTTCAGACGGCGTGGCGCTATTGTAAAGATTTTGACGAAATTCGGCTGAATTTCGTGAATTTGTATGGCGGTGGAATGGAAATCAGTAGTTTACACACTCACCGAGTGTATAATAACAATCATGAGTTAGGTCCCCGGTAGCTAGAGCAGAACTGCAGAAGCACTTCTTATCTTTGCATCGATAATAACGAGGAGCATTTTGAGCGCATTGTGCTTGTGCTCCTGTTATTCGCATCTTCTTCAGCTGGAGCACGAGCACCAACTTCATCTGTGCCGTTGCTCAAAAAAAAAAAAACATATGTGACATGACCTATATGTAAAAGGTAAAGCATAAGCTTTCTACCGACAAACAAATGGCTCGGGAGAATAATCGTAAAAAATTTTAGCGACAGATTATTATAAATATTTGTCTGCATTATTTCAGTAATTAATTTAACACTTTACGACCTTTTTTTTTTTTTGAAATTTTAACACTTTACGACCTTAACACAACGGTGTCGAGTCCCTCCACAATGGGCTCCAGCCGGAGCCCAGGGCCTAGGCCCAGGACCAAGCCGGGTGACATGGTTAGAACGCACACCAGTGTAGCGATGTCATCCACGATCAAACCAGAGCATTTGCAATATT
Source organism: Eremochloa ophiuroides (assembly GCA_038502445.1). Taxonomy (NCBI): domain Eukaryota; kingdom Viridiplantae; phylum Streptophyta; class Magnoliopsida; order Poales; family Poaceae; genus Eremochloa; species Eremochloa ophiuroides. Next base: position 14,906,949 of record JAHLJS010000001.1, on the reverse strand, counting down.
ATTCACTGAGAGTCGCACCACTCTGCAAAGGTAGTGTTTTCCTAATTTATTTTTGCAAATTGTTCAGGGTTCAAAATTTTGTGCATTTCGGTAATTTCGTGGTTGGCCGTGGCCAACAGAAACTTCAAAACTTTCACATTACACTAATACATGTCCTATATAACTCGATTCATATTTTCTGTTATTTATCTTGCTTATTCTATACTACTCAAGAAGTGTGTAGTCACATATCATTCCAGTATTTTGTTTAGTTAAAATTTTAGGGAAAAAGACATACTTCATGTTTAAGCCTCTAAATAAATTTTGGCGAAATTTGGCCAAATTTCGTGAATTTCTGCGGTGGCAAAAAAATTCCAATGTTGATATTGAAATTTCATTATATATTATTCAATAAAATTGGCCACTGTTACATTGCATACTAATAATAGATCTTAGCAGTACTTCTTACAATCAGCCATTGTATAATACTCCCTCCGTCTCAAAATAGATGTCATTCTCGCTTCGCGAGAAGTCAGTTTTTTTTTAACTTTGACTAATTTTATATTAAAAAGTATTCATATCGAATGTACACAACTAGTATTATTGGAAAGATCTTTAAATCTAGTTTTTTAACAAATTTATTTGGAAATAAAAATGTTGCACATATTTTCTATAAATCTAGTCAAAGTTGAGAAAGTTTGACTCGCACACTTCTCATAGCGTCATCTAATATGGGACGGATGGAGTAACAATCATGAGTTTTGCCCCCAAGACAGCAGAAACACTTCTTATCTTTGCATGGAAGATAAGGATTATTTTGAGCACATTGTGCTCCTGTTCTTCGAATGGTTCCTTCTTCAGCTGGCGCAGAAGCACCGACTTCATCTATGCCATGACCTATATGTAAAAGGTAAAGGATAAACCTTCTACCAACAAATGGCTCGCGAGAATAAACGTAAAATATATATATATTAGCGATAGATTATTGTAAATATATGTCTGTGTTATTTGAGTAATTTAACACATTTGATATATCGTCGCCAATTCGCCATGATAGATAGATATATGGTATCATGATATACTATCTTCTAAATGATCTACATCAACCTAAGCACACATGTTAGTATAGTCTTCGCTTACCATTCCCCTGCACACGATTAGCAAAGCGGTAATGATTCAGTCCGCGCGTCCGTTCCGGCCGGATGCTGACTCCGCCACTCCGGCGCGTGCGCGCGAGTAGGCGAGCCGCTCGCCTCCTGGCTGCCGCCTGCGCCGTTCTTCTTTCCTTTTTTTTATTTTTTCCATTTCCTTTTCTTTTTCGTGTTTTATTTTTCGTTCTTTTTCTTTTTATTTTTTTGTTTTTTATTTTTCTTTTTTGTTTTCCCTTTTTTGTTTCTATTTTTTTCTTATCTTTTTTTAGATACTTATATATATTTATTTCTTTATATCTACGTTTTAAAAGTGGATTAACGATGTTGCAAGTGTTGTTCAAAATGTTTTAATTTTTTCGGAAGTATGTTTCAAATATATATTTCTAATGTTGCATCTTGTTTTTTAAATAAATTTTTGCAAGTGTTTCATTCGGATGTTGTATATGTTGTCATATGTATTGTTGTAACTGTTTTATCTGAATGTTGCGTATGTTTGTAAACAATTTTCAAGTATTTTTATGTGTTTTTTTAAATGTTTCATATGCATATTTCGAGTGTTTCAGTATTTGAATATATATGTTGCAAGTGTTTTATATGAATGTTTTAAAAGTAGATCTGGTGCTGCAGTTAGTGTTTTGAATGCATGTTTCATATCCATCGATCAGATCGTGAGGTCCGCCACCAGCAGCGATCCTCCTCCGTCCCATCTGGCGCGACCTCGTATCTTCCTAGCAACCGTCATCTGCCCGCGTGCTCATCTTTCTTGCCTAATTCTGTGCTTCATAGTGGCTATCCCCATCCCTGGCAACTTCGGCACCCAATCCGGCTTGGCCGGCGTAACTTTCCATTAGTCGTTGTCTATCTTCTCTATCGCCGGCTCGCCGAAACCGGTCGTTTTCTTCCTTAGCTTTGCGTCGTCCTAGAAGAAGGAGTGAAACATGCATGTTACAAAAGTACATGCCCAGTGTTTCAGTAGTTTCAGAAGTATGTTGCATGTGTTTCGTATGAATGTTGCAAAGTATATTGAGATATTGTATATGTAAAAAATAAAAGTTATCAAAATATATTCATGTGAGATCTTATTTTGAAGAGTTTATTATAAGAAATATTATGGTGCAATCGGATTTCAATTTGGATATTTATTTTTGGAGTTAAAACTTTTTTAAGTGACAACAACAACAACATTCATACGTACAGTAAAACGGGAGGTGGGTGTTACGCGGGCGTCCGGTCCAGCCCCTCCATCCGGACATCCGGACTGACACACTTCCCTTAGCAAAGTATCCGAGAAGAAGTAACGAGAAAAACACTAGTGCATGCACGCGCTTTGTGTACTTCTCCATGTCACAAGAATTTTTTTTTAGAGACCATGCCGAAGCGCGTTTTTCATTAAGCAGAAATAGAGTTTAACAAACAAGAGGTTCCCGATAACGACTGATTACCAAGAGCCAACATAACAAGAAGAAAACGCGAACACCCTACAGAACCTCGACAAACCAACTACCAGGGGCTACATTGTTGAAAAACTGTAATGCACGTTCCGACAGGGACTCAAACGCCGCCGAGCAGCACGCCCAGGTGCTTGAACCCCGCCGAGCTCCAGGTTGCCGCCTCGTCTAGAATTCCTTGCACCAGCATGTAAGGCGAAGAGGCCACCCCATTGAAAGTCCTTGCATTCCGCTCCTTCCATAAGGACCATCCGATGAGAAAGAAGATGGAATCGAAGCCCTTGCGAATCGGTTTGTGAACTAGCCTCCTGGAAGAGTTTATACCTTATGTTATATAGCGGTATGCATTGCTGGCCTGTTCTATGCAGTTACATATATAGAGGGGAAACCTAGTCACTGACAAGCATTTGACCAAAGAGATGCTATACTCCAAAATTAGTAGCGATTTAGTTCCTGCTACTTTTATCACAAGCTTTAAATCCTTACCTTTTAGATAAAATTGCAAGTTATTTATCACCCACAGACTGGTCATGTATATGTAATCCTTCTATAGTTAGTGCTTATTTATTTTGAGCTATATGTTGGTGACAAGATACCAGATGATATCCTGATATTTTAAGACAGGTTGCTCACTTGGCAACTAGTAATCATCTACTTCCTGCTCCCTATGTCCTGTAATTTAGTCCATTCTAAAATTTTAAGAAAGATTGAGAGACCACAGAAGAAGCATGTGCCAACATTATTAATGGTGATTGGTTGATAAATGGAAAGTATTTAGTGAATAATTAGTTTCTGTCTCCTAGCTAGAATCCTATATATTTAAGTATAAATTTTGAAGGCTAGAATGCGCTATATTATAGGACAGGACGAAAGGAGTAACTCCGAACATAACTAATAGGTGTACCTAGCTAAGGGCTTGTACAATGCATAGGATCTTACAGAAAAAGAGAGAAAATACTATATCATTAAGCGCATCTAATCTACAATGGAAATATATTTTAAAGGTGTGCATCTCAATTATCGACTGGTCCACGTGTTTTGTGCGGTCATGAAGCGTTCGTGTTCATGAGATCATGCAAGAGCCGCTAATAATACTGTCGATTTGCGGGCTGTAAGATTTCTTGCAGCCTTCTCTCAACCCACTCGTATAGTAGTCAGACTTTCACAATTAATACATGACCCACTTATCTTTCTCACAGAGTTTCTTTCTTCCTGTGCCCAAACGGGCTTTAAGATTACAACCCGCTTCTCCTCTCTCTCTTCTTCCTTCTCTGCTCCACGTCAGCATTTAGCCAGCTTACAGGCTCTTATTATACTTGCTCTCTGTAAACTAGTTGTTACCCACTTAGTGGGCTGGCCATGATGGACCTTCCCGTGGGTCACCGGAGAAAGTAGCACGAGGAACTAATGGCTACATCAATAATTTTTTTTCCTTTGGTGCTTCCTTCACTCCATTGGGCATCATAAGCGAACCCCAAGAAATATAGATTTCCACTATTTCAGCCTAAGAGCCTAAGCTCCAGTGCACTAACACTGGGAGCACCAAACTGTTTTGGTGAGCAATCAATAGTCAAAATAGACATCGGACTGCTATGTCGTGGTCACTGGACTTATTTGGTGAGTGTAAAAACACTCCAATATCTCCTCTCAAACCTTATCAAATGGCTAACTCTGTAAGATTACCACAGGAATACCATCACCGTTATCATTGTGTTTGCATTTTCAAAACAATTTTCAAATTTTTGCATTTTCTGCCTCGTTGCATTACTATACATAACACATATGCAATGTTAATCCTCACCTAGTGACACTTAGACAACGGTATTAGCTTTAAGAAATCCCCTCTTAATAGCAAGTCTATTTATCCAAAACATAGTCAATCACTTCTCTACTGCCTTAGGCGGTGAAATAAAAGCCTATTGCATATACCTTTGCCTTGTGGCTTTTGCTTCCATCTTCACCTTCACCACAAATGTTGGGCACTTGGTGCTACTCCATGGCCATCACCTTGCTCAACACCATCTTGTGAACTAATATAGCACCAACTTAAAAATGAACAACATGAATGGAGTCTCTAGAGGCCATACAAATTAAGCGAGAAACATGGAAATTGGGGTGAGATTAGGAGAGAGAGAGAGAGAGAGAGAGAGAGAGAGAGAGAGAGAGAGAGAGAGAGAGAGAGAGAAGTTGAGCTAGCCTGGGTGTTAGTGCGTCTAGCCCGGTGGAGCTAGACCTTATGGGACAGAGATATAATGGATTGTCGACAAAGAAAAAAATAGAAGTAGTAGTTGCTTTGTTTTAGGTTGGACTAGAGTTGAAGCATCCCAACCCAGATGGAGTGTTGGCCCTGCTGATGGCATTTCTCTTTATCATGGCTTGGGGCCAAGCCGAGTTTGAATGGGTTGGCATTACTACAAATTCAACCTTCAGTATCAACCCATCACTGGCAGTTGCTAGTGAACCGGTAGTGGTAAACTTTCACTGCTGGTTCTTAGCTTCAAAAGCATAAAATGATTGGGGTCCCAAAAACCCATACTGAAGGTCCACATCACTTTCAGTTGGTGGCTAGAACTGGTAGTGACATTATGCTATCATTACCAGCTTAGGATAAACCAATAGTGGTGTTGTGCTATAACTGCCGGCTCAAACAAAAAACCAGCAATGATAGCCAACAATACAAAAAAAACCCAATGAGCTCCTTCTTCCTCCCTCCCATCACGAGGATACTCAGCCAAAGAGGCACCTTTCCCCACCTCTCCTTCCATTATTGCGGCCATTATTCATCAAAATGCTCAATGATGGTCTTGGATTTTTCAAGCATGGGAATGATCGTCTTGCTTTAAGGTTAGCAACAAGCATTAACTCCTTTGAATTCATAGATTTACAATTATTTTGATGACTAGATTGATTGATTCTCATTCTTGTTATTTCTCCATTTTAGATAGCACTTTTCAATTGGATCTTGAGGAGGCATTCAAATTGTGTTGAATCCATCTTCCAAAAGGTTGGTGTCTATGAACCAATTTTCATTCCTATGAAATGGCATGTATTTTTTTATGATTATTAGTATGTCATGCTTAAATTTGTTCTTGTATGGAGTAGAGTAAATAGGGCAACTACTAATTTTTATTTTGATGAGCAAATTCATGCGACACCTCTACCAACCCATTGTTTGGAGCTACAACTGATGTTCACGATTAAGTCCCCATTTTGTTTTATAATTAGTCTCTCCATTTCCATGTGGCATAAAGTAGAATAATTGTTGTTAACAATTAATCCATGTAGTTAGAATTTTTGCTCAATAGGGCCACCGATTTAAATTTTGATGAGCACAGACAATTGACACTTAGCAACCCATTGTTTTCAGCTATAAATGTTGTTCATGAAGGCCCCAAATTTATTTTCTTACAATTGCTCACTACATAGCAAACATAAAGTAATGCACAAAAATAAAAAATTAATTATAAAATAACAAAATACAAAAAAAAAGATCACTGTCGGTTCATAAAAACAGGCAATATGATAGATATAGCACTGACGGCTCAAATATTGAGCCGACAGTGTTGCCCAATTCAACATTGCCAGTTGCAATAATGAACCGGCAGTGATCATAGGAACAATATTGTCCGCTTGTGTCATGAATAGGTAGTGTTATCTCAACAGAACACTGTCACCTCCTTTACCAGACCGGTGGGGAAGATTATGATCACTGTCAATTTGATTGTGCCGGTTCAAAATCTGGTAGTGAGCGGGAGTTTGAACTGGCAGTGTTGTGCTGATTTGAGTAGTATGGGGAGGACATATTGCCCTGTAATAAATTAGGTCTCAAAGCTTAATTCTTAGGTGCACTAGGTGGGTTCTTGGTCCATGCAAGGGTGACTTTTAATGCCCGCTCACTCGTTGCTAATACTAGCGGCAAGAAAACTAATCACGAAGATGAACGAATAGAGGTCTTTATGCCATTCATGCCCAGGAAAGAGAGGTTAAGAAAGTGCCATGCATCAAAAGGACAGATATTCATGAGAGAAAAGGAAATTTCAATGGCTATGCAAGGAAACTAATAAGTTGGAAGAGCCCCATCAGAAATAATTGTGGGAACTCCTAAATACTCTCATACTTTATCTTTGAATTAACTTTCCAAGTCCTCTAGATATCTTACATCGACTGCCTCTATCAGATTGACTCTCTTCTATTGGATTATTCCTTTTTTCTATGGATTTTGTATGGTTGTGCTCAATCTCGTTAGCACCAATGCCAGTACTATTCAGAGTGTTAGTAAGCTCGGGCATTGGACTCATGCGTGCATGGATCTTGGCTTTGCTTGCACTCTAGTCTACTTCAATCCATGTGGAGAGTTGGAAGGGTCCATCCCAACCGCACGTGAATCAAGCTAGATTGGAGTGTTCCCATATTTAGTTGTCCATATAACAAAGCGCATACAGAAAAACCTTGCACCAGGACCTAAAAAAACAGAGAGAGACACCCAAATTTATGGCCACATTGGGAATCCCTCATGGACCGCTAATCTGGCATGACCTCTACCCCCAAGCAACTCCAGTGTGTTGGCTTCTCCAACTCTGGTCATCAATCATCCTAACTTATCATAAATCTGGAACTAATTCTTTCAACAAAACGTGAGGGAACCAATCATTCTAACCTCATGGAAAAATTGGAATTGAGTGGAATGTGCGGATTTTTTATTGCAAGGAAATTTCAAATCATATGCTTTTGGCCATAGGAAAAAAAAAACTAAGATCGAGTGGAAATGTGGCAGGTGTAACACTTTGCGAGCTTAACAAAACGGTGTCGAACCCAGGGCCAGGCGTGGGACCAAGCTGGTGACATGATTAGAATGTACACCACAATGTAGCAATGGCATCCATGATCAGCATAGAGTTTGTACTATGTTATTCATGGAGAGTTGCACCTCTGCAAAAGAAATTATTTTCCTAATTTATTTTTGTCTATTATTTAGGGTTCAAATTTTGGCGAAATTTCACAGAAATTTTGTAATTTTCATTACTTTTAGGGGTGGCCAAAAGAAAAATCAGAACTTTCTTATAGCACTAATCCATGTGTTATATAACTCTAGACTCCTTTCCTACTATATAACCCTTATGACTACACAGTCATAAAGCATTCTAATATTTTGTTTAGTAAAAATTACAAAAAAAAAAAACTCATACTTCACATGCTTAAGTCTCTAAAAAAAATTGGCCAAATTTCATGAATTTCTGTGGTGGCCGAAAAAATTCTAATACCGAAATTGAAATTCCTTTATATATTATTTGATAACATTGCACAAAGTTACATTGAATTCTGATAATAGCGATCTTAATTTGTGTTTATTAGATGCAGGCTTGGCTACACTGAGCCATTGTATGAAAGCAATCATTAGTTTGGCCCCGAATACAGCAAAAACACTTGTTATCATTGCATTGATGAAAAAATCCTTCAACACAATGCGCTCCTGTTCTTCGCATAATTACTTCTTCAGCTGGAGCAGGAGCACCGACTTCATCTGTGCCATGACCTATATGTAAAAGGTAAAGTATAGGCTTTATACCAACAAATGGCTCGAGAAAAATTGTAAATATTTTAGCAATAGAGTGTTGTAGATGAAATACGCATTATTTGAGTGATTTAACACATTTGATATTTGTCCATTTTGGACTTTCCCTCTGAATGAAATACGTGTGAAGTCGTGTTCTAGAAAAAATTTAACACATTTGACATATATCACCGATTCGGCATGATAGATATACGGTACCATGATATAATAAACCATCTACCTAACCATACATATTTGTATAGTTTTCACTCACCCTTCCCCTGTGCATGAGCAGCAAATTATCCAAGAAGTAACGAGAAAAATACTAGTGCATCCATGTGCTTCGTGTACTTCTCCATGTCAGAACAAATTAAGGAAATTACTCACGACCTTATAAGAGTACTTTATTATTCGTATAAGTTACTTGGTATATGTAATGCTGGCTTGTTCCATCCAGTACATGTATATAGAGTGGAAAACATAGTCACTCATAAGTATTGATCAAAGACAGGCTACTCAAAAATTAGTAGCGATTTAGTTCCTGCCACTTCTATGACAATTTTTAACTCCTTTCCTTCTATAGTTTGGTCTAGGTAACTCCTATAGTTAGTTTTTATTTATTTTGAGCTATTTGTATGACTAGATACCAAATTATATCCTGTTATTTTAAAACATGCTTGTCACTTAGTAATTAGAAGTAATCTATTTCCTCATAACTCCATTCCAAAAATACAGTAGTAAGTTTTATGTTAACCTAAGTCAAACTATTTTAAATTTAACTAAACTTATAGAAATAATAATTAGCATTTGCGAGATTAAGAGTATGTATTGATTCATTATAATAATTAGCATTTCCGAAACGTTGAAAGTGCAAGCAAGCCCTAAAGTGGGTTTTGGTGTTAATGACAACCAAATTATAAGACTAATGAGATTTATCGAGTTGACAAGTTGGGAACATTGAATGGAGGATGTATTGCGATGACGAGGATAACCCAATTATTAAAGAGGACGGGTTTCCGCTCAAAGGATGGTTAATTTCATTTATATATATTTTGAATTTCAGTTTAGGAAACGTCGTACTATCAAGGGGGACTCCAAAACACTTGTCAAAGTGTGCAACCAAGTGCTCAAACACAATATACACATCCCCATATACCAAGCAAAGACAGCCATGCCTTACACTGGTTCACTCTTTCTATCTTGCCTCATGCATCAGTGCCACACTTAAAGAGCGACACTGCACTGTCGCACTTTAAGTGACTGTTGGAAGGCAGGGGTATTTATACCTCTCCACCTCCCCAACGGCTCTCACCTTTTCCACCTCTGCTCATTTCGATGGAGACACACCAGTGCTCTCTCTCTCTCTCTCTCTCTCTCTCTCTCTCTCTCTCTTGTTCCTCCATTGTTGCTCCTCAAGCTCACATCTCATTCCAAATGATTTGTCCATCAAACCTTTGAGAGAAAAGACAACAAAACTTGATTAGAGAGGAGATCCATTGATTCCCAAATCCTAAGAGCACTTGGATCACATTTTGGCCGGTGGTTTGAAGTTTGTTACTCTTGGAGCTTGCTCCAGCTGGCTAGAGCATTGCCCTAAAGCTTGCCAACTTATGTGGCAGCCTAGGGAGGTTTGTAATCACCTCTTGAAGCTAATAAATCACCCTCATCTCAAGATTTAGCTCTCTTGACTTGAGAACGGGGTTGGGTTGAAAAGCCCTATACCTAAGTGCATGGTGCACCTCAACAATGTGGATGTAAGGAAGCATTTGTGGCGAGCTGAACCACGAGTTAAATCGATGTGTTCACTTGTATCTCATTTACTTTCTTGCATTTCATATTGTTGATGAGGTATTTGTGGGGTTTGAGGCTGATCGACTTGCTAGCGATCTACTGGTTTTAGCTCTCGATATGTCATCTTTACACCCGTAGGAAGTGAGGAAATTTATTCGATCTAAATTATATTAAGTAGATTTTGAATTGTGGTCAAGTCTCTCTGCAGGTGCGGTAATGCCACTGTCCAAGAGCGACAGTGCAGTTGTGGAATTTGACTGTTGTTTGAGTTGAAATTTTGACAGATACCTATTCACCCCCTCTACGCTACCAGAGATGCTATAAAGAGGGATCATGGATTGTGTCTTGCCCTATAGGGATCTCAAAGGGGATTATGGCATCATCTACTAGAGGGTAGCACCGTGCCTTTTTCCTGAAGCCAGCCAAAACCCTAACCGAAATACAGGGTAGTAGCGCTGGATCTTCGTTGTTCCTAAGACAGTCGGGCGGTGGAGCGTGATCGGGGAGGGAGGAGGGAGGGAGGTGTGTGAGCAGAGGGTCATTGGATGGGCGACCGTGCATCCGTCTCATGTGCCAAACACACACGTCTCGTAGTCGCGACGGACACAATGTGTCCCTTTCTATCGATATGTTTATTAGGCCGGGGATACTTTGCTCATTTCAGGTGGCTTAAGAGAGGTGAAAAACGTTACATGAAAAGGCAAATGAGAGAAATGGGTGTAATCCCACGAATCAAAGCAATTCATAACCATGAAATCAAATTTTGAAAGGCAGACAAATTGTCAATGTTATGAGCGATGCAATCTGGATGTCTAATATTGAAAATTCTCATTGTAGGTTGGACTTTGGAGTCGACTTGCGTCATGCACAACAGGGTCAGCCACACTACAGGAGTCTAAGTCGCTTTTGGCCACTAGTCCAATGTTGAGTAGCCGAGGGCAGCTGCGACTTGGGGCGACCAGTAATGTAGCTCTACTCGTTCCGCGTTGAATAGCAGATGTCCAAGATGCGGACGGCGAGACGAACTCGTGGTGACGCGGCGATATGGGTGTCCTCTTTCTGGAGATAGGCGGCGTGGAGGGAGTCGCGGTGCGGTAGACAGGAGAGTAGCGGTCGGGCAATGGAAGGAGTCGCAATGGGAAATGTAGCAACCGGACATCATGGAGTGAGCCAGTGGGGGTGCCGGTTTCCGGTTTCGGATAGTTGGGGAGCAGTATTTTGATAATGATATCATTAAGATGTCCGGAAGGACGGACGCCTCGCTTCACTAACTGTCGCACGCGCCGCTTACGTGGTTAGCCTGATGTGGTTGGGGTACTCTGGGTTGTTCGGTGGGAGTGCGGCCAGCGTCCAATGAAATCCTATCCCATCGGACGTCCAGGCGACAGCATCTCCGATTTTGAAATCATAAATAGGAAGTCATGGGCACCCTGAAGTGCCTGTTGACTATTCTCATTTGATCGTTTTAGTAGGAGAGGTTCAAGAGTCAAATTATGGGGGTTTCGTTGAGATAACATGTAGCAAGATTTTTTTTTTTTTTTGACTTGCGAAAATTTAGCAGCCTATTCGAACCGATCGAGACCTCGAGCACGCACTAGAAACTTGCAAAAACGATGCTTCTCTGCTGAAAAGGCTTATATGATGTGGCATCGTCGCATTCTTGATAAGCACACATTAGAATTTACTGTGATGCACTGATGCCTGATGTTTCTCCCGATGTTTCGCATCCAGTACACAGTATTGTACTAGGCAGCCAAAACAATTTCCTTTGAAGAGTTCCAAACCAGGATGGGGTCTGCTGACATGCCATGACTATAGAGCCGATCGGCACTCCTATCTACGGTACTTGCTTCGATCAGTTAATCAACGTAGCCCTGCTTCTTCCCCAAGCTTGTAATTCTAAGATTGTAAGAACCGAGCTTATATGTTAGCTGTACGTGCCTAGATGGCACCGTGCATTACTCTATTAAGGACATGCCAACGATCATCTCCCGAATTTGACATAAACTGGCTTAGTTTACTCACGGCAAATGAGATATCTAGCCTTGCGCTATGGTAGCTAGATTCATAACTAAACTAATGATTTAAAAGTATCTCAATTGATCCATTACTATTTTTCGGTTTTTCTTTAATAGCACCCTAATCACAAGTCATTGGAGCAGGTTTATAGTCACTATGTCCAAAACAACTTAAAGCCTTTTTTTTTTTACGTAATGAGACTGCAAGAGTGCAACCCACCACTATCGTCTTTGTGTAGTTTGATATTAAAAATAACGTCAGCCACTTTCAAATTCTTCGTTTCAAAATTATTGGACAAGAAGTTCTATTCTGCTGCTGAGCATCTTAATTTTTACTAAGTTTATATAATAAGATAATAATATTTACAGTATCAACTAAGTATCATTAGATTTTTATTAAATATATTTTTATAGTGCATTTATTTGGTGTAACAAATCTTTATATTTTTTCTTTATAATTTTAGTTAAATTTAAGATACTTTGATTCTTTAATATTTTTGAAATGACTTATAATTTATAATTTGAAATGGAGTAGTTCGCAACACGACGTGCAAACTTGATCGTTTTCATTTTTCTTTCTTGCTTTGATGGAGGCGGAGCAGGAGAAATCGAAGCGCCTGGGCACGGGACGGAATGATGGAGCAGGCATACAGCGAGCGTGCGACGTGCGAAGGGCCCATATGCTGGTACACACTTAAGCCCATGTGCTGACAGGCCAGCCCAAATCTGTAGGGCCCAAATGCAAGTTAGCGGTTTCCTTTTCCATCGTCTCCGCTCCTCATAACAAGAGCTCGCTCGTATATGAAGCTGTTGCAAAAGCTTTGCCCGTAGCTGTACTGTAGACCATGACTTGTGCCTCAAATTGACGCAACCAAGAGTTCCGGGAATCCGGGCGATGAGGCCCTCGATTTTCGCTCATGGCAGCGGGCGGTCCGTGGTGGCTGTGTGATGTGTTTGGGAGGTGGGGTACCTTAGATGGGAGCTTAAACGTGTTTGGGACCTGGGGTTGACCATGTCCCACCACTAGAAGCCGATAAAAGGAACCCTAGCTTAGCTTAAACGTGTTTGGAACATGCTTTGCTCTACCTTTTTCAGCTCCGCTTCTAATTTCGCTAGCCAGGTATATCTTCTGAGTCAGGTATATCGAACTTCAAACTCCTGGATCCACGGTTTGTTTTCATCTTTTGTAGAGCCTTAATTGGGAGCGCGTGGATGCCTGTTGACTGTGACCGCGTCCACGATCGAGAAAACCACGAAAAATCTCATCGACCACCAACACCGACTCCTCTTCTTTTGAGATGTAGGACAGGGGAATAATAGGAATCTCTTATATAATTGTAAAATAAAAGAAAAGAAAAACAGAAAGCAAAGAATATATCAGGATCGGCAGAGGGCAAAAGAGTATACCAGCATCGGCCGGTTGTTGCCTATGAGACGCCTGCACACACCACCACAGATCATAATTGTCTGTCAGCTCGAGCAGTACTATGTGCTAACTGCTTTGCCTCCATCATGTCGCGAATGAGAGAAAGGTCAGAAGCTCCCAAAGTCCTCTCTCCTCTGCTAATAATGCTGAATGTGAATGGTGTGCTTTTGGCAGCATCAGGCACACAATGCAGCGAGACGGACGGTCGGAGCAGAGCCCACCCACCAGACCAGGAACAGACCGAGCGCGGCGCGGGCGCGTCACGCCGACGCCGCGCGTGTGAACGGAACCCCAGCGACTCGTAGGAGCCTTAAAGAAAGGTACCAGTAGCAGTGCTGGTAGTACACAAGTATTTTTGGTTGGCAAAAGAAAATCTCAAATGTCAAGTCGTGCTGGTACTACACAAGCATTTTTGGTTGCCAAAAAAAAATTTTTCTCAAAGGTCAAGTCGTCCTGGACACCACACATTCGTACGTAAGTACTGGCGGCAGTGAGCCCGGCCCAGCCCAGCCCAGCCCAGGCGGAGGCAGGCTTCATCCAGGCGAGGCCGCACCTCGCCAGGCTTCCGTCGTTCCGTGAACCCCAGACATCACAGGAACCTCCCTCCTCCGTTCCTACTGGGAGTCAGAGGGCGCTTTCGCTTTCAAGTAGCGTGAGTTTGCGTTGAGGTCCAACGTCCAAGTCCGTCCATAGAGCAACGGACCTCCACGTGCTCGTATTTTTTTTTTCTTACACCACGTCTGAGGGAAAAGGGGGCGCTGTGATAAACGTGAGCAGCATATAACCTCTTCGAAACCACTGTAATTTCCGTGGCAGAAACGTTTTCAACTTGCAACAAAACTGGAAACAACGCGGATAAAAAAACAAAGAAAGAAACAAAAAGCAGCGGGTAGGTTGCGTTTTAAAAAGCAGGCCTTCCACCAGGTCCACGCGGTGTTTAACACGCGCACACACCGCCTAACTGCCGCAAGCCCACACCCAACGCGAGAGAGATTAAAATTTTTAATTTTATTAATTAATTATCGCTATTACTCCACCCCACGCCACCACCCACGGGCCCCACCCGCAGAGGGCCAGGACTAGCGAGCCCCCCTAGTATAAAGGAGGCCGGCCGTCTCCTTCCCCTTCCCCAGGCATGAGCAACAGCGACCATCCTCTCCTCCGCCGTCCCATGGCCGCGGCCTCTTCCTGGGATCAGGACACCTCCTTCCACGAAAAGCAGCAGCAGCACTAGCTAGCAGCAGCTCCCATCCTGGATCCAATCGATCGACCGCTAAGCTGACGCTAATCTTCCCTCCCCGTTCGACATCGAAGAGCGAGATTCATCTGCACCGCAGGGGAAGGAGGAGGAGAACAGAGGTTGGAGATGGGCAAGTACGTGGAGCTGCTGGACATGGGCGTGCGCATCGCCGCGCGGTTCCACTCCCACTGCCCGCAGACGGCGCGCCTCTACTACCACCCGCCCGCCGGCACCGGGTCCCACGCCGCGGCCGGCGACGGCGGCCGCAAGGGCGACTCCGCCGCCTCGGTGGCCGCGGCCATGAAGCAGAGGCTCGACGGCTCCGACATCATCCTCTACACCGTCGTCTAGACTAGTCTAGGCCGGCCGGGATTGTTGCTGCCGGAGCCGCCGTCGACAAGCCCAGACGGCGGCGCGATGTATCACTCATTATTCATGGGAGGAGAGATGTGGTGTGGTGTGATGTGATGCTCCCTTCCGTTTTCATCTGTGTTGAATTGGGTTCCTGAAGCTGCCTGCCTCCGAGCGGCAGCTGATTTACCCTGACTTTTTTTTTAATGCATTTCTTCGGAGGGGCTCAACAAATCACTCTTCGTTCGAATTCGAAACAAAAAAATGCATCGGGTTCATTCATTGCCTGCGTCGGTTCGCCAACGCATCAATTTGTTCGTTTTCTTTTTCACCTACTAGTTCCAAGGGTAGCCCAGTCTGAATGGAGATGAACATCGTAATGGACCTTTCGATTTTCAAAGGTTTATAAACAACTTGAGCTGTTCCTGTGGCGTGACGTCAGGCGGAGTGGAACGAAAGCGAACGCATATCCTAGGTTGCTTGGTGGAGGAGGAAGAAGAAGTAGCAGTAGAGCAAAAGGAGAGGCTGCAACGAATCCGTAGCGGTCGTCGGCGGCGGCGGCGGGGCGTCTCCTCGTCCATCGACGCCACCGCCCCCAAAAAACGTGGAACGCGCGGTGCCTCTTCTTCTTCTGCTGCTTTCGGCAACGCAACGCAACGCGGCGATTCTCGTGCGGCGTGTTTGGACGTGGGATCGGCAACGGCAAATCGCCGTCGCGGATCCTTGGACTTGGGGTCCCGGGGGCCCATGGCCGCCGGCTGACAGGCACGGGCGAGCCGAGCAGGAGCAGCGGATACGCATATGCCGGCCCTGATTTTTTGGCCAGGGGGGAAGATGGGACAGAAGAACTTTTTCTGGATTTTTTTTTTGTTTTTATTCTCTGTATCTGGTTTGTGGCTCATGTCGACTGCTTGCGGCATGCCCATGTTCGCTCTGCGCGGCTGGGAGTAGGCGGGCGGCCGTAAGATTTGGTTTGCCTTTTTCGTTTTTTTTTTTAAAAAGAAAACTTTGATCCGTGAACCGTAGTATGTAACTTTTTTTAAAAGAAAAAACATGTTTCCATTATCAGCTCTTTTACTTACTCCTATTGGAGTATGGAGATTCTTTATTTTGTATTTAGAACGATTTATATAGAACTTTAATAATTGCTGGTACGAAGGAAGGAGAGAGGGTTGAGGGTGAAGCCGTTGTTGGGAGTCGGAGACGCCGGCTCGCTGCGGCGGAGAGCAGCCGCACCCCACTACCACTACCACTACCAATTTTTTTACAGCGCCGACTTTTCGGTCATCGCGCCGGGTGGAGGTCCACACTGACGCACTCGCTCACTGTAGCGACGGCAGGGCGGCAGGCCGGTGCTGGTGCTGGTGCTGGTGCTGGTGGTCCAGTCCAGTCCACTACTACTACCATGGCTCGATGTTCTCGGTTTTTACTGCTCGCCAGCAACGGCGGTGCGGTGGTTCTTCCCCCCTCGTTCCAAAATCCAAACAATCCGAGATGAGACCGACCGTTTCACAGTCACCCCAAATATCGTGGAACAGGAGACGTCTCCATCCAGTCGGTCCGTTTCACAGTGTATCACGGCCACGCAAGCTCCCGGTGCCTCTTCTTTTGCTTTCGGCAAGGAAACGCAACGCGACGCGATTCTCGTGTGCTGCGTGTTCATGCTATACTAGTACGTGTGTGAACTGCTTGCGGCATGCGCGTGTCCGCTCTGCGTGGCTGGGAGGGGGCGGGCGGGCGGGCGGCCGAAATGGGTAGCGGACACAAGCAGGCATCCCGCATCCGCGCTGTAGGTACTTGGCACTTTGGCAGCACGTACCTACAAGGGCGGAGAGCCGGAGACTCCACAATTCGCTCTGCCATGAGGCTTGAGGCATCGGCAGCATATTCTCACCTTCTCCCCACCTTCAACCCACACAAGTCTGCCTGGCTTAAATTCTTGGTGAACAAAGAAAGTCTTCATTCTGTTCTTTTGACTGAAAATAAACGTTAATTTTAGCTCGTACTGTTTTGTTATGAGAGAAAAATACTGTTTCGTGACTGAAAATAAACGCTGATTGGTCAAAAGAAAAAGCTCCTTGCCGATTAGAAAAATCAATCGTTATTCGCTCCGCGCTAAGCGGACGACCATTTCTTTCTCCGTTTGTGCTGGAGTCGCTTCTCTCCGTCCTGCTGGCTGATGCTAGCACGAAGGTGAGAGGAAAAGGCGTTGGACTTTGCACTCGTCTCGGACAAGAGTCTTGACGCCGGCACGCCGCGGCGGAGTCCCCGCGCCCGTGCCGGCGCTAGTCCAGTCTCCATGTTCTCGTTTTTTTTCTCTTTTTCTGCTCGCCAGCGACGGCGGTTGTTCCAAATCGGGGTCGGTGGGCGGTCGTATTAGTAGTTTTAAGTGGATTAGTAGAAATTCCATGCGTGCTCGATTGGCCAACCCGCCGCAAACTTGACAAGAATCTGAAAGTTGGCTTGTCCTGTGCCGTGAGCCCGTGACGTGACGTGCAGTGGCATCCTGGACACGGGCGAGACAAGCCGGAGAGCCTTTCGGCCACGGCGAGACGAGAGGAGGCATGGGACAGGAGAACCTTTCGGGATTCTGTGCTATGCTACTCCTACCGTGCTTGCCCATGTGCCATTGCTCCTGCTGTACTTGTTCTCACGAGAAGGGCGGTAAGAAAGAAACAATTCTCACCTCGTGTCATATCATACGTAGAAATCCTGAAAGGTTTGTGTTTTGGTCCTCCACAACGTTGGGCTTGAGTAGTGCCAGAATAGGAGAGAGGTGATTGAAGAGTTACTCCACACGCTGTAGCTAGTGATGCCGGCTACTGAAAAACGAGGAGCGACCTAACTTCTTGCGTCGGTGCCTATTTGTGTTGTGGAAAGAGAAGCAGAGGGAAAGTAACGAGAGCAATCAGTGCATGCAGCAGCTTTTTGCTGTGAAAGTAATAACATGCAGCATGTTTTTCTGGCACTGCTAGCGATGCTAGCACACTGCAAGTATAAGGCTCTACTTTCTTTTTTGCATGAAGCACTAAACGAAGTAGCAGTTATTGCATGTTTGTACTTTTAGCCTGACCATCTCGAGGTGAATCTTTTGAGTCCATTTGAACCATAATTGAACACTTATTAGAAAAGATTCCTTACGTACTATAGTGACTTTTCACTCTATTTTTTACTAAGTAAACAGGGCCTAAATTAGATAAGGCTTCACAGCAACATTTTTAACTTCTACAGGTTCAAGCGTTACATTATGGAAGGCCTTAGGACCCCTTTCGATGGTAGGGTAAATAAAAAAAAGAATAGGAGAAATATAGGATTGTTGGTGGTATGTTCCTTTGGCATATGCCTTTGGCACCACGTGCTGCTATCCTCTCTCCCAACGCCTCTGTCCTCTCCATCTCCTCTCTATCTCTCGCGTCTCTATCCCAGCGCATATGTCTCTCTCGGTTGACAGCGGCGCACGCGGAGGGAGTGGCCTTGTCCAACGGCGGCACATCTGGAGGCAGCGCTCAGCTCCAGCGTGGGCCCCGCGCGGACCTGGAGGCGGGCGCAAGCTCCGGCGCGGACCTGGAGGCGGCGCGAGCTCCGGCGCGGACCTGGAGGCGGCACGCACGGCGGCGCGGGCCTGGTGCGGACATGGCGGCAGCGTGAGCTTCGACGCGAACTTGGAGGCGGCGCACCCCTCTTCAGTCGATGGTGGCGCACGCGGAGGGAGCGGCCTCGTCTGCGGCGGCGCGGGCCTGCAGGCGGCACTCAACTCCGGTGCGGACCTGGAGGCGGCGCGAGCTCCAGCGCGAACCTGGAGGCGTTGCGGACGGGCGGCGGCGTGAGCTCTAACGCGGACCTGGAGGCGGCGCGCACGGGCGGTCGCAAGCTCTAGAGCGGGCCCGATGCGGACCTGGAGCGGCGCGAGCTCCGGCGCGGGTGCCGTCAAAGCGCGAGGTCCGCACGGAGGCGCATGGGCGGGCGCGAGCTCCGCACGGACGCGAGCTCAGGCGGACGCCTCGGACTTCCGCGACAACATGAACTGGAACCAGATGTTTTCTTTGCTATGGTGCTGTGAGAGAACGAATCCTACGGGAACGATTCCTGTGGAATGTTCCCGGTGGTTTTCCTGCGTTCCAAAAGACAATGACGTCAGCGGCGGGATAGGAATGAATTCCTCTGTTTTTCCTATGGCTCACCTGTAAACCAAAGGAGCCCTTACTGTACGTGATAAGTCGGAGAGATGATAGGTTGCACAGCCGCAGTACACTGTACTATCTGGCTGTATTCGGTGAAGCTGAAGTGCTGTAGATAAGCGCTGAAGTGCTGTAGAAGTGCTAAAATCTTGTGAGAGAAAAATACTGCTGAAGTGCTGAAAAATAAGCGCTTATAAGCGCTTATACCCTCAACCGAACGCAGCCTCTGTATGTGCTATGTTGATTGTTGAAAACGGGTTAAAAATGACAAGTTACGCTTTGCATTGCCCTTTGGTGCTGTAGCCTGCTCCAGATGCTTGCCGAGCAAATACAATAGCACCTGGAGCAGGCCTCCGTGGTGTAGGCGTCAAGGTGGTGGCTGTGGTTATCGGAAGGGTGTGGCGTCGCCACTCGGCAGCATATGCATATTCCCATTTTCACCTTGTTCTTGTCGCATCGCAATCGCAAGCCTGCCTGACCAATTCGGGCCGGCGGGCAAAGTCTTGCTTGCCGGCGTTAATTTTGGGTTCCCTTCTCCTTGCGCCAATACGGCGATACTCTGCTGCTACACATAGGATGTGATGTCCCATGTGTTATTTGGATATCAATAAAAATATAAATTATAGATCCCATAAATAAACAGCGAGATAAACTTATCAAATCTAATTAATTCAACATTAACACATATTTATTGTAGTATAATATTGTTCAATCATGAATTATTTTAGAGTTAGAAAATTTATTACACCTATCAAACATCTGACGTGTGCCATGTGGTGCATGGGTGCGGCGGAGAGTCCCCTCGTGTCGCGGGAGCGGCGAGCAGGAAAGCAAAAAGCGAGGCGCCCAGAGCTGACCGGTTACTACTGCACTACCGCAGCACTCGCCCATTGTAGCAGCACTGGTAGAAGGCGTGCGATGCAAACACGTCTGAATTCCCTTATATAATAGGACCAAGAGCATCCGTTAACTATAGTTTTACAAGAAAAATAAATCATAGTATAAAATTTTAAAAATAGCAATAACACTTTAAATTAATTTTTTAACTGTTAATTGGATACGTGTTGGAAATTTCATGTATCTCTTTGTTGGGAAACCACCGGTAACTTTATTTCACAACTGTAGTTTTTCATGAACAGGTCTTACGTTTGATAACCACTTAAAAAAAGGACGTGACGTTAACGTGCCAACATGCCTACACTGGATTTGGCCAATGTATGATTTTGTTTTGTATCTCGTAGGATTGTTGTCAAATATGTACTAATACGTTGACGCGCGGCAGCGTGCAGTGCCTGCCAGTTTGACCATATATTTATGTTGCGACCATATATTATTTTTTATGAAGCAACGATACATAATTTGGATATTTGGCTATTGTATATTTCGGTGATTTTGTACAGGCTATATCAATCATGTATAGTGCAAGTATATTAAACTAGTTGTGTACATTCATTTGAAGTATTTATGTATAGGATATGATGTGCTCGTATATGCGAATGTACGGAATATCATATACTATGTGTTCAAGTATTTTTTTTATATGTATAAATATGTACGTTAGAATTTATATTGGAATATCTATATTTAGTTTGGCGTTAAATTAATTGGCTAATAAAGTTTATGAGAAAAGGTATATGATACTAGAGTTAAGGTAGATGAGCTATTTTTAGTTTATATATGTGGTACAAAACACAAATCAATCAATCACGTAAAAGCATAGATCTACATTATACCTAATTAAATATAGTAAAAGTAGGATATTTTAAGTTTAATGCATAGATCTAGTCATAATAAACCCAACAAAACTGGTTTGGTATTTTTATAATTTTTCCTTGATTTTATACGAATTTTGATAGGTCTTTAGCTTTAAAAAAAGATTAAAACATAAAAAAGAAGAAGAGGATCACGGGCCGCTTTTGGCCCATTGAGGCAAGCCGGCCCATTGAGAACCCTGGATTGCGGGTTGTTTTTTTTAAAGTCCGAGGGTTTTTTCGGAAAAAGTTCTGTGAGAGGAAGCCAGACTATGGGTTGATTTCGTTAAAGTATGAGGGTTTTTTTTACAAAATAATCGGAACTTGGCAGATCGGAGCTATCCACGCGCTGGATCGGACGGCTACGAAATGCTGACGACGTGGACAGGCTCAACGGGCAGCGGAGTGTTACGTCCTTATTTCTCTTAATTAATTAATGGAGCACCATTGGTTCCAGTTCCAGGTCGTGTCCCGTGCTCGACTGTTTCGGTCGTGTCCGTGCGTTTATAGACGGCACTAGAACAGAAATTCCTATTACTATACCTCACTAGACGTCGTTCAGTCCGGTCGTGGTTCGACGGACCAGTCAATTCGGATTAGCTCCACTCCGGACCACCTCATCCGCTGGTTTTAGATCTTCCATACTATTAATTTGATGAACTAGTAGATGGGTTGGTCTGGTTAGTTGATCTATATATGGTAGGTTCGGTTTTCGAATTGGATGACTCCGGAAGCATGTGATGCCACAATCCAAACACATCCTAATGTCAGAATGGATATAGCGGCGATCCAGTAGAGAGCAGTTCGGCAACCGTGAGACATTGACAGCATATTATTATTATTGTTATTATTATTGTTGTTGTTGTTGTTATTATTATTATTATTAAAAAAATCTGGCAGCATAATATATTCGTACTATTTCAATTGCACAGCTTTTGCGATTTTTCCTCGCAGTATGTATGGCTGCCAGCCATGGTGAAAATGCGGCGGTGTGCGAGCGCGACGCAACGCACTGGTGGGGAATATACTACTAGGCGGGACCTGCCTTTCACCGTAAAAAACTGAGAGGTACTCCTAACAAACGCTTGCAACAGGAGCCGTCTCTCTCCAACTCCCGATCCCGATCCCGATCCCGATCAGCCACCCTGTGCTGCTGGCCATCCTTTTGCCCTGCTCCACTCGGAACGGAACGGAACGGAACGGAATTCCCGTGCCCGTGATTGACCGTTGCTTCCAACTCCTGCTGACATCCCCGTGAACAGACCGGCTCATCAATCAAGGCTAGTGCTACGCAAGTTGCCCAGCTGCCCCGTCGTGACAGCGACGCTTTGCGTCTTTGCCGCAAGTCCAAGCGAAAAAAAAAAAAGAATCAGAAACAGAGAGGAGGAAAGAAAGAAAGAAAGAAACAATGAAAGAAAAAGGCAGCGCAAGCAGAACCAGATGTGGTACAAGGGCATATTCTCCGCCCAACTTGCCTCGTTGGGTCTACTGCAAGTTTGTTAGGATCGCAAAGTCTGTATTAGGGGCTGTTTCCTGGGTGAAAACGGGTGAAAAGTGCACTGTAGCACTTTCGTTTATATTTGACAACTTTTGTTTAATCATTGTCTAATTAGACTCAAAAAATTCATCTTGAGGTAGTCAGACAAAAAGTATAAACATGTAACAGCTGCTACTTCATTTAATGCTCCATAGAGACGTAAAGTATAATTGATTTGATAAAGAGAAAAAAAATTGGAAACTAAAACTAAACAGGGCCTTATGAATGAATGCAAATAGTACTCCACTCCACCCCACTTGACAGACGTGGAGGCGGCTAAAAATCGAACGGTGCGGTGCGTCCATCCCTCCTTGTCCTCGCTGGCCTGCTACAGTCCTGAACCAATGGACCATTTCCTATCCTAGCAATTGCAAGCAAGCAAAAGCAAAGAGCGAGACAAAAGTTTGGAGACGCAGAGCGCGCGTGAACACTCAAGACCGGCCCGAACGCTGCATCTGCGGATTTGCCTCCACCTTCCTTCCCTTCTTTCTGCTGCACTCAGCCCTGCTACTCTCTCTCTCTCTCTCTCTCTCGTACCGTGAGCACCCCTCATGCATCCGCACCTGTTCTTACTTCTTACCTCTTGCTTGTGCTTCGACTTCCATATACAATACACTGGTTCAATTTTACGCTGAGGCGGGAGATAAATTTGTACGTACAAGGGAATAGGGAAGGCGCAGGGGCCGGTAATTTTGTTTTGTTGGGCCTTGGCCCGTTTGCTGTAGGCGCGTAAGTTGGTACTACTCATTTATATTTTGTTTTTTTTGTTAAAAAATTATTTTTTTGTTTCTGACATTCCTTATTTTTTTTGACACTGTATCTTCACGGAAACCGTAAACTAGGGAGATTTCAAGGATAAGGCTTCCAGTTCTTTACAACTTAGATTTTACTACACAAAGGGACATTGGGATTTAGCCAAATATGGGAAAGGAATGATTTATGTTCCTTCTTCAGCGTCAGAACAATTTGTGGCCATCCTGCTGAGGATCGGACGGATAGCTTTAAGAATGCGCAACATATAATAGAGAAACAGGAGTCGGATGGAGTCTAGTCTGGGACAGAGTCTCAGAGAACAGATTGTATTCAAAGTTCAGGAATGCGATATCACAGGATGTCGTCTTTATAGACAGCCTTCGGTATTTATACTCTCTCAGACCGTGCTAACAGCACATTACCAGCGCATCAACAACCAAACCGCCTCACCCCACATTCGCACGCCGTCAGCACTCGTTGCCGGTTCGTAAGCAGTATTCTTCACTGTCAGCAATCCTCATCTTCGTCTTGTGTCTGCTCTTGACACAATTGGCAAAGCTATTGCAAGATAGAATAAGTAGACAAACATTATATGGAATATATATATTTTATATGGAATACATATATTTCATTTCTCCACATCCACACCACAGAAGAAAGAAAAATCTACAGTACACTTACAGTTGTAGAGTAAAAACACTAGCTCAACTTTGAACGGTAGTATTAAGGATTTACTGGATATAGCTGAATAGAATGATTCAGCTTCTGCACGACGACTGAAGCAAATGCAAGTAACAAGCATTAACAACCAATCCCAATGATTAGATAACATTTTTTCTGAGACATGGATGGAAGATATAAATAAACATATACAGTACGTCAGCACCAAAAAAACACAAATTCAGTAAGTAATTGCTCGGCCAATAAAAGCCGAGAAAAAGGAAGCACATATATAAGGAGACACAAATTCTGGAAACACAGAGTTAGCGTTTCAAACTCATAACTGACAACTTGAATGTGCTGGGCAGCTCGAACTAGTTCATGGCTTTAAGCATTAACTAAACAACTAGCATATGTGTTGACATTTGTACAACCAAATAAATGAAGTTTGATGTAATCAAAATACTTTCATGCTGTTCCATTCTTCTATAAACTTGGTCAATATTAGACTAGTTTGACAAAGAACACAACTAATACAACCCACATTAGGAACGGAGGGAGTACGAGTTAACAGATCAGCAGCTGTAGTTCTAAACATGTGATGGATCAACGAGTGTATAGGTACACTCAAGGCTTTCACTTCATCTGAAGCAACATAAGAAATTGCTTTGGGGGATACTTGTTTATAAGAGAACTATACAGGTACATACTATCTAGGACTTACAAAACATAGCCCATAACTGGTAGAAGATCCTCTGATAGTCAAAAGTTCAGATGAGAACCTGAACATGGCAGGAAGAGTACTGATTCAGGGGTAGCCACTGAAAAAAGGCCCAACGCCTGGAGAACTGAAGACTTCTGCTAAACAGAAGGCTCTGTAAGACTGATACTTCGAGACAGATAGAGTTTGTCATGTTTGGTAAAAGAAAAAAAAAAAAAAGCTGTCAAAGCTGTAGGTTTGAGCAATGCCCCAGACTGCAAATCTTGAAACTGATGTTAAACACACCTTGGGTTTTCACAAAAATGGAACCAGGCATTTATATTATTGCAAAGAATATACTATATAATACAATCAGCTACTATCATCTGTTACATAGTTCCGCTTATCCTTCAGAAGCTTACATGGAAACATTTATTGGAAACTAGTACCATGTAGACAACTAGGAAGATTTAACGGACAATGCCTCCAGTTCTTTAAGCTTTAAATTTTACTAAACAAAGGGACGTTGGCATTTGGCAAAATAGGGAATATAATTTTTGTTCTGTCTTCAATGCAAAAAAATTGACTTAAGTTATTGTACAACTACAAGATAGAAAAAAAACAGAGAAATATTATATGAGATATTTTCTCATTTCCTCACATGCACAGGACAGAAGAAAGAAAAAAAACACAGTTCTTGTAGAATATGTTATGTCAAAACACTAGCTCCACTTAGACTGGTTGTCATACGGTACAATCGACTATAGCTAAAAAGAACATTCATGATTCAGCTTCTGCTCCGAAGTGAATGCAAGTAAGCAGCAACAACAATCAATCACAACGATTAGACAACCTTTGAGCTTAATGTGACAGAGCTCTCAGTTCAAACATTTCTGAGACAACCTCCACTACATTTGAAAGAAAAAAAGCATTTCCAGCATAAATAAACATATAGAGCACTGAGAAACGCAAATTCAATCAGTAATTGCTCGCTAATAAGCCCAAGAAAAAGGAAGCACAAATATAAGACGGAAACATCATTCTGGAAACAAAAAGGGTAGCATCTGAAACCCATAACTTGGATGTGTTAGGCAGCTCGAACTGGTTCATGGCTTTATGGATTAACCAAATAACTAGCATATGTAATGCTAACATGCATGCTGTCCTGTAAACAACTTTCTTGCAGCATTACAAAAGGGGTACATCAAAGCACCAGCAGAATAGATCATAGATATATCTAACTTTGCACCACCTAGTTCTAGTAGATACCCACACTACTGGTTGCCCCATACTTGGAAGATCAAGCTCTTGCAGAACATTCAGAGAAGTCCCCCACAAGCAACAACCTCAGTCTGTAGTGGCAAGAACCGATGACTCCATGAAACAGGGAACATATGGGGTAAGGAACCGATAGCCCTTTTCTAGAGTGTGGAGAGCACGCAGTTCTTCACTATCCATGTTATATGATACTAGTTTCTGGTTCCAGCGCTGAACAAGGATTATCAAATTGTGATCTGGATGAATGGCCACAATACCAAAGTCTTGGACTGGGCGACTCAGTACTTCAAAGAACTGCGAAGAGCTCACATTGTGCTTCAGGATCCATTCTTGTGTATCATAGTCCTCAAGAACCCAAATTGACAACTGCGTGTAGTGCACATTCGAGCCTTGCTGTGATTGCAGATTCACACCGATGCAGCACAGACGGTCTTGGGATTGACCAATAAAAGCAATTGTCTCCACATCCTTACCATGCCAGCCGATGATCCTACAAGTTTTCCATTCCCCATCCACTGCGACTATCAGATTCTCCTCATTCTGAACATCATAGGCAATAAAATGCAGCAGACCATTGACCAAAGCCCTGCCACACGCGAATTTCATCATGGCTTTACCCCACAGTGCCCATTTACTGCCCTCTTCACCTCGCTTCCACTTGCATGACCTGTCACTCCATGCCCTGGTTTCAGACGAGTATGAATGCACCGTTTCAACCTCCATCACCGACCTATACTCCCAGATATGGACCAAGTGGACGGGCACCGTTTCAACCTCCATTTCCACCTCGATCACCGACGAATTCTCCCAGATCTGGACCAAGTGAAAGTGCGAGGAGACAGCTGGATCAAACATCAGAAAGGTGTGTGCATATCTTCTTTCCCCATCATCGACACCAACATAATAGCTCCTCCCTTCCAGCGGAGGCGGAGGCGGACAAGAGGCGGAGCTAGCGGGCACAGTCACCAGTTCCTCGGTCGCAGGGTTGCACACGATGTACCCGAACTTGTCCGCCCGGGTGCACCCAAAGAGCAGGAGCCCGTTGCAGGAATCCAAGAGCACGATGCGCTCGACCCCAGGCAGCTTTGCCGTGAGGAAGGAGAAGGAAGGGTCGACTGGAGGCACGCGTTCTCCGCTCCTCAATAGGCTGGTGAAACGGCCGTAGCTGCGACTCCCGCCGGCGCTGCCGTGGAAGAAGCCTTCTAGGGTCTGGGGCAGCTTCTTGCGGTTGAGGGGGTCCGTGATGAGGTCGCGCCAGGCTTTGGACACGCACGTGAACCTGCGGAGGTCCTTGACGGGGACGCGCGAGAGGATCTCCACCACCAGATCGTCGTAGAGGCCAGCCACCGCTCTCGCCTTTGCGCGGTCCATGTGCCGCCACGAGCGGGGAAGGGACGCGCCGAGAGCTTGAGAGTTGGGAAGGTGAGGTTAGGGATGGATACGCACGAGAGACAGAAGTGGGAAATGCGGCGTACGGGGAACGTACCGGCTGCCGGAGAGGGTCGACGGCGACGGCGGCGGCGGCGGCGGGGGCCGTCTCGCCTCTCGCAGGGGAGGTCAAGGGGTCCGTTTATCTCTAGAGCCGAGAGGATTTGAAACTTGGGATGAAAGAAGCCTGGGCACATTTTCTAATAGCCCGGTGTGTTTTTGTAAATGTGCCGGCATCCAAAAATGCCAAAATGAAATCGTGAAATCCTGTCCCAGTCTGTCAGCGTCTCTCATTTGCCTGAAAAGACAATAGAAGGTCCGTACATGAGTGCATTTTCTTGTTGAATTTCAGAAAATGAAAATGAAACAACCAAGCAATCACGTTTGCTCTTTTTGATTATCTAACTTGAACATTCATGTAAAATCCTGTATTCTAAATAGGCCTTAAAAGAAACAGGCATGGCAAAGAACAAGTTACAATCTTAGCAATGGAAATTGATTTGAGATCAGTGAGTCTGAGTTACAATCTTAGCAATGGTAATTAATTTAGGATAAATTTGGCAAAGGCAGAAACCAGTCTAAAGTTTTTTCATAGCGTCATTTAAGTCCAATTATTCAATTAATATTAATGGTATTTTTTTAATAACCTTCAGTTAAATGGATAAATTGCAAAGTATCATCCCAAGCTATTTAACATACATGTGCAGTCTTAAAAAAAATGCTTGTAAGTAATGCTGACATAAACAAGCATGCCTATGTGGCATCTCCACGTCATAAATAATCACAGAACATTATTATGCTGCCAAAAAATACAAAGTGCCCCACTAGCGCATCATGGAAGAAAGCTAACATGTCCTCAGTGGCGGATCTAAAGGGGAGGGCCCTAATGGCCTTATTTACCACTAAATTACTGTAGTAAAAACTTCAATTCACTATTAAATCTTCATACAAATCAACATCTCCATTGTTTTATCCCCAATTGATTCCCATCTTGCATCCGCCATTGCATGTCCTCCCTCTTCTTCTCCCACCTCTCGATATCGATTCTTCCTCTGTCGATTGACAACCTAAACAGAGTTTAGGCATCTCTACCACATGCTGGCCGAATCCTATTGCTAGCTGGTAATTCACGCCCAGAAGGCTGGAACCTGTCAGCTTCTCCCCATAGGAATTAGCACTTCTCATAATCATGTCTACATATTGTCATCTGCTGCAACTACAATACCTACTTATTAACTACAAGAGAATATAGGTTGTG
Organism: Eremochloa ophiuroides; assembly: GCA_038502445.1. NCBI lineage: Eukaryota > Viridiplantae > Streptophyta > Magnoliopsida > Poales > Poaceae > Eremochloa > Eremochloa ophiuroides. The sequence continues at coordinate 14,878,451 of JAHLJS010000001.1, read as the reverse complement.
ATATTTGTTGCGATATCAGTATATCACGGCCTAAAGAAACAGCAATAATTACTTACCTACCAGTCTTGGATCATTTACTAATGGCATAATGCAGTAAAGGTTTAGGACATGTTCAAATTTGGGCTCAACCACTTTTAATTTTTTTCACCATCCAACTGAGGCCACCCACACTTCGCTGTGCAAAATTAACCAATTCATGCTACTTTTCTTCAACAGTGCAGATGTTACCATAGACATACCAAATTAAAGTGCTCCACAACATAGAAATTACACAGATGATTTATGCTGCATATGTCGCTCCTACCAAGCATCAACATCCTAGTTAGAAGAAAATTCCTCCATTTCTACTTGCATTGATGAATTAGCACATTCATTATGTACTACTACCACATCAGTGTTCCGCGATGTTCTAGTATCTCATCAGTGTAATATGTGGACGACATCTGATTTTCAAATGGACTCAAAGAGATGAAGGTAGTACATAAGTAGCCTTCATCTCTTTGAGTACATAAGTAGCCTTCATCAGTGTAATATGATGATCTATAGTATATATGTAAGATTGCCAGTATCAGTAGCCTACCCACTTCTTCATGTTCCTCCACTTGACCCTCAAATCAGATGGCAGGCGTGTCCAGTGAAACACATCACTGCCACATTCTAGTATCTTTTTTTTGAGGGGATCGGCAGGGGAGGGCCCTACCTCTATATTAAAGAATGTGGTCTGAAAACAGCTGTACAAAAGGAACAGGACAACCATTGTCCAAAAAGAAAAAAGGTTTAAAATACATTAGTTGTAATTCTCACACCAAATAACTAAAGCATCAGAGGTCCTCTTTTTGGCCTTGATACAAACCAAGCCAATTTCATTGAAGAAGTCGCGCTTCCACTGAGCAATACTGAAGTCTCTGGCATCAAAAATCTTTTTGTTTCTAGTATTCCAAATGGTCCAACAAGCAGTGATAACAATTTCTCTGAAAATCAGTCGATTGAAGTTGTTTCTTGCATGACAAACCATATCAAGCGGTGGAAGGCTAGTGTCCTAGACAATGTTGATGGCGTTCCAACAGGACGTGCTGAAGGCACATTCAAGAAACAGATGATGGCTTGTTTCTTCAGTAGTGCATCAGAAAATACAGTTACAGTTCTCAAGGTACATGTTCTTCCTTCTCAGCATGTTCCTGGTGTTAAGGTGATCCACAAGCAAAAGCCAGAAGAAAAATTTGTGTTACCCAGGTTGCCCGATTTCCAAAACCATCTGAAGAGAGGAGAGATTTGTTCATTTCCCATAAGCATTTTATAGGCTTTGGATGAGGAAAAGAGATTGTTTCCCCATTTGAAAGTCAGTTTATATTCTGAATTAGAGCTGTGTTTTGCGTCCTTAGGTTTATGATCCCCAGTTCTCCTTGGTCTTTTGGTTTGCAGGCAAGGTTCCAAGCAGCTAAACAGGAACCCCTTATGTTGATGTCTCCTTTGCTCCCCAGACAGTGTTTACGATACTTATCAATTTTGAAAGGATCGAGGATGCCCAAAAGGGGGATGAATTGGGCAACTAGTAATTTTTTGAAATACAATTCAACCTAACGCCATTTTGCCCAATCTCACCCCACAAGTGCACTAGTGATGTGTAACACCCCAGCCCGTTAGAAGCCTGTAGTAGTTGTGTAGTTGGCCCATGTAGCGCTTTGGCTCATGTGGAGTTGTAGTTGGTGGGTTTAGTGCCACCTTGGAAGTTTAGGAGGGTGAGGGTTAGCTTATAATCCTTGTTGTTCCAAACGTAGCACCTCCGGGTTAACCCTTTTACACGAAGCGAGGACGAAAGTGTAAGCAAGGTGCTACACGTGTGCAGGCCCGTTCCACGTGCAGAGTGGGCCATATAAGCAGTTTTTGGATACGGGGTGTTACAGATGGTATCAGAGAGTAAACTCTTGCTGCACGTTGCCCGTGGAGGGGTGTACCAAGGGGTGATCCTGGACATCTGCCACATATATGTGGTGAGCTGCCGAGGGCGTCAGTGAAAGGTCCTAGTATGGCTAGAGGGGGGTGAATAGCCTAATAAAATTTTTACAAAGTACTTAGGCCAAGAGGTTAGTAACAAATATGGCGGAATGTGCAATGCTAGAGCAACTACTAACCTAGGCAAGCCACCTACACAATTCTAGTTAATCCTTAGTTTTAAGCCACACAAGCAAGCTAGCAAAAGCTAAACGACTACACAACTACTCAAGACAAGAGAACAAGATACTTTGCACAAGGATAAGAAAGAGATGATTGTCGATTATACCTTTGCCTTGAGATGAAGCCAATCACCGGGATAAAGATCAAGTCACTCACTCGAAGGTGAGGAAAGCAATATGAACACAAAGATTTATCCCCGAGGTTCACGTGCTTGCCGGCACGCTACGTCCTCGTTGTGTCGACTTCAACCGGTGGTTCGGTGGCTAATCGGTATCACACAACGAGCCTACACTAGGCGCCACAAGAACCTACCACGGAGGAAGTAACTCAATGACACGAGCAATTCACTAGAGTTACCTTTGAGCACTCCGCTCGGGGTAGGCACAAGACCCCTCACAATCACCAAGCTTCTCCACACCTTCTTCTCCTCCAAGCCATCTAGGGACACGGCAATGTCCCAAGAGAATAAGAACTGAACCAAGGCTTACTCTCAAGTGCTCTAGAATGCAAAACACAAGCAAAGATGCACTTGAGGTTCACTCAATCTCACTAAGGATGATCAAGATGATGAACTAGTGAGAGAGTGGGAGGCTAGAATGCAACCAAGTGTATGACAATGATCCAAGTGTGCAAGAGAGTCACCAAGTGACCAGGTAGGGAGTATAAATACCCCCAAGAGCGAATCTAGCCGTTACCCCACTCAAAACAGCCGTTAACCACGATTTAATGTCGTCGGACGCTACCGTCGGACTGAGTCCGTCGGACTAACGCTCTGCGTCCGACGCTCATGATCTCGCCATGTGTTAGCTGGATTCAACGTTGATCGTCCGATCGCAACGGATAACTCAACGTGCGTTTTTCAACACCGTCGGACTGGGGGCGTTGGACTAAACAGCAGAGTCCGACGCCCTCTCTCAGTTCACTGTGCGCGTACCGTCGGACGATCGCGCGAGCACCGTCGGACTAAAGAAGCTTAGCGTCCGACACTTCCAGAGAGGTTTGAAATCGCTAAAACTTCGTCGGACACTGTCCGACGCTCGCCGTCGGACTTTTCTCAAGCGTCCGACGCTCCTCAGTGTGCCACGCGTCACTCTGCCGCTGCTCGGCACCGTCGGACTGAAGTGGGCAATGGTCCGATGCTCGTTTACCGAGCGTCCGACGGTCGCCATTGGCCAGAGCTAGGGTTAGGCGTCGGACTCTACTTAATGGTCCGACGCTGCCCCTCTACACAGTCCGACGCTCCTTTTTCAGCGTTTTTCAAGTCTATTTCTCACCCCTTGCTTCTATGTGCTAACACTCAAGGTCTCCAACACTTGTGCACAGTGTGTTAGCATTTTGCAAACATTTTTCAAAGGTTTTCAAAGAGGTTTTCTAGGTTGGTTAGATCAATGCACATGAGATGCAACCTAGAGCACTTGAAGGTAATCCAATAGCTTAGTTCTCCCCTTGATAGTCGGCTATCTATCCTAAATGTGATCACTCCCACTTGGAGTCTTGATAACTAAAAGAAAAACCCTATTTGGATATACCTTAGCCTCTAGCTTTCCTTCTTTAAGTCCTTTTTCTTTCTCCTTGATCATTTCATCTTGATCTTCACTTAAACTCATGTCATCTTCCTCCGTATCACTAATCTTCTCTTGGCTACACACTTAGCACTTAGATTAGTGATTAAGTTTCATCAATTATCAAAACCAAACTAAGGACTTTCAATCTCCCCCTTTTTGGTAATTGATGACAACCCTTTTTACAAAAGAAATATGCATTAAGATTTTGAACTCATCATGCTTGTCCATAAGTAAATCATGAAAGGATTTGGACAATCATCATAAGTTCTATTTTGGTATTGTTGACTCCCCCTACATATGTGCATCGAGTTTGGATTGAAAGCTAGCACATATGTGTTGAGTAGAGAGTAATTCTACCAAAAATTTGTGCTAAGGTGTATAGAATGGACCTTTGAAGTGTGATACCATCAGAGTTGCCATGTACACCATCCTTAGCACCTTAGTAACTAGAAGGTCACAGATACTAGAGCATACCATAAGATCACATTATAAGCAAGCTCTAGTTACCACTTGAAGAAATACGACCAACTAGTTACCCCTACACATGCTAATTGTTCAAATCATCATTCAAATCCTACTACTAGCAATACACCACACAAGCATGTATAAGGAAGTAAATACAAATGCAATGAGAAATCATATGATTAATGTACATCCAAATGCAACAACTTGCATATGTGATTGCTCCCCCTACTTGTGTGCTTCAAAATTTTAATTACCCATTTCCTTTGGCCTATTGCTCTCCCATCATCGGCCTAATGATGGTTCATCGCGCTTTCTCTTTCTTTTTCTTTCTTCTGTAACTTTCTCTCCCCCTTTGTCAACAATTGCACAAAAAAGGTTCATTGTAGTGAAGAGAGATTAGTCAAGTTCATTTGATTTGGAAAGAGAGATTATTGTTCACTTTGGCTCAATCTAGTGCACTTGGCTAAGGTACATAACTAGGTTTGATCCAAGGACAAGCTTCTTCACCCCACTAGGGGTTATCTTGCCCATGTTAAGTTATACACTTAGAGCTCATGAAATAGATTGAACACTAGGAGATCAAGCACATACACATGTCATATGTTACCACTAGGCCATATAAACATGTAAAACAATATTGGTAGCATATATACATCAAAACATTTGTTTTTATGAATGTTCCTATGTGTGTATGCCTATATGCTCTAGACAAGTCCTAACAAGTATGAATGTCATGCCAAACAATTTTACCTTGCTTTATCGAAGTAGAGGCATGTCATATATATGTGGGGATGATCTCAACTCATATTGGAGAAATCAAGAATATTCAATTCATTGCTAAGCTTGCAAAACCTCTTCTCATCTAGTGGCTTGGTGAGTATGTCGGCCAATTGATCATCGGTTCCAATACTTTGAATGTCAATGTCACCCTTTTGTTGATGATCCCGGATAAAATGGTGCCTCACATCAATATGCTTAGTTCTTTGATGTTGAACCGGATTTTGAGTTAACTTGATAGCGCTCTCATTGTCACAAAGCAATGGCACTTTCTTGAAGTTGATTCCATAATCCCTCAAAGTTGCCGTCATCCATTGGATTTGAGCACAACAATTCCCCGCACTAATATATTCGGTTTCGGCGGTGGAGAGTGATATGCTATTTTGCTTCTTTGATGACCATGAGACAAGAAATCTTCCCAAGAGTTGACATGTGCCCGATGTACTCTTCCTATTTATCTTACAACCGGCATAGTCCGCATCGGCATATCCAATCAACTCAAATTTTGTACCCTGGGATACCACAGTCCAACATCTTGAGTGTGCTTTAAATATCTCAATATCCTCTTTGCAGCCTTCATATGACTCTCTCTAGGAGATGCTTGATATCTGGCACACATGCACACACTAAACATGACATCCGGTCTTGATGCGGTGACATAGAGCAAACTTCCAATTAGAGACCGATATGCCTTTTGATCTACCATATTGCCACTTTTATCTTCATCCAAGTTTCTACTAGTCCCCATGGGAGTGCTAATTGGTTTTGCATCTTGCATTCCAAACTTCTTGATCATGTCTCTTGTGTACTTGCCTTGACTTATGAATGTGCCATTCTTCATTTGCTTAATTTGAAGTCCAAGGAAGTATGTGAGCTCACCCATCATTGACATTTCAAATTTTTTAGCCATCATCTTTTCAAACTCTGCACACAAAGCTGGATTTGTTGATCCAAAGATAATATCATCAACATAGATTTGCATGATCATCAAGTCACCATCAACCTTCTTGGTGAATAGAGTGGTGTCAACCTTGCCCATCTTGAAATCTTTAGAGAGGAGAAAATCCCTTAGCCTCTCATACCATGCCCTTTGTGCTTGTTTCAAACCATAGAGTGCTTTCCTTAACTTGTACACATGATTTGGTTTCTTCTCATCTTCAAAACCGGTTGGTTGTTCAACATATACTAGCTCATTGATGAAGTCATTGAGAAATACACTTTTGACATCCATTTGGTAGAGCTTGATGTTGTGAGCACAAGCATATGTTAGAAGAATCCTTATTGCTTCCAATCTTGCAATCGGAGCATAGGTTTTACCGAAGTCCAATCCTTCCACTTGAATGTACCCTTGTGCCACCAATCTTGCCATGTTCCTTACTACAACACCATCTTGATCTTGCTTGTTTCTAAATACCTATTTGGTGCCAATGATATTGTAGTTCTTTGGTCTGTCTACTAATTCCTAAACTTCATTTCTTTCAAAATTGTTGAGCTCTTCATGCATAGCATTTACCCAATCACTATCTTTTAATGCCTTCTCAATATTCTCCGGCTCTTCAAATGACACAAACGAATAGTGAGCACAAAATGATGCTAGTCTTGATCTTGTTTGTACACCCTTTTGAATATCACCAATAATTTGGTCCAATGGATGGTCTCTTGCAATGTTTGTGGGTTGAAGCACTTGAAGTTGATTGCTTGAGCTTGATTGTGCATTTGATTGATTTGCTTGAGAGGAACTAGCTTGATCTTTAGCTTGCACTTGAGAGTCACTAGCCTGATCATTTGATGGAACTTGCACTTGATCTTTGTCATCTTCTATATCAACCACTTGAGTTGGCCTAATGTCACCAATGTCCATTTCTTGCATAGCCTTTGCCGATTGAGATCCACTCATATCATCTAGATTCTCATTTTGATCTTGAGACCCATTGGTTTCATCAAATTCAACATCATGAACTTTCTCAAGTTGACCACTTCCCAAGTTCCAAATTCTATAAGCTTTGCTAGTGGTGGAGTAACTAAGCAAGAATCCCTCATCACATTTCTTCTCAAATTTGCTCAATCTACCTCTTTTCTTCAATATGTAGCACTTACAACTAAACCCCCGAAAGTATGCAATATTTGGCTTTCTTCCATTCAAGATCTCATATGGAGTCTTCTCCAACATAGGATGGCAATAGAGTCTATTGGAGTAATAGCATGCCGTGTTGATTGCTTCGGCCCAAAAAGATTGACTCACATTATACTTACTAAGCATAGATCTTGCCATATCAATGAGAGTCATATTCTTTCTTTCAACTAGGCCATTTGATTGAGGTGTGTACTTAGCCGAGAATTGATGTTTGATTCCTAAGTCATCACATAGCTCATCAACTCTTGTGTTCTTGAACTCACTACCATTATCACTTTTCACCCTCTTGATGGTTGTTTCAAATTCATTGCAACTTCTCTTGACAAAAGTTTTTGAAGATAGCATAAACATCACTCTTATCAATCATAAAGAAAACCCATGTATATCTTGAGAAGTCATCCACTATCACCAAACCATACTTGTTGCCACCAATGCTTGTATATGTAGTTGGTCCAAACAAGTCCATGTGCAATAACTCAAATGGTTTGCATGTGCTCATCATACTCTTCTTGGGATGAGTGTTGCCTACTTGTTTTCCGGCTCGACATGCACTACATAACTTGTCCTTCTCAAACTCAATATCTTTAAGGCCTCTAACCAAGTTATGCTTCACAAGTTTATTCAATTGCTTCATTCCAACATGACCAAGCCTTCTATGCCATAACCAACCCATACTTGACTTAGAGAGTAAGCTTGTTGACAATTGTGATTCTCTAGCACCAAAGTCCACTAGATAGAGATTCTCATATCTATATCCCTTGAATATCAAGTTTGATCCATCCACACTAATGATTTCCACATCATCAACACCAAAGATGCATTTGAAACCGAGATCACAAAGTTGAGCCACCGACAATAGATTGAAGTTCAAACTCTCAACTAATAGCACATTGGAGATGCTTAGATCATTTGATATTGCAATCTTTCCAAGACCCTTGACCTTGCCTTTGCTATTATCCCCAAATGTGATACTATCATACTCATTGCCACTAGAATTGATTTGGTTGAACATTCTTGAATCACCTGTCATGTGTTGAGAACACCCACTATCAAGAACCCAATGCCTCCCTCTGGCTTTGTAATTCACCTACAAAACAAATCAATGCTTTTTAGGTACCCATATTTGTTTGGGTCCTTGGAGGTTAACAACCAAAGCCTTTGGTACCCATATAGCCTTCAACCTTGGGCTCTCTTTAGATGTACCAATGTATTTGACTTTGACACCTTTCTCACTCTTGGTAAGCATGTAACAAGAATCAAGTCTAATAGGTTCAGCACTTGCAAATTTTATTTGCTTGTTTTTGTTGTTAGTGATGCAATTTGCCTCAATATGCCCAACTTGCTTGCATTTGTAGCAAAACCGACCATTGCTCCTCGCAAAGCTAGGCTTTGGAGTTACAAAGTCCGCCTTGCCTTTCTTGGGTGTATAGCCAAGTCCCTCCTTAGAGTTACTATATCTTTGGCTACCCAAGCATTGTAGCAAACGGGCATCCCTACCATAGGCATTGCCTAATGCGCGAGTTAGCTTGTCCACTTCCTTCTTCAATTTCTCATTTTCAACTTTTAGTGTTGGATCAACACTAGTAGTGAAGGTAGAAGTAGAAGTGGATGATGATGAAGAACTAGTGTTATTAGGTGTGGTTGCAACAACTGTTTCATTAGTTGATTCATTCATTAGATCACAAGTTACACCCACATCACATGTTATAGCAACATCCTCTACCTTGCTTAGCTCTAAGAGTGAGGAGTGAGCTTCCTCAAGCTTGGTGTGAGCTAGTTTGAGATCCTCATGGTCTTCCTTTAGACACTCATGAGAAGCACTTAGCTCATCAAAGGATTGTTGAAGAGTTTTTAATTTCTTGGACAATTCTTTGCACTTCTTAGACTTAGAGCTAATAAGATATTCGGCTTGCTCCAACATGTCCATGAGTTGTGCTACACTAGGCTCATCATCATCACTATCACTATCATTATCATCTTTTTCATCATCACTTGAGTCATCGTATTTTACCTTGGTGGTCTTAGCCATGAAACATGATGAATCAAATGATAAAGACTTCTTGTTGATAGCAATAGAAGCCATGGCCTTTTTCTTGGATGTCTTCCTCTCATCATCATCACTAGAGTCATCATCATCGGAGGAAGCATCACTATCCCATGTCACCACATAGAATCCATCTTTCTTCTTAGAGAAGTTGAATTTCTTTTTCTCCTTCTTTTCAACCTTGTCCTTCTTGTCCTTCTTGCCTTTCTTCTTGTAATCATCTTCATCATCGTTAGCATTAGGACAATCCGCACAAGACGGTCCGTGCTCTTGCAATTGTAGCACTTCCTTACTATATTCTTGCCTTTGAAGTTATCTCTTCTCTTTCTAGCACCATAGCCCTTCTTCTTCATGAATCTTCCAAACTTGCGCACAAAGAGAGCTAGTACCTCATCATCACTATCAAGGCTAGATGCATCATCATCACTAGATTGCACTTTCTTGCCCTGGCCTTTGTTCTTGGAAGAAGAGGTGGTGGACTTGAATGCCACGGTCTTCTTGCTCTTGTCATCCTCCTTCACTTCTTCACTATCACTCTTCTCATTGTATTGATCCTCGATCATCACATCACCAAGAACCTTATTTGGAGTGACACCCTTCAAGCCGCCTCGGAAGATGATAGTTCTTAAGGTCTTGAACCTCTTGGGCAAGTACATGAGAAACTTGTGGGAGAAGTCCAGATCACTTGTTTTCTCACCCAAGGCCTTGAGATCATTGACAATCACTTGAAGCCTATAGAACATTTCTGGAATGCTCTCTCTATCATCCATCTTGAAGTTTGAGAGCTTGTCCTTGAGCATGTACAACTTGGCACTCTTTACCGTTGAAGTGCCCTCATAGGTTTGCTCTAATCTTGCCCATACTTCACTTGCTCTATCCAAATCCTTGATTTGCTCAAACAACTTTGAGTCAATGCCATTGAAAATGGTGTTGAGAGCCATTGTGTTACATTAGTTGTTCTCTTACTCTCTAGGTGTGGGGCTTGCGGGATCAAGCACAATGTATTCCTTCTCGGTGACCTCCCACACATTCTCATGAATCGAGCCAAGATACATCCTCATCTTTCTCTTCCAATAATCAAATGAGCTTGTGCCATCAAAGTGAGGTGGTTTGCCCCCAACATGATTGAACATGATATGAGCCATTTCAATGCACCGAAGGATGTTAAGCCTTGACTAAACGGTGACCATGGCTCCGATACCACTTGAAAGGTCCTAGTATGGCTAGAGGGGGTGAATAGCCTAATAAAATTTCTACAAAGTACTTAGGCCAAGAGGTTAGTAACAAATATGGCAGAATGTGCAATGGTAGAGCAACTACTAACCTAGGCAAGCCACCTACACAATTCTAGTTAATTCTTAGTTCTAAGCCACACAAGCAAGCTAGCAAAAGCTAAACGACATCTGATTTTCAAATGGACTCAAAGAGATGAAGGTAGTACATAAGTAGCCTTCATCTCTTTGAGTACATAAGTAGCCTTCATCAGTGTAATATGATGATCTATAGTATATATGTAAGATTGCCAGTATCAGTAGCCTGCCCACTTCTTCATGTTCCTCCACTTGACCCTCAAATCAGATGGCAGGCGTGTCCAGTGAAACACATCACTGCCACATTCTAGTATCTTTTTTTTGAGGGGATCGGCAGGGGAGGGCCCTACCTCTATATTAAAGAATGTGGTCTGAAAACAGCTGTACAAAAGGAACAGGACAACCATTGTCCAAAAAGAAAAAAGGTTTAAAATGCATTAGTTGTAATTCTCACACCAAATAACTAAAGCATCAGAGGTCCTCTTTTTGGCCTTGATACAAACCAAGCCAATTTCATTGAAGAAGTCGCGCTTCCACTGAGCAATACTGAAGTCTCTGGCATCAAAAATCTTTTTGTTTCTAGTATTCCAAATGGTCCAACAAGCAGTGATAACAATTTCTCTGAAAATCAGTCGATTGAAGTTGTTTCTTGCATGACAAACCATATCAAGCGGTGGAAGGCTAGTGTCCTAGACAATGTTGATGGCGTTCCAACAGGACGTGCTGAAGGCACATTCAAGAAACAGATGATGGCTTGTTTCTTCAGTAGTGCATCAGAAAATACAGTTACAGTTCTCAAGGTACATGTTCTTCCTTCTCAGCATGTTCCTGGTGTTAAGGTGATCCACAAGCAAAAGCCAAAAGAAAAATTTGTGTTACCCAGGTTGCCCGATTTCCAAAACCATCTGAAGAGAGGAGAGATTTGTTCATTTCCCATAAGCATTTTATAGGCTTTGGATGAGGAAAAGAGATTGTTTCCCCATTTGAAAGTCAGTTTATATTCTGAATTAGAGCTGTGTTTTGCGTCCTTAGGTTTATGATCCCCAGTTCTCCTTGGTCTTTTGGTTTGCAGGCAAGGTTCCAAGCAGCTAAACAGGAACCCCTTATGTTGATGTCTCCTTTGCTCCCCAGACAGTGTTTACGATACTTATCAATTTTGAAAGGATCGAGGATGCCCAAAAGGGGGATGAATTGGGCAACTAGTAATTTTTTGAAATACAATTCAACCTAACGCCATTTTGCCCAATCTCACCCCACAAGTGCACTAGTGATGTGTAACACCCCAGCCCGTTAGAAGCCTGTAGTAGTTGTGTAGTTGGCCCATGTAGCGCTTTGGCTCATGTGGAGTTGTAGTTGGTGGGTTTAGTGCCACCTTGGAAGTTTAGGAGGGTGAGGGTCAGCTTATAATCCTTGTTGTTCCAAACGTAGCACCTCCGGGTTAACCCTTTTACACGAAGCGAGGACGAAAGTGTAAGCAAGGTGCTACACGTGTGCAGGCCCGTTCCACGTGCAGAGTGGGCCATATAAGCAGTTTTTGGATACGGGGTGTTACAGATGGTATCAGAGAGTAAACTCTTGCTGCACGTTGCCCGTGGAGGGGTGTACCAAGGGGTGATCCTGGACATCTGCCACATATATGTGGTGAGCTGCCGAGGGCGTCAGTGAAAGGTCCTAGTATGGCTAGAGGGGGGTGAATAGCCTAATAAAATTTTTACAAAGTACTTAGGCCAAGAGGTTAGTAACAAATATGGCGGAATGTGCAATGCTAGAGCAACTACTAACCTAGGCAAGCCACCTACATAATTCTAGTTAATCCTTAGTTTTAAGCCACACAAGCAAGCTAGCAAAAGCTAAACGACTACACAACTACTCAAGACAAGAGAACAAGATACTTTGCACAAGGATAAGAAAGAGATGATTGTCGATTATACCTTTGCCTTGAGATGAAGCCAATCACCGGGATAAAGATCAAGTCACTCACTCGAAGGTGAGGAAAGCAATATGAACACAAAGATTTATCCCCGAGGTTCACGTGCTTGCCGGCACGCTACGTCCTCGTTGTGTCGACTTCAACCGGTGGTTCGGTGGCTAATCGGTATCACACAACGAGCCTACACTAGGCGCCACAAGAACCTACCACGGAGGAAGTAACTCAATGACACGAGCAATTCACTAGAGTTACCTTTGAGCACTCCGCTCGGGGTAGGCACATGACCCCTCACAATCACCGGTGTGAGCAAGCACAATCACCAAGCTTCTCCACACCTTCTTCTCCTTTAAGCCGTCTAGGGACATGGCAATGTTCCACGTGCGGAGTGGGACATATAAGCAGTTTTTGGACACGGGGTGTTACATGATGTTCTAAGCCTAAAACAAGTTAAGCAACTGATAGGTCCAAAGATGTTAGAGGGGGTGAATAGCCTATTTAAAAAACTACAAACAACATTTGATCAAGTAGTTAGAAACACAAATGGCGAAGCGAGTTTTGCGCTAGCCTACTAAAAAATGCAAGCCCTCCTATCCGTTCTAGCTAAGTCTCTAGTAACACACACAATCTAGCCTAGGTTGCAACTACTTACTTCTAGGTGGACACTCAAACTACAAGAGCTACTACTACACAAGTAAATGCACAAAAGTAAGAAGAGTGTGTAGAGAGGTTATACCGCCGAGTAGTGTAGTTTACCAATCACCGGGAAGAATACCAATATACTCGAAGGTGATGGTCCAAGATCAACACAAAGACGAACACCGATTTATCCCGAGGTTCACGTGCTTGCCGGCATGCTACGTCCTCGTTGTGTCGACCACTACTCGGTGGTTCGGTGGCTAATTGATAACAAATATCAAGCTCAACAAATGAGCACCACAAGAACCTACCACGAGCAAGGCAATTTAATGACACGAGCAATCCACTAAGGTTACCTTTGGCACTCCGCCGGGGAAGGCACCAAACCCCCCACAAGATCACCGGAAGTGGCCGGAGACAATCACTAACTCCGCCAAGCACCTCCGCTGCTCCAATCCATCTAGGTGACGGCATGCACCAAGAGAAATAAGAGAACTCCGCAGCAAACACGATCAACAAGTGCCAATGGATGCAAAGATCAAAGCAATGCACTTGGATCACACTCTAGCTCACAATGGATGAGATTTATGCAATCTAAGTGAGTGAGAGTGTTAAGAAGGTGCTCAAGAGGTGTATCAACAAGTTAGAGAGCCAAGAGAGTGAGTAAGAACCGGTCATGAGCTATTTATAGACTTGCACAACCACACACAGCCGTTACTCCTCGCTGCGGGCCGTCGGACGCTAACCGTCGGACGCTGAACCCGCGGGCGTCGGACTATTGAAACGTCCGATGCTTCTTCCACCAACGAATTGCGTGCTGCCACATCAGCATTACCGTTTGAAAATAACCGTTGGCACATTCGCTCTGCAGACCGTCGGACTGAGGCGAATAGTCCGGTGAAAGTCGGTCAGAAGCCGTCGGACTAATGTGCAGAGCTGTCCGACGTTTCCAGAGAGCTCCCCGAGAGTGAAAACATATCGGATGAAGGTCCGACGGTTGGCCTCAGACCAACAGGGAGAGTCCGACGCACCAGAGAACGCCACATGTTGATCTGCGCTCGTTCAGCACCGTCGACGATTGAGCAAAAGTCCGACGCTTAGAAAAACGTCATCCGATGCTCGGCTCACACGAACAGGGCAGTCAGCCGTCGGACTCTGAGGAATAGTCCGATGCTCGGCCACTAGAGCGTCCGACGCTGTGGATTTAGGAGTTTTCGAGCCCGAGACAAGTCCTTTGCTTAAGTTGGCTAACACATGTTAATTATGAAACATTTCTTGAAGAATGTTAGCATATGTTCTTCTAACCATACTTGTAATCAAAAGCTTAAGCACATGGTTAGATACTATGTATCATCAATTAGCCAAAACCAAACATAGATCTTTCAACAACCTCGAGCCAAGTCCTAAACATGCAATTCTACTCTAGGAATATAAAGAGCACAAAGTAATTGCGGGAATGTAAATGAGATAGAAAGACAAAGCCAATTTTTCCCGAGGTATCGGAGAGTCGGCACTCCCCACTAGTCCTCGTTGGAGCACCCACGCAAGGGTGTAGCTCCCCCTTGATCCTCGCAAGGACCAAGTGCTCTCTACGGGCTGATCCTTTGCCTCTTCGGTGCGGTGGATCACCTACAACCACTCTGAAAGCCCATGTTTGGTTTTGGGTAATTGATGAAACCTAGTTTGCTAACGATTGCTCTAAGCGTTTCATGAGAATTGATTAGCAAATGGCAAGATAGAGCAAAGGACCGGGTCGGTGGAGGTCACAAGTGAAGGGCAATGACGGCGTTCATGAAAATGGTGTAAGTCCATCAACAAAGGAGAAAGCCCTATTGACGGCATCCATGCAAATGGTATAAGTCCATCATCATAGGTGTTCACAAGGTCCATCAAGAGATGAGAAGGAAGTTGATAAGAAACCGGGAGCTCAAGGCAAAGGTATAACCAATAGGAGCTCTTTTGGTTTTGGTGATCAAGACTCCATAGAGGGAGTGATCACATTTAGGATAGATAGCCGTACTATCAAGAGGGGCGAAATCGTTGATGAAATACGGTTATCAAGTGCCACTAGGTGTTCATGATCATTGCATATGCATATAGATGCTAGTGATACTAACTTGACCCGTGAAAATTCTTTGAAAAGGCTAACACACGTGCACCTAAGTGAGAGACACTTTGGAGTGTTAGTGACTTAAGAAACGGGGTGAAGTTCGAGGGTTAGAGAGGGTTTGGTCCTCTCTTCCTCCTGCCGAGCTTGCGAGGCAGGATTCGGCGAATTTCGGAAACGTTACAATAGAAAAACTAGCGTCGGACCGTATTGTCACAGAGCGTCGGACCATTAGCCTCAGTCCGACGGCTAACACTGCTGAGAGCGTCGGACGCTCAGTTTTGGAGCGTCGGACTATTGTCCGAAGCGTCCGACGGTGCAGAGCGACGAAGAGGTAACACGTGGCGAGCTCTGAGAGCGTCGGACTCTCAGCGTTAGTCCGACGGTGAGCGTCGGACCATCGTCCGACGGTTTTCAGGGCTCGGGGAGCTCTCTGGAAACGTCGGACGGCCGCGTTCGTTAGTCCGACGGCTCCGTCTGACTGAGTCCGACGGTGGTCGGCTGAGGGCGTCGGACCGGTTGATTTAGTCCGACGTTCGTCCGTCCGACGGTCGTTTTGGCGCGAGGAAATAGCCGTTGTGATCCAACGTTCGACTTCAAACGGCTAGTGACACGTGGCGTTCATCCGAGGCGTCGGACCGTGCGGATTAGTCCGACGCTCTGGCCGTCGGACAGTCCGACGCTCTGGCCGTCGGACAGTCCGACGGTACGCAGTGAACTCTAAACGGCTAGTTCTTTGTGTGTGGCTTATAAATAGTCACTTGGCCGGTTTGGGGGGTAGCTCTTGGCACTCCTAAACATCATAACATACTTGTGAGCCTTCCCACTCCACTCTCACTCATCCTACTTGATTGTGATCATCATTTGGTGAGTTTGGAGAGCATCAAGTGCATTGCATTGATAGAGATCATCTAGAGGCACTTGGTAGTGGTGATTCGCAGCGGTTTCTCTTGTTACTCTTGGAGTTTGCCGACTCCTAGACGGCTTGGAGCTGCGAGGATCGTTGAGGGGAGTTGGTGATTGTCTCCGCCTCCGATCGGTGAAGTTGTGAGGGGTTCTTGAGCCTATCCCCGCGGGAGATCGCGAAAGGCATCTTTAGTGGATTGCTCGTAGCTTGGTGGATCCCCATCTTGTGTTGGTTGTGCGGCACCCTTGAGAAGGGTTTGGCGTGTGATGCCAATTAGTGCGTGAACCTCCAAGTGGGTGTATCGCTACAACGAGGACTAGCTTGCCGGCAAGCAAGTGAACCTCGGTAAAAAATCTTGTGTCATCTCTCTACCGAGGATTTCCATTGAATTTGATTGATTGGTTATATTGGACTTCATATCTTCTCTACACCGGGGGTATTGAAATCACCTTCTCTCTTTACTTTTGTGTACTTACTCTCGTGTGTAGCTTGTTAGTTAGTTGCTCACTTAGGAGTAGTGTTTAGTAGTGACATAGCCTTTGAGAGTGAACTAGTGATCATAGTGTAGTATACTTGTCTAGGTGGCTTGCATAGTGTAGTTTAGAGCTAGTGCTTTGCAAAGCTTGCTATTGTTTCTAATCGGCTTGTGAAGTGTTGTTTGTAGATTTTTATAGGCTATTCCCCCCCTCTAGCCATTTAGGACCTTTCACACTCACAAGCTTGGCTTGGGCCGCCCACAAGCTCTCCAAGTGGTCACCAAGTCTCCGATTGCCACCAAGCCGTCTAGGTGATGCTGATTACCAAGAGTAACAAGCTCGAACTCTCACTTGACCCAAACAAGGCCAAAGAGATGGATGGAAGCACACAAGCTCACTCGAATTCGCAATTCACTCAACTTGCCTAGGGCTCTTGCAATCTCTCAAGGTCTCAAGGTGTGTTCAGCTGTTTGAAATGGCAAGAGGCCTCCCATGGATGAGCACAAAGAGTATAAATACCCCCCACACAAGCCCATTGCTGTTAGGCACAAAGCCCTCTGTTTTCGGGTGCACCGGACGCTCTTAAGTTCACACCAGACGCGTCCGGTGGTTGTCCGGTGCCCCTCCAACGGCTACTGTACCTGCTAAATTTTGAACACACCGAACGTTGGAATCGTCCGGTGGGGCTTCACCAGACGCGTCCGGTGCTCAAAATATCTCTCTGTAACCTCTCTGGACGGCCACCGGACGCTCCCGACTTTGTCCGGTGCAGCGTCCGGTGGTTGTCCGGTGCCAGGCCCTAACCCAGGGTATAGCACTGGACGACCGGAGAGTAACCACTATGCGTCTGGTGGTTCCAACACAGCGTCCGCTGCTCTCTGAGACCGCACCGGTAGACGCTCAGGCCCACGTCCGGTGCAACTTTTTGGCCTAAAACTTCGCCGAATCGACAACTTTCCAAAATAAAGTTTGTTCCAAATAGTTCACCAGACCTCTCTGCACTATCTGGACCTAGATTTGACAAGTGTGCACCACACTACTGAAAGCCCTAGTATGGTTTTGATAATTAGTGACATCTTATGGACTAACCTAAGTTGCTAAGTGATTGGCAAGGTTTAGGTAGTCCTATCCATGGAAGTGAAGCCTAAGGAGATGATGGTGGAGATCATAGAAGGCTAACCATGGACCAAGTGTGGTGAAGGTGAAAAGAAAAGCTTGAAAGCAAAGGTATAACCTCATTAGGGCTTTTCTTTTGGTGATCAAGACACCAAGTGAGTGTGATCACATTTAGGATAGATAGCCGACTATCAAGGGAAGAAAAATGATTTTGAAGTGCTCTAGAGTTGCTTTGCATTGGCATGCACACTTAGGACTCTAGATCACTCTAACTAGCCCTTCAAAATGCTTTGAAAATTAGCTAACACGCGTGCTATAGTGGTGAGAACTCTTGGGTGTTAGCACATGAGGGAAGGGGCTGGTAGCTAGACTTGAAATAGTGCTTAAAGAAGCACCGGACGCTGCACCAAACTCTGGCCGGAGCATCCGGTGACTAACCCTTCAGTGGAGCAGAGGTGCTGAATGCACCGGACGCTGAGAGCATCCGAAGGGCCTGCACCGGACGTGTCCGGTGTGGTTTGGAGCTCTCTAGAACCTCTCTGCGTGAGCACCGGACACTGGAACAGTAACTCCATCGCGTCCGGTGATGTTTTTCGCGCGTCCGGTGAGATTGTTGAGAAACTGACTTGATGAGTGCACCAGGCGTCCAGTGGGTCTTCAGCGGATGCGTCCGGTGTGACTTGGAGCTCTCGGGTTGCTCTCTGTTCGCGCACCAGACACGGACGACGGAGCGTCCGATGAGACGTTCCGCATCCGGTGTGATCTTGGCGCGTTTTTCAGCTGACTCAACCGTTGGGATCCGACGTCTCGTGTTTGAACCAGGCGCGTCGTGGCACTGATCTATGCACCGGACGATGGCACCGGACACCGAGCGTCTGGTGCTCCTGCGTCCGGTGCGTCTGTAAAGCAGCAACGGGCAAATCTTTGTGAGTAGCGTATAAGTAGTGGTCGGGCTAGCTTAGGGACAAACTCTTGCACATTTTGATCATTCCTAATCTCTTGTGAGCCAAGCCTAAGCCCTCCACACACATCTCACACACTTTGACTCAAATTTTTGTGAGATAGTTGTTGATGGTAATTATTGTATGATTTTACCCGTCAACTAAACATGAAAAGGGTATAAAAGCAAACACTAACATAGGTTTAGGGGTTGAACTGACAGAATTTCACGAGTTTTGGTGAATCTGTGTTTTGCAGGGTGTTATCAGGAGAAAAACCAAAGGAGGCCACATGTCGGACTAAAACATTGAATTCCACCGCGAAAGGAAATCAGGAAGAATCTAGAGAACACTAGAGACTCGCTGGCAGAAGCGGGGCCCACTTGGCAGTTGGGGGAGGTCGGTCGACCCACTGACCAGGTCGGCCGACCTGTCAGTGAGCCATTTCGGCCTCCGCTTTGACGTGGCCCCACATCCCGAAATTTCACGCAATCTCAACCGTCCTTCGAAGTCGGTTTGATCCAAGGGCTACGGTTCATCCCACCGGCCTATATAAGGACCCCCATACCCCTAGGGTTTTATATCCCTTTCATTATTATAATTCATATTCTCCGGTTAGGGTTTGGATGGAGAGGTGTCCCATGAAAGGATAACCTCTCTCCAATGTAGTAGATTACTTTTAGTTGAGAGTTAGGGAGAGTGGAGCCATGCTCGGTTCCGGAGAGTTCATCGGAGGTCTGGTATGTACATGTATCTTATCTCTGTAAGACTTATGCTTATATATTTATCTTCTCTATTTACTTATATGCATCATTATGTGATTGGTTAGTATAGTTATTATACTTTGGCATGGGATCTTTGCTCGTATTGAGTGCTCTAGTTATAGTACTTGACTAGGGTAGTAATCGCTAGTGTAGACATGGCGTCTGGACTATTTGTTACCTTAGATTGCGCCTAATCCTATGGTTAGTTGTGATAGCCTCAGGGGTGACAGCTCTGACAGGCCTTCGTAATCCACCACGTTTGGGTTAGTGTCGTAGAGCTTTTTGGCAGCCTTTTCCCGATTAACCCTTCCCAGTCTATTCGAGAATCGAAAAGGTACTGTTGCTCCAAAGTGCTATTGTGTGATTGCTTCACCTAACTATCCTTTAATTATCTTAGAACCCAAGTAATAGAGAAGTATTTAGTAACCTTGAACTCTCCCATTGTCCTCTTAACTTAGCTAGACTACTCATTTATCTTATAAGTGATTACTATGCATAATTCATATCATTTATCACTTACCCTTACTATTGTCTAGTTGGTGTACTAAGTTAGTAGATACATGATGGTAGCTATCAGATTCTTTAACTATTGCTTCCCTGTGGTGAAATATAAATAACGATACTCTGGAATACTCCCGGGTGCAGAATTTTTCATATTCTATTTGCACTTAATAAATACCAACAAGCTTTTTGGCACCGTTGCTGGAGAAGCAATTGGCATAAGGAATTTGATAGTGATCTTGATGTCTGCTAATTTAGTGTACCACTAGCTTTGGTAGGATTACCCCTGTTCTGTTGAGTTGTGGAATAAGGTAAGACAACAGAGGCCGTTTCAACCTTCCGGCAAGATCCACAAGACAAGAAGAAGTGTTGAAGAATCCCATGGTGCCCTAACATTCAAGATTCATCAACAATGGAACCCTGCCATCTTTTATATATATATATATATATATATATATATATATATATATATATTTCTAACCCTGTGTAGATTGGAGAACAAGGTCGTCGTCACAAGAATTCAAATCACATCTTAAGTGATGGACATAGAAGCTGCGCTACTCATATTTCATGGTAAGTATGATCAAGAAGGTGAGAAAGTCTTGCTCATGGACTTTAAACTTTTGAGTAGTTATCTTTTAATTCTTGTATCTCATTGCATATTTAGTTTAATCCATGCATCCACTCCATTGAGTTTATGTTCCCTCATATCAAATCCATAGCATGTTTAGTTCTTGCATATATCCATACCACTTGCATATTAAAAAGAAAAAAATATATATATATACACCTCACTATGATCATACTATTTTATATATATATTTGAATAAATCATTGTAATGCTTTCATGCTACCTTTACTTATTAGAGTATATGGCTGGAATAATTTCATACATCTCTTAAATGAAGCATGGTGCCTAGTTTAGGAGTGTTTGATCTTACTTTCAAAGGTTTTTAATCTAAGCATGTGCTTAGATTAAAATACCTTCCTAAGTCAAATTAGACGTGGTGTCTAGGTTGATTTTTAAGCCGATAATATGCTATAGTAGATATTAGATATTTTGTTAAACTAACCCGTGCAGGAAACTCTCAAATCAATTCGGGAAAGTTATAGGATAAACTCAAATCAGAGATGGAGCAAGGCACAAGGGAGAGGTCTTGCTCAATAGACCTAAGAACCAGGAGTCATTGCCGTCCAGTTGAAGCACAAGGAAGGAAGACCGAATTTGACCAAAGTTCATCTGACCATGGTCTTCCACCTCTCAAGCTCCCGTCGCTCAGACACGCTAGTTTGCAATTCCTCTACTCACCATTGCCTTACTTCTATAAGTTTGATTAATTCTACAAATGCCATATATGAGAACCAAACTTAAGACAACATAAAATCAATCCTCCAAAGAAGAAGTAATGGTGAACAATAAATGTTCTATGTTCAAACAACTTCTCTACATCATAGAAAGTGACCTTTAGCTTTATAACAATACTATCCCTATCATTACTTGTATATTCCTTTGGGTATGTGTTGTCCACTAATGCTTTGCAGAAATAGAACAAAGAGAGGAGCAAAAGGTCTAAACAAAATTCAAAAGTAAGAACAAAAGGATGTCATAGGAGACAAAGCCACTCATGAACATGACACTACAAACTCCTGCCCAAGCAGACACATAGTGAAGCATTGATGATGATCAACTCAGTTTAGGCTGAATACGATCACCTCCTTGCATCACCACACCTGCCAAAGTTAGACGATCCAGTCATGCCAATGATCGTGTGCACAAGAATATTCCACAAGACCTTCTGCAACACTGGATTGAACATCAACGTAATGAAAAAGATGGCAGACCAGATGTTCAGGAGAGAATTCAAAATCACTACGTCCCCTCCGACTTCTTGGTCTTGGAGATGGGAGAGAAGGAGTACGGTCCACCGATTGTACTTGGAAGACCGTTCCTCAACACTAAACGAGCAATCCTCTCAGGGGAGGTCAACTTCCAACTCCACATAGAAAAGCAGCACTGCTACTTCAACAGCTATACAACTTATGAGTAGCCAAAGAAGAACCAATCAACGAGGAGACGTCGTTCATCCCAACGTCAGAGGAACCAACCACCCTAGGATGGTTAGGCATACTATGAAGGATGAGTTGTAAGGAGTGATGAGACCAC
The DNA here is from genome assembly GCA_038502445.1 of Eremochloa ophiuroides. NCBI lineage: Eukaryota > Viridiplantae > Streptophyta > Magnoliopsida > Poales > Poaceae > Eremochloa > Eremochloa ophiuroides. Next base: position 14,856,442 of record JAHLJS010000001.1, on the reverse strand, counting down.
TACATCAGAGATAAGAAGAGTGAGGAAGAAGAGACTGTGAAGGATGGGCCCCCAACCTCAACATCAACATTAACATCACCAACCAGAAGGGAATGGAAGAAGGAGTCACCTTCCAGTTCATCATCAACAGAGGTGCAACCAGGGTCACCATACCAACTCGACGATGCACCAAGTGAACAAGACAAGACGTCCTGTTCGGAGGACTTTAAACCACCAAGACTTCGCCAAAAGGTAAAATTAGTACTTATCCATATTTCTTTTGCATTGCATAATTTTTCTTTAGCATATTAGTATAATTAGTTGCATATTTACTTTGCTGCATCTGTAATAAAAAAAGAGAAAATAAAAATATTTACTTACTGCGTTGCATTGAAAAAAACATAAGCCCCATGTGAATTATCTTGTGGCATAGCTCACAAAGATTATTCACTGTGGTGGCATGAAAATAATTTCCCTGCATAGAATAGACTTCTGCATCATATTTACTTTCTGCATTCATAAATTTGAAAACACCAAAAATATGTGGGCACATAAAGGTCCACACTTTTTACAAAAAACACCAAAAATATTTGGGCACATGAAGGTCCACTCATTAAGGGAGCTTTCTGCTAGAAATTTTGCCACTAACCATGGAGCGGTATTATCCTAACCCCCTCATGAGAACTGGTACTCTTGTTGGCAATTGAGTTTTACAGGACAATACATGATCAAAGAGCTAGTCAACCTGGCGTCCTTACGCTGCCAGCACACTTGCTCCCAGAAGGATCACTCAACTTGCAACATCAAAGACCACATCATCATCTAGCCTGGGGGAGAGCATCCTCCACTTAATCTAGCTAAGTATAAACTTCCCATCCTATTACTGTACCATATTGCTTTTCACGTGAGTTAGCTAGTAAAATAAAATTTGAAAACCAAATAAAGATTTGTTTAGCTTGTTTGGGTTTGCTAAGGTTTGAGTAAAAGAGAGTGCTTATAGAAGTTTTTGCCCAGATAAAATGAAATCCATATATAGATACCATGCATGGAATTAGCACATTCACTAGAATCCCTTTCAAATCCCTAGTGTTCAACCTTGAATTATCCCAAGTTTTAGACACAACTATTTTGATATGAAGATTTACTTTGAACCTGAAACTTGTGGGTACCAAATGCTTGATCTAAGTCTAGGTGATTGAGGGCTATGATATGGAAAATTTTGAGCTGCTATTTATCTTGTTTCTAGTGATACTTGAGTCCTGGAGATTTATTTTGAAATCCTTAAAACCATATGATGAGTTCCTGTATGACAGAGCGTAAATTCCTACCACAGCCATATATGCTAGATTAGGAAAACCCACACATTTACATGCTACTTGCTTTGCATTGAGTATTGTCAAACTTTGTTGATACCTTAAAAACTTGTCATGCTTTCAAAATTAAGATTTCTACACACCACATACACCTGCTGCTCCTGCACTAGGAGTATGCTAAAACATGCCTTCCATCTAGATCAACCTCAAAATGTTCAACTCCTACAGTAGGAGTGAACTCCAAAAATATCCCACAGGTTACCCCCAAATAAATGCTCCAAGTTCTTGTTGCTACCTTTCAAAAAAAAAGGAGAAAGTACTGTTGCAGAGAAGTGGCATGTGGCTATGCAAAAGTGTGAGATGAGAGAAAACAATGGGTACAAAAAATACCCACCTGAGAGGTGAAAATGGACAAGTGTCCGAATTATCAAAACAATGGGTACTCCGATGCCCGCCTAAAAAAAGAGAGAAGAGAAAAGAAGAAAGATAGCCCATGTTGTCCTGTAACACAATTTCCCAAGTGTTTGAAAATAAAAAGAGAGAGAAAAATGCTTCTAAAGAGCAAAAGTAGAATTACGTTAGCCACCATATATCCACCTACTGCCACATATTCTACACACATGCACATCTTGATTTAATTGTATGACTTGTTTTCTCTGGATCCATTGTTTGACTTTACAATATATGCATTGCAATTTTGTATGAGCTGTCTCCTTACCCATGAGCTCCACATAAGCCATTACTTACAGGGTAAGAGAGAGAGAGAGAAGGCATACATCACTACTGCATTGGTGAGGATCCACAAATACCACATATTGAGAGACTTGAGAGGGTCATATAAAGGAATCTCTGAGCTTTACTTTAAAAACTTGCAAAAGCTCCAGGATAAGAGTTGAACGACAGAGCTTGAGACATAGTGCTTAACTTAGACATTTTGCCCTTCAATTACCCAAGACCCAAGAAAAGGCTACAAGCTTCATGGTTGAAGGTAATAAAGGTAAGTTGAAAAGTCATAATAGTTTACTCTAATCCCGAGGAGAACTCTTGCTTGAATATAGGTTTGCTTTTGAGGAGTTGCTACTATATTTAAAAATTCTAATGAACTCCTATATCCATTGCTAAGTTTGACTTTGCTAAGGGACTAGCAAAGGTTAAGCTTGGGGGAGCTTGTTGACGGTAATTATTGTATGATTTTACCTGTCAACTAAGCATGAAAAGGGTATAAAAGCGAACACCAACATAGGTTTAGGGGTTGAACTGATAGAATTCCATGAGTTTAGGTGAATCTGTGTTTTGCAGGGTGTTATCAGGAAAAGAACCAAAGGAGACCCACATGTCGGAATAAAACATTGAATTCCACCGCGAAAGGAAATCAGGAAGAATCTAGAGAACACCAGAGACTCGCTGGCAGAAGCGGGGCCCACTTGGCAGTTGAAGAAGGTCATCCGACCCACTGACCAGGTCGACCGACCTGTCAGTGAGCCATTTCGGCCTCCGCTTCGACATGGCCCCACATCCTGAAATTTCACGCAATCTCAACCGTCCTTCGAAGTCGGTTTGATCCAAAGGCTACGGTTCATCCCACCGGCCAATATAAGGACCCCCAGACCCCTAGGGTTTCATATCTCTTTCATTATTATAATTCATATTCTCTAGTTAGGGTTTGAATGGAGAGGTGTCCCATGAAAGGATAACCTCTCTCCAATGTAGTAGATTAGTTTTAGTTGAGAGTTAGGGAGAGTGGAGCCATGCTCGGTTCCGGAGAGTTCATCGGAGGTCTGGTACGTACATGTATCTTATCTCTGTAAGACTTATGCTTATATATTTATCTTCTCTATTTACTTATATGCATCATTATGTGATTGGTTAGTATAGTTATTATACTTTGGCATGGGATCTTTGCTCGTATTGAGTGCTCTAGTTATAGTACTTGACTAGGGTAGTAATCGCTAGTGTAGACATGGCATCTAGACTATTTGTTACCTGAGATTGCGCCTAATCCTATGGTTAGTTGTGGTAGCCTCAGGGGTGACAGCTCTGACAGGCCTTCGTAATCCACCACGTTTGGGTTAGTGTTCGTAGAGCTTTTTGGCAGCCTTCTCCCGATTAACCCTTCCCAGTCTATTCGAGAATCGAAAAGGTACTGTTGCTCCAAAGTGCTATTGGTGATTGCTTCACCTAACTATCCTTTAGTTATCTTAGAATCCAAGTAATAGAGAAGTATTTAGGAACCTTAAACTCTCCCGTTGTCCTCTCAACTTAGCTAGACTACTCATTTATCTTATAAATGATTACTATGCATAATTCATACCATTTATCACTTACCCTTATTATTGTCTAGTTGGTGTACTAAGTTAGTAGATACATGATCGTAGCTATCAGATTCTTTAACCATTGCTTCCCTGTGGTGAAATATAAATAACGATACTCTGGAATACTCCCGGGTAAAAGCTTCAATGGTATTCTGTGCGCATGCGGAATCTTTCATATTCTATTGCACTTAATAAATACCAACAATAGTGTTGATCCAAGTGCTTGATTGCTTGAGTGTTGCATCCTAGAGCACTTGATGGCGATTTACTTCGGTTTTCTTGTTCTCTTGGGACTTTGCCGAGTCCCTAGACGGCTATGGAAGTAAGGAGAAGGTGTAAGCTTGATTGTTGATTGTTCAAGGCTACACCGGCTTGATTGTGAGGGGTTCTTGCGGTTATTCCCCGGCGGAGTGCTAGAACCGACTCTAGTGGATTGCTCGTGGTTGATAGCCACTTCTCTTACGTTGATGAGCGACTCCCGGTGAGGGATTGGCGCGTGAAGCCTAGCTCGCAATCCACCAAGAAAGACCTGTGCCACAACGAGGAGTAGCGTGACGGCGATCACGTGAACCTCGGTAAAAAATCGAGTGTGCACTTCTCTACTCCACCATCGAGTGGATTTCTTCATTGATCATTTGGATTTCTTGATTGGTTATCTTCTCTCGGTGATTGAATCATCCTCTACACTCCTCGGTGGTATAGCTTTCTTGAATCACTACTCTTGCGCTATTGACTTGTTTAGGTGCCATCTCCTTAGGACTCGGAGGAGTTGGTTTCTACCATTTGTGTGCATATACTTTGTGAGTAGTATATCTTGTTAGGTGGCTTGCATAGAATAGCCTTAGAGCTAGTGCTTAGCATCGCTTTGTTATTTGCTAACTTGTGCTCTAGTGTATTGTAGAATTTTTAATAGACTATTGACCCCCCTCTAACCTATCCGGTCCTTTCAATTGGTATTGGAGCCAAGGTCACCACCGTTTGAGGCTTAACATCCTTGTGGTGCAAGATGCCTCAAATCAATGTGTTGGGGAAGCCGACAAAGGTTGATGGCACAAGCTATGACCATTGGAAGAGAAAGATGATTGTGCACTTCATGACTATGCATATTGATGTGTGGAAGGTGATGGAGACAAAAATTGAGTATGAGAATACTCAAACTCCCACCGATGCCGACAAGAGGAAGATGGAGTGTAATGCCCATGGTATCAATGCACTCTACACCGCTCTTGAATCTCATGTGTTTGAGTAAATCAAGGATCTTGGTTTGGCTCATGACATTTAGAAATGGTTGGAGGAGACATATGAGGACACTCAAGAGGTCAAGAATGCCAAGGTCTATATGTTGAGAGAGAAGTTTGGGACCTTCAAGATGGAAGATGATGAGAGTGTGCTGAAAATGTTGAACCGGTTGCAAGTGATAGTCAACGACTTGAAAAGCTTGGGTGAGGACATCAAGGACAAGGACTTTTCTCACAAGTTCTTAAGATGCTTGCCCGCAAGATTTGCCATTATCAAGACATTTCTTGCAAGATAAGACTTGAGCAAGAAGAAGCCCAACCCCTCGGTGAGATCATCACCCAAGATATGAACAATGAGGAGGTGGTTGAGGAAAAGAAAAAGAAAAGTATAGCATTCAAGGCTATATCATCATCCAAGAGCAAGGGTAAGACCAAGATGATTGAGCTTGATGATGAATCTACTTCAAGTGATGATGAGGATAATGAAGCCATGGCTCTCTTAGTACACAAGTTTGGGCGTTTCATGAAGAGAAAGGGCTATGGTCAAGGCAAGAAGAAGTTTATCTCCAAGAACAAGCAAGATCCAAGGAGATGCTTCAAGTGCAAGAGTCTAGATCACTTCATTGCCGATTGTCCATAAAATAGTGACAATGACAATGAGAATGATGATGATAAGAAGAAGAGCAAGAAGAAGGACAAGAAGGAAAAGAAGAACAAGAATGTGACACTCAAGAAGAAGAAGAAGAGGCAATCATATTGTGTCACTTGGGATAATAGTGATGCCTCTACTGATGAGGATGATAGTGATGATGAGAGCAAGACCATCAAGAAAAAGGCTATGGCAAGCATTGCTCTCAACAACAAGCTATCTCTCTTTGACACTCCATCTACATGCTTGATGGCCAAGCCATCCAAGGTACAATCTGATGATGAGAGTGATGAGGAGGAGCTCTCATGTGATGAGCTTATGTCCGTGCTTGATGATGCCAATACTTACATTGAGGCCAAGAGAAAGGAGTGCAAAGAATTACGTAAAGGCAAGTTAGCCATTGAGCAATCCTTTGATAAGCTCTTGAAATCTCATGAGAGGCTAATGGAAGCCCATGAGAACCTCAAGGTAGCTCACTTCAAGCTAGAGAAAGCTCATTCCTCTCTAGTGGCCGAAAATAAGAAGAGGGCATCCATCGAGACATGTGACATGGATTCATCATGTGACATCCTTAGTGACAAGTTAATTCCCTCTACTTCTATTATTGTCACTAACCCTTCTTGCAGCTCTACCACTCCTATTTCATCTAAAGTTGATGACTCTAAGTCCTCACTTATGGTGGAAAATAAAAACCTCAAGGAGGAGGTCAATAAGCTCACCCGCGCATTAGGCAATGCTTATGGTGGGGATGACCGCTTATTAAAGTGCTTGGGTAGCCAAAGATTTAGTCACTCTAAGTAGGAACTAGGCTACACCCCCAACAAAGGCAAGGCCACCTTTGCTACTCCAAAAGCTAGCTTTGTGAGGAGCAACGGTAGGTATTACCAAAGACGCAAGCAAGTGGGTATTATGAGCAATATTGCGTGGCAAACAAGATCAAGCAAGTAAAATTTGTTAGTGCGACTTCAATTCACCTTGATTCTTGTTACAGGCTCACCAAGGGAGTGAAGAGTGTTAAAGCTAAATACATTGGTACATCTAGAGGCAACCTAAGGTTGAGATCCATTTGGGTGCCTAAGTCTTTGGTCACTAACCTCCAAGGACCCAAGAATGCTTGGGTACTTAAAACCAATTGATCTATTCTTTGTAGGTCAATTACAAAGCCGGAGAAAGACATTGGGTGCTTGATAGTGGATGAACTCAACACATGACCGAGGAGTCTGGTATGTTCAATTCTATCAACACAAGTGGTAGCCAAGAATTTGATTCTATCATATTTGGTGACAATGGCAAAGACAAGGTAAAAGGTTTAGGCAAGATTGCTATCTCAAATAATATAAGCATATCAAATGTGTAGCTAGTTGAATCTCTCAATTTCAACTTATTGTCGGTTGCACAACTTTGTGATCTCGGTTTCAAGTGCATCTTTGGTATTGATGATGTTGAGATTGTGAGTCTGGATGGTTCCAACTTGATCTTCAAGGGCTTTAGATATGTGAACCTATACTTGGTGGATTTCAATAATAGTGAAGCTAAACTCTCTTCATGTTTGATCTCAATATCAAGTCTTGGTTGGTTGTGGCATTAAAGGTTTGGACATGTTGGCATGAAGCAACTTGGAAGATTGGTCAAGCATGACATGGTTAGAGGCTTGAAGGATATACACTTTGAAAATGATATGTTGTATAGTTCTTGTCAATTTGGAAAGCAAGTTGGAAATACACATCCTAATAAAGGCATGATGAGTACATCTAGTCCACTTGAGCTATTGCATATGGATTTGTTTGGTCCAAACACTTATGCAAGTATTGGAGGAAGGAAGTATGGCTTTATGATAGTTGATGACTTCTCAAGATACACTTGGGTCTTCTTTCTAGTTGACAAAAGTGAAGTGTATGGAATCTTCAAATCTTTCATCAAGAGAAGTGAAAATGAGTTTGACACAAGGCTGAAGCAAGTGAGGAGTGACAATGGTAGTGAATTCAAGAACACAAGAGTTGATGAGCTTTGTGATGATTTATGAATCAAACATCAATTCTCGGCAAAGTATACTCCTCAATCAAATGGTCTTGTTGAAAGAAAGAATAGAACTCTTATTGATATGGCAAGAAACATGCTTAGTGAATACAATGTTAGTGATGACTTTTGGGCCGAAGCTATCAATACGGCTTGCTACACTAGCAACCATCTCTATTGTCATCCAATAATGAAGAAGACACCCTATAAGCTCTTGAATGGAAGAAAGCCCAACATTACATACTTTAGAGTGTTTGGTTACAAATGCTATATCTTGAAGAAGGTCACTCGTTTGGGTAAATTTGAGAAGAAGTGTGATGAAGGTTTCCTACTTGGGTACTCAACTTCAAGCAAAGCTTATAGAGTATGGAACTGTCACACCCGGTTTTAAGGATAAAACCAGACATACACTATATGTGAAATAAGAAAAACAAATCTCACATATAGTCACAGATAATGGAAATATCAAGAAACAAATGCTTAAATAAATAGCGTATTAGCAAATAAATATAATCTCAGAGTGCAACAACGGAAAACGACTTCAACGCCGGGTGTAGACTTCACTCCGCAGGAACAAACCGACTGATTGACCACAAGTCTAAACTTCTCCTGAGGTGTGGGGGAAGGGAATAGTAAGAGTGAGTCCATGTCGAACTCAGCAAGTATGGTAATCTCATGGTCAATGTCATATAAATAATGTAAAGCACGAAACGGTAAATAATGAGCATGTTAGCAATCAAAATTCATTATCCTTATGTAAAGATTTCAAGGCCGCCCGTGTCCTTGGGCAAGGCTAGTATACTAGTTTAATAAATTCTGCGCAGAAGTGTACACTTTCACTGTGAGCCGTGGTTTACCCTTTCGCCCGAGGTGATCAGCCTCTTAGCCCACTACCAAGGAAGACCGGCAGAGTCCACTATGAAGTCTTTCAGAGGTTTGCCTAACAAGTTAGGGCCACTAGGTTTCATAAGTCAATCAATGGATACAACCAGTTCAGGGATCCATAGTTGCCTATCCCCATTTGCGCCCGACGCTAGGTTACATAAGTTAATCTGTGCGATACAACCAGTCCAAGGATCCACAGTTGCCTATCCCCATTGGCGCCCCACTGGGTAACCTCTAACAAGCTAGACAAGGTCCTCATACTTAACTAAAACCAGAGTCATGTAGCCCTCACAGTTGTACTGTCCTTCCAGAAACTTCGTTTACAGATAAATTCTCATGTCGCTAAAAAGTCATTTTTATCGTTTGTTACTTAAACATTAATTAAGTCACAAGATCATAGTCACAACAAGAATATCCAACTATACTTGCCTCAAATCAAGATCATTTCTCTGATCCAAAACTTCAATTAATAGCTTCCTAAATCTTCACGTGAAACTCACCGACTGAACTTGAACAATAATCACCACGCACGCATTGCACAATCATACACGAAACAAACAATGAATAATAATTAGAACAGTACACTACATTAGAAAAACATATTTAAAATTATATAAAAATAATCTACATGTTGCTACGATTCCAATGATATAAAGATCACGAAAAACGGATTTAAAACGTATAAGTTATGATTTTTCGAAGATTTACCGTAGAAAAATAACTAATATCTATAATTACTCGAAATTTTAAAAGTGCCAAACTTGCTGTAGAGTGGAAACAACACGTAGTGTTCGAAAACATGAATTTAACACAACTTGAATCATCTCAAACGGTTTTAATAAGGTTCACTAGAAAATCTAAAATTTCCTGAAAACGTATTTTAACTTAAACCGCTAGGAATTATGCTGGAAATTTTAACTTAAACCGCTAGGAATTATGCTTTCCAGAATTGAAGGCGAAGACTCGCGTGGCCGCTTTGGATGGCGGATTTAATACTGGAAACGAGAGGGGCTCTTTAGAAAAATGTGCAGCGAAGGGGTATGTTCTATTTTCGGCCATCGATCTGGAGATGGACGGCTCTAGTTAAATGACAGAAGGGCAGAGGGGCTGGCCATCACCTGGACAGGCCGTACACGGTGGCTCAGCCATTAACGGCGGCGAGAAGCTCGCCGGAGAACTTGGATAGGGCCTTAGGGGTCTCTAATTCGCAAACCAAGTGAACTGGGAGAGAGAGGGAGAGATGGCGAACTCATCTACAGGTTCAAAACGACCAAGGAAGAGGTTCTGTGTGATGGCCGCCATGGGCAGCGGCTCGAGGCCGTCGGCGTTCGCGGCCAGTGCAATAGCGGCCATGAATTCGCGAAATTAAAGGCTCGGGAAGATCGAGGATGGCACGGGGGTTCTTACCACAGCGCTAATTTGAAGGAAGGAAGGATGAACGTGACCGGCGACGAAGAATGGCGACGGCGGCGTTTCTGCGGACGTGAACGACGTTCAGAGGCGAGGGGAAAAGGAAAATAAAGAATAGAGAAGCTTCCTGTGGACGAGGTGGGGCTCACGGTGGCACCAATTGGACGGAAGAGCGGACGAACGCGGCCGGCGACAATGAATAGCGGTGGCGGCTCTGTTCGCATGAGGCGACGACCCTGTTTCGTTCTGATCCTTCTCTTTGCGTGCGTGTGGCGACAGCAGAGGTGCGGTGTTCTTATCAGCGCCTAGCAAGAGGAATAGGGGAGTTGCGATCCACTAAATTAGGGGGGGAAGAGGTTGGAGGCGTGCGGCTTCCTGCCGTTCGTTGCTGCGTGCTCTGCTTCTGAGCCGAGAGGAACAGACGGGAGTTTGAGAAGAAAACGCTGACAGACGGGCCCTGCGCGGCAATGACTCAAAGAGATGCAGAGAGGGAACGCTGGGAGCTGCGGCTGTTCTTGCTGGGCAACAGAACGCGCGAGAACGAGGGAGGGAAGGAGCAGAGGCCTTCGGCCCAAAACATGACACGAGAAAGTTTGTTCCTTTCTTTTTTTTATTAGTTTCTTTAGGAAATAAAATAAAATAGAAGATTAAGTATTATAATACTCATATTTATTCATGAGAATTTATGATTAGGGTTTTTTTTAGTTTCCAATAGACATACTTCATTTATTTGCAAAATATAAATTAAAAACAAATCAATCGGAGCCTAAACGAATATTTAGCATAATAAATATTTTTCATCCAAATAAATTATACAACGGCATGAATGCAACATCTATAAAATATTAATTAAGATAAATTCTTTTTAAGCCTTTTTTTTACAAAGTTGATTTAAACTATCCAAGGCTCAAAAAAATAGAAAATTATTAAATAATTTATTTTAGTTTATGTTCTCTACTCACATCCCCAAAATTTCATTTTGGGGTGTGACAGGAACTTGGCACACAAGATTGTTGAAAAGTCCATGATGTTGAATTTGATGAAATTAATAGGTCACAAGAAGAGAAGGACAATCTTAATAATGTGAGAGGAAATCAATTAGTTGATGCTATGAAAAACATGGACATTGGTGATATTAGGCCAAGACAAGTTGAAGACAACGATGATGAAGTTATCCCTCCTATCGTGCAAGTGGAAAATGATACAAATCAAGCAAGCTCAAGTGACTCTCAAGTTCAATCTCATGATCATAATCAAGACCAAGTCCAAAATACTAGTTCAACTCAAGTGCTCCAACCAACTCACATTGCAAGAGACCACCCTCTAAATTAAATAGTTGGTGATATTAGTAGAGGTGTCCAAACAAGGTTAAGGGTAGCTTCCTTTTGTGAGCACTACTCTTTTGTCTCACAAGAGGAGCCTACTAACATTGAGAAGGAATCAAGTATGGGAGTCAGTTCCAAGACCAAGCAAGCACAATGTGATTGACACCAAGTGGGTCTTCCGGAACAAATAAGATCAAGATGCGATTGTTGTGAGAAACAAAACAAGATTGGTTGCACAAGATTACACTCAAATAGAAGGCTTAGATTTTGCAGAAACCTATGCACCCGTGGCAAGATTGGAAGCAATCCGGATTCTATTGACTTATGCATGTGCTCATAATATCAAGCTCTATCAAATGGACGTTAAAAGTGCATTTTTGAATGGCTACATTAATGAGTTAGTATTTGTTGAGCAACCTCCCGGTTTTGAAGATGACAAGAAACCCGACCATGTGTACAAGCTCAAGAAGGCTCTCTATGGCTTGAAACAAGCACCGAGAGTATGGTATGAGAGGTTGAGAGACTTCCTACTCTCTAAAGGGTTTAAGATGGGAAAGGTTGACACTACTCTCTTAACTAAGAAGATTGGCAATGACTTGTTAATCATGCAAATCTATGTTGATGATATCATCTTTGGATCAACAAGTCAAGCATTTTGTGAAGAATTTGGAGAAATGATGGCCAAAGAGTTTGAAATGTCCATGGTTGGTGAACTTAGCTACTTTCTTGGACTCCAAATAAAGAAATTGAAAAATGACACTTTTGTGAGTCAAAGCAAGTATATCAAGGACATGGTGAAGAAGTTTGGGTTACAAAATGCAAAGGCAATCTCAACACCAATGGGCACTAGTGGAACCTTGGAACCGGATGAAGAAGGTGAATTGGTTGATCAAAAGCAATATCCGTCAATGATTGGTAGTCTACTCTATGTGACCGCTTCTAGGCCGGATGTGATGTTTAGTGTGTGCATGTGCGCAAGATATCAAGCCTCTCCAATAGAAAGTCATTTGAAGGCTACTAAAAGAATCTTGAGGTATTTGAAAAGCACACCTAACATTGGTTTGTGGTATCCCAAGGGCTCCAACTTCACTTTGGTTGGTTATGCGGATGCGGACTATGCCGGTTGCAAAATTAATAGAAAAAGCACTTCCGGTACTTGTCAACTCTTGAGAAGGTCACTTGTCTCATGGTCGTCAAAGAAGCATAATAGTGTTGCACTCTCTACCGCCGAAGCCGAATACATTAGTGCGGTAAGTTGTTGTGCACAAATCCTATGGATGAAACAAACCTTGAAGGAATATGGATTGAAATTCAACAAGGTTCCATTGCTATGTGACAATGAAAGTGCGGTAAAGATCACAACCAATCCGGTGCAACATTCTAGAACCAAGCACATGGACGTGAGACATTATTTCATAAGAGATCACCAAGCAAATAGAGATATTGCAATCACAACTGTGCGCACCGAAGATCAACTAGCCGACATATTCACCAAGCCACTTGATGAAGCTAGATTTTGCAAGCTAAGGAATGAGTTGAACATACTTGACTACTCCAACATGTGTTGATGCACTTCATGAAAATCTTATGACATGTCTATCCTCTAAGTAAGGCAAAGATATCATTGTTTGACATGTGTATACATTCTTTACTAGGACTTGCTAGATTATTGACATAATGTTGTTCTCTCTAGATCATTCATTGAAAGCCAAAATGGTTTTGAAGTCTATATAGCATCACTATTGTTTGTTTGATTGCTTGATCTAGTGATAGCATTTAACTTGTTCATGGGGATGCAAACTTATTGTTGAATCTAATTAAATGAGCAACTAAGTGCTTAACTCAACATAGGCAAGATAACCTCTAGTGGCGTAAAGAAGCTTGTCTTTAGTTCAAACCGAGTTAAGTATCTTGTGCAAGTTTGCTAGATTGAACCAAATTTGACTAAGAAAGTCTCACTCCATTAACTTGACCCTTTTGTGGTACTTGATGCCAAGGGGGAGAAAAACAAAGATAAAGAATAAGGGGGAGAGAACTTAAACTTCGCGATGAACCATCATTAAGGCCGATGATGGGAGAGCAATAGGTCAAAGTAAAGAGATCAAAATTTGAATCAAAACCTTTACTTAACATAAGCTCATCTTGAGGGAGAGCAAACTTATAAACTTGATTGAATGCATTTGGAATGTGCACTTACATATGATTGTTGCATATGGACTCGTATTTACATTAAAATTGCCATGTTCTTGAGTGGTGTTTGCTAGTATAGTATTGATTGATGATTAGATAACTATCATGTTTAAGTGGTCGCTAGATGATCTTGTTCTTTTCATTTGATATTTGAGCATTGCTTATAATGTTGATCTCATGGGTATGCTCAAGTCTTGTGATCATCTAGTTATCAAAAATGCTAAGGATGGAGAAAGATTCTATAACTTCGATGATTATTTCAATTAGTATCACGCTCCAAAGGTTTATCCTAACCATCCTAGCACAACTTGGTGGTAATTTACTCTCTAATTGTACATATGTGCAAGCTTTCAAATCCAAACTCATGCACATATATAGGGAAAGCTAAATAGCCACCAAATCAAATTTGTCTTGTTTGTCCATTCCAAAAACATGATAATCTCGTTTGGACAAGCTCACAACTTCAAAAATAAACTTAACTCTTATCTTTGTATATGATGTCATCAATTACCAAAAAGGGGAAGATTGAAAGCCCTAGTTTGGTTTTGATAGTTAATGACATCCTATGGACTAACCTAAGTTGCTAAGTGATTGGCAAGGTTTAGGTAGTCCAATCCATGGAAGTGAAGCCTAAGGAGATGATGGTGGAGGTCATAGAAGGCTAACCATGGACCAAGTGTGGTGAAGGTGAAAAGAAAAGCTTGAAAGCAAAGGTATAACCTCATTAGGGCTTTTCTTTTGGTGATCAAGACACCAAGTGGATGTGATCACATTTAGGATAGATAGTCGACTATCAAGGAGAGAAAAACGATTTTGAATCGGATATCAAGTGCTCTAGAGTTGCATTGCATTGGCATTCACACTTAGGACTCTAGATCACTCTAACTAGCCCTTTAAAATGCTTTGAAAATTAGCTAACAAGCGTGCCTTAGTGGTGAGAACTATTGGTGTTAGCACTTGAGGGAAAGGCCCGTTGCTAGACTTGAAACAGTGCTTAAAGAAGCACCGGACTCTGGCCGGAGCGTCCGATGACTAACCCTTTAGTGGCGCAGAGGTGCTGAATGCACCGGACGCTGAGAGCGTCCGGAGGGCCTGCACCGGACGCGTCCGGTATGGTTTGGAGCTCTCTGGAACCTCTCTGCGTGAGCACCGGATACTGGAATAGTAATTCCATCGTGTCCAGTGAGATTGTTGAGAAACTGACTCGGTGAGTGCACCGGAGCGTCCGGTGGGTCTTCAGCAGACGCGTCCGGTGTGATTTGGAGCTCTCGGGTTGCTCTCTGTTCACGCACCGAACACGGACGACGGAGCGTCCAGTGAGACGTTCCACGTCCAGTGTGATCTTGGCTCGTTTTTCAGCTGACTCGACCGTTGGGATCTGACAGCTCGTGTTTGAACCAGGCGCGTCGTCGCACCAATCTATGCACCGGACGATGCCACCGGACACTGAGCGTCCGGTGCTCCCGCGTCCGGTGCGCCTGTAAAGCAGCCACGGGCAAATCTTTGTGAGGGGAGTATAAGTAGTGCTTGGGCTGGCTTGGAGACGAACTCTTGCGTATTTTGATCATTCCTAATCTCTTGTGAACCAAGCCTATGCCCTCCACATGCATCTCACACACTTTGACTCAAATCTTTATGAGATAGTGTTGATCCATGTGCTTGATTGCTTGAGTGTTGCATCCTGGAGCACTTGGTGATGATTTGCTTCGGTTTTCTTGTTCTCTTGGGACTTTGCCGAGTCCCTAGATGGCTGTGGAAGCAAGGAGGAGGTGTAAGCTTGATTGGTGATTGTTCAAGGCTACACCGGCTTGATTGTGAGGGGT
Source organism: Eremochloa ophiuroides (assembly GCA_038502445.1). NCBI lineage: Eukaryota > Viridiplantae > Streptophyta > Magnoliopsida > Poales > Poaceae > Eremochloa > Eremochloa ophiuroides. Next base: position 14,841,302 of record JAHLJS010000001.1, on the reverse strand, counting down.
TCTTGCGGTTATTCCCCGGTGGAGTGCCAAAACCAACTTTAGTGGATTGCTCGTGGTTGATAGCCACTTCTCTTGTGTTGGTGAGCGGCTCACGGTGAGGGATTGGCATGTGAAGCCTAACTCGCAATCCACCAAGGAAGACCGGTGCCACAACGAGGAGTAGCGTGACGGCGATCACGTGAACCTCTGTAAAAAATCGAGTGTGCACTTCTCTACTCCACCATCGAGTGGATTTCTTGATTGATCATTTAGATTTCTTGATTGGTTATCTTCTCTCGGTGATTGAATCATCCTCTACACTCCTCGGTGGTATATCTTTCTCGAATCACTACTCTTGCGCTATTGACTTGTTTAGGTGCCATCACCTTAGGACTCGGAGGAGTTGGTTTCTAGCGTTTGTGTGCATATACTTTGTGAGTAGTATATCTTGTTAGGTGGCTTGCATAGAATAGCCTTAGAGCTAGTGTTTAGCATCGCTTTGTTATTTACTAACTTGTGCTCTAGTGTATTGTAGAATTTTTAATAGGGTATTCACCCCCCTCTAGCCTATCCGATCCTTTCAACTACCATCTCCTAGCCAAATCTAGCTCAAGCTACCAATTCAAACCCCCTTAATAGTACGGCCAAAGTCAAAAACAAAACCTAAACTACCCCAAGTGTCTCTCAACACCAAACGACACTTGGGACTAGCATATCTCCGTCTTGTCTTTTGTCCTTTGAAAACCGAATCGATTTCCATCGGTAGGGACTTGAACCTACACGTTATTATGACCTAACCTCTAGGTTATCCTGCAAAACACACGTTAGTCATAATAACTTTCTTGTTGTCATTAATCACTGAAACCACTAGGGCCAAGATGCTCCAAATTTGATCCAACACAGTTGGGGGGATTTGGAGACTGCACAAGTAAAACATAGGGAGTGCAGAAAAGACCAAGTTGACCAAAATGAGTCTGCCATGATAGGACAGCATTTTACTGACACCACTAAGTCTTCTTTCAATTCTGTTAACCAGAGGGCTGAAATCTTGGACAGTTGGTCTTGTAGTGCCAAGGGGAAGTCCTAGGTAGGTGAAGGGAAGGGATCCACATTGGCAGCCAAAAGTGTTGGCAAGATGTTGAGATTCAGCATCACCAAGATTGATAGGGATAAGAGAGGACTTGTGGAAGTTGACCTTGAGACCAGAGCTGTCAGTGAAGGACCTGAGAAGTCCTTTAAATTTGAAAAGTACTCTAGCATCAGCTGAAAGAATAAGAAGTGTGTTATCAGCATATTGAATGATAGGAAATTCTCCACCGAAATCCTTAGAAAGAGGATGTCTCAGGACCCCCAAATGCCAAGCCTTATTGACAATTGTTTGAAGGAAATCAGCAGCAATTACAAATAAAAGAGGAGAGAGGGGGTCACCTTGTCTAACCCCCCCCTTTTGCAAGTGAAGCTTCTACATGGAACACCATTCAGAAGGACTGCTGATGAGGCTGAGTTGAGAATATTTTGGATCTATTTGGTCCATTTCTCAGAGAAGCCTTTGGCTCTCAGAATCTCAAGAATGAAGGGATGCTCAACCTTGTCAAAGGCTTTCTCAAAGTCAATTTTCAGAATAACAATCTTCTTAGAGTGATGGCACATATGAAGAAATTGGAAGGACCAAGCCAAACAATCTTGAATGGTTCTCCCCTTAATAAAACCATATTGGTTAATATGAATGAGATCTTGAAGGACAGACTGGATTCTGGTCGAAAACAGTTTGGTGATAGCTTTTAGGGAATAATTCAGTAAGGAGATAGACCTATTGTCATTTGTAGAAGTAGGATTTTTCTTTTTTGTAATGAGGGCAATATGAGAGTTGTTAATACTATTGATCTCAAGGTTGCTATTGCTGAAATCTGAGAAGAGTCTCAGGAAATCCCCTTTAATAATTTCCTAGCTTTTTCTAATAAAGTAACCATTGAACCCATCAGGACCAGGGGCATGGTTAGTGAGTATGGTTTTGATAACAAGGTCAATTTCATCAGTTGTGAAATCAGTATCCAGAGTATGAGGATCAATGTTGGGGAGCAGGCTTTCAAGATCAAAGTAGATGTCAGTGAAATCACTATTTCCCAGTCTTTCTTTGAAAGATTCAAAAAAATAGTTAGCCATTTGATCATGGTCAACTAAAAGAGAGTTATCATCAACTTGAATGGAGACAATAAAATTTCTTCTGTGATTCTGAGTGGCCAAACTCTGAAAGAAGCTAGAATTCTCATCCCCAAATTTTACCCATCTGATTGTGTTCCTTTGCTTCCAATAAATTCTTTTTCTTTCAAAGAGGAAGGCTAGATGTATTTTTGTTAGCTTTCTCAAAGTCCATTCAAGATTGCAGAGGGGTCTTTGTTCTTCAAGTCCATCTAAAAGGAGTAGAACCCAGTTGCAGTTATAGATCAATTTTCTTAGATTTGAATGTTGCTTACTCCAATTTATGAGACCTTGTCTCACTTGCTTCAGTCTTTGGAACACTGTTTTAGTTGCATTAGAGAAGTAAGGAGCATTGTTCCAGTGCAGATCAACAATATTAAGGAAGTCATCATGATCTGTCCAGTAGTTTTCAAATCTGAAGGTTGTAGCCCTGTGAATCTTAGTGCCAATGTTGATGACATAAGGGATACGATCTGAGATTAGCCTAGAAAGGGTCTGGACAAAAGTAGCAAGGTAATTCAGGGTCCAAGAGGAGGATGTAAGGATCCAATCAAGCTTAACTAAAAGAGGATCCAATTGCATATTATTCCAGGTAAATCGTTGACCACTAAAAGGTAAATAAACAAGATCAAGATCAATAATAAGTTCATTGAACATTTGCATTTCACTGATAGTACCCCCAGGTTTGTTTCTAGCATCACAAGATCTATATAGATTGAAATCACCTACTAAAATCCAATCATTGAAATGTGAATGATCCAGGTTAAGGAGCCAGGTGATAAAGCCAAACTTATTATCAGGGTTGGAGGGACCATAGATGTCGCTGAGATGGAAGGAAGAATTGCTTAAGGAGCAGACAAATTTAGAGGTAATGGCAAAACTGTTGGACTGATACAGGTTAGCAGAGAAAAAACTACTATTCCAGATAGTAATGAGCCCACCAGAGGCACCTATAGAGGGAGAGAAATAGAACTTATCTAAGTACCTTGGACAAAAAAAATTTAGATAAAAGAGTTCAAAATGTTCTCTTTTAGTTTCTTGAAGACACACAATAATCTAGCAAGCACTTTCCAAAATCTTAGCTCTGATAGCATCCCATTTTCCTTGAGAGTTTAAACCCCTAACATTCTAGACCAGGAATTTTTTTGTTTCTGTTATTATCCATGAGAATGACAGGGGGAAGTACGCCCAAAAGAAAGACTGACAACCAATCAAGCCCAAAAAACAATAAAGAAGATATAAAGGGGATAGACATAATACATAGAATTAAAAGGATCACTGATTAACACAAAGTTTTGGACATAACTGTTGCTGGGACACCACGACAAAGTGACAGTACATTTATCCAGATTGCACGAAGGCAAGACTAACGGCAAAAGGACAGGCAGAGAGCCCACACAAAAGAGAGTGGCACAGAGGGAGTCTATGCCCACACAATTGCTTCATCAGGTACTAAGATCATCGTCAGCTTCCAGGTTGATCAGGGCAGCAGAAACCTCCTTAGAATGGATCTGCAGGAAACCAGTGGCAATACCCTCTACACTTCCTTGTTGAGATGAGGAGCAGGGGCATGCACAGGAGTGGCAGGAATCACTGCAAGAGGCTTGGGGTTGAGGATCTCCTGTGGAGGCTTGCCTTTGAAGCCTCCAGACTTCTAGGCCTATCTCTTGCTGCGCCTAAGGAATTCATTAGGCAGGGGTTCCTTTAGCTTCTTGGCCCTTTTCTTACGTGGAGTGAACTGATGGAGACTTATATCTGCACAATGTCCTAATCTTCCTTCATTATCTCAGCCAGAGAGATTTGGTCCTTAGGTTCAGTGATCTCAGCGAAAAGTTTGTGAGTCCATGGAATTTGCTCATCATTCTGTGGAGTGAATTTTGCCATCGCTTCCTGGATCATCACAGTGACAAGTATAAATACCACATTACCAAGCAAGACATAACTACATACTATGTAAACCTGGCCTGGGAACAGCCATCGTCGAAGATGGTGTTTCAACAAATAAAATTTACATCCAAAGAACGATTACACTCAAGAAAGATGTTTCTTCTTCCATCCAACAGAGTTTTCTGTGTCTTCCAGTTAGTGCAACAGGACTGGAACTGCAAGGCACGTGTGCTCTGTTCTTGGAACAATATTAAATGGGACATTTTCAGAAATGAAATTTCCTATTATAGATGGAAAATGTCAATATACGAAGAAGTCAAGTCCTGTAGTACTTAAAAAGAAAGTTACCTCATCTTTTATGCTCTAGTCTCTTTTATAATCATAAAACAAAATACCAATGCTAAGTACCTATATTAGCATGCAATTAAGTGTGATCTAATTTGATATATCATAGAACTTAGGCTATTTGGATCCTTTCATTTGGAGGAATTAAAATCTAGTTAACAACTTAGGCTATTTCACCTGGAATGTGTCCACCACTTTCCAAAGTTTACATATTAGTTTACCTCAAATTCATAGGGTGTGTGATGAAATTTGATTCTATAGATCATCATGCTCATGTTCTTTGACTTGCTCCTACACGGTAAAAATACAACACATAAGTATCTCTCGTATAGCCAACAATAATATACAAATATAATCTATATACAACTACATTAAATTAATTAATATGTGTGTAAATTATGATTCTTAAAATGAATTCAATTCTAAGGATCCAAATAGGGCCTCATAAGAATTGAAAACAATGTATACAAAAATGAGGCTTTTCACAAAATCACTGTCATGAGCCATAACATAGTTAATGTTCTCTCAAAATGCCTAAGACCTTAAAGTTCAAATAATGTCGGGGTCAAGTATTATGGACCCTAGAAACCCTAGAAAAATTAATAATGAAATTCGCTAAACCAGTGGTCAAACAATCGAGGTTGATCAACACCGACCCGAGAGAGAGGTTCGTCTCACCCGAACCCTCAACGGGACTTTGCCTCGTCCGAGGGCGTTCCTCGGACGAGACGGAGTATGACCCAGGGTTGGGCGAATCGGACATACTCCAAAGGTGGGGCATGGCATGCGCGATCCATGATGAGACGAAAAGGACGACATGATGTGCCAAGGAGATCGAGACGACCCACGATAGGGAATTAAATGCTCCCACTCTTCCTACATCACCACGCCTTTCCATGTTTCCATCAACTGTGGGTCGTTTCGCTTACTGTGACAGAATAGGAGGCCTCACCTGGACTGACTGGAGAAGTACATTGTCAGATATGGGCACGGATTGCCCCTGAGACAGGTCAGACTGTAACCTAAATAACAGCTCAACATGGAACACTATACTGCCTAACCTGGTATGGTTTAACGTCATAACGACTTATGACCTCCGTGTTGACCATATCGCCTCCACGAACGGAATAGGATAGCTCTCTGACCAAGGCGCCCGGTTCATATGTGGCAACAATGATGGGAGAATCGAATAATCGTTAGTCAGAGGAGAAAGGACAACGTCATCCACGGGACTTAGGCATACCACCCCTTCTTTCTTTTTTGCTTTTCTCTTTCTTCTTTACTGTTAGCACTTCGCCTCATGGTGTGGAGGATTCATCTAGGTAGTTGGAACGTAGGGTCCCTAACGGGTAAGCTACGAGAGCTAGTTGATGCAGCAATTAGGAGGCGTGTAAATATCCTATGCGTCCAAGAGACTAGATGGATGGGCTAGAAGGCGAAAGAGGTGGAGGGTACTGGCTTCAAGCTTTGGTACTCGGGCTCATCATCGGGTAGGAATGGTGTAGGCATCTTGATCGATAGAAGCCTAAAGGATGGAGTCGTGGAGCTTAGGAGGCAAGGCGATCGGATTATCCTAGTCCGGCTGGTAGTTGGAGATTCGGCTTTGAATGTGATCAGTGCCTATGCCCCTCAGGTAGGTCTTGGGGAGAGCACCAAGAAACAGTTTTGGGAAGATCTGCATAGCATGGTTAGTACCGTGCCTACCAACGAGAAACTCGTCATTGGAGGAGACCTCAACGGCCATGTGGGCATGACTAATGTAGGGTTCGAGCGAGTGCATGGGGCTTTGGGTATGGTAGTAGGAACGAAGAGGGGGGATGGGTTGAACTTCGCGTTGGCCTACGACTTGGTAATAGCGAATACCTTCTTTAGGAAGAGGGAATCCCATCTAGTGACCTTCCATAGTGGACAACACTCGAGCCAAATCGACTTTATCCTTGCAAGGAGGGAGGATAGGCGTGCTTGCTTAGATTGTAAGGTGATACCTGGGGAGTGTGTTGTCCCTCAACACAAGCTGGTGGTGGCAGACTTTCAGTTTCGGATACGGGTCCCCCGGGTCAAACAAGCCAAGTTTGTGAGAACGAAGTGGTGGAAGCTTAGAGGGGAAGCGGCGCAAACGTTTAAGGAGAGGATGCTAGACGAGGGGCCCTGGGATGAAGGAGAAGATGCAGATGACATGTGGCTAAAGATGGCAACATGTGTTCGGAAGAGGAGGCTTTGAAGAGGATGAAGGGAGGTAAAGCGATGGGCCCCGATGGTATCCCCATTGAGGTGTGAAGGTGCCTAGGTGCCAGAGCGACAGTATGGTTAACTAAGCTTTTTAACCTTATCTTTCGGTCCAACAAGATGCCCGAAGAATGGAGGAGAAGCATATTAGTACCGATCTTCAAGAACAAGGGGGATGTTCAAAGTTGTACTAACTATCATGGGATCAAGCTGATGAGTCATAGGATGAAGCTCTGGAAAAGGGTTATCGAACATCGCTTAAGAAGAGTGACAAGTGTGACCCAAAATCAGTTTGGGTTCATGCCTGGAAGGTCGACCATGGAGGCGATTTTCTTAATACGTCAGCTGATGGAGAGATACAGGGAGCAGAAGAAGGACTTGCACTTGGTCTTTATTGACCTCGAGAAGACGTATGACAAAGCAACAAGAAATGTCATGTGGTGGGCATTAGAAAAGCACAAGGCCCCAGCTAAGTACATTACCCTCATCAAGGATATGTACAAGGACGCGATGACGTGTGTCCGAACATGTGATGGCGACACTAGTGACTTCCCAATTAAAGTAGGGCTACATCAAGGGTCAGCATTGAACCCTTATCTATTTGCTTTGGTGATGGATGAGATCACAAGGGACATACAAGGTGATATCCCTTGGTGTATGCTCTTCGCTGATGATGTGGTGCTAGTTGACGAGAGTAGGGCAGGGGTTGATATTAAGTTAGAGCTATGGAGGCACACATTAGAGTCGAAAGGATTCAGACTTAATAGGACCAAGACCGAGTACATGATGTGTAGTTTCAGCGCGGCTAGACATGAGGATGGTGACGTTAGCCTCAATGGACAAGTGGTGGCCAAGAGGGATACCTTCCGGTATCATCGATGCTTCAAAAGGATGGCGACATTGATAAAGATGTTAGGCATAGAATTTCAGCCGGTTGGCTGAAATGGCGTCAAGCTTCTGGCGTCCTCTGTGATAAGAGGGTGCTACAAAAACTAAAAGGTAAGTTTTATAGGACAGCGATTCGCCCGGCGATGCTATACGGTGCTGAATGCTGGCCTACAGAAAGACGACATGTCCAACAACTGAGTGTAGTAGAGATGCGTATGCTACGTTGGTTTTGTGGGCACACAAGAAGGGATAGAACCCAGAACGAGGACATTCGGGAGAGGGTCGGGGTGGCACCAATTGAGGAAAAACTGATTCAACATCGGTTGAGATGGTTTGAACATGTCCAACGAAGGCCTCCCGATGCGCCGGTGCGCAGCGGGGTTCTAAAGCGGGTCGACGATGTTAAGATAGGTAGAGGTCGGCCTAAACTGACTTGGGACGAGTCGGTTAAGAGAGACCTTAAAGAGTGGAATATCTCCAAGGAATTAGCTATGGATAGGAGCGCCTGGAGGTTAGCAATTAGTGTGCTTGAACCGTGACCTTTGTTTCCTTTTCTGTTTATCCCTAACTCTACCTTTCGTTTTGTGTCCGTTTTGTGTTTCTCTAATCTTGGTCGCTTGTGGGTTTTATCTCTATCCTACCCCAACTCGCTTGGGACAAAAGGCTTATGTTGTTGTTGTAATCAGAATTACTTCAAACAAGCAGTAAAATTTAAGACAATAACAACTAACACTCCTGAATCATGCATGACACTTCTCTGGCGATCTATATCTGTGTACAAAGAATTGGTGAAAGTTGTAACACCAAATGCTACTGAACATTAAGTATGTCATGTAAACAGAGTAGTGTACATTGCCAACAGAGTAACATTGTATACCTGTCTGCATGTTTCCTTGTGGGTTTCTAAAAGCTCATCATACTTCAATTGCAAATCCAACTTCTCTGCCTTGAGCTTTTCATAGTCAGAAATTGATGGGCCACCCAGCTTCTGCTGAACAAACCTAAGGGTATACAAGCATGTTAGAAGCTACAGGAAAAATGCTTAGGGTCACTGAACCAAGATTGCCATTTCGTGAATGAAACAAGGCAAAGGAAACCTCAGTCACTGGTAGAGATATACACGAGTCAACTTACCCGACTGCAGAGAAGGCTTATCGTTCTCCTCATACAACGCAACAAGAACTGCACAGTAAGATGGAGATATAACTAGCGAGTTACATAACTACTTACAGAGGCACACAGCAGATGGAACACAAACCTTTAGTGAGGGTATCAAGCACGCCACTAGATTCAAGATACTTCCTGAATGCTTCTTTCTTGGCTTCCCTATACTGTAATTGAAGTCACAACCATCATGTTGGGAGGCGAATGCAGCGTAAAGCAATAAGCACAGTTGTAGGCTAGGATGGGCTTTATTTAGTGGTCACAACACAATTGCGGTGAATGGAAGTTGTTTGTCTGTCCTTCCAATGGTTAGGAGTACTTGTTTGCAGTGAAAAGGAAAGCTTTGTTTTTCCTGGGCCTAAAACAAATGGTTAGGACTGGGTCTTCTTGAACTCCTCGAGAGTAGAAAAACGAAAATACAGTTTCTTCAGCAAACATAAAGGCTATTGCTCTAAAAAAATAATGCCTAAGGATGCAGGCAGATATAAAGATGGCCATTGTATTGCAAGGTCTGCACTCGCGCACGTGCCCGTGGGCACAAGTTTGTGCCCATATCCTCGCCCACGGGCATGGGTACCCACGGGTACGCGGGTTTTTCACGCCCATTGCCATCTTTAGAGACGTCAACCATGAACCGTAACATTTGACTGTCTGTTAATAATTCATTTATTACAACACAGGAAGTTTAGGCTTCAGTTAAATCAGTCTTCAACTCTGTTGCTTTCTCTTGTTAATTTGGTGCGCATATAGTCATATCCTACAAAAGTCTTGTCTCCCTTTTATTCTCAATTAAAAATAGAAATTTGATGTAGTGCAAATAACAAATACTTCATACATAAATAAGCATTTTATTGGGAAAAAACATAATCGAAGGTGCAGCATGCCTCATAAAATCAGAGAGAATCTGGAGGCGACAGGCAATAGAGATCGCATGATGAAACAGCGGCACGTAGTACTAACACTTTTCCTATATATACATATGTACACTATGCATTTGCACAGTACACACGTGATCATACCCTTATAAATAAGTGATAATAAGCTAGCATGTAGACGTACACAAATATTCTTCCTGAGAAGCGGAACAGTAGGTGTAGTAGGTCAGCAGGGTAGTGTAGCAAGAGAGCAAGTGCCCTACTGCCCCTTTTGTAGTTTTGTTCATTATATGTCAAAGCTCAAAAGGAGGATGGACACATGTGTCAGCGGAGTCCAACTTTCTGGAACTTCAGGTAGGGGTCCAACTTTCTGAGCAGTGCAGAACTTGTGCTCAAAAAGCTGGACTGCACCAGCACGGCAAGGCTAGGCAAGTTGCCAGTTTTTATGTAGCTGGGGAATTCCCCCACAAATAAATCGGGAAATAAAAAAAGATCCTCCAATTCTTTTTTCAGAGGTATCATTTGCTGAAATTAGCTCTTAATCAGGCACATAAACAGTCTAAATGTGTCACGGCCAGGTTCAAGCAATTCATGAAAACATGGTTTACTGCCCTTTTCTGAGCTCATAAAGTGCCTATACAATAGATATGGTTTGGAGAGTTTTCCTAAATAGTCCCTTGGTCATCTCAAAAAAAAAATCCCTTTGATCAAACATGAACACTGGGGTATCTTGGCCTAGACAACTCATGCTAACATTATTCAATCATCATTTTGTCAAATAAGGTGAAATATTCGTGGCAATAGGCAATAGCTGTGGTGCAATCTCTGAAAGAATCCTGTTTCATGTCCTGGGATTGCCGGACAAAACTTAGCTCAAAATATATTACTAATGTATATGTGTTATGGATGCTCTGGGCAGAAAGAAACGGTGGCAATGCAGGGGAATAATCTGAATGAAGGCGCATTTCTGAATTCTCAGAGCTCTTTCAGAAAGCAAAAATATATCATGTATGCCACTTAGGAGTAAGAACAGAGATGGCAGAGTAATGAAGGTTCCTTCTATGAGAAGCAATGTAGTGAAGGAGGGTGGGGATTTATCGCTGGTGAATAGTGATCACCACACTTTGTTGAACCTGTGGGCTATATTAGGCTACAGCATGCTAGTTGCCACACTCTTCAACATCTAACAAGCGTGCACAGAAGCTATATTGGCAAGAGCATAACTTGCTTGTTAGCCTTTTTTGACAGTGGCCAGACCTTGAGTTGTCGGTAAGCATTCATTTTTGTATGCTTTCAGTGTCTTGCTTTAAGCTATAACTAGTTCTTGGAAACCGAGGAACATCACTTGTATTGAATTAATAACTTGTGCTGTAAACATCCTTGTGGACTTGCTTTCTCAAATGCATGAACTGACCAGCTGTTTGCATTGGATCCAGGCAAACTTGCCTGGTGAACTGAGCTCCCCCAGGCATTAGATTTTAAACGCCTGGTGTCGAGATCATGCCTGGACGGCTTCAATCATCCCCCTCCTGCTGGTGTAACAACTAGTAACACTTTCAGGAAAACTACCACACTGAAACAGTGACAAGAATTTTACGTTTGGTCTACGCATGTTTTAAAATCAGATGACTTCATCATAAGATCTTGAACTCCTCGAGAGTAGAAAAACGAAAATACAGTTTCTTCAGCAAACATAAAGGCTATTGCTCTAAAAAAAATAATGCCAAAGGATGCAGGCAGATATAAAGATGGCCCTTGTATTGCAAGGAGATCCTTCAGAATTTTTTTTTTAAAAAAAAGCACAATTTGCAACACTAAAATTACAGAGACAAGAAGATCTATCATATACATACTACAGGGTAGATAAGAAACCATACCTTAACTTCTCCTGATTGACAACATCTCCAAATCATCTTCAAGTACAATTAAGCACAGCATAACACATCCTACTTAAGGTTAAGACTCTGTTCTCTATTTACCCCTGTTGGTCATCTGTATTTTGAGTTCCATCCCGATGGCAGTCCTTCAATTCTGAAATGGGATAGTGCATGTGTATTTTCAAATAGGAATTTGTAATCATACTCATATTCCGAAACATAAATGCAGCTAATAGCTAATATGGGAATGGCAAGACTTTTCTTCCGTAAACATGCAGGAAAACCCACCTATCATAATAATAAAAAATGACGGTAAGAAACCTGCAATACACATACAATAGGACCAGAATGAGGCCATCCTACTGACCACTATTAGGCAAAAGGGCAAGGAGAAAAAACAAGCCACAGGCCCAGTCAGGCACCGAAAATCATGTTAGGAATTAGGCATAGTGAAACAGTGGGATGTGGTATTCTTCAAACTAATATCTTTATTATACACAGACATACTGCTAGAATCTGATTTTCATTACATGCCACCCTAACCCTAGGTTAGTGATATACATACTAGGGATACATGGGCCTCATGGGCCTAAGCCTCATGGGCTGAATACACACTCCAACACCCCCCCGTAATCTGGACTACCGGCGCAGCGGAGTCAAAGACTGAACAAGAAGAAAGAAGAGCACAAAGTACAGGACCCCCCGCAGCCACAACTTGCCACTAGTGATGTTGAGGCTGGAGCGAAACTCGGAGAAGGTCGACGAGGGAAGGCCCTTGGTGAAGATGTCCGCGAACTGGGAGGTGGTTAGGACGTGGAGGACCCGAATGTCGCCGATGGCCACACGGTCGCGGACGAAGTGGAGGTCGATCTCCACATGCTTGGTCCGCTGGTGCTGCACAGGGTTGGTGGAGAGGTAGACGGCGCTGACATTGTCTCAGTAGACGAGCGTGCTCCTGGCGAGGGGGCAGTGAGCTCAGCCAGGAGCTGGCGGAGCCAGGCGGCCTCGGCCACGCCGTTGGCGACGGCGCGGTACTCTGCCTCGGCACTGGAGCGCGAGACCACCGGCTGACGCTTGGACGACCAAGAGACAAGGTTGCCTCCTAGGAAGACAGCGTAGCCGGAGGTGGACCGGCGGGTGTCCGGGCAGCCCGCCCAGTCAGTGTCGGTGTAGACAACCAGCTTGGCCGAGGAGGACCGACGGAGGAGCAGCCCGTAGGCGAGGGTGCCCCGAAGGTACCGGAGGAGCCGCTTCATGGCAGCCAGGTGAGGGTCTCGCGGCGCATGCATGTAGAGGCAGAGCTGCTGCACGGCGTAGGTGATGTCGGGCCGCGTGAAGGTGAGGTACTGGAGCGCTCCAGCAAGGCTCCTGTAAGCAGTGGAGTCCGCTGGACCAAGCAGCTGGCCCGCTGCCTCAGACAGCTTGCCCTGCGTGTCAACCGGAGTAGAGCAGGGCTTGCTGTCGGACATCCCAGCTCTCTCCAGAATGTCCAGAGTGAACTGCCGCTGGTGAAGGAGCATGCCGGAAGGTCGGGGCTCGACAGTGACGCCAAGGAAGTGATGGAGCACACCGAGGTCCTTCATGGCAAACTCCTTCTGAAGAGAGGAGATGATGCGGCGGAGGAGGGACTCGCTGGAGGCGGTGAGGACAATGTCATCCACATAGAGCAGTAGATAGGCGGTCTCACCCCCATGGCTGTAGATAAACAGGGAGGTGTCCGACTTGGCCTCCAGAAACCCAAGAGTCAGCAGGTATGAAGCAAAGGTGGAGTACCACGCCCGAGGTGCCTGCTTCAGACCATACAGAGACTTGTTGAGCTTGCAGACCATCTGGGGACGAGAAGGATCCACGAAGCCTGCCGGCTGGCTGCAGTACACCGTCTCTGTCAGAGTGCCATGGAGGAAGGTATTCTTGACATCCAGCTGGTGCACGGGCCAGGAGCGCTCAAGAACCAAGGAGAGGACAGTACGGACTGTCGCAGGCTTCACCACGGGGCTGAAGGTCTCGTCATAGTCCACTCCGGGCCGCTGAGTGAAGCCCCGGAGGACCCAGCGGGCCTTGTAGCGCTCCAAGGACCCATCAGCCCGACGCTTGTGCGTCCAGATCCATTTGCCCGTGACCACATTGCCACCAGACGGACGCGGCACCAAATCCCACGTCTGGTTGGCAAGCAGGGCCTCGTACTCTTCCTCCATCGCACGGCGCCAGTGAGGATCCGCCAAGGCCTCACGGACGGAGGAGGGAAGAGGAGAGACCCCCGGCTCGGAGGCGACGGCAGAGAGGACCCGGGGCCGGGAGGCCTGGCGCGTCACCATGGGGTGAATGTGGCGAGGGTCCTGGTATAGGAGAGGCGGGTGGTACACCGGCTCGTCGAGAGAGCCCCGGGGGGCACGGGCAGCGGGTGCCGGCGGCGGAGGCCCCGCCGGAGGCGTCGGCGGCGACGGCGGAGGAGGTACCGGAGAAGAAGGCACCACCGGCGGTGTCGGAACCGGTGGCGGCTGCGGATGGCGCTGGTAGACACGCACAAGGTGCGTGAAATGGCTAGGGACCACCGGTGTCGTCTCCGGCGGAGGAGGCCCCGCTGGAGGTGTCGGTGTCGATGAAGGCCCCGCCGGAGGCGTCGGCGGCGACGGCGGAGGCGGTGGAGGTGCCTCCAGCCCCCTCCGGCGCTGGTAGACGTGGTCGAAGCGCCCGGGAGGGGGAGGCGGCATGGGCCGTATAGCTGCAACTGGAGTGGCATCGGGGACGGTAGGTGGTGGCGTAGGCCCCCGGTCCGGAGAGGGACACTCCGGAGTCCCCCCCCCCCCCCCCCCCCCCCCCCCCGTCGTGTGGGGCGCGGGTAGGAAGTCCAGACCTGCAGGGCACAAAGGGAATGGTGGCTGAACCACCGTGTCAGCGGAGGAGAGAGAGTCAACCTCGGGATCCGGAGAGGGTGTGGAAGGGGTAGAGAAAGGGAACACCGTCTCATCAAACACGACATGGCGAGAGATGAGAATACGGCGAGAAGAGAGATCATAGCAGCAGTACCCCTTGTGGTCAAGGGAATATCCAAGGAAGACACACAAAGTAGAACGAGGAGCGAGCTTATGTGGAGAGGTGGAGGTGGTGTTGGGGTAGCACGCACACCCAAACACACGCAGGTGATCGTAGCGGGGAGGTGTACCGAAGAGAGCGTGGTGAGGAGTAGGAGCAGGGGAAGCTGTGGAAGGCAGGCGGTTGATGAGGTAAGTGGCGGTGTGGAGGCTCTCAGCCTAGAAGCGAGTAGGAAGCGAGGCCTGGATGAGAAGGGTGCGCATGACTTCCGTGGTGGTGCGGATCATGCGCTCGGCCTTGCCGTTCTGTGAAGAAGTGTAAGGGCAAGACATGCGCAACTGAACCCCACGGGAGAGAAAGAAGGAGCAGGAGGTGGAGTTATCGAACTCACGCCCGTTGTCACACTGGACGGCCTTAATGGTGAGGCCGAACTGAGTGGACACCCAGGCGAAAAAGTGAAGGAGCGTGGGAAAGGTATCGGACTTGAGACGGAGAGGAAAAGTCCAAGAGTAATACGAAAAATCATCGACCACCACCAAAAAGTATTTATAACCAGAAATGATGTATACAGGAGATGTCCATAGGTCACAGTGGATCAAATCAAAAATACAGGCCGCATGAGAAGAAGAAGAAGTAAAAGGAAGTCTAACATGACGGCCCAACTGGCACGCATGGCACAGATGCTCATCTGGAGCCCGGGTACAAGATACATCAAAGGAGCGACTGAGCTGAGACAAAATGTCGCGTCCGGGATGTCCGAGACGGCGGTGCCAAGTCGTGGAAGAGGTGGTGGTAGCAAAAACAGCTGATGAAGGAGACGACGAAGAAGTCGAGGGAGGTGCAGCTGAAGTAGGAAGGCGGAGGGTGTAAAGGGGTCCCGCACTATCACATCGGAGAAGAGGACGCCGGGAAGCCAAATCCTTCACAAAAAGACCAGAGGGGTCAAACTCAACAGAACAAGAGTTGTCAGCTGTGAAACGACAAATGGAAAGAAGATTATGAGTCATCTGAGGAGCAACAAGAACATCGGAAAGGCGGAAAGAACCGGGAGTACCAGCAAAACCCACGGCAGAAACCGGAATGGATGCACCGTTTCCGACAACGATAGAAGGAAGGGAAGGGTGGGTAGGGTGAACATAGGAGAGTATACCAGCCTCCGGCGTGGTGTGGTGAGAGGTACCCGAGTCAGCAATCCAGTCAGAGCTAACTGGCGGTGTCAGCCTCGGGCGAGGGAGGCCTGATCCCAAGTGAGAGTCGACGCTGGGGGACCAGGTGGGGCAAACGGCATCCAGGTCGGCTGGAACGACGGGAGACCATCGGTGAACAGGGCCGCTGGGTGCTGGGGACGCTGGCCTCCTCCAGGGGCCTGGTGTGGCCACATGGAGATGCGCCCTACCCAAGGGTGGCTGAAGGAGGGCCAGGGCGCACCACCAGGAGCAGGAGGTGGCGGCGGGGTCGGCAAGACACCCCGGTCACCCCGGTCCCCCCCCCTTCCCCCGCGCGACCACGAGCACGACCGCGAGCACGACGTCCCCCACGGTCTTGGCCCCCACCCGGGTGAGGGGGAGTAGACGTCCGGGAGCCAGTGGCCTGGAGGACAGTGGTGGTGGTGGTGGTGGAGGACAACGCTGGCGGAGTAGAGGACACCGGAGTGATGCCCAGAGTGATCTCCTCCAAGGCGAGGTCGTTCTTCGCCTGGAGGAAGGTGGGGAAGGGCCTCTGCCTGGTGATCAACGACCTCAAGTGCCCGAAGGTGTCGCTGAGGCCGCGGAGCACGTTGAGGACGAGGATGCGATCCTCCACAGGCCAGTCGAGGTCGGCGAGGGCATCCGCCATGCCCTTCATCCGACGGCAGTACTCAGCCACCAAGAGGTCTCCCTGGGAGAAGGTGCGGAAGGTCGCATCGAGGCGAAGGACCCTGGCCTCGGCATTGCCAAGGAACTGCCCCTCGAGGGCCAGCCAGGCCTGGCATGCGGTGCCTTCAGGAGTGTAGACGGTGTCCTGAAGATCCAGGGAGACGGTCCCTATGATCCAGGACAGGACGAGGCTATCCAGGCACTGCCAAGAGGGAGCCAGGACAGCCACCGGCGGGTCGAGGAGGACGTGGTCGTCCAGGGCGTAGCGGCGAAGAGTGAGGAGGACCAAGTCGCGCCAGCGGGCGTAGGAGGTGGAGGCGGTGTCAAGGACGAGAGGAACGAGGTTCCGAATGTTCTGGACACCGGACGCCTGGTAGTGGAGCTGAGCCACCACTGGGTCGGCCGCATCGGGCCGCCGGTGAGTCGGGGTGGACGGCTGGCGACCCGGGGTGGCGGAGGAGGTGACCGGCTGGTGGTCGGCGGAGAGGTAGAGGTGGTGCTCAGCCTCCGCGATCTGGCGAGCGAGGGCATCAGCGGCATCCCGTTCGCGCTCCCACAGCTGTGCCGCTTGGCGGACACGGTCCTGGGCCTCAGCAGCGGCGACCCAGGCAGCCTGGAGGGCTACGGCGAGGGCCGAATCGGCCGTCAGAGAGGGGGCTGCCGTGTAGAGGAGGGACGCCGCTGATACCATGCTAGAATCTGATTTTCATTATATGCCACCCTAACCCTAGGTTAGTGATATACATACTAGGGATACATGGGCCTCATGGGCCTAAGCCTCATGGGCTGAATACACACTCCAACACATACATCTCAAGGCTATCTGAAGCTATAGCACGCTACTCTTTCAAGCTTTCTAACTAACTTCAATATACATATACAACTCAACCTATATGAAGCTAACAACAGTAATAATCCAGTTTTACTTACCTACAAAGGAGCTTAGCATGTCCATACATAGGCCACTCGGGTGGGTTTGCTACGGTAGCTGCCATTCCTACAGTGACCGACCTTACTTGTACAGCACGTGTTACACAAAATGCTAGCTATTAGTCAATTTCTATTTTACAACTTCTTCCTTTTGCTGAACTCCATAGATCTGTCCCTTGATTCACAACTCATGGTGCATGAACAATCCAGTAGCTTTTAGTAGTATGAACGATCAAGCACCTCTTAACTAGCAAAACTCAATTTCTTTTGATTTGCATCTTTCCAACTCATACTTGAGTTCAGTTTCACTTCTTCCTTTTCTTTGTCACAGATTTCATTGTTTTGGACTTCGCTAGACACTTCAAGGATCAACTAGTGTATAACATCCACTAATCAATTTTATTTTTTTATCTCAAGAAAATAAATTAATTCCAACAAATATAACCCCTTCCTTTAGAAAGATTAACCACAGCCAGGTTAGGGGAGGCACTATCGAACATGAATCAATTGCAATGTAAATTGTCCGTGTCACCAAGGATGACAGAGTCTATCAATGCTTGTACGGCTACTGAGAGAGAGCTTGCAGACCACCTCCTTGCAAGAGGAATGACAGGAAGACTCACTATAACAGGGTCATCTGTTATAGTTATGCATGAGGTTGCAGGGTCTCACTATTACAGGAAGACTCCAATATCTGAAAGGAACAGAATGCTATGCATACAAAAGATTGACATGGAATTTTAAACAATAGTTATGTATGATATAAGGTGTGCCCTAGATAATGACCCCATTTGTATGTATATACAAGTCAAACTGGAAGCGTCAGTCAATAATGCATGTCCATGGAATCAGATAAAATCAATTGCTTCTCTAAATGTTGAGAGAACAGGAATACCAGCCTCCAAATGAAAGCAAAAGAACTCCTGGGTGGTTGCAGGAAGTATTCCAAAAAATCCATTCATAATTAGTTACAAAAAAAAGTCAGACAGAGACCAAATTCTTTTTTTTCAAGAATGTGTTCCTATCAGAAAGAATGAAACAGCTCATAAAGAAGCATAAACTTCAGTTTCTACTAGCTATGGATTGACATAAAACAACATCATAAGAAAACAAGACAACAATGGATGAATAACCTGTGGACAAAGCAGAGTCCAGTAAACCCTGTTATTTGCCAGCAGGAGCACATATCAAGATACCTTTTTCTTTACTGAAAGGAACAGACTTCAGCCCTCAGAAAAAAAAGCAAAATACTAGCTAATGTCCTAGATAGGCTACATGGTTAATCAATGGATGACAGCTTATAAAACAGATATGAGTACCATGGGGTATAATATGGAACATAAATCCCAGTAAATATACAATGAAATTAGCATATAGAACGGACAGGTGCAGTAGTAAAGTCTAGTTGTTTCGGACATAGGCAAGGAACACTACCTCTAAACTTCTCTCAGTAAAATTTGCATCTAAGCCGGCAAGTTGTCAATTAGCTCTTGTATTAGCACATGAGCAGGACCTTGTTCCTTGGGGAATGGTGGTAGCTTGTGCTGTAAGTACATCAAGCTTCCACTCCAGAGAAGCAAGCTGCTTTTTCCAAATCAGAAATTTCAGCTCAAACAACGGGCATTGAGCTACTAAAAGGATAAACAAAACAATTAAAAATGAAGAGATCAAAACAAACTGTTAACAGGATAAGCATCTGCCCAACATTGAGCGAACCTTGTCACATTGCAGTGAGTGACACACTAAACCGTTGGTACACAATAGACAACTCAGGTTAGATTTTTTTTTAGGAGACAGACTCATAATGCTAAGAGTGAAATACTCAAACACTGCCTAATGTTAAGAGTCAAACACAGTTTCTTCAGCAAACAGATAAATGCAATTGCTCACAAAAAATAAAGGGTAGGGATGCAGGCAGATATTAAGATGGTCCTTACATTGCAATGAGTCCCCTGATACTCATACATGTCCTTCACAAAAGATCAAACTGGTACAATTCCCAACACCGGAATTCAAAAAGACAAAGGATTTACCATACACATACTACAGAGTACATAAGAAACCACAGCTTAACTTCTCCAGATTGATGACACCTTCAAATCATCTCCAAGTAAAATTAAGCACAACATAACACATCATAGTTAAGGTTGAGATTCCAACCTCTGTTACTCCTTTTGGTCATCTTCAATTGAGTTCCATATTTGTAAGAGGAAAGAAATGGGAGAGAAACACCGCACATTTCCATTACAGAGAGTTGGGGTACAAATACAGTTGATCCACTACCAGCCGATCCTACATTCTAGGCATGGTGGGATCATGGAGCTAGAGTACAGCCGTTACAATAGGAGAAGACTAAACTGAACCACTCAATCCTAACTGTATCGCTAACACCCCCCCTCAGTCGAGGCAATGGATGACCGAATGCAGAGACTGTCTCTGAACTCTTGAAACAACGGTGTAGGCAGCCCTATGGTCATTATGTCTGCAATTTGGCGCTGAGTAGGTATTTGCAAGACCCTGAACTGACCAAGGGCAACCTTTTCTCTGACAAAATGAATGTCGAGCTCGACATGCTTGGTTCTTCGATGATGGACTGGATTCTCAGATAGATATACAGCTGAGATGTTGTCACAATAGATCACCGTCGCCTTGTCGATTGGGACATGAAGTTCCTGAAGTAGATTTCGAATCCAACAACACTCTGCAGCAGCATTGGCAACGCCCCGGTACTCCGCTTCGGCGCTAGATCGTGATACTGTCGGCTGCCGCTTGGAGGACCATGAAACAAGTGACTCACCGAGGAACACACAGTATCCTGATGTGGATCGTCTTGTGTCAGGGCAGCCAGCCCAATCTGCATCAGAGTATGCCTTGAGGTCGATGGTAGGCGACGCTGAGATTCTCAATCCGTTGTCCATGGTGCCACGGAGGTAGCGAAGAATTCGCTTGACCAGGTTCCAATGTGCTGTCCGCGGCTTGTGCATGTACAAGCAGGCCTGATTGACAGCGTATGCAATGTCGGGACGTGTCAATGTCAGGTATTGGAGGGCACCAGTGACGCTGCGGTAGAACGTTGCATCTGTCTCGGGATCGCCGTCTTGGACAGACAACTTTTGCTTGGTGTCGACTGGCATAGTGGCAGGCTTGCAGTTGCTCATGCCGGCTCGTTCAAGGATGTCCTCCGTGTACTGGGACTGCGTGAGGAAGAAGCCGTGGTCGTCGCGGGCACGCGGCGCTTGTTTGAGACCGTAGAGAGATTTGACGAGCTGGCAGACGTAGGTGGGTCAACCGGGATCGACGAACCCTGCAGGTTGGTAGCAGTAGACGCGTTCCGCCAGGTCTCCATGAAGAAACGCGTTCTTGACGTCCAGCCGGTGGACGGGCCATCGGCGTGCCGCTGCAAGTTGAAGGACGGTGCGTATCGACGCCGGCTTGACAACCATGGAGAAGGTTTGATGAAAATCCACCCCCGGTCGCTGGGAGAAGCCGCGAACGACCCACCGCGCTTTGCGCCGTTCGAGGGAGCCATCGGGATGCAGCTTGTTCTTGAATAGCCATTTGCCGGTGATGACGTTGGCATGCTGCGGTCGCAGAACGAGTGTCCACGTCCCATTCGCTTGATGGGCGTCGAACTCGGCTTGCATAGCAGCACGCCAGTCAGAGTCACGGAGAGCTGGACGAACAGACGACGGAGGAGCTGTTGGTGGAGCAGTGGCGGCGACGTTGGCGTACCGCGGATTCGGCAGGTGAATGCCGTCGCGTGCTCGAGTGACCATGTGGTGTTGAGGTGGCGCAGTTGGTTCCGGCGATGTTTCCGCCGGCGACGTGGGAGCAGGCAATGATGTCGCAGTCGATGGTGCCGCAGGTGACGTGGTGGCAGGCACCGTCGACTGAGGCAGGGTCGACGCGACATCTATTGGGGCAGCTGGCGCTGCAGGCGATGCCGTTGGTGCTGGTGGCGATCCCGCGGTGTCACCCGAGCCTGACGGCGCCGATGATGCTGGAAGATCCTGCAAACCCTGTGGGCGAGAGGTCACGGGTGGCGTCCGATGGCTGCGGGGGCGCTGAAGCGGGAGCACCGGTAGGATCTCCTGGAGGCACGGCGTTCGTTCCGGCACGGTTGCTGGACCTGGAGAGGTTAGCTGCTCAAACGGAAAACAGGATTCATCAAAGTAGACGTGACGCAATATGATCACTCTTTTTGTTGCGGGATTGTAGCATTTATAGCCACGCTGATCAAGAGGATAGCCCAGAAATATGCAAGGCACAGATCGTGGTGCTAATTTGTGTGGGGCTGTGGCCTCCGTGTTGGGGTAGCAGAGGCACCCAAACACACGCAGGTGGGTATAATATGGATGAACACCGAACAGGAGGGAGTATGGCGTGCAGTTTTGACGAGGGCGACATGGTCTGCGATTCAGAAGGTAGGTGGAGGTAGCTAAGGCGTCAGGCCAGAACGAGGGAGGAACAGAGGCCTGGAACAGGAGGGAGCGCAGGCCGTCATTGAGCGTCCGCAGAATGCGTTCGGCACGACCGTTTTGCTGTGAGGTATATGGACATATCAGGCGGAGCACAATGCCGTGCTTGGCAAAGAAGGCACACGAAGCGGAATTGTCGAACTCCTTTCCATTGTCCGTTTGAAAACACTGAATGGCACTCTGAAACTGGGTGCCAACGAAAGCATGAAATGAAATCAGCGTAGGTAGGACATCAGACTTATGGCGCAAGGGAAATGTAACACCTCTGGTGTTACGGTTAATTAAAACCTGCCATGTCATCATCATTGCATGTAAAACATCCTGCATAAACTCATTTTTACTATGCATTGACAAAACTGATTTTATTTCAACATGTGATTATGCATAAGTGCTTGAGAGTGATTTATTATATGAATGTTTGGGTTTGTATGCAATTATCTAAATTAAATTGGGAAATAAAAAGAAAATCAATTATAAACCCTAAAGCAGACCTAAAACTCTAAATCAAAAACTAAGCATAATTAGAGGTTGGGCCTTAAACAAAAGTTGTGAATCTTTAAAAGATGAGCAACTTCTATTTTGGACAATTTTGAAGTTAGTAAAAATAATTTCAAATAAAATCTTAATCTAGGTTTTTAAAGTTAAACTTAAAATACAAATTCAAAAACTAGTAGGAATTTGATAATGGTCTTTTAATAAAAGTTTTAGTCCTTTCAAAATGGAACCACTTTTATCTTTGGAGATTTTGATGTTGTGTTACAGAAATCCAAATTAAACTCAAATTACTATGTTAAAATTTAAATTTGAAACTTCAACTTCAAAAATATTGAGAATCTGATAAAACTTTATTAATAAGAGTTGTAGAGCTCATTGAGAGGAACAACTTTTATTTTAACCATTTTTCAAGTTGTTGAGGACAATTAAAAGTAATTTTAAAATTACAGTTTGAAATTTCAAACCTCATTTTACCCCTTTTTGAATTATTCAAAATCCATTCAAAATTTGGGTATATCCCAAAAACCAAAGTTGTTCAGCACCAAATTTACTACAATTCATATTTGGGCAATTTTTCCAGTTGCTATATAAAATAAAAATTAATTTCACAAAAAGTCAAATCAGTGCTGTCTGTGCTACAGTGATTGCCAAGGGGGGTCCGGTACCTTGCTCTGCCGTGCGCAGAGCGCGTGCGCGCGCCGGGCGCCGGCGCCGTTCGGGGCCGGCCGGCCGCGTGTCGCCGTCGGGCCGGGTCCGTGGGGGTCCATCCACGTCGCGAACACCTTCGTTGCCCCTTTATAAGCACCATGTCGCCGCCAGTTCGTCTTTTTCTTTTCCTACCCGCCACCGGCGATCTTCCGCTTCATCTCCAAATTCGTCGTCGTTGCTACGCCATCACTCACCCCATCTCGTAGTTAGCTACGCCTTGTCCTCGCGAACCGTTTGAGTCCGCTCTCGTCGGGTTGCGTTGCTGGTACTGCCGCCTAGGGTGTTTTCTTCCCCGCGGCCGGCAGTAACGCCACCGCGGCCCGATTTGACACGGTTAGCTCGTTCTGAGGAGGTAACCTTCCTACCGTCTCTCGTTTCAGGTCCCTGGTGACGCATAGAGACTTGTCAACCAAGTAGTTTGGTGCTTACACGCAGGGAATCATCGGAACGGGGCTCGCGTCGTCGGAGAACGCCGCCGCCACCTCTATCCCCGTCACGCCCGGTGTTCCGCATCGTCCCATCCACCATCTTCGTGAGCACCGATCCCGTGGTGAGCTTCCGGATCTCTCTGTGCCATAATCTCGAACTCTACTGAGCCCTCGTCGCCGGAACGCGGGATGCCGCTGTTTCCGAACCAGCCGAGCCGCCGTGGTCACCTCTGGCTTTGCTCCGACCGTCCTACCGCCTAACCAAGCTTAGGGTCGCGTCCGAGGGGTCGCGGGGATCACGGCAGTGTCCTCCTCGTCGTCGGTGAGCTCGCCGTCGGTGGAACCGAGCCGATCCGGTGTTCTCCGCCATGTTTCCTGTGTGAAAGGAGAGAGAGGGGCTCGAAGTGGAGAATTTAAAGAACTCCAGGGGGTTAAGTGAGCACTATGTGACTTCTATGAATAGTGGCATTTGGATCTCGGGTTGAGGGGCTTAAACTTCGAGGGCCTTTCTGCGAATCTGCCAGCGCGCGCAGGGTGAGGGCGATTTGGGCCGGCCTTTTCGTGATGGGCCGCCTCGGGCCGATTTGAGGTTTTATTTTCTCTGCGAATTATAGGCATTTTCTATTTTTCTCAGTAAATTGAATAGTAGCGTAGCTTTTTATTTTTGTGGGAATTAATAATATGCTGCTTCAAAAATTATGATAATAATTGTATGGGCTCTCTGTAATATGTAGTATTTTAAAAAAAATATTAACTAGTGATTTTCAGTAAATTCTTTAGGAACTAAAAATGCCCCTTGTAAATAATAAATGAGAGTTCTAGGATTTTTATAGGTCAAAATATTTATCTAAAAATCATGAAATTTGTTGTAGTACTGTTTTAAGTCGAAATCTATCTGTAGGAAAAATCTGAGCTCAAATGGAAATAATTTAATTATTTCTTATTGAATTACTTGATTAATCGATTTATTAAGAAAAGGTTATTAGAATTTAATTTTAAATGGTTCGATTAATAATTTAGGGTTTGATTACATACCTTGTAGTACATGAACCCCTGCTGTTCCAAGTTTTGATGATCATTTACTCTCTAAGGTATAAAATGAATTACTTTATGTAGTAATTAAATGTTAAACCAAAAATCCTAATTGATAATTTGATTAATAAAATGAGTAGACAACACTAATGACTTAGGTTTGATATGACTTTTAGATTATGTGTTGACCATGGATCATTATCCTACAAGTGATCCCTGGCACTTTAATTAGTGATTAAGTTCTTAATTAAATTGTTAATTAGGAACATTAACAATCCATGTTGTTCACATGTAATAATAGGGCTTAATGATTTGCTTAAGCAAAAGTGTGATAGTGTTATAGGGTAGCTAACTAGACTTTCAACGACTGTTAAAATGGTCAATTAACTAAAGTAGTTAATAATCAATAGGTTAGTTGTTGGCTTACAACTTTATCGTGAAGGAAAGCTGCACTCAACTTTTAATTAAGTTTACGTTTTATAATCTAGTGCATCTCATCCATTATGGCATACATATCATCATATAAAGCATTGCATTATTATTTCGTGTAGTGCACGCGTGGTGATTATTATCTGAAGCGTGTCCCGAGTAAGGTCTTCACTCGGGGACGTGGATCCTTCTCGGTGATTGATTTCAGGGTTTCGTCTACTTCAAGCAACAGGCAAGCCCCGGTGCATTTACCCCTCCTTGTTATTTAAAAATAATTATCACTTGAGTTAATCTACTGCATTAGGTTAATAGGAGTTGAGTGATAACCTATTGATGCATTACCTTTTCTTGACCACATATTATACCTGAGACCCTGATTTATTTAAAGTATTGAAAAATGGCTAGTCATGCTTAATGATATATTTGCAAAAATGCTATTTTGAAAACTGTGATGATATGAAACAAATGAATCATTTTATGGGAATGGTATTGTCCTCGTTTGGTGATGGTGTACTTGGCCAGTCCATTATCATCAACGTGGATGGGTTTTCCGTTTGGTTGACCATCTGTTTGGGTTAGAGTCCCAACGATCCTCGCCATCGGAAAAGGGATGCGAAAACCGGGTGGTCACCAGTGTACTTGGGTTAGAGTCCCAATGCATGGTGTTCAACGGAAAAATATTTAGGGACCATTCGTTGTCGGCCTGCTGTGATCATGATTTTGCAACTAGCCACATACTACGGAAAGCCTCTGACTCCGGTGGCTCTACTGCTGGAACCGACAACCACGCACTGGGAGTGGAGAGATGGCGAGAGTAGCGTGTACCCTCGTGGCCGTCGCGCCTGGAGACTAGAGGGGTACTGTGCTCTCGGGTGGCGCAGGACCGGTTCCGGGGTATGAAAAGCCGTGGTAGGCGGGGTTGGCATATGCAAGCTTAAGTGCTACATATGCAGTGTGGATAGGGATCCCCAGCTGGGTACTTCTGGATTCGAATCGACGTTGCTCCTCGGTTAATGGAGACATGATCCTCACCCCTACAGCGAAGAGTGGTTCGGAACTAGGATGTTTTTGAATGGATTAAGTAAATGAAAGAATGTTGATACATGAGAAGGAACTTGGAGATATGGTTAATGATTAATAATATTATTGAGATAAAATACTGAAATAGGATTAGTATTGCTTTTCCGCAAAATCCTTTGACTCTTGCTAAGCCTTACCTTGACTCCCCTCAGCCTGCATTCCTGAGTCTAATTTTACACCTTTAGTCGGGTAAATCTTGCGGAGTACCCCATGTACTCAGGGTTTGTTAACCCCCTATTGCAGGTAAGTTGAGTAAACAGTTCTACGAAGGATCGTGCCGGTCATCGGATCGTACATGGATGAAGATGTGTATATAATGAAACCCTTGGGCAGGGTGTTTAGTTGTATACCGCTACTCCACTGCGAAACTCTGGTTTGGGATAATGTAATTGTAATCTAAGTTTAAGTAATACTTCCGCACTCTTTACTCTGATTCAAATTATTTGTGTAAACTGTTGTAATACTTGCAAGGTCTTTACAATGAGATCCTCGGGGAAATTAGGGTTTCCTATGAGACCCGACGGGCCACCTAAGTCAAAGGGAACTCGTGCAACTAGTCAACGGTCCTTGGGGACGATGACGGGGCACGTGGGCCCTATGATGAAGGCGGTTCTGTCACAGGAAAAGTCCAGACATAATGAGAAAAATCATCCAAAATAACAAGGTAGAACTTGAATCCAGAGTTGCTCATTATTGGTGATGTCCATACATCGCAATGTAAAAGTTGAAAGGGAAAAGATGAAACATGTGTGGACTCTGAAAACGGAAGTCGCACGTGTTTACCAAGACGACAGGCATGGCACGTGTGACGACTAGACTTGGAGCAACTAAATCCAGCAAGACGAGACAACTGTCGAAGTGCATCACGTCCGGGATGGCCAAGCCGAGAGTGCCAGATTGGTTCATCGGACTTGGTCAGAAGTGCCTGCGCAGATGGTCCAGAAGTAGCAGCATGACCATGGCGCAGAGGATAGAGCTCGCCGGAGGAATCACATCAGAGGAGTGCCATCCTGGTACGAAGATCCTTAATGGAGAAGCCCCAGGGATCAAATTCAACAGACACAGAGTTATCTCGAGTTAGAGCACGGACAGAAATGAGGTTCTTAACTAGCTGAGGCGCAATAAGAATATTGGTTAATTTCAGTGGAGAGGAAGTAGGGATGGAGGTGTGTCCAGTAGACGACGAGGACATAAGATCACCGTTGCCGACAATGATCTTACGAGGAACAGTAGAATGAGAATGAGAAGTAAGAATACCAGGATGCGACACCATGTGGGAGGAGGCGCCTGTGTCCATGAACCAATCGCTGCCACCACCAGTCGGAGTGTTCAGGGACATCCCATGGAGCGCAGAGTAGAGGCCGGGCGGAATGGCGCCGGCATCGTGCTGTGGTGGCGGCGCAGCAAGGGCCGCCATGGCCGGAGTTGGGTTGACGCCAGGACGAGGAGCGAGGACACCAGGCCGCCTGGGGGGGAGGGGCCATGCCTGAACAACCCCGTGCCAGGGATTGGAGGCAGAGGCCCACTGTGGTGGCGGCGGCGTCTGTGGACCTTCCGGTGTGGATTGGCGAGGACGGTTGTCAGACGCCTTGCGCTTCTTGCGACGGTCACCGCGACCCCCACCGCCGCGTTCGGCACCAGCGGATCCACCGGCAGCATGGTTGGTCATGGGTGGGGATGGCGCTGGTGCAGACTTGTTGTGATCGTGGGCGGCGAGAAGGGCTATCTGGGCCTCCATCTGCAAGGAGTGCTTGATGCGATGCTCCTCCTGCAGCAGGTACGACTTGGTGTAGAGGAATGTCGACGGCGGCGTCATGGTGGAGAGCACTGCGATGGCTTGGCTGAATTTATTATTCAGCCCACGAAGAGTGTTGATGACGAGCGCTGGATCGGAGACGGCGGCGCCGCAGTCGTAGAGGGTGTCGGAGAGACGCTTGAGACGGCCGCAGTACTCAGCAATGCTCATGTCGCCTTGGAACAGGCTGTGAAACTCCTGCTGAGCGTAGACGGCGCGCTGAAGGCTGTTGTCAAGAAACTGGGACGTGATCGCCGTCCATGCAGAGTAGGCGGTGGCGCCGGGCTTGTTGACGTCGTTCCAGATCTCCTTGGACACGGTGGAGTAGAGCCAGGAGACGATGCAGGAGTCAATCTGAAGCCACTCCGGATCGTCACCCATGGCAGCAGCATCGACCGTGCCGTCGATGTGGGTGAGGCCAAACTTCTTGATCATGAGTTCAAAGAAAGAACGCCACTGCCGGAAGTTGCCGTCATCGGCGGAGAGGGTGACGGGAACATGGTTGCGGATGTTGAGCAACACAAGGGTGGAGGCTGGGGGAGGAGCCGGATCATTGTCGACGGCGAAGGGATTGGACGAGGTGGAGCCATGCGGGCTACCCATCGCCTGAAGCAGCGGAAGAAGGTGAAAGGATCGGGACGATCAATCTGATACCATGTAAGAGGAAAGAAATGGGAGAGAAACACCGCACATTTCCATTACAGAGAGTTGGGGTACAAATACACTTGATCCACTACCAGCCGATCCTACATTCTAGGCATGGTGGGATCATGGAGCTAGAGTACAGCCGTTACAATAGGAGAAGACTAAACTGAACCACTCAATCCTAACTGTATCGCTAACAATATTAATGGCAGTTCTTCCAATCTGAAATAACACTCACGAAATTATCTTTCCGTGACAGTGTCAGACTCATCTGCCTTGCTCAACATTTCTCTGAACAGAGTTAACACATCCATTATCCTACCGGCTTCACAGTAGCTATCAATCAAAGTCTTACAGGTAGCAACATCGGGTTTCAAGCCCATAGAGATCATGCCGTCAATTAAAGTATCAAAAGTAATAGCATCGGGTTTCAAGTCAATCGAGAGCATATCATCAAGAAGCTTCATCACTTTGTCCAGTTTACCAGCCAAGAAATATCCATGAATCATGGTATTGTAGGAAACCACATCAGGTTTTACACCTGCACTCAGCATCAAATCAAAGAGTTTTGGGGCCTCTGTAGTCTTTCCTTCTTTGAATAGCTTGTCTATCATTGTATTAAAGGCAACGACACTAGGATCAATGCCTCTATCCATCATCTCGTAAAATAGTTCCTCAGCTTTCTCCCATTGGCCGTGCATAGAAAAACCATGAATTAGAATATTGTATATTATGATGCCGGGAGACAATCCATCATCAGTCATCTGACAGAAATGGGACATCGCATCATCCAACCGGCCTATCTTGCAAAGGACATCTATTATCGTCCCATAGCTGACTATGTTTGGGACCAATCCTTGCTGCCTCATTTTGTTAAAAGTAAGCATTGCCTCATCTAAGCATCCGCATTTACAGTATGCATAGATCTGTATGTTGAAGATATGCTTGTCAGGTTGGATATTGTTTCGCACCATCAAATCTAAGAGTTTTTTCATTTCGTCGAGATTTCTTTCGGTAGCATACCCATGAAGCAGACTTCCGTAAGTGGTGACATTGGGGTTTTCACCGCTCTCAATCATAGAATTAAAAATCTCTCTAGCTTCTGTGTGCCCTCCAGATTTACACAGGCCATCTATCAGCATATTGTAGGTAACAACATTTGGTTGTTGCCCACCTTTCGACATTTCTTCGAGAATTCTGACTGCCTCTTTCCACTGTCCCAAAGAGAGGTATCCGTGGATCAGACTGTTATATGTAGCACAATTAGGAATAATATGTTTGTCAATCATCTGTCGAAGGACCTCCTCGGCCTTGTCCATTGCTCCTACCTTGCATAGGCCATCAATGATCGAGCTGCAAGTCACGACATTTGGCAGGATCCCACGTTCAAGCATTTCACAAAACAGGGTGTAAGCTTTCCCCACCTCGCCCTCTTTAAAGAAACCATGGATGACGGTGGTATAAGACACCACATTAGGTTGGCAGTCATGTCCACCATCAGCCATCATGTGGATCAGCTCGACAGCCTCTTCCCATTTCTTCTCAGCACATAGCCCGTTGAGAAGTGTGGTGTAGGAGAAGACATTGGGGGTGCAGCAGAGCTCAGGCATCCGTCGGAGCACAATATCCATTGCATCACTCGTCCTCTTCTCAGCACAGAGGGTCCTCAGAATGGGCGTGAAGGTGACGGCATCTGCCCTCAGCCCCGCCTTAATGATCTGGCCCAGTGCAGCGAAGGAGAGGCTCAAGCAGCCTGCATCGCAGCAGCAGCTGATGAGGATGCCGTAGGTAGCTGTGCTTGGAGCCACCTTCTTGGCGCCCGCTCGGGCCATGCGGTTGAACAGGGACACGGCGAGCGCAGGGTCGTCCCGCACGGTGGAGGAGACCGGGGCGCGAGCGACGGTGGCGAGGAGCTGGTTGAGGGCGTAAACGGAGCCGGGCCTCGCTTGGGGAAGCAACTTGTCGAACAGATCGAGTGCGTCCTCAGGGCCGAGGTTCCCCGAGCGGTAACACAATCCGATGAACTTCTCCAGCTCCCGGGAAGGGCGGTGGTCGGCCCTCCACTGGCGCGCGGCTCCTGAAACGGCCGGCGGTGGGGAACACCTTTGGATCGATGGGAGCACCGCGTCGCAGAGTTGGCGCGCGGACTCAGCGTCGAGACTTCCCGAGCGGATGCGCCGTCCAATGATCCGCTTCAGCTTCTTCAACCAAGCGGGGCGTCGGCTCGACATGGTCGGCGCCGCCGGAGGATCCACACCGCGCCCCTCCGATTCGGTGGGAAATGCAGCTCGCAGCTCGTACGCGCCAGGGATGGGGATGGTCCGTGCAGCGGCACAGGCACAGCGCGGCGGCGTACTCTGTACTGGAGTGGGGAGTGGGGAGTGCGGGGTGCGGCGGCGGAGGCGGCGGCGGCGGCGGCGGCTCAGGCACAGGTGCCTCGTGTGGGGCGTGGTAAGGAAGAGGAACGTTGCGCGTGGGCTCTCTGGCACGGTATCGTTTTCTTTTTTTTCTTTTTTTTTTTTAAGACACCGACGAGTGGGCTGTAGGCGTGACTCAAAGAACTGACCCAGGAGCCCAAGAGAGGACTGGATCGCGTGCCTGTGCCTGTGCTTGTGCTTGTGCTTGGAGATTTGAGATTTGACCATGTTGACATGTCGTCTTCTTTGGGATTTTGGGATTCGATAGTATTTTTAGTGTACAAAAGAAAATTAGTTTGAGCGACAAACATTTATGTAGATCGTCGGCATAAGCAAATTGAGGCCAGTCCAATCCATTGGCCCGTCCATTAGAGATGAGCATCTCGAAAAGATTTGCCAAATTATCTTGTAAAGTTAAATATAACAAGATCAGAAAAAAAATCAACTCTAAGAGGCTAGATAAATGACTATGACTATAAATTGAGAAAATTTACGGTGGTCGAGGGAAATTTCGATGGCTCATAGCGATCGATCCGATGGTCCAAAAGGTCATAAACGTTGAAAAACATTGATGAGGAAGCGTCGGGAGACATTGGATGTGTGTATGATCGGTGGGCCCTTTGGAGCCGTAAGCACCATTATGCTTTCCAACGCCTCTAAAATTAGGAGGATTAGAACCCAAAATAGTGAGAGAGGGAATGTCGTATTTGAAATTTTTTTTTTTCAGTTGAGGGTAAAAAAGTATAATAAAAAGACAATGTTTTTTAAGTAGTATAGTTAGGTGGCCATCATGCCGGTTCCTGATGCCATGTTTTTATTCCGCTGCCACCGTGACTGTACACCATATACGCGGGTTCGACATCTCCAGCAAGACGAAGGCGGAGCTGTAGCTGGAGCGGGACGCCGCCGCCATGGACGTGCCGCCGCGGATGATGATGCTCCCGCAGCGCGCCCCGGCCTCGTCGGCCATGGGCCATGGCGCTAGCGCAGCCTAGCAAGGTGGTGTTCCGGTCCCTGCTACGCCGCCGGAGGGTACGTGACGGCGCCGCCCGGGGCCATGACGACTTCGCCGGATTGCGACGGCGCCGGGTAAGGTTCGTAGGGACAGCAGGGACACCAGCTACGACTCCTTCAAGACGTCGTGGCCGGGTAAGCTGGAGAAGCAGATCACCACGCACCTGGTCCGCTGCTCGGCATTAGCAGGCTGCCGCCAGAGGAACCGCAGCAGGGGAAGGAGCCGGAGGAAGACGATGCAGCAAGCGATCGCCATCACTCCTCCTCCATGCCCAGACTGTAGCGCGCTTCCTCGCTGCGCTGGAAGGTCCCGATGACACAATCATCATCATCTATCCGTACTACACTACTACTACTAGCGAGTCCGGCATGAGTGCTGCTGCTCATCATCTATCCGCGCTGCTGTGGCCGCCGCCGCACTTGCGTTTAGCTGCAGTTGATGCCGATGACGACGAAGAAGCTTACCGTGGTGGTGCTATTGTTTTGTGTCAGTCCTCGGAGTAGTTGACCATGCCGTCCGACAAGACGCGGTCGGCGGCGCCGGACAGGCGGTGGGGCGCGGCGGTACAGGGGAGCGGTGAGGTGGGATGATGGTTATGCGTATTACTATACTATCCTTTCACGAATAAAATCGATAAAAATAACTATTTAGTGTAAACGTTGTGAAACGTGAGAAAGTATCCATAACCACCGTAAAACATCTCCTATAAATTTACCAGTATCTCAACAAATTCGCTTTCTGTTATTAGATAGCCTACGCCATTATCTACCTCAATAAAATATAAAGAGTCCCAATTTTACATAATTTCATAGAATACTCAAGTTCTTTTAGATCTATTTAAGAGAATAGCTAAATTACTGAATTTTGCTATTTTTTGGCAAATCTCTTCGGAGATGCTCCAAGTCTTGGTGAACTAGACCTAAAACTAAGAAAAATTTCTTAGGACGAGTCCTGCTCAAAGTATTTATTTTATTTATTTTCCAACTATAATATAGGAAGCAGCCCGCCCATGTACGGGCCTGGCTCAAAACAATGTTGGTCCGACTTGTCATGGCATGGTCATGGGTAGGCTTTTTTGATCAATATAACTAAGAATGGCAACAGGACAGGTTCAGGGCGGGTGGAGCGTCTGTGGACCCACACCTGAGACCCGAACCACAGACCCGCCCCGAACCCGAAACAGCCAACGGGGGAGAAATCGCACCCGCCCCTAAACCCAACAGGTCCCCGAGACCCGACAGGGGCCTGAGACCCGAGTGCACAAAAGGCCAGGCTGGAGGAGCTCGCGGGCGGTGAGCTGCAGGAGAGGAGGCGGCGCAGGGGCGGAGAAGGAAGGGAGAAGGTGGCAACTGGCTTGTGTCCGTCGGATCTGGGCCAGACAGGGCCAAGGCGGCGGGGCGCAGGGGCGCGCACGGACCAGAGCTGCGGAGAGAGAGGAGGCGGCGCCGACGCGGGGAAGGAAGGGAGGAGGTGGCGACTAGCTTGTGGCCGCCGGATTCGAGCTGGACAAGGACAAGGCGACGGGGCGGAGGGGCGCGGTGGACCAGGGCTGCAAAGAGAGAGGCGGCGGGGCCGACGTGGTCACGCGGAGAAGGGAGGGAGGAGGTACCGTGCGGGACTTCGGGAGAGGAGAGGAGAGGGAAGCAACTGCAGGTGCCGAGGTTCGTGTGGGAAGAGGAGGGGAGTGGCCGAGCGGGTGCGCTGCGTGTGGGAAGAGTAGAGGAGAGCATTGCGGGTGTTAGTTCGGGTCCCCGAACCCGCAAACCCATGGGGCGAAATCTGGACACACCCCCGCCCCCGTCAAGTCTGAAACCCGCGAGTTTCGGGTCTGGACCCACACCGTTACCATCCTTAAATATAAGCAGAGGTTTTCAGCCCGAACAATAAAATGCTTAGGTCTAATAGATTGCAAGTTGAAATAGTGAATCGAGGCTAACATTTCAACAAGAAACTCAAAATGAACTGGACAAGAAAAGAGAGATATAAGATAAGATGAAACTTCTGACTGTCTATTAACATTCATATCATTATATAGATTAAATATTTCATGTATCACGACCACGGAAAGTTTAGGCTTCAGTTCAAGCGGTCCTCAACTTTATGCTGCTTCTCATGTCGTTGATATAGTTATCACATCCTGCAAAACACTTGGTCTTTTTTATGCTCAATTCAAAATAGAAATTAAATCGACCACATGCCGTATGAATAACTAACAATATTTCATCAGAGATCATAACAGAAAACCATGATGAACGCATGTTACTAGCTGTCTGGTTGTAGCTGCATATTACTACGTAAGTCCCTATACTCCATATGAACAGCACATACGTGATCATACATTGATAAGTGACCATAAGCATTAAGCTAGCTTGTGCCTAGTATTCCCCGATGCCAATGGCAGCTGAATAATTAATTAATGGTCAATGCTCTGAGGGAGGGTGGCAGTAGCCGCCGGGGCCGCTCCCGTTGGTGCAGCCGGACGGCTGAGCCGAGCTGTCTGCCGTCGCTGCCGCCGCCGTTGTCTCGGAGTGCACCACAGCCGAGCCTACGCTTCCTTTACTCGCCACCGGCACCGGCCGCGCTGCTGCCGATGCTGTCGCGGCGCCGGAGCCGAGAAAGAGGAGGATGGCAACTACTGCTGCGACGAGCTGCCTCATGATCGATTCTACTGAATTGAGACGCCCTCGCAGCTGAGGGAGAGAGCTTCCTCCCTGAACGCAGAGCTCTTGTAGTCTTGACTGCACATTCTTTCCATCAGTTGCATATTTATATATACATGAATGCGTCATTATTATGTATGCATTTGTACACACAACAGTACACCACAATGTAATAATGGACTAATGGGTGTGTGTGTGTGTGTGTGTGATGTGCGCTACTAGTGGAGAGTGTGCAGATGCAGAGATGGAGAGACGTTCTGCCTTGGAACTTGACCTTGGAACAAACGTACGTTTTGTCGGAGAGCCACTCCCTCATTGTCAGTGGATACAGATC
The DNA here is from genome assembly GCA_038502445.1 of Eremochloa ophiuroides. NCBI lineage: Eukaryota > Viridiplantae > Streptophyta > Magnoliopsida > Poales > Poaceae > Eremochloa > Eremochloa ophiuroides. Next base: position 14,806,527 of record JAHLJS010000001.1, on the reverse strand, counting down.
GAAGCAAGACCAGGGTGTGTGACTGACTGTCGTCCTCAGGTTAGCCGTGCCGTACGCAGCAAAATCTTCCTGGGAAGCAACACGGAAATGGGTGTAGATCAGTATATAATAGGTGCAGCAAGTGCCCTTTTTGTTCATGTCAAAGCTGAAAAGATGGATGGACACATGTGTCAACGAAATCCACCAGCCCACCGCTCAGTTTCTTCAGCTTACATACGTTCGTTCTGTTCATCTACCAGAGTCAACCACAACTGCACTAGTATGAGTGTTTAGTGTTCAGTGAAACTTATATGCTTCAAAATACATTTAGGTGCTTGCAATACATTGCAAAACAACTCTACTATCGTTGAACAGTGATAAGTACTCCTTTCATGCATGAAGAAGCTCTTCTAGAACATATACTGATGTACCGTACCAGAGAGACAGAGACTTCCAAAGTTACAGACATCGCTCGCCGTGCATTACTGGCTTTGTGATTAGACTAATCAAGGAGCCGTACATTCAGAAGCAAAGGCGCTTCAAATTTACAGGCCGCACGCGTGGCAAGCCAGGCAAATGTCAAACCACAGCCTAATTTAATTGGATGCAAAGGCTGGATAACAATCGGCTAAGCGTGCACGATAGCATAATGGCGAGGGCCTAACTCGCTTGTTGGCCCCTTTTTGACATTGGCTTGCTGCCTCTGGGTTGTCGGTAACTATTCCCTTCGTTCAATTTTACTTGCTCCTTTGGTTGGTATATCATGGTATGCTTTCATTGGCCTGCTTTGGTATTCCACTCTTCCAGAGTTGTTCCTGTTTTGCTCTGTTTTAGTGTGGCTTTACTTCATAGTGCACTCTACATGGAAATTTTTCACACGCATCGTCCCGTGGTTTCTGTCCCAACTCCAAAGTGAGCAGCAGAGCACGTGTGATGGCTGCTCATGTCGTCGGTAGCCTGTGTGCATGCTAAGCCATTCGCATGGCTCCTTCGAATGGCTAACATCAGTAGAAAGACAGGAGAGAAAAATATGTCAGCTTACAGAGTCCACTTCTGCAAAGTCATATCTTTGCCAACCAAATCGTACAAACTAAAAGATCACCTAACATCCGGTGCGCAAATCACGCCTTTTTATTCTCGCATTGAAAACTTGTGTTTCCATGTTCAATGTTCTTCTACAGCTTACACGGAGAAAACTTTCCCCAGCTTACACCAACGGTTCGAGTGAATTGCAGCTGCCTTTGACCCCCAGCAGACATCATGGTGGTTGGTTCCTGGTGTATTAACTGGTATTCACAGAATTAAATAATGTTGCCTGAAAGTATCGATTAGTCATCCTCACAGCACTGGTGAAGCCCCCCTTGATTTTTCAGCAAGCACAGGAAGCATTGATCCCTTGTCATGTTACTGTATCATGTTTCGGAAAAAAAAAAAAAAAAAAAAAAAAAAAAAAAAAAAAAAAAAAACAGCGCAGTTTCGAATTCATAAGGATAACTGGTTGAAACATAACATGACCAAATTTTGCGACAACAATCAGAATCGCTTTGCCAATGCCCACAATAAGTTACAGCTCAGATACAATACACAGGATCTGTGAATGCCGCTACACACGTCACTCCAACAGCTCATCTTACTGCCCGCTTCGTTCTCACGGGACTGACTCGGTTACCCCATACAAAACCTTCAACAAATTTACACGACGGAACGCCGCATGGTCTCTGGAAGCCAGATTCTTACAAGGACAATGCAAAAATAATGGTAGCCAGCAACAAACAAACTGTTGTCGGGGGCATGAGGCCATCTTTTTGGTGATGTGAGGTATAAATTAAAATGAAAAAATGGCATGGGCGTGAATGCCTCATGAGTTAGGTCTACCACTTTCTTCATGGAAACCTTCAGGTCTTCCCTGGATTTGGTGACCCTGGATTTAGTAGATGATCCAGTCTTTGAAGCAATCTTTGGAGAACATTGTGCCTTGCTGCTAACATGTTTGGAGCTCCCAATGATGTGACGATGCAAATGACAGCATACTGCACTGCCATTTGCTCCCTCTGGTGTATGAGGCGTGTCACTGCAGCTCTTTTCCCGTGTCAATTTTCATGACTTGGCACGGGTTCGGATGCACCTGTAAAAGAAAAGGCAAAAGAAATGAAGGCCCGCACTAGTACATGCTAAAAGCAGGCAGGCTTATACAGCTTTCCATTAATTTAATCGACAGGTTACAAGTATAAATTAATGTAAGAAGACATACTTTAAAACTGGTTGTATATACAACTTATGCTCCTTATGGTGATTTATATCAGTATTGGAGTAGGAACATTGCAAGTTTGTTTAGTGAGAAAAAAATTTACATTTGTGGTTTGTGCTGACCAAGTCGATGACGAAAACGGAAGGAATTGTTTTGAGAGAATCAAATGAAAAGAGGTAATTATGTGTCCAGATATTCCAGCAAATTGAAATTTTCAACTCTTGCAACACACGAGGACAATAATGTCATATGCATTTGGAAACTGATAAATCATGTAGTTTCAAGCATATTTTCCTTGCACAAAATATCAAGATAATATTTGTTCCTCGAGATTTCTTTCAGAATGTAAATACTAACTGAACAATGCAAAAAAAAAAAAGGTTAATTGATTAAAATAACCAAACAGACAACATGAAATACATTACCTTCTTAAGTTCATCCTTTGGTGGAGGTCCCTCTTGGTAGAAGCTTGGCATGGGTTTCGCTCAGATGACAAAGTTCATCCTCTTCCTAGGAAAAAAAAAAAGAAGAGGACAAGAAAGCGAAAGAATGGCAATTTTAGTTAATCCAAAAAGATTTATTCAAAAAGAGGATCGTAAAGGAGGCTTGGTAAGGAGTTTCATTGTCTTGGTGGGCAGATAACAAAGCGTTTTCATAAGTTAGGCTATTGATAAAAACATGAAAGCATAATGATGTTTACAAGAGGCATCAAATATGCATGTACGAATGACATGGCAGAACCATAGTTAGCGCAATCAAGTGATGTCTACGTGCAATAACAATATACTAAGAATAAGCAGGCTTCAGATACAAGCATCCTCAACAATTCTAAAACAAGTACCCAAAGTTACAACGCACTACAAAATATTCATTATAAAAACTAATTAATTCATGTACACAAGAAATGACTAAATATTCACAAGCTTAAAGTTTAGTACATGTGTTTATACAAGAAAAAGCTTAACCAATTCAACTATATTGATTGCACAAAGAAACAACATGCAAAACCTCATATAGTTGCTATTGTAGCAAACATGGATGCAAATTGACTAAAATGTGGATGAACCTTTAGCAAAGTTCATTTCGAAGGCTTCAAGCACATCCTAACTTGTCTTTATCTTGCATTTTACCACACTAACAAAGCAAGATGGAAATAATAAAAATTGCTGCACTGATTGTTTCCAAAAGCTAGAACAGACAGTATTTCAGTCAGTCAGAGACAATACACAACTCATGCAAAAAAAAAAAAAAAAGCGAGCGTAATGAAGTTCAAAATATTTATACCACAAAATGTGGAGGAAATGGTAGGTTAAACAAAGCTACTCCAAAATTCTAATTCCAGTGCTTATAAGAACGCAATTATAGTTTCCAATGTATTAGGAATAGTAATTTTGCAAAGATGGGTGCTCTTCGTGATGCCAGAAAACAAAACAGACGCCAATATTCAGGCAATGCCATAAAAGAAACCATAACAGGCTTACCTCTTCCTGGTCTCTGCTTGCAGTTTCTCCTCTTCCAAAGCCTTGCACTTTTCTTTTAACTTTGTGTAAAACTAAAGAATCAACAAAGTCTTGATTACTCGACCGACTCTTTAAAGCCAAATAGCAATCATGATATAGCACCACGAAAGTACATGTGTACCTCTCCTCTCTTCTCAGCACGATTAGCATAGACGAATGTAGGTGCAACAGCGACAGTTGTCATCTTAGTTTTTCCAGCTCTTACCGAAGTTACAGTTCTGAACACAGCTCAGGAAAATCGGGGAATACAAATGAAGCAATCTTTTTCACTAACAGTTAGTTATAAAGGCATAGAAAAGTGTTTCATCCAAAATTTTATGGAGTTCATATGCATAAAAATATTAAAGAAAAAGGAGACACTAAACAGACAGAACAATAAGATTCACAGCAGAATTCAACGTGATCCATATTTGAAAAAAAAAAAAAAGGATACGGAGAAGTGACAGAATATGAGTCCTCATGTTGACTGTGAGAAGTATTGTCAGATTGGTGAGGCTTCCTGGGTGTGACTGATGGACTCTGCAAATCCACAAACAGTGCAACGTTTGTCACTAGAGTTGCCTGCTTTCATGTCCCAAACAAAAGTTAATTTTGCAGCATAAGGCAAATAGAAGACTGTCTGAGAAACAATGAGAAGTACATGAAGCCCAAAGGCTACAGTTCAAAGGAGGGTACAGATGACTACCAGACCTTCTTTGCCATGCTTCTTGGCGAGGAGCTACTTTCATCCGAAAGTTTTTCCTCACTGCTGGTAGGACGAGTAATTGGAGCACAATTTCCTGCTCCAGATGACCTTCTTTCAGGTGCGACAGCGAATGACTCAGGCTTTGCTGGTGAATTGCTAAGAGAAGACTCCTCATGATGAATCAGCTTGGGCAGGTCAAGGTTTACAGACACATTTTCCTGGCCATTGTTGTCCTTGCCCAACATTTCTCTGAACAGAGTTAATACATCCTCTTTCCTACCATCTTCACAGTAGCTATCAATCAAAGTCTTACAGGTAGCAACATTGGGTTTCAAGCCAATGGAGAGCATGCCATCAAGTAAAGTATTCAAGATAACAGCATCAGGTTTCAAGTCAATCGAGAGCATATCATCAAGAAGCTTCATCACTTTGTCCAGTTTACCGGCCAAGAAATATCCATGAATCATCGTATTGTAGGAAACCACATTAGGTTTACACCTGCACTTGGCATCAAATCAAAAAGTTTTTGGGCCTCTGTAGTCTTTCCTTCTTTGAATAGCTTGTCTATCATTGTATTGAAGGCAACGACACTAGGATGAATGCCTCTATCCATCATTTCGTAAAATAGTTCCTCCGCTTTCTCCCATTGGCCATGCATAGAAAAACCATGAATTAGAATATTGTATATTATGATGTTGGGAGACAATCCATCATCAGTCATCTGACAGAAATGGGACATTGCATCATCCAACCGGCCTATCTTGCAAAGGCCATCTATTATCGTCCTATAGCTAACTATGTCTGGCACCAATCCTTGCTGCCGCATTTTGTTCAAAGCATGCATTGCCTCATCTAAGCATCCGCATTTACAGTATGCATTGATCTGTATGTTGAAGATATGATGGTCAGGTTGGATACTGTTTCGCACCATCCAATCTACGAGTTTTTCCATTCCGACGAGATTTCTTTCGGTAGCATATCCATGAAGCAGACTTCTGTAAGTGGCGACATCGGGGTTTTCACCGCTCTCAATCATAGAATTGAAAATCTCTCTAGCTTCTGTGTGCTGACCAGATTTACAAAGGCAGTCTATCAGCATATTGTAAGTGATAACATCTGGTCGTTGCCCACCTTTGGACATTTCTTTCAGAATTCCGACAGCCTCTTTCCACTCTCCCAGAGAGAGGTATCCGTGAAGAAGACTGCTATATGTAGTGCAGTCAGGCATAATATGTTTGTCAAACATCTGTCGAAGGACCTCCTCAGCCTTGTCCATTGCTCGAACCTTGCATAGGCCATCAATGATCGAGTTGCAAGTCACGACATCTGGCGGGATCCCACGTTCAAGCATTTCACGAAAAAGGGTGTAAGCTTTCCCCACTTTGCCCTCTTTAAAGAAACCATGGATTATGGTGTTATAAGACACCACATCAGGTTGGCAGTCATCTCCATCCTCAGCCAGCATGTGGATCAGCTCGACAGCCACTTCACATTTCTTCTCATCACAGAGCCCCACAGAAGAACGTTGTAGGAGAAGACATTGGGGGTGCAGCAGAGCTCTGGCATCCGTCTTACCACAATATTTACTGCATCACTTGTCCTCTTCTCGGCACAGAGGGTCCTAAGGATGGGCGTGAAGGTGAAGCCATCTGGCCTCAGTCCCGTCTTAATGATCTGGCCCAATGCGGCAAAGGCGAGGCTCAAGCATCCTGCACCGCAGCAGCAGTTGATGAGGATGCCCGCCCGCTCGGGCCATGCGGTTGAAGAGGGACACGGCGAGTGCAGGGCCGTCGCGCACGGTGGAGGAGACCGGGGCGCGAGCGATGGTGGTGAGGAGCTGGTTGAAGGCGTAAACGGAGCCGGGCCTCGCTCGGGAAGCAACTCGTCGAACAGATCGAGTGCGTCCTCAGGGCCGAGGTTCCCCGAGCGGTAACACAATCCGATGAACTTCTCCAGCTCCCGGTGGTCGGCCCTCCACTGGCGCGCGGCTCCTGAAATGGCCGGCGGTGGGGAACGCCTTTGGATCGATGGGAGCACCGCGTCGCAGAGTTGGCGCGCGGACTCAGCGTCGAGACTTCCCGAGCGGATGCGCCGTCCAATGATCCGCTTCAGCTTCTTCAGCTGAGCGGGGCGCGTTCGGCTCGACATGGTCGGCGCCGCCAGTGGATCCACACCGCGCCCCTCCGATTCGGTGGGAAATGCAGCTCGCAGCTCGCTCGCGCTGGAGGTGGGCCTCGTATGGGCTCTCTATCCTTTTCTCTCTCTCTTTTTTTTTAAAAAAAAAAAAAAAAACCTTGGTTTGGTTGACGAATGGGCCGTTCCTGGGGAAAGGACTGCATCACGTGCTTGGGATGTGGAGAGTGGAGATCTGAGATTTGACCATGTTTGACGTGTTGTCTTCTTTGGGATTTTGGGAGCATCTCGAAGAGATTAGCTAAATTGTTCAGGATCAGAAAAAAAATCAACTCTAAGGGGTTAGACCAATGACTCTCTAAATTTAGTAGCATAGTATCTCAACAAATTTGCTTTTTATTATTAGAAAGCGTCTACCATTCTCTATCTCAATAAAATATGAAGAGTCTCAATTTTACATTGTATGATAAAGCACACTAGTTTTTTTTTCTCTTTCACGGAATAGCTCAATCATCTAAATTTTGTTAATCTTTTTTGGTGAATCTATTGGAAGTGCTCTAAGCCCTAGTGCGCAAATCTAAAACCGAGAAAAATTTCATTAGTTCGAGTCCTACTTAAAGTATTTATTTTATTCATTTTACAACTATAATATAGCGATAGCGAGCAGCCTGCCCATGTCCGGACCTGGCAAAAAACAATGTTGGCCCGACTTGTCAGGACATGGTCGTGGCCTCGTGGGTAGGCTTTTCTTGGCTCAATATAACCGGGTTTTTTAGCCCTGTAAATAAAATGCTTAGGTATACTAGACTGCAAGCTAAAGAAATAGTGAGTCTAGGCTAAAATTTCAACAAGAAACTCAAAATGAACTGAAGAAAATGAGATATGAGACGAGATGAAACATCCGACTGTCTGTTAACATTTATATCATTCTGTAGATTAAATATTTCATGTATCATGACCACGGAAGTTTAGGCTTCAGTTCAAGCGGTCCTCCACTTTATGCTGCTTCTCATGTCGATATAGTCAATCACATCCTGCAAAAACACTTGGTCTCGTTTTTATGCTCAATTCAAAATAGAAGCAATTCGAGTGAATTGCAGCTGCATTTGACCCCTGCAGATATAATGGTGGTTGGTTCCTGATGTATTAACTGGTATTCACAGAATCAAATAATGTTGCCAGAAAGTATAGATTAGTTATCTTCGCAGAACTGGTGAAGCCCCTCTTGACTTTTCAGCAAGTCACAGCAAGTACTGATCCTTCATCATGTTACTGTATAATTTTTCCGACAGCCAAAGTAAAAGAAACACAGCCCACTTTTGAATTCACAAGGATACCTGATTGAAACATGAGACGACCAGATTTTGCGACAACAATCAGAATCGCATTGCCAATGCCCACGGTAAGTTACAGCTCCGATACAATACACAGGATCTGCGAATGCGGCCACACATGTCACTCCAACAGCTCATCTGACTGCCTGCTTGGTTCTCACAGAACTGACTCGGTTACCCCATACAAAACCTTCAACAAATTTACAAGACGTAACAGCGCATGGTCTCTGGTAGCCAGGTTCTTACAAGGACAATGCAAAAATAATGGTAGCCAGCAACAAACACACTGTTGTCGGGGCATGAGGCCATCTTTTTGGTGATGTGAGGTATAAATTAAATTGAAAAATGGCATGGGTGTGAATGCCTCGTGAGTTAGGTCTGTACCACTTTCTTCATGGAAGCCTTCAGGTCTTCCCTGGATTTGGTGACCCTGGATTTAGTAGCTGATCCAGTCTTTGAAGCACTCTTTGGAGAACATTGTGCCTTGCTGCTAACATCTTTGGAGTTTCCAATGCTGTGACGATGCAACCGGCAGCATACTGCACTACCATTTCCTCCCTCTGGTGTATGAGGGGTGTCACTGCAGCTCTTTCTCCGTGTCAATTTTGGCGACTTGGCACGAGTTGAAGGCACCTGTAAAAGAAACGGCAAAAGAAATGAAGACCTGCACTAGTACATGCTACAACCAAGCAAGCTTATACAGCGTTCCATTAACTTAATCAACAGGTTACAAGTATAAATTACTGTAAGAAGATGTATTTTTAAACTGGTTGTATATACAACTTATGCTGCTTTGGTGATTTATATCAGTATTGGAGTAGGAACATTGCAAGTTTGCTTAGTGAGGAAAATTTTACATTTCTGCTGACCAAGTCACGAAAACAGAATCATTTGTTTTGAGAGAATCAAATGAAAAGAGACAATTATGTGTCCAGATACTCCAGAAAATTGAAATTTTCAATTATTGCCACACACAAGGACAATAATGTCATATGCATTTCGAAAAACCGATGAATCATGTTGTTTCAAGCATATTTTCCTTGCACAAAATATCAAGATACTATTTGTTCCTCAAGATTTCCTTCAGAATGTAAATACCAGTTAAACAATGCAAAAAAATGTTAATTGATTAAAATAACCAAGCAGACAACACGAAATACATTACCTTCTTAAGTTCAACCTTTGGTGGAGGTCCCTCTTGGTAGAAGCTTGGCATGGGTTTCGCTCGGACGACCAAGTTCTTCCTCAGTTGTCTTAGAGCTTCTTCTTCCTCTTCCTAGAAAAAAAGAAAAGGATAAGAAAGCGAAAGAATAGCAATTTTAGTTAACCAAAACAGAATTATTCAAAAAAAGGATCGTAAAGGAGGCTTGGTAAGGAGTTTCATCGTCTTGGTGGGCAGATAACAAAGCATTTTCATAAGTTAGACTATTGATAAAAACATGAAAGCGTAATTGTGTTTACAAGAGGCACCAAATATGCATGTACGAATGACACGGCAAAAGCATAGTTAGCACAATCAAGTGATGTCTATGTGCAGTAACAATATATTAAGAATAAGCAGGCTTCAGATACAAGCATCCTCATCAACAATTCTAATACCAGTACCTAAAGGTACAACGCACTATAGTTTTTCCCAATAAAAGTTCCAGTTTTTGTGGGACAAAATATTCATTATAAATACAAATCAATTCATTCATGTACACAAGAAATAACTATAGTTTCACAAGCTTAAAGTTTAGTACGTGTGTTTATACAAGAAAAAGCTTAACCAATTTAACTATATTAATTAGACAAAGAAGCAACGTGCAAAACCTCATATAGTATTGTAGCAAACAAGGATGCAAATGGATATAAGGTGGATGAACCTTCAGAAAAGATCATTTCAAAGGCTTCAAGCACATCCTAACTTGTCTCGTTTCTTGCATTTTACCACACTAACCAAGCAAGATGGAAATAATAAAAATTGCTGCACTGATCGTTTCCAAAAGCACGAACAGGTAGTATTTCGGTCAGTCAGAGACAATACACAACTCATGCAAAAAGAAGTGAGTGCAATGAAGTTCAAAATATTTATACGACAAAATGTGAAGGAAAAGGTGGGTTAAACAAAGTTACTCCAAAATTCTAATTCCAGTGCTTATAAGAAAGCAATTATAATTTCCAATGTATTAGGAATAGTAATTTTGCAAAGATGGGTGCTCTTCATGATGCCACAAAACAAAACAAACACCAATGTTCAGGCAATGCCATAAAAGAAACCATAGCAGACTTACCCTCTTTCTGGCCTCTGCTTGGAGTTTCTCCTCTTCCAAAGCCTTGCGCTTTTCTTCTAACTTTGTGTAAAACTAAAAATCAACAAAGTTTTGATTACTCAACTGACTCTTTAAAGCCAAATAGCAATCATGATATCGCACCACGAAAGTACATGTACCTCTCCTCTCTTCTCAGCACGATTAGCACAAACAAATGTAGGTGCAACAGCAACAGTTGTCTTCTTAGTCTTTCCAGCTCTTGCTGAAGTTACAGTTCTGTACACAGTTCAGGAAAAATTGGGGAATACAAATGAAGCAATCTTTTTTTTATTAACAATTAGTTATAAAGGCATAGAAAAGTGTTTCATCCAAAATTTTATGGAGTTCATATGCATAAAAATACTAAAGAAAAAGGAGACACTAAACAGACAGAACAATAAGATCCACAGCAGAATTCAACGTGATCCATATTTGAAAATAAAAAAGGATACGAAGAAGTGACAGAATATGAGTCCTCATCTTGACTGTGAGAAGTATTGTCAGATTGGAGATGCTTCCTGGGTGTGACTGATGGACTCTGTTAATCCACAAACAGTGCAAGGTTTGTCACTAGAGTTGCTTGCTTTCATGTCCAAAACAAAAGTCAAATTTGCAGCATAAGGCAAATAGAAGAGACTATCCGAGAAACAAAGAGAAGTACATGAAGCCCAAAGAGTACAGTTCAAAGGAAGGTACAGATGACTACCAGACCTTCTTTGCCATGCTTCTTGGCGAGGAGCTACTTTTATCCGAAAGTTTTTCCCCACTGCTGGTGGGATGAGGAATTGGAGCACAATTTCCTGCTCCAGATGACCTTCTTTCAGGTGCAACAGTGCATGGCTCAGGCTTTGCTGGTGAATTGCTAAGAGAAGACTCCTGAGGATGAATCAGCTTGGGCAGGTCTGGGTTTACAGACACATTTTCCTGGCTGTTGCTATCCATATGTGAGTTCATAGCATAAGGGTTCTCTTGCCTTCCTGAAGAATCTTCATCATGGCTGCCACTCACAACTTCCTCATGATCAGCATTTCCGTTAGGTGGACATACAGCTACACAATCTGATTCTTCAACAATAGACATATCAACAACTTCTTTCCCCATTGCACTGCAGTTTTCATATAAAAAAAAACATATATAAATATTTTTGTACTGCAGAATCAGATGGAGCCTTCAAGAGCCTTAAGTATCAAATCATAAAGAATAACAGAACAATAAGAGTTAAACATAACGTGGCACTCACAACAATTGTTTATAGCCATGAAGCGAACAGCTAATTAACTATATAAGCATAGGCATTATCAATGACGTGCAAGCAAGCACCCTTACAACACGGCAGAAAAATCCAATATGCTAAAATCCAACCGACAAATATAGAACAATCATACAAAAAATGGAGAGTTGTGTCATCTGATATTCCTGACGTCCACGTGCAATACAGATTACACATGTGTTTCTTAAGTTCAAGTCAAGAGTTATTGCGTAAATCAGAAGTTATAGATGATTTTGGTAATCTGTCACTTAGAAGCTTCACATTTAATGCATTGTTGTAGAATTTGTGCAGCATATTTATTTGTTTGTTGAACTTGAATTGAAAGTTTCCTGGGGTGCAATATACAAGTTTACTGAAATGCCAACCTAAGCAAACTCCTAAAAGATAAATCGTAACATAGCTCCAAATTGGCCACGCCACGACCGGAGTTATATCCTGATTTCTTCAAAGCTTCACCAGGCAATAAATACCAGAAAATTTTGAATATTTTGTCGTATATACAAAACCCGCGGGAAGCAATACAAGATTATTTTAGCGGGAGCCCTCACATCATGGCCACTAAGACAAATTTATAAGTCCTTCGCAGCGCAGAGCTTAGAATCAGCAAACTTTAACAATTTTGAAAATTCTGCAGGACGTGACATATGAAATATAAAATTAATGACCGCTAAGTTCAATGTCACAACTAGAAACAATCAAACAAAACCTCTATCGCAATCATACAACAGCCAAGGCCCCCATTGGACAACCATTTCACAAGAACACGAGTGCACGACCTTGAGTAATCAGTCAACGCCTCCATTCCACAAATTTATTTAAGGATCCACGGAAATGCCTTATCCCATTGTTTGCAGGGAAGCCAGCTCATTACCCAGTTAATGCCTTCCACGGAAGCTACAAACGAGAGTACCGGCCATTTCTAGCACCATTAGTTTAGAGAAAACCAGACATTTCAGGTATCACACGACGAGGAGCACCATTCGAGAGCCGCGCGAAACCCTAATCCGCGTCTACCGACCGGGAACTCACCCCGAGAAATCGCGCAAATCAACGAAACCTACCCCATGAATCGATCCACCGAACCACCCGGATCCACCACGCGGCTCAGAGAAGTCAGAAACCCAAGCGCAAGGCGCAGCGGGCCACAGAAACACCACCCAACGCCCACAGCAGAACAGGATAATGTAACAGCAGCGAGAGAGAGAGAGAGAGAGAGAGAGAGAGAGAGAGAGAGAGAGAAGGCAACAGCGCCATTACATGTTCCCGGCCGCCGCTTTGCCGGGCAGATCCCAGCGCCGCCTCGCCGCTGCCCCGGGGTCCCCGTCCCCGCCCCCGCTGTTGGCCTCCGCCGCGGCCGCCGTGGTGCCGGTCGGTCGGTAGCTCCGTACCCGGACCGCCCTCAGCTTCCCCCCCGCGCCGCGCACCTCCCGCTCCTCCCGCCGACTGGGTCAGCGGAGGCGGCCGCCGACCCCGCCTCGCTTCCCACCGGCCACCACCGCGCCTCGCTTCGCGCGGCCCTCCTGTGCCTGCGTGCGCTGCGCTCGTGTGTGTGCGCGTCTGGGCGCGGGTCGCGGCCAGGCGGGGGCGCGGTCGGCTGTTTGTGGCCTTGTGGGGGCGGAGCGGAGGGGGCGAGGTGGGCCCGCCGGTGAGGGTACCGCTCGGGCCCGCGGGCGGAGGTGAGGGTGGGACCCCGAGAGTGCCGTGCTGCGAGAGGCAGAGGCAGCGCCGGGGGGTGGGGTCACCGGGCTGGGCTGGCTGTGGATGATTTCTGACCAGCCACGTGGAAATTATTATAGGGTAGTTATTATAGAGCAATTTTTTTGTAATAATAGTGGATGAAACTGTTGCCTGCGAGGCTGCGAGACATAAATTTGAGATTTCCCCCGATTTTTCTATGTGATGATTAATTATATATAGTGTTTCTTAATTTGTTACGGAGGATATTGTCTAGTGTGAGTGAGTGAGCATGATGCGTTAGCGGCAACGAAAGCCGACGTCTCAACTTACTCCTAGCAGTAGACTGCTTGCATTGCATGCCTGCATTTCATCATCGTCCATTTGTTGGCGGTTGCTGCGCAGGACCATGGAACACTTATGTGCTCGTGTTGTTCTTTTCTTAGGTGATGTGTCTCGAAAGTGCATCTGTGGTGCGTGCGTGCGTTTTTGCACATGGGAAATGGTCGTCGGTCGTGGTTTTCAGGCTTGTTGTCGAATTTGCATGATTGGCATCAAATTACAAAGTTTAATCTTCGCTGGTACATCCGAAGGCAATGGCAAGTATAGCATTGTATTATAAGACTTTCATCGTCGCTTTTTTTCTGGTTCTCCTTTGATTTATGCCATCCTATATATTGGCCGATCCAGGATAATACAGTAATTAGGTAGAAAAATATATGCCCTTTGCTACTCGCTTCATTAGTATCAGGTTTAGCATTAGTATCAGGTTTAGAATATAGGATCTTCGCTTCTGTGAATAGATAGTAGCATCGAATTATCATTACCACAGCGCCAAAAATAGGACCAAATGAAAACCACTTTGTTTCGTCATCAAGGGCAGCGATCAGTAATATAATCGTTTCTACACGGTTTTCTTTTAGCGTCAGAGCCCTCTGGCGCATCCTTTTTGTTTGTTGGCTGGACTGGCTGAAAGAAGGATTGCAGAAGACCCTTCACGGTACGTATATATATACTCCACAACGCGACGCAAGTAAAGGATACGATAAGACAAAGGCTCTGCTCGCTGATCAGGATTCGTCCGCTAGTTTAATTCCTACTGCAAATATATAAGCTTTCCAAATACCAATATTGTAATCTCATCGCATTATGACAAAGTGAAAACAATATAATAAAAAGTTATGCCTTTTTTGTGTCGAGAACAAGGCTATATTCGGTACGACTTTTTTTTTACTGCGGTTGAATTGTTAGGAGAGAAAAAACATTATTCCACTGCTAAAAAGTAGAACTGATTCTACCTGACAAGCTGCAACGAATAGGCTAGGTAGGCTGCATTCTATTCATTAAACATATATGTGTACTTTTAGGAAACTTTGTTAAGCATATATATGTTGGGTTTGAGAATAATGTGGGGTCATATATACCTGGAACTTGTCTTCTGTATTTCTTTAGGATAGTGGATATAGGGGGTTTGTTGAACATCTTGGCTTTGCCGAATCTCTTATATTACATCTTCTAGAAGTTGTTTTCAAAAAAGTACCTCGAAGTCGATTTAGGATAGGAGAGAAGGGGTTCTCGAGCATACTCTCTCCGTCCCATAAAGACTGTCGTTTTAGACTTTTCAGAAACTGTGTTTGACCATCCGTCTTATTCAAAAAATTTGTACAAAATACAAAATCAATTAATAATTATTAAAGTATCTCTAATGATAAAATAAATTATAATAAGATAAATGATATTTATATAAAATTTTTAAATAAGACGAATGGTCAAACGCGATGTCTGGAAAGTCTAAAACGACAGTTGACGGAGGAAGTATCAACCGAAGCATTGTTAATTTGTCCTTCATTTAGGAGAAAGAGTGCTTCTTTTAGAAGATCTATAAAAAAATTATAGGGAAACAAAAGATGAGATATGAATCTCTCATACCACTTCTATCCCTAGATACTACTCACTCCGTATAGGAAAAAGAAGTCATTTTGGACAGCGACACAGTCTCCAAAACACAACTTCGACTTCTTTTCTCTATAAAAATATTTATCGAAAAGTGAAATATGTATACTTTGATGAAAGTATTTTTCAAGACAAATCTATTCATATAATTTTCACGTTTTTAAACTCAACAACTTGAGAGTCATTGATGATTTATATTCTCAAGGTTTGACTCAAACCTTATCCAAAACGACTTTCTTTTCCTATACAGAGAGAGTACTTTTTAGGTACATGATACTCCCTCCGTCCCAATAAATATACAATTCTCACATCCCGAGAAGTCAACATTTGCAAATTTTGACTAAAGTTATATGAAAAAATACTAACTCTTATGAGACAAAATAAGTACCGTTAGATTAGTTATTAAATATATTTTCATAATAAATTTATTTCGAGACATAAATCTTAATATTTTTTTGCTATAAACTTGGTCAAAGTTGACATAATTTGATCGGCACGCTTTCTACAACTGCATAATCAAAGGGACCGAGGAAGTATTGGATAAGATATTTGAGAAGACGCTCATTAGGAGAAATTATGTTTCTTTTAGGAGATTCCTTAATAATATTAATAATTAAGTATAGAGATTAGAAAAGAGAGGTGCGGCAACACTTCTATCTCTTAAACTACTATACATTTTAGATATAAATAATTGAATTGGATATTTGGTGAAGATGCACATGCCACGGAACTACGGAACTAAAAGCGCGACTCAGTTGTTTTGTATCATCGTGTGTGGTTAGACTAGTTCAACGGATAGGTAGATAGATAGATGAGACAAATTCATCCGTCAGGTCCTTAATATCAAGCTCTTGAACGCCAATGTAATCGTTGAGAGAAAAACAAAGACGTGATTAGGTACGGTTGCCCTATAATGGCATGTATATAATATGCCTATAACTATTGTGTATTACTAAATCCGTTCTAATTTACTGGCCATTTGATTTTTTTTCTAAATTTGACCGCTCGTCTTATTCAAAAATTTGTGCAACATATCACTTCTTTTGTTATGGCCTACTTTATTAATAAAAGTTCTTTAAGAATAATTTAAATTTAACTTTTTTGCACAAATATTTTGAAGAAGACGAGTAATTAAAGTTAGGGTTGAAAATGTCAAATAACTTACAAATTTAGAACGGAGGGAGTATAACCTAATGAAACAAAACAACCCTTAACGCCAGCCAGCGGAGACAGCGACTCCCATTCCATTCGTGCACTCAGCGGTGACCCGACCCACGAGCACGCACCACACAGTGCATGAGGCAAACCATACCCACTCAAATATAATAATGGGTTCCAAGACAGTTAAATACTGATGTGGAGGAGATATAAGATGAAAGAGAAAAGAAACAGGATATAAACTTACAGCCGGCTTAGACATAAGAACCAAAAGAAATATGAGAGAGAAAAGCTAACTATTATATGAATAGATTGAGAGATGACCTGTAAGGATTGTATTATTAGCCTTGCTCTTCGGGTGCTCGACTTCTTCCGAAGAGACGAGGCCATTTTGGATGAGCCATTTTCATTAAAATAAAAAAGCCTTCGGCCTAGAGAAACTGGTGATGTAGTCACAGAGAAAACCATACCAAACACACGCTTAACCACCACGGTCCATTCTCCACCGTATGCTCGTCCTACCTCCCATCACCTCAGCCAACGTCCAGTGGTCCCACATGTCATGGAGAGACTGCTGACGACGACTTTGAGTCCCAGGTTCCCACAGGCCATACTATCGTGCTTTGATCCGTGCCACCTCAGCGCCCGCCGCTAATCGCGACGGAACTGACGGGCCAGGTCCGGGAGGTGCGCGCGGCGGCTAGTTACGGCCGTACTTGTCCCGCCGGGACAGATCAGGGCTGTTGTCGCGGGAGCGGATGGCTGAGATCGGACGCACCAGGGAAACCTCGGACTCCTAGGACACGTCGGTGCTGGGTGCTGCTGCGCTTTTGAACCCCGCGGTCGTTTGGTTTTGTCTTGGCGCGGTGTGGTGGCCGGTGGCTGCCGGTGGGGCTGGCTGGGCTGGGCGGCCGTCAACGTCCAGGGAGCTGGGAAGTCAAAAAGGGCCGGAGACCCGGGTCCAGCCAGGCACCGACCGGCGCAGTGGAATCCGGATCGGATCGCATCCTCTCAGTCTCAGGTAGCCTTTGGCTTGCTGTGCTCGGTTTTCCGTCGACCGATTGGTGGGCACGCACGTTGGGGATTTCATTTCACGACTAGCAATTGGTATGGGTCAACTAATCGCAATAATGACAGGATCGAGTTAACCGTCGCGTGCGTGGGCGAAAATTTGCGCTTTTTTTTTTCGACTGGCGAAAACTGCACTCGACCATGGCGTGATGGCAAGGATTCGTGGAGATTGTAACACCTCTTACCGTAACTAAAACCGGCCATGTTATTATAATTGCATATAAATCATCTCACATGAACTCATTTTTACTGTGCATCACTAAAATAATTTTTATTTCCACATGTGGTTATGCATAGGTGACTTAGAGTGTTTATTATAAATGTAGGTAATGGTGTATAATTACCTAAATCCAAATAGAAAATAAAAAGAAAATAATTTATAAACTCTACGTCGGACTCGAAACCCTAATTTAAAAACTAAAAGGAATTAGCTGTTGGGTCTTAAACAAAAGTTATAAATCTTTAAAAGTTGGGCAACTTCTATTTTGAGCAATTTTGAAGTTATTAAAAATAATTTCAAATAAAACCTCAATTCATGCTTTAACATTTAGAATTGAAACTCAATTTCAAAAACTAAAAGGAATATGATAAAAGTGATTTAATAAAAAATATAGATCTTTTAAAATGGGACAACTTTTATTTTTAGAGGTTTTGAAGTTTACCAGTGGAAATTTAAATTAAACCCCAATTAGTGTTTGTTTATTCAAATTTAAAATTCCCTTTCAAAAACTATCAAGAATTTGGGTAAACTCCTTTAATGAAAGTTGAAAGGATTTTCACGTTGAACAACTTTTATATTTGGAGATTTTGATCTTATGCATTGAGATTTCCAATTAAACCCTAGCAAGTGTTTTAAAATTCAAATTTGAAACCCAACTTTGAAGATTAACAAGAATCTGACCAAATTCCTTTAATGAAAGTTGTAGAGCTCAACAAATAGAACAACTTTGGTCTTTTAAGATTTTCAAGTTATTGAGAAAAATCTAGAGAATTTAAATGGATTAGATTTGAAATTCAAAATCTCTATTTGTCCCTGTTCCAATAATTCAAAAACTATTCAAAATTTTGAATTTCTTCCAAAAGCAAAGTTGTTCAGGATTTATTTCTTTACAACTTCTATTCTGGGTATTTTTCTAGTTGCTACATTATTGAGAAGTAATTTGGTCGAAACAGTGACTGACACTAGGGAATGGCTACAGTAGGGCTGCAGTACCCGCCTCCCTCTTGTCGGCGACCGTGACCGGGGGCCGGGTCACCGCGCCCGTGCGACGCCGTCCATGCCGGGCGGTCGTTGTCGGTCGGTAGTTGGGGGTCGTGGGGGGCCCTGGCCACGCCGCGCGCCCGACCATTTGCCCTATAAAGCCATAGGCGGCCATCGATTTCTCTCTGTTTCCTCCTCGCCGGCGGCGATGAGCTCACTGTTAGGGGCGAAATTCATCGTCGTCGTGCTATTGTAGCCACCTCCATCTCACAGATCGAAGCCACACGCTTTAGCGCATCGTTTGAGCCACATTGCGCTATCTCTAGTGGTCTGCATCGTCGGGTCGGTCGCTTTTCTTCTCCGCGGCCGGTGGGAGCGCCGCCGCGAGCCCTCCATCGTGGTCAGACTTTTCTGGTGAGCTTCGGGTCATTTCGTTGCGTGTTCTAGCGTCTCCATGACTTCTCGATTCTCATCAACTCGATGGTTTTCCTTCTCGGGCTTCGAGCTCGTTGGAACAAGGACCTTGCCACCCGTGTGCACCGCTGTGTCTGCTCTCGTCGTCAACCGAGCCACTCCGAGCCTTCTCCGTTTTATATGAGGCCTTAGATCCAGTCACGCTGAGTCACCAGCGCTATCCCCATCATTATTTTGAACACTATTGCACTGTGTTGGTCGGAATGTGTCCGCGCCATCGGGTCCGGGGATCCGGTCGCCATGGCTGGGTCCGAGCGTGCTTCTAGTCACGCTAGACATAACCAACGGCCTGTAGGGGGTCGCAAGAGTCGTGCTTGGACGTTCCATGGCGTTAGTTCACACTCTACCGTGTCTATGTGGGCGGAGTAGGTCACCCGCACCGACATGTCCGCCATGCGTGTAACACCCTAGGTGTTAAACATGTATTAGCATTTGCATTTACACACATAAGCATTTATCACTATTCATAATCATGATCACATAGTAAAAAAAGTCTATTTTTACTATTCCCTAAAATTGTGTGATGTTTATATATGAACATTAGGGTTTATTTATTTGAGTGGCTTTAATCAACCTAAATTCATAATTTAAGTAAGTTAATAATTTTGTTCCATCAAATAATGCTAAAAATTGTTTTGGTTGAATTAAAAACGCATTTGGATTATATTTACATTTGTGAAGCCTAAAGTTGATTTAAAATGGGATTTTATTTTCTAAGCTTTATATGAGGTTAGACCCTAAATAGAAGTAATAAATAAAAATATTTTCTACAACTTTGATTTAACAACCTAGACCTAGATCCAATCCTAAATTGGTGATTTTGAAACCCAAGTTTGATTTATTTTTAAATTAAAAGAAAAATCAAATTAATACCTATTCAAGGTTTAAACGCTAGTTTCTAAAATATTGAGAATATGACTTTAGTGTAAAAAAAAGTTGTAAAGATCATTATTTAGAACAACTTTCATATTGTGAGTTTTTGAAGTTGTTAAGCAAAAATTTGAATTTTAAATCAAATTGCAAATGAATTCTATTAGGCCAAATTTGTATTTCAAAATCCAGAAAGAATTTGGGTATAGTTAAAAAAGCAAAGTTGTAGCATTTGAAATTTTGAACAACTTTTATTTTTGCAATTTTTCAAGTTGTTACATGAATTTGGGAGTAATTGAAAAGAGGAGAAATTTGAGCCTTGCTGCTACAGTAGATCACTTGTTCACTGCCATACCGCCGCCTGCTCCTGCTTTCCTCGTGTCGCCGGCAAGGCCGTTGGCCGCGGTTGCGCCCTGGCCATGCCTCTAGATTAGTTAAAACCTCACCCCGCTAGCAGTGAAGTGGAGAAACCCCTCTATCCTTCTCCCGACGCGGTGGCGGCCCGCCATTGCCGTTCTCCCTCTGTTCATCAGGGAGCTCGGTGGCGCCGCCGCGTTCCTCGTCGCCCCGAGGGTCATACCCTCCCTAGCCACGTAACCGAGTGACATTAAGGACCCCAAGCACGCTGTCAACCATAGGAAGGAGCCCCGGGCCGATTGAGTTCACGGTGGCGGCATGCCATTGCCGCCCTTTCTCTGTTCATGGCAGGGAGCTGGCGCCGCCGGCGTCTTCCTGGCGTTTCGACCACTTGAACATGTCCCTGGCCGTGTGGTTGACTTCGGGAACTCGCCTGCCACCTTACCACCCCGTCCCGTGCCTATAAAACTGAAATGACCTCGATTTCCACGAAGGGAAATCCACAGGCTCGAATTGTAATTCAACAGATTGCTTGGGACAATCCATGAAATTACCCATATCTCAGTTGACACCAGGATCCATACAATGATAAATAAGTCTTACATAAATATTTATTACATCGCCACACTGGCGGAATCAACAATCAGAGAAGCTTTAGAAGATGCGGAAGCGATTCATCCTTCACGGCCAACTTGAGTGTAGCACGAGACCCTATTCCTCGTCATCATCTCCCTCGAAGTCGTACTCATTCTCGTCACCTGACAGCAAATTTATCAGTACGATTTGTACTGGCCACGGAGCCCACCTATGCAGCATTTGCTTTGTGGAAAGTGGATGCAAGGCTATACAAGCAGACCTATAGGCTGAGGTTTTCCTATGCAGCTGTAATCAATGTTTAATTAGTCAAGTTTTATCACCAGTTAACACCATTTTCCCTTTTCCCATCACCACACCTCACATACCCACACCTCACTCTCATTCGACAGGCCCAACTCCCTCTCGGGCCTATCTCAGCGGCACACTACCACAACGGGTACACTGCCGGAACAATGTTATCCAGGGGGAGAAAAGAATATGCTCTCATCTAATAGTGGTTGCAGAAACATTAGGAAAGGTCCATAGCCAACGAGTTGACTTATGTATCGATCGATCAACCATACACTCTGCAGAGGTTTTACTACTCACAAGATTAGCCATCATCGATGCTGTACAATCATCTAGGCAGAATTCCGGGTGCTTGCTTGCCTAGGTCGGTACCACCCTACCACTCAGCCCTGGGATATTCCGGATCCAACACCGTCATGCTGAGACTGGGAGACGCAGCACCGGGCCCAACCAGTGGTACTGCGCATCTAGGACGGTACGGGAATCTCTCCATCCGTCACCGCCCACCCTTATCACCTTTCAACCTAGCAGTAGTGGTACCGCCCTACCAAGTAGTCCAGCCGTCTCCCGCCCATCAGAAGCGAGCGAGTAGCAAGGGAATCCAGATGTTTCCGGTCACTAGTCAGATCCTAGGTTGTGACCAAGCAGGCATCTCCACTTAGGGGATACTCTCCCCGTGCTATCACAGCACCTCCGTCCACGGGCTTCAAACCACCAAGGCTATCCCACCCGGAACCTCCTCAACAACTTTACCCGCCACAGGTATCTCACTTTGGGGATGCCCAGGTTGCACCCCCGGCACGACTTGCCCCATGGGCTCGTCTCACATCCCACTTGGTCGACATCAACCCTTACCACGCACCCAAGACGCACGCAGCACTCTCTCCCAGTGGTTATAATCAGTTATACACTGTCCCAATTCCACCACATAGCATATAGCAAGTAGTAAGTAGTGGAAGAGTAACAGTAAAATAAGCAGCAGCTAACCTAGCAGCGGACAGCAGGGTAAGGTCTTATCAAGGCAGGGAATTCAAATATACTACCATGCAACCAATCCATACATAATCATAAAGCGATAGCAACAATGTCATTTGCAATGCGTAATAGGATCTAAGGATTTGGTGGGACGTGGCACCTTCGTAGTCGTCTCCTAGCTCTTGGAAGTACTCGTGGTCGTCTTCCTTAGTCAGATCCTCCTCCGGCTCTGAAATCGAACACGAAATAGTCGCGTCAGCGACTCCTATAGAGTATTCCAGAAAAATCCAATAAAATAAAGAGCCAAATGCACTCAAACACAGTCTTAGATTGTAGATCTCATTTTCCTGAGAATTTTGATATATGGTGCGCAATTTCTGGACATCGTATGAATAAGTTATGAATTTCCGAAGATTATCCTATTTTCTGAAAATGGGAAAAACTGGTCGGTTAATCAGGGGCAGCTCGGGATTGGTCCACGTGGCGCACGGGTCCTGTACCAGTAGTGCGGCAAGTGGCGCCTCAACTGAACACAGACCCGTTGGTTGCCCACCAGGTGTTCGATGCTGGTTCAGAGAGTTGCCGGAGTTGGCGTAGCTCGGCGTGGCTCGGCGGTGGTCGGTGGTAGCTCGGCGGGGCTCGGCATAGTTCGGCGTACCTCGGCGGGGCTCGGGCGAATCGGAAATTCGCGGCGCCGAGGGTGCCGTTCTCCCGAGCTCTCCCGGGGGGGCTCGGGCGAATCGGAGATTCGGTGCGCCCGAGGGTGCCGTTCTCCCGAGGTCTCTCGCTGAGGCTCGGGCGAATCGGAAATTTGGTGCGCCCGAGGGTGCCGTTCTCCCGAGGTCTCTCGCTGAGGCTCGGGCGAATCGGAAATTTGGTGCGCCCGAGGGTGCCGGTCTCCCGAGGTCTCCTGCGGAGGCTCGGGCGAATCGGACCTTTGGGCGCCCGAGGGGGCTGCTCTCCCGAGCTCTCCTGGGGAGGCTCGGGCGAATCGGGGATTTGGGCGCCGAAGGGGCTGCTCTCCCGAGCTCTCCTGGGGAGGCTCGGGCGAATCGGAAATTTGGGCGCCGAAGGGCTGCTCTCCCGAGCTCTCCTGGGAAGGCTCGGGCGAATCGGAGATTTGGGCGCCGAAGGGGTTGCTCTCCCGAGCTCTCCTGGGGAGGCTCGGGCGAATCGGAGATTTGGTGCGCCGAGGGTGCTGCTCTCCCGAGCTCTCCTGGGGAGGCTCGGGCGAATCGGAAATTCGGTGCTAGCAGGGTTCCAGGGCGTCTGTTCAAGGCGGCGGTGTCTCTCCGGTGCGGCGGACGATGACAGGGCGGCGATGACCATATCTCGGCAAGGCAGGGCTCGGCTTTCTAGCGGCGGTGCCGAGGCAGACTTGGCGAACCTCGGCGGCCTTTCTCCGCAGCGCGAGGCGACCGGGGTACTCGGAACGGATTTAGGCGAGGCGGAACCTGTCGGCGGCGATGTCGTCGCGACGGTGAGGTTCCGGCGGGGCTAAGGAGATCTTCTAGGAGATGTATACGCGTCCAGGGTCTAAGGCGATGGTATACCAACTACCAATTTTGGCTACCGAGCTTTCCAAGGTGCTCGGCCGTGGCGGCGGCGTGTCGCCGACGACGGCGGAAGGCGGCATCGCGGCTACGAACAAGTATTGGTTCAATCGAGTGCGGTCTTGTCAAATTGGTGAGGCCAGAGAGGCATACAACAGTCTGGTGGCGAACTTTAGCCATGGCATGACCTTTTTTTGGCGACGGCTCGCGGCGGCGCTCCGGTAAGGTCGCGGCGCACGCGGCCAGGGCGATTCAGGCTTCCTCTAGCGCTTAGATCCGCGTAGCTAGCTCAAGGGGGTCGTGGCCGTGCTCCACGACGCTCTAACCTATACGGTTGCTAGACGGATTGCTCGGAACGGGTGATTCGGCGTCGGAACGCGTCGGTGGTGAGCGCGCTCCGCCGAGAATGCGTCGTGCTGCGTTCTCGGTCTAGCAAGCTTGTAGTCCGGGGGTTTCGGCCGGTCGAGTGAGTGCATGGTGCAGGTGATCTTCCCGAGCCGGTATAGGCTCGTGCCTGCGCGTCCCGAGGGTGGAACGCCATGGCAAAAGCAGGGCAAGGTTCGGACGTGGCGTGCGGTGGCTCACCGTGGTGTCGGTGAAGCTAGGATGGCGGTGCAGTGGCGAGTCGGAGCCGTGCAGAGCGATCGCAGTGCCGTGCCGCTCCTCGTCCGCAGCTCGGCTTCTCCTCCGTGTCCGGCTCCGGCGTGCTCCGCGGCGGCGGCGCTCCGGCAGCTTCTCCTCCTCTGCTCCGCCCTTCTTCTACGCCCTCTCTCTCGGTTTGGTGCGGTGTGCCGGTCTGTGCTGCGGTGGCGGCGAGGGGAAATGAGGGTAGGGCTTCGGGGTGCTCCAATTTATAGGCGAGCTTGGCCTGCTCCAATGGCGAACGGTTCTGATTGCGCTCGGCCGATCGAAGGGCCGTGGCTCGAGTGGATCTAGGGCTCCGGATGGCGCGGGTTCGCTTGGCGGCCAAGAAAGGAGGGGGACAGGAGGGGAACAGCGGGGTCCAGGGCTCTGCCATGCTGTCGGCTGTGGGACCGGGGTCATGCCATTCGCGCGACACCCCCGGCAGGCGCGTCGCCTTCGTGAGGAAGAAGAACAGTGGGGGGGGCGAGAGCGGCTGACAGGCGGGGCCGGGTTGGCAGCGAGTGCGAGCGCGAGCGCGTGTGTGCCGATCGCGCGCGTGCGCTGCCGAGCCACGACGTGGGCCGCGCGCTGTGAGATGAGGAGAGGAAGGTCGGGCTGGCTCGGGCTGACTTAGCGACCCGGCTGGCCGAACTCTCTTTCTCCTTTTCTGTTTTCAGTTTAGTGTATATATACATATATTGCCCATTTTAATTATTGAGTAAATACAAACATAAATTGCAATAAATCCCAAATGTGATGCATAAGTTATTATTCTATGTGAATGGAATTAAAATGCAAACTACACTCCTTTATTTACCAATTTCATAATGAAACCTATATGCTTGCACAAGAAAAATGGGTTTTCACAATAAATAAATGAAAAATTTTAATTGGTTGGGATTTTTAGATTGTGTGGATTTTTAGGGTTGTTACAGTCCTCCCCCCTCATTAGGATCTCGACCTCGAGATTCAGAGATAACATACCCATCGAAGAGGTAAGGGAACATAATCCGCAAGTCCGATTCTTTCTCCCACGTAGCTTCCCTTTCAGTGTGATTGCTCCACTGTACCTTGCACATCGGAATAGTCTTGTTTCGCGTCTCTTTGGTATCCCGTGCCAAGATCTTGATCGGATGTTCCTTGTATTCAAGTGTGTCTTGCAGGTCTAATGCATCTGTAGGAACTTGCTCCTCGGGAAGCTTCAAACACTTCCTTAATTGCGAGACATGGAACACGGGGTGTACTCCAGATAATTCCTCCGGTAGTTCCAGCTTGTAAGCAAGCTTTCCAACCCTTTTACAGATCTTGTATGGCCCAACATATCTTGGTGCCAATTTCTCCTTCACGTGGAATCTGACAGTGCCACGAAGTGGAGATACCTTGAGGTAGACATAATCCCCAACCTTGAACTCAAGCTCTCTACGTCTCCTATCTGCATAGCTCTTTTGCCTACTCTGTGCAATTCTCAAATTTTCTCTGACCTGTGCTACGCCTTCCTCTGCTTCTACAATCTTAGCAGGGCCAAAGAAGGCTCTCTCTCCGGGTTCTGACCACATTAGCGGGGTCCTGCAGGGTCTCCCATACAATGCCTCAAACGGTGACATCTTGAGGCTTGTTTGATAGCTGTTGTTGTACGAGAATTCAGCGTGGGGTAAGCAGCTTTCCCAACTGGTCTTGTATTTTATCACACAAGCTCGGAGCATATCTTCGAGAATTTGGTTCACTCTTTCTGTTTGACCGTCAGTTTGTGGGTGATAAGCCGTGCTATAGTCCAGCTTGGTTCCGATGGATTTGTGCAAGGCTTGCCAGAATCGAGACGTGAATTGTGAGCCTCGATCAGATATTATGCTTGTGGGTGCCCCGTGTAGTCTCAGAATGTGGGTTATGTATAAATCCGCCAGCCGTTCGGCATCGTAGCCAATGCTGATGGGAATGAAGTGAGCGACTTTGGTCAAACGGTCGACTATCACCCAAATCGAGTCGTGTTTCTTCTCGGTGCGGGGTAACCCAACGATAAAATCCATCGAAATGCATTCCCATTTCCATTCTGGAATTGCGAGGGGTTGTAGTAGGCCGGCTGGTCGTTGATGTTCGGCCTTGATTCTGCTGCAAGTGTCACATCGGGCTACATGCCCTGCAATGTCTGTTTTTATATTCTCCCACCAGAAGTGCTTCCTTAGATCATGGTACATCTTGGCTGACCCTGGGTGAATGCAATATTTGGAGTCATGCCCCTCTGACAGAATCTCTTCTCGTATCGCTGAATCCGTCGGTACACAGATTCTATCCTTGTACCATACAGTTCCCTGCTCATCTTCTCGGTATTCGGGGCCTCTTCCCAGCTTCATCAAACCACGGATATAGTCTATCTCAGGACAGTTCTTTTGCGCTTCACGGATTCGTGAGGTGAGATTGTACTCGACGCGAAGCTCATTTAGCGTGCCATAGGAGATTACCTCGAGCTGGAACGCGTCAAACTCTCTCCTGAGCTCAGACGACATAGACTTGGTGATGAGGGTATGGCAGTAGCCTTTGCGGCTAAGTGCATCAGCGACTACGTTAGCCTTCCCTGGGTGGTAATGGATCTCAAGATCATAGTCCTTGATGAGTTCTAGCCATCTGCGCTGCCTCAAATTCAGATCTTCCTGTGTGAAGAAGTACTTCAGGCTCTTGTGGTCGGTGTATATGTCACACTTGTTGCTCATCAGATAGTGTCTCCAAATCTTGAGTGCGTGTACCACGGCTGCAAGTTCTAGGT
This sequence comes from Eremochloa ophiuroides, assembly GCA_038502445.1. NCBI lineage: Eukaryota > Viridiplantae > Streptophyta > Magnoliopsida > Poales > Poaceae > Eremochloa > Eremochloa ophiuroides. The sequence continues at coordinate 14,779,514 of JAHLJS010000001.1, read as the reverse complement.
CATGAGTCGGGTATCGCTGCTCATGTTCCTTCAACTGTCTTGAGGCATAAGCTATCACTCTTCCTTCTTGCATTAGTACACAGCCCAAACCTTGCCGAGAGGCATCACAATATACAACAAAATCCTTGTGAATATCGGGCAGGGCTAGTACAGGTGTAGTAGTGAGCTTCTCCTTCAAGGTCTGAAAACTCTTCTCACATTCAGGAGTCCATATAAACTTGTTCTCTTTCTTCAGCAAGTTGGTCATGGGTCTTGCAATCTTGGAGAAATTCTCAATAAATCTGCGATAGTATCTTGCAAGTCCCAAAAAGCTTCTGATTTCTGACACATTACAGGGTTGTTCCCACTCTTTCACAGCTTCAATTTTGGCTGGGTCTACTGCGACTCCTTCTCCTGACAGTACGTGTCCAAGGAAAGCAACTTCCTCAAGCCAGAATTCGCACTTGGAGAATTTGGCGTATAGCTGGTTGCGAGACAACCTCTCCAATACGGTCCTCAGATGATGTTCATGTTCCTCTTTTGTGGCTGAATAAACCAATATATCATCAATGAATACCACTACAAACTTGTCTAGCTCATTCATGAAGACCTTGTTCATCATGTTCATGAAGTATGCTGGAGCATTAGTGAGTCCAAATGAGACTACTGTGCACTCATACTGTCCATATCTAGTGACAAATGCAGTCTTCGGGATATCTTCTTCCCTGATCTTCATCTGATGATACCCTGATCGGAGATCGATCTTTGAGAAGTACTTGGCCTTACTCAATTGATCTAACAGATCATCGATGCGGGGCAGTGGGTACTTATTCTTGACTGTGACCGCATTCAGGTTCCGGTAGTCAATGCACATCCTCATCGTGCCATCCTTCTTCTTGACAAACAAAACGGGAGATCCCCAGGGCGAAGCACTAGGCCTAATGAAGCCCTTCTCCAGTAATTCTCCCAGCTGCTTCTTGAGTTCCTTCAACTCATCAGCCGACATTCTGTAGGGTCTTTTGGCAATCGGTGCAGTCCCTGGCATCAGCTCTATAACAAACTCCACATCTCTATCTGGTGGCATTCCTGGCAACTCCTCTGGAAATACATCTTTGAATTCACAGACTACTGGCACATCTCTGAATGTCAGCTCTGTCTTATCTGCTTTAGTCTCCAGGGCACATAGGAGGGCTTGGACTCTCTCGGTTTGGGGTACACATCGGACAGCTGTTCCCCAAGGGTGGGTTACCTGAACATATCTAGGTGAACAAGATATCACTCCCTGGTGTTTGGTTAGCCAGTCCATGCCTAAGATGACATCTAAGCTATTGGATGGTAGTAGGGTTAGGTCAGCTCGAAAGTCAAGTCCCTCGATAGTGATTATCACTCCTCTACATATGTGAACGCTTCTGAAGGTTCCTAAGGGCGAGCTAGTTAGGATGGGGTTTGCTCTTGGGGTTACAGGTATGTGCTTAGTGCAGTAATAATCTTATAGTGGTTTAAGTAGGAGTTAGATGTTTTCAACGATTTAAATGAATTAAAACATTTTTCATGCTATCCTACACTCAACCAAAGAAGCATAAAGAACCATAAGAAGCATAAGATTCAAATGTCACTCATCACATGGTTATTATTACATAAAGGATGTTCCTAGCTGCTAAGAAGATCGTGCTATGCGCAGATAGCCAATGACAGGATAACTCATGGTATCACTAGTCTAAGGGCCACGCAGGGTCCCATAAGCTACTGGTGCATAAGGTCAAGTACGGCGTCGGGTATGCGGCTGTCCTCTGCCTCGATCTCGTCGTCGGTCATGGTCAGGCGCTTGACATAGTCGAGTGCTACTGCTAGCTCTGGAGTGGCCTCAATCTCCTGCATCCTTTGAGACGGACACGCTCTCAGGTTGAGCGTAGTGGGTGGTACGCGGAAGTCTCCCTCCCGGGGCTTCACCATCTCCAGTGGGGGGAAGCGAACTCTGTACCTTCCGGACCTCAATAGCTCTCCTGGCGTCGGACTGCTTCCAAGCTGTCTCTGTCCTCCGTAGCTTGTCCTTTAGGAACTCCACCATCTTCACGCGGTCGATCAGAATCCCTTGGTTGCGGGTGGACTTGTCCTCGGCCTTCTCCAACTGCTTCTCCAACTCCTTGATCCTGGAACGCAGCGTGATCATCTCGACTACCCTGTCTCTGCTCCTCTGCTCCTTCTCAGCAAGTGCTCTCTCCTTGTCGTCCAGCCTCCTCTGTAATTCCAACACTCTGCTGTTCAGGTAGTCATTGCGAAGCCCAAAATCTCCGACCTTGTCTCGCAAGTCGGCGATCTCGGCTCGGTGTAACTCATCACGGCGCTGCATCTCCAACTGCAAGTCAGTGACTGCTCTGCTCAAACTCTCCAGGGTCTGAGTCCCTTTCTGCAAACTGTCCTCGACCTCTGCCATGCGTGCTCGGTCACGCCGCCTCCTTTGCTCCAATGAGCTGATGAACTCGTCCTGCTCCTGGAGGTGGTGTGCCACTGTGCGTAGGCAAGGGTCAGTCTCGGCCTGAACGATCTGGCCGGTGTACAGAATCCTCTGGATGGGGTCAGGGTGCAGCTCCAAGGCCTGAGGCAGCAGACGGAAGTGGGTCCCCTTAAGGTACTCGTATGCTGTGTACACAACGGCGCGTAGTACCTTGCGGGAGACAGACTGTACTCCGTCCTCCACAGTCTCTCCAGCAGTGTAGTCAGTAAAAACCGGCATTCCTGGAAGGGTCAGGCTGACGGGTGTCTCAACTCTGGTAGTGACAGGTCCTTCAAACCTCTCAGCCTCGACAAGCTTCCCTCGGCTGAAGTACTGGATCTGGTCAGACGGTGCTCCCAGCTCCTCCAGCACCTGGCGTAGTACCATGGCAAATCCGCCGTGGTTCCTCCCATTGATCGGGATCTCGATAGTGCCGTCGTGCAGTGGACGAAGTGGTGGTCCAAGGCTGGTCATCTGCAAATTTTTTAAGAAACGGATTAGCAGGTCCTTGTATTAGATAAGCCATTGCATAAAAAGTGAATGCAAGGTCGGTAATATAACCGAAAGAGAGTCTGGTTTCCTATTCTAACGTCCATTTTCTATGGGTCTCGTCCTACAGTCAAGTATGGCTCCGATACCAACTGAAACGACCTCGATTTCCACGAAGGGAAATCCACAGGCTCGAATTGTAATTCAACAGATTGCTTGGGACAATCCATGAAATTACCCATATCTCAGTTGACACCAGGATCCATACAACGATAAATAAGTCTTACATAAATATTTATTACATCGCCACACTGGCGGAATCAACAATCAGAGAAGCTTTAGAAGATGCGGAAGCGATTCATCCTTCACGGCCAACTTGAGTGTAGCACGAGACCCTATTCCTCGTCATCATCTCCCTCGAAGTCGTACATATTCTCGTCACCTGACAGCAAATTTATCAGTACGATTTGTACTGGCCACGGAGCCCACCTATGCAGCATTTGCTTTGTGGAAAGTGGATGCAAGGCTATACAAGCAGACCTATAGGCTGAGGTTTTCCTATGCAGCTGTAATCAATGTTTAATTAGTCAAGTTTTATCACCAGTTAACACCATTTTCCCTTTTCCCATCACCACACCTCACATACCCACACCTCACTCTCATTCGACAGGCCCAACTCCCTCTCGGGCCTATCTCAGCGGCACACTACCACAACGGGTACACTACCGGAACAATGTTATCCAGGGGGAGAAAAGAATATGCTCTCATCTAATAGTGGTTGCAGAAACATTAGGAAAGGTCCATAGCCAACGAGTTGACTTATGTATCGATCGATCAACCATACACTCTGCAGAGGTTTTACTACTCACAAGATTAGCCATCATCGATGCTGTACAATCATCTAGGCAAAATTCCGGGTGCTTGCTTGCCTAGGTCAGTACCACCCTACCACTCAGCCCTGGGATATTCCGGATCCAACACCGTCATGCTGAGACTGGGAGACGCAGCACCGGGCCCAACCAGTGGTACTGCGCATCTAGGACGGTACGGGAATCTCTCCATCCGTCACCGCCCACCCTTATCACCTTTCAACCTAGCAGTAGTGGTACCGCCCTACCAAGTAGTCCAGCCGTCTCCCGCCCATCAGAAGCGAGCGAGTAGCAAGGGAATCCAGATGTTTCCGGTCACTAGTCAGATCCTAGGTTGTGACCAAGCAGGCATCTCCACTTAGGGGATACTCTCCCCGTGCTATCACAGCACCTCCGTCCACGGGCTTCAAACCACCAAGGCTATCCCACCCGGAACCTCCTCAACAACTTTACCCGCCACAGGTATCTCACTTTGGGGATGCCCAGGTTGCACCCCCGGCACGACTTGCCCCATGGGCTCGTCTCACATCCCACTTGGTCGACATCAACCCTTACCACGCACCCAAGACGCACGCAGCACTCTCTCCCAGTGGTTATAATCAGTTATACACTGTCCCAATTCCACCACATAGCATATAGCAAGTAGTAAGTAGTGGAAGAGTAACAGTAAAATAAGCAGCAGCTAACCTAGCAGCGGACAGCAGGGTAAGGTCTTATCAAGGCAGGGAATTCAAATATACTACCATGCAACCAATCCATACATAATCATAAAGCGATAGCAACAATGTCATTTGCAATGCGTAATAGGATCTAAGGATTTGGTGGGACGTGGCACCTTCGTAGTCGTCTCCTAGCTCTTGGAAGTACTCGTGGTCGTCTTCCTTAGTCAGATCCTCCTCCGGCTCTGAAATCGAACACGAAATAGTCGCGTCAGCGACTCCTATAGAGTATTCCAGAAAAATCCAATAAAATAAAGAGCCAAATGCACTCAAACACAGTCTTAGATTGTAGATCTCATTTTCCTGAGAATTTTGATATATGGTGCGCAATTTCTGGACATCGTATGAATAAGTTATGAATTTCCGAAGATTATCCTATTTTCTGAAAATGGGAAAACTGGTCGGTTAATCAGGGGCAGCTCGGGATTGGTCCACGTGGCGCGCGGGTCCTGTACCAGTAGTGCGGCAAGTGGCGCCTCAACTGAACACAGACCCGTTGGTTGCCCACCAGGTGTTCGATGCTGGTTCAGAGAGTTGCCGGAGTTGGCGTAGCTCGGCGTGGCTCGGCGGTGGTCGGTGGTAGCTCGGCGGGGCTCGGCATAGTTCGGCGTACCTCGGCGGGGCTCGGGCGAATCGGAAATTCGCGGCGCCGAGGGTGCCGTTCTCCCGAGCTCTCCCGGGGGGGCTCGGGCGAATCGGAGATTCGGTGCGCCCGAGGGTGCCGTTCTCCCGAGGTCTCTCGCTGAGGCTCGGGCGAATCGGAAATTTGGTGCGCCCGAGGGTGCCGTTCTCCCGAGGTCTCTCGCTGAGGCTCGGGCGAATCGGAAATTTGGTGCGCCCGAGGGTGCCGGTCTCCCGAGGTCTCCTGCGGAGGCTCGGGCGAATCGGACCTTTGGGCGCCCGAGGGGGCTGCTCTCCCGAGCTCTCCTGGGGAGGCTCGGGCGAATCGGGGATTTGGGCGCCGAAGGGGCTGCTCTCCCGAGCTCTCCTGGGGAGGCTCGGGCGAATCGGAAATTTGGGCGCCGAAGGGCTGCTCTCCCGAGCTCTCCTGGGAAGGCTCGGGCGAATCGGAGATTTGGGCGCCGAAGGGGCTGCTCTCCCGAGCTCTCCTGGGGAGGCTCGGGCGAATCGGAGATTTGGTGCGCCGAGGGTGCTGCTCTCCCGAGCTCTCCTGGGGAGGCTCGGGCGAATCGGAAATTCGGTGCTAGCAGGGTTCCAGGGCGTCTGTTCAAGGCGGCGGTGTCTCTCCGGTGCGGCGGACGATGACAGGGCGGCGATGACCATATCTCGGCAAGGCAGGGCTCGGCTTTCTAGCGGCGGTGCCGAGGCAGACTTGGCGAACCTCGGCGGCCTTTCTCCGCAGCGCGAGGCGACCGGGGTACTCGGAACGGATTTAGGCGAGGCGGAACCTGTCGGCGGCGATGTCGTCGCGACGGTGAGGTTCCGGCGGGGCTAAGGAGATCTTCTAGGAGATGTATACGCGTCCAGGGTCTAAGGCGATGGTATACCAACTACCAATTTTGGCTACCGAGCTTTCCAAGGTGCTCGGCCGTGGCGGCGGCGTGTCGCCGACGACGGCGAAAGGCGGCATCGCGGCTACGAACAAGTATTGGTTCAATCGAGTGCGGTCTTGTCAAATTGGTGAGGCCAGAGAGGCATACAACACTCTGGTGGCGAACTTTAGCCATGGCATGACCTTTTTTTGGCGACGGCTCGCGGCGGCGCTCCGGTAAGGTCGCGGCGCACGCGGCCAGGGCGATTCAGGCTTCCTCTAGCGCTTAGATCCGCGTAGCTAGCTCAAGGGGGTCCTGGCCGTGCTCCACGACGCTCTAACCTATACGGTTGCTAGACGGATTGCTCGGAACGGGTGATTCGGCGTCGGAACGCGTCGGTGGTGAGCGCGCTCCGCCGAGAACGCGTCGTGCTGCGTTCTCGGTCTAGCAAGCTTGTAGTCCGGGGGTTTCGGCCGGTCGAGTGAGTGCATGGTGCAGGTGATCTTCCCGAGCCGGTATAGGCTCGTGCCTGCGCGTCCCGAGGGTGGAACGCCATGGCAAAAGCAGGGCAAGGTTCGGACGTGGCGTGCGGTGGCTCACCGTGGTGTCGGTGAAGCTAGGATGGTGGTGCAGTGGCGAGTCGGAGCCGTGCAGAGCGATCGCAGTGCCGTGCCGCTCCTCGTCCGCAGCTCGGCTTCTCCTCCGTGTCCGGCTCCGGCGTGCTCCGCGGCGGCGGCGCTCCGGCAGCTTCTCCTCCTCTGCTCCGCCCTTCTTCTACGCCCTCTCTCTCGGTTTGGTGCGGTGTGCCGGTCTGTGCTGCGGTGGCGGCGAGGGGAAATGAGGGTAGGGCTTCGGGGTGCTCCAATTTATAGGCGAGCTTGGCCTGCTCCAATGGCGAACGGTTCTGATTGCGCTCGGCCGATCGAAGGGCCGTGGCTCGAGTGGATCTAGGGCTCCGGATGGCGCGGGTTCGCTTGGCGGCCAAGAAAGGAGGGGGACAGGAGGGGAACAGCGGGGTCCAGGGCTCTGCCATGCTGTCGGCTGTGGGACCGGGGTCATGCCATTCGCGCGACACCCCCGGCAGGCGCGTCGCCTTCGTGAGGAAGAAGAACAGTGGGGGGGGGGCGAGAGCGGCTGACAGGCGGGGCCGGGTTGGCAGCGAGTGCGAGCGCGAGCGCGTGTGTGCCGATCGCGCGCGTGCGCTGCCGAGCCGCGACGTGGGCCGCGCGCGGTGAGATGAGGAGAGGAAGGTCGGGCTGGCTCGGGCTGACTTAGCGACCCGGCTGGCCGAACTCTCTTTCTCCTTTTCTGTTTTCAGTTTAGTGTATGTATACATATATTGCCCATTTTAATTATTGAGTAAATACAAACATAAATTGCAATAAATCCCAAATGTGATGCATAAGTTATTATTCTATGTGAATGGAATTAAAATGCAAACTACACTCCTTTATTTACCAATTTCATAATGAAACCTATATGCTTGCACAAGAAAAATGGGCTTTCACAATAAATAAATGAAAAATTTTAATTGGTTGGGATTTTTAGATTGTGTGGATTTTTAGGGTTGTTACAAAAACCTGACGAGCTCGCCACATTTCTCCTCATCCCTCACCTCGGTCCGCCGCCGTCCGCCTCGGATCACCGGAGGAATTAGCCACCCTCACTGCACCACTTCCAAATTAACTGAGCACAGAGCTTCGCCATGAGCTACGCTATCCAACGAACCCGACCTCATCGCTGTTAGGCCACTGGTGAGCTCCTAGTACTCGCTCGCCGTCCCTGTGCTCTTGTTCTTCTTTTAAACCATGCGGTTGCACTAGGCTAGCCTTCTCTATTATGTTCTAGCCTGTTTTAGTTTGTATTTCATGTTCTTTTAGCATCATAGTATTTGTTTGACCAAGAATTTTAAACGCTACCGCCATCATTTAGCCGAAACAGTCCATGTCACCGCCGTGCTCTGGTCATGCCATTGCGGTGCACATGAACCGGCTTATTCTCCCTTGACAAACACCACGGATTCTGACCCTACACCTTCACTAGAACCCCATAGGACCTAAACAGAGCTTGGTCAAGCTTGTCATCGTCGGAAATGTCAAGCACGACGGTGACTAGCGTCGCCGTGCCGCTCTGTTCGTCGCCACCATAGCCAAAGTCCATCGCTAGCCCTGTAACCTAGCTCAATCGAAGCGCTATGATCTCAGGAGCACGTAAATGGCCTCAGTGCCGTCAGAGGTGCCTCAGATCGATAGGCAACCGCCGGTCAAGGTCATGGCCTTGCTGGTCAACACGTGAGGGAAATCGGGGACCAGTGGGTTAGAATTCGAATAATACCAGGGGGCTATTTGTAAACTCAGTGACTCATATGAATAGTATTATAATGGACTACGGGTTGTTTTTTCGAAAACTGGAGTCCTTTTTTGCAAAACCGGCAGCGCCCGCGCGGTAGGCCGGCCTGGTCCGCTTCTGTGCCTTTGGGCCGAGCTGGGCCGAATTCGAGCTGTGCACGTTTTCCTTTTTATTTCGTTTTATTCAATTTCTATTAAAATGAATAGTATCTGTTTTTGTTATTTTTATAACTGTTTATTTACTAGTGATAAAATCATGTGGCGATGCATTGGGGCTGCTACCCAAGTACACAATCACCGAACGGACCCGTGTCCCTTTTCATTTCTCATGATTCATTATTAGCCTATCCCTAATAGTCAAACATAGCATTTTATGCAAATCTAAATTAATTAAGTAGGGCTAAGCATTTTTCAAATATTTTCATTTTTAAACAGGTTTCAAGGGTAATATATATCAAGGCAGGGAATGCAACAAGTTAGGTGACAATCAACTCCTAGCAACCTAATGCAATACTTAACTCAAGTTATAAATATTTTATAAAACCCAAGGGAGGGGCTGAATGCACCGGGGCTTGCCTTGAATTGTGTAGAGCGTCGGATCGGGCTCGGTCCCGTAAATATCGAATCCCTGGACGGCCTCGAGAGTCACCTCTCAGCAGTGGCCTCAACCTTGACTTCGTCGTTGCGGGCACTACACGTATTCAATGATGCATGGTTAACATGATGCGAATAATAATGAACACAAAATCTAATAGTAAACAATATAAACTCTTGAGTACAACTTTCCTTCACGGTAAAGTTGCAAAACATTTCTAATAAAGTAAAATGGTGTTTTCGTATTTCATTTTTATTGACCATTTTAATAGTTATAGAAAGCCGCTGCACAGCTCACAACTACTACCTAATGACAACCTTCTGCGTGCCAAGGACCACCACAGTGAAGGACCCATGGTCAGCAATCAATCCAAAAATCACACAAAATTACAAGGGATTAGGGTTTCTATTTATTTTATTATTCAATTAATCAAACATTTAATTAATAAATAAGTGAACTATTTCTATTTGAACCAAACTTTTTCTATAGATAACCCATACCCTAAAATAGTACTAGAATGAATTTTGTGAATTTTGGATAATTACTCTAGCCTACAAAATTCATAGAAGTCACAATTATGAATTAACTTGGGCATTTTACCATATGCAGAAAGTACTCAAACTATTTATTTTATATTTTTTCTGCATTCACCACATCACAGAGAGCTCACACAAAAAATTTCATCATTTTTAGTGCCATAGATTTATTTCTACAAAAATAACAAACTATAGAACTATTCATATGCTCAGGAAATTGAAAAACAAGTTTTAATTCGCGAGAAAAAGATAAACTCCAATTAGGCCCGAGTTGGCCCAATAGCCAACAGGCCGGCCCACTCGGCCTGCCCGACTCGGCTAAGCTCAACCCGCACTCCTTTCCTTACTATTCACCAGAGTCTAGGACTTCTCACTTAACCCCCTGACCAGGTTCAAATTCCAATTTGCAAGTCCTTCACCCTCCTTCGCGGTTGACCGACACCCGACCGGTCATTGACCGGCTGCTGCCCATCTCTGACGAGCCCTACGGCCACGACAAGTATACCAGCATGGTCTGCAAACCTTCGCGCATCTCTTCTCCTAGATATTCGGGCTATATTGGGTCTCGGACCAACGCGTGCGCACGCATTGTGACAGAACCGACCAATTTATACAAGATTAAGCATGATTGCCCCCGATTAACATATTGGCATACACATACCCTCTCTTATATAAATCCGGTAGTCCACCGAGTATCACGAAGGACCTCGGTAAATCAACTTACAACAGGATCGTACTGATTAAGGAAACATCATATTACAAGCACAGAGTTTACAGCGGAAATTTATTACAAACAGAGTAATATAGTTATTACAATACCAAGTTCAAATATTATACATAAAAGTACTTGGTTTCGAAAACCACTTATTCAAATCCATAAAACATTGCCATACTCACGTATATCTCCATACACAGCAAAGGAGAGTATAAGATATATGACCATGCCCTGTGGTCTTTACTCCTCTGCATCCATGGTAGGGTTATTACAGGTAAGGCAATAGTCTTCATACAACACATCACCTGCAATGTTGGGAATAAAACCCTAAGTACTCAATTGTACTCAGCAAGACTTACCCGTCAGAGAGTAAATAAAAAGACTCTCAAGGATATGCAAGGCTTTATTTGGTGGGGTTCATGGGGTAGCATATTTTGTGGAAAAAGCATACTATCATATATCCTTTGTGCAAAGTTTTAATTTCCAACTTATCATGGAGCTAAGTGGAACTACATTAGCAAGCCTTTATAAAGTGAATCACTTAACAATTGATAGGAAAAGAATCTCATTCTCACATTAACATTTTATAATGAGTTGTTGCTACGTTTCTGGCACATGGATAAGTTTTTCCTATCCGGGAGAGACGGCGATTCGAATCGATTTACACCAGCTGGGTAAGCCCGTATCACACACCCTTACGAACCCGTTCAAAGTTCGTATTGTGTTGGGTAGCTTTTCACTCTATTCGGGATACCGTGGGCTTGATCCACAGTGCAAGGCTCAGGGGGCAGCCGGTGCCAGGACGCTCAGGCTGTGCCTGCCCTTGGTCAATCCCTGTCCCACAACACATCTTTTCTCTCCGCCAGCAATGCACTGCAGTTCAAATCCCAGCCCGACTAGAAGTGCTATAGCTTCACGGTCGAAACGACTTATTCGGCCGTTATGTGAAGGTACGTTCAATCTTAACCATTGACCAAAATACGGATTTAGTTCCTAGTCAAGTTTCACAGGCAGGATCCAAAGGTGCATGTCTAATCGACATCAATGACCATAATGGCACACCATATCCCGTCTGAAATTCGTATCTCATGATTTTTTCTCAATATCCATCCACCTGATTTACTAAGCATGGCTAAGCCTAAGACTAACCAATACTAGTATTATCAAGAAACTCTCCTCTCTAAACAAGGTAGGTAATGCATCAATGGTTTAACTATAACTTATCAATTTAATGCATAAACTGTAATTAAATAATACTTAATTGAAATTTTAAAACAGAGATAGAAGGGTGATAAAATGTCTGGGTGTTGCCTCGGCGAAAGGTAGAGGGTCCGTGATTAGGAAACTCCGAAAGTAAGTCAGTATCCAGTTCTTCGCCTTCAGGTGACAACTCCTGTGGATTCTCCTCGATTATCTCGTACTCGACGAGATTTTCCTCTTTCGATCCTATATGTATGAATAGGATGTATACATGAAAATAATGCACCATGATATGCTAGATGATAACGATATGATGACATGATGTGTGGTGAGATGCATTCATGTGATCTTAGTTTGCACAATAGGGTTTAGGTTGGATTGGTTACATGAAATGATAATTTTGTTCTTATTTATTTTACTGAGTACGTGCATATTTCTTCTCCGGTAGAGAAGTTTACAATCCTACCAAGTAATACTTGAATAGGCATGACATGTTATTCACGATAAAGTTGCAAGCCAACAAAACCTATTCCTATTTGCTTAATAAAGCATAACATGTTGGTTTTTATTCATAAGGCAAAGTTAAACTAGCAAAGTACTACTATTGCCATGGAACATTAAGGATGGGTGTTTCATGGTCTTCAAACAACATACCAAAATTACTTAATTTGACTACACATCATTTCCATGTATTATGTGTTTTATTTGCTAAAGAAAAACACTATTTAAACTAGGTTTAAAATAGTTATAACAGTGGAAGTGTTCAAAACAGTGCCAAACTTTTTGTGAAGATAAACAGTAGCACTAATAGCACTCACACAAATTTTCAGAATTTTTAGAAATTTTTCGTTCGTTGGTTGTGAATTTGGGTTAGAGTCCCAATGCTTGACCATCGGCGGAAAAGGGATTTGAGAACTGTGCGGTTACTTGTACTTGGGTTAGAGTCCCAATGCAAGGTCTCCGACGGAAAAAGAAATTAGGGACCGTTCGATGTAGGCCTGCTGTGATCGAGACTTTGCAACTAGCCACATACTACGGGAAGCCCTGACTCCGGTGGCTCTACTACTTGAACCGACAACCACGCACTGAGAGTGGAGAGATGGCGAGAGCAGCGTGTACCCTCGTGGCCGACGTGCCTGGAAAGGAGAGGAGTATTGTGTTCTCGGGTGGCGTAGGACCGGTTCAGGTTTTGGAAAACCGTGGTAGACGGGGTTGGCATATGTAAGCTTAGGTGCTACATATGCAGTGTGGATAGGGATCCCCAGCTGGGTACTAATCGATTCGAATCGTCGTTGCTCCTCGGATATGAAGACTTGATCCTTTGACCTACAATTGAAAAGTGGTTCGGAACTAGATGTTTTGAGAATAATTAAGAAACTGAAAGTATGATGATATATGAGAATGAATTTGGAACCATGGATTATGATTAAATTAAGATTGAGTTAAAATATTGAAATAGGATAGTAATGCTTTTCTTGAAAACTCTTTGACTCTTACTCAAGCCTTACCTTGACTCCCCTCGGCCTGCATTCCTGAGTCTCATTCCCCTTTTCTTTAGTCGGGTAAGTCTTGCGGAGTACCCCAGTACTCAGGGTTTGTTAACCTCTGTTGCAGGTGAGCCGAGGGTACAGTCATGCTTAGGACCGTGCCGGTTGACGGATCGTGCATGTGTGAAGATATGGATATGATATAACCCTTGGGCAGGGTGTTTAATTGTATGATGCTACTCCACTATGAAGTGCTAGTTCGGGAGAATGTAATCTATATTTGTAAACCTATGTTTATGTACTACTTCCGCACTCTTCACTCTGATTTATATTATTTGTGTAAACTGTTGTAATACTTGCAAGGCCTTTACAATGAGATCCTCGGGGAAATCAGGGTTTCCGAGGAAACCCGGCAGGCCACCTAGGTTGCGGGAAACTCGTGCAGACTAATCGGAGGTCCTTAGGACACTGATGATGCATGTGGGCCCTATAATCTTGGCGGTTCTGTCACAGATATTATCGGGGCTCGGGTTTTTGTTGCCATCCGTACAGCCACTTGAGTAAATCGAGTGTTAGTTTCCTCGGAAGGCAACGAGGGGTTTTCCTTTTCCTGTTTTCCACATGTCGCTTCCAAGTAATTAGGAAAATGATGCTTTTTTCTTTTCGTATACTTGTGTCAATGAGTGAGTATGCAGCGACGTGTTTGTTGGAAAGTATTACTCCCTCCATCCCAAATTGTAAGTCATTCCAGGAATCATGGAGAGCCAAAGCATCTCAACTTTGACCAGGTTTATATGATAAGATAATGATATTTACAATATCAACTAAGTATCATTAGATTTTTTGCCAAATATATTTTCATGATGCGGACCCAAGTGGGAGACCTAGTCCGGATTGTGATGAGTAATAGTTAATAGAGTTCACTTGGCATGTTGGTTGGTTTGTGATGTGCAGGTGTTGGGCTCGGAGGCAGTGGTGGATGGCGGAGTGAAGGTCAATGTAACAACCCGGGTTTTTCCAATAACCGAAAATACGAACTTTCTAAAATTTTTTCTTGTGAACTTGTGTGAAGCATGTAGTATTAGGTCAAACCCCGACTAACCCGCTAACGATCGAGGCATTCATATAGAATTGTTTGTAGGAATTTGTCGAAGTTCTATAATTAATCTGGGGTTTTGTGTCGGAGAGCACAATTCTGTAAACAAAGTTCCCTCTAACCCTTCCGAAACTAAATCAAATATATTTCTCATATTCTTTGAATTAAATTCCTTGAGAGAAATGAAATTCTCTCTTCACTCCCAAATCAGCCACCAGTTCTCACCTTGAGCAAGCCGGCCCAAGCCCAACCGACCGCAACCGCGCGCCACCAGCTCTCCTTGCGGCCCAGCACGACCTCTCGGCCCAGCCTGCAACCGTGCCCCTCCTCTCAGCCCAACACCACCCTCAGCCCAGCAGGCCCACGCCCCGCCGAACCCTAGCCAGGGGCGAGCGCCCCAGCTTCTCCCCACCGCCGCCGCCGCCCGGGTACGTGCCCGCGCGTCGAGCCCGCGCCCCCATGCGATGCCTGCCGCTTGTCCTACTCCCTGCACGGACGCCGAGGATGAACGGAGGACCCTTGAAGCCCTAGCTTCGCGCGTATAAAAAGGACGAAGCCGCTGCCGCTCCTGTTCCTCTTCTCCAAGCCTGCGCCGCCACCATGGCGCCTTCTTCCTTCTCCCTCGCACCCTTCCTGCTCGTCCGCGGAGACGGCCGCGTAGAGCTCCTGCTTGACCATGCCGCAGCCGCGCCACGACGCGCCGGTGCCGGCCACAACCTCACCGCCATGCAGAACCCCCGCGCACGGCCTCTGCACCATGTCACGCCACCGGCGCACTTCTTCTCGACCGCGGCCGGCCGTCGCCACCCCGACACGCCACCACCCGCGCTACAGCCCGTTGTTCCCATCGCCGTCGCGACCGCCACGACGAGCATCGCCACGCCGCAACCGCGACGTCGTTCGCGATGAGCTCCGTCCTCGACGCACCGGCCTCCTCGACGCCGACCCGGGCGCCGCTGCTGGCCGCGCTCGCAGGCTCCGACCGCGCCACCGACCTCCGCGCTCTGGTCGGGCTCGCCCCCGACGTTGAGCATCCCGGCAGCTGCAGCGTCCCCCACTGACGAGCCAACCTCACCTCGGCGTTGCTGCAGCCGTGTCATCACCGAGCCGAACGGTGACCGCGACCGCGCTGTCGGCGTTCACCTCCTCTCCATCGCCGCGCCGCGCCCCGGCTCCCTCCTCGTCGTGCCACGGCGTCGTGCAGCAGCGACGCCACGCCCCGGAGCCTCGGCCTCGCCTCGTCTGCACCACCGACCGAGCGCAGCTGCTCGCTGGCCGCGGCAGCCAGCCGCTGCTAGCCAGCACTACTGTACCGGAGCCGCCCCTTGCTGAGCGCACACCACGACGTCGCCGTACCGCTACGACCACGCCTCCTCCACGACACCGAGCCCGCGTCGTGCAGCAGCGATGCCCTGTTGTTGTTCACATGCAGCAGCTGCAGCATCTCCATCTCGCCAAATTTGTCACTGTATTATCGCCGGTGAGCTTCCTGGGACCAAAACCATGTCATGACTCCATTTCCATCACCACGATGCTGAGACCGGCCTTCGTGCCGTGTTCTACACCCTGCAGGAAGGCCATAACCATGCCAAGTTGTCCTCCGGAGCCCCGACCATCCGCTACTCCACCGACTGCTCCAGCCAACGACCCCGTCCATGATCCCGCCGGTGCCACCGTCGCGGATCGGCACGGCACGGTGATCACCCTGCACGACCTCGATTCACCACGGCAGCAACATCCTACATCTACGACCCCACGGTGAGCCACGACCCTCTCCACCATGGTGAGCACCGTCACCTTGCTGGACCCGCCATTTGGAGCCATGGCGTCCCACCTCAGGGACGCGTAGGCCGAGCCCCTCCCGGCTCAAGACACTCGCACGCACGACACGAGACCTTGTTAGCCAAATCGAACCACCGGCGTTCCAAGAACGTCGGCGTGGCCGAGGACTACCCAAACCACCACCGTGATTCCGTTCCGGATTTACCTTGTGTCTTGGACATTGAGACCGTTGCTACTCTACTCATATCACCGAAGGACACGAGGGACGTCGATCAACAAAGGAGAAGATCTCTAGAAGTCTTGCCTGATCGCCCCGACGCGCACCGACGCCCCGTCCAAGCTTCACCTTAGCTACCGCGCACACCGTTGGAACCCGGCCATGCTCTGCCACCTCCCAGCCACTTGTTGCCACCTCCAGCCAGTTTTCGGCCAGCCACAGCCCCGCCCGGCCAGCCGCGACCAGCCCGCAGGAGGCCACAACTAGCCGCGACCAGCCGAAGCAAGCCATAGCAGGCCAGAAGGTACTAACAGCTGGCCCAGTGGAGCCGGGACGTGTATAAGCAAGCCTCGCTACTTTTTCTTTGACACTGGCCCTGTCTGACCATGTGCCATAGCCCCGTTGCCACCTCGTGAGGCCCCATAGATAATGTTGGACGGTCGGAAAGCCAAAGTGATATACGACGCTGGACTATTGGACCCCTGCTCTTACTCCTTGTACATCTATCCATCATACTGTATCCTATCCTTACGATATGTCTATATCTGTTGTACCCTATCCTTATATTCTATCTGTTGTACCCTGTCCTCACGATCTGTCTGTATCTAAATCTGTAATACAGGATCCATCTATCATAATGCTATGGAATTGTGCTACTCCGCAGTCTTATAATGAGTCTTTTGAGTCATGTCATCGGTTCTTATTGCTGGTTGTTGTGTTGTTTGTATGTGTGCTGTGCCTTCGAGCCGGTGGTGGGATCGTACCTCGTTCGGACGTTGCGATCGCGGGATTCGTTCCGCCATGACCGTAACACCGAGTGTAACCTGACCTCACACTGTCTCTCGCTGACTTTTCGTGCACCGACCCTCGTATGCTTGTACCCTACGCGACCGTCGCATTCCTCTAATTCTTGCGGTGACAACCGCACCGCTATGGATCCGAGTAATGACTTAGTGCCAGTGCACCCAGGTCGTGGTACCCTACGAGTGGTTTGCGCACTTGTATTCTTCTGTGTGTCGCTCTCTTCTGACGCCCCGTCTATCACCGTGGCATGTGCGTTGGAAGTAATAGACCACCGCTTTATGTTGTTTCTCGCTCTTCATTTCCCTTTAGTCCGTTCTATTCGATCCCGTCTTGCTCATGGCGCTTGGGTCAAAGACCGGATTGACTCCTTTTGTTAGCGAAGCTATGGTCTATATTAAGATCTCGGACCTATGCGGGTCGACTCGGTCGACCGCTTAAAACCATCTTCACCAAAGATGTGACTGAGAATATAATATGGATGTGCCTAGCTAACTTCTCTCTCTTTTGATTCTTGGTGTTTAAACACTTGTATGATTGTACCCGTTTGAATCGCAGCCTTGGTACCCTACAAGTGGATTAAACACTCGCTCTTTATTGCGCAACATCTATTGCTGTTAATTTCTCGTTCTTCCCTTCTGATCGCCCGTCCTTCGATCCCTGTCTTCTCCGTGGCGTACGGATCAGAAGATCGTGTGCCGTGGTGTTTGCTATGGACAAGCTTTGGCCTAAACCATTTATTATAAAGCCATACTGGCTTGGCTGCTACATAAGCTTGTGCTTGGCAAACCACCACTCCTGTTTCTTTAGCCCGATGACATCGGACATACGCCGAGAGGGCCAAGTCGTGTATCTTTTATTATTTCCCCTGTGTCAATGGATCTTTCTGTGTCCCGTCATCTTTTGGTGAATTGGGTGTTTTATTGCCTTGTATTGCTTCGCGGAGTAGCCGTTCCGGAATAGCAACGATCGGATCGAGGCCATCGGAGGAGGAGAGCATGGACGACGACAGGAACCATGGGATGGAGATCCTAGGGGGAGGTGACCCCGCTGTTCGACTACACTAACTGGAGAACACTCATACCACTACTTCCTCGACAACGCAGGTGTCATGGCAGCACCTCCTTTTAGAGAATCCTATTAGACATTGCAAATCTAGAACTGCTAGCGCTTTATATTTACTCCTTTGCTAGTATATGATGCATGTTACTACCTAAGCCGTTACTACCCCGCTTGCAACCACTCTACTATACCACCCAGCTTCGCGCTCACGCTCTTTTATACATATTCCTATCTACCTGTTTGCTTGCATGTTACATCACTATATTTATTTATTAACTCCACTCGCATTGTATCTATGATGTGATGCTGGTGGTGAACCCCTGGGAATGGTTTGGCTTGGGATGCCGGACTGGTGGTATGTGAGCGTGCTGCGTGTGTCTTGGGTGTGTGGTGAGGGTCGAGTCGACCAAGTGGGATACACGACGAGCTGTGTAAGCAAGTCTTGCCGGGAGATGCATCTGGGCATTCCCACGAGAGATACCTGTGGCGGGTAATGACTTATAAGGTGGTTCCGGGATTTGCATCGAAGTCCCGTGAATGGAGGTGCCATGGTGGCACGGGGAGAGTATCCCCTAAGAGAAGATGCCTGCTTAGTCAAACCTAGGAAGGACTAGCCCAGGTTCATGGGAATCCCTTACTGCTCACTCGCTTCTGATGGGCGGGAGACGGCTGGACTACTTGGTATGGCGGTGCCACTACTGCTAGGTTGTAAGGTGATAGGGTGGGCGGTGGCAGATGCAGGAAGTTCCCGCACCGTTCTAGATGCGCAGTACCACTGATTGGGCCCGGTACTGCGTCTCCCAGTCTCAGCGTTTCGGCGTAGGGCCGAAGATACCCAGGGCTGAGTGGTAGGGTGGCATCGACCTAGGCAAGCAAGCACCCGGAATTCTGCCTAGGTGATTGTACAGCATCGATGATGGCTAATCTTGTGAGTGGTAAAACCTCTGCAGAGTGTTATGGTTGATCGATCGATACATATGCCGATTCGTCGGCTATGGACCTTTCCTGTGAAGCTCTGTCTAGTGTAGAGAGCGATATTCTTTTCTTCCCCTGGTTGATTATTGTCCGGCAGTGTGCCTGATGCGGCAGTGTGTTGTTGTGGCAGGACCCGAGAGGGAGTTGGGCCTGTCGACTGAGCGTGAGGTGTGTGTGTGTGAGGTGGTGTATGGGTGGGATAATGGAAATGGGATGGACTGATGGATGGTGTGATATGGGTTAAAACTTGACAAACTATTATGATATTATTACTTGATACTACCTTGCATGCGCTTAGGATGCAAACCACAGCCAAATATTAGGATCGCCAGATCCTTTGTTTCTCTTTTCCACTAAAGCTCATCGGTGCTGACCATGGCCTGCACATATCTGGCGGTGTGCAGATTACCTGACTAACAGAGATATTGAGGTAAGAAGCATTAGAAGGTCTCGTGCCTACGCTCAAGTTTGGTTCAGGAGATGAAGACTATGCTGCGCCAAGAATAACTCTGATGGTACCCGTGAAGGAGGAGCCTTCACTCGATGACATATTCCGCCAACTCTGATGACGACTAGATATGCTTCCGCTAGATTAACCCTGTAATAGGTGTCCCCTCAGTTGATGTAATATTTTGTAAGTAATCTCGATGTATGACTTTTATATCAACTGATATATGATAATGCGATAAGATCAATCTTTGGTTTTATCACATTATACTCATTCTGTGGATTTTCCCTTCGTGGAAAATCGAGGATGTTTCAGTCAAGTATGCGGGCCGTTGTTGACGGTAATTATTGTATGATTTTACCCGTCAACTAAACATGAAATAAGGGTATAAAAGCAGACACCACCATAGAATAGGGTTTTAACTGACAGAATTCCACAGTTTTGGTAAATCAGTGTTTTGCATGGGGTTATACGGAAAAGAATCAAGGGAGACCCACATGTCAGATTAAAATAACGAAATCCACCGCGAAAGGAGATCAAGAATATTCTAGAGAACACCAGAGACTCGCTGGTAGAAGCGGGGCCCACTTGGCAGCTGGGGGAGGTCGGCCGACCCACTGACCAGGTCAGCCGACCTGTCACTGAGCCATCTCGGCCTCCGCTTCGACGTGGACCCACATCCCAAAATTTCACGCAATCCTAGCCGCCCGTCGAAGTCGGTTTGATCCAAGGGCTACGGTTCATCCCACCGGCCTATATAAGGACCCCCAGACCCCCCAAGGTTTGACATCAATTATTCAGATCATTCAGTCATCAACCAGTTCAGAGCTAGAAACCCTAGAATTATTAGAGCTTCACCATCTAGAGTATAGCTACATAGGTTACAAATAGAAGGAGGCGAGTTCTACTCGAGTTCCGGATCTGTCTGGAGCTAGAAGGCTTCCCGAAGCCATTGTAAGCTCTCTCTTGTATCTTAAACCTCTCTTGAGTGTTTGAAATAAAGTTGATCGACATTATTCTACTATTGATTGTGTTCTCAATTATGCTATTCATTGCTTATCTAGATTGTATAGTTTGCAGAGTTAGGATGCATTCATATTCATACATAGGTTTGTATAGCGCTCATTCATTGACGTCATGGGTGGGTGATGAAAAACATGTAAGCATGGTGCTTAGATGTAGTTTGTCTGTAAATGCACCATATATTCTGGGTTCTGTGGTAAATTGCAGATGTGACACTCCCATTGAGTCCTTTGTAGTCCACACTCCGAATATAGGGAGAGTAGGAAGTTAATATTATTATAGAAGGCTGGCTATGATCTTGATCTTCCTCAGTAATATTCCCTTAAGTATGAATATGAAGTGTCTTCGCTATGATTGCTAGTATAATTGCACCAATCTAATATGTCTTTGATGGTGTAGTTAGAATGACTTAGAATATCCTTATGCTTCAACCTAATCCATGCTAGTGCCTAGATAGGAAGTGCTCTAAGTGATCATTATTATGTTGATTGATTAGTTGATTGATCATTATGCTTACCATATATATATATATATATCATTATTATTATGACATAACCCATATTCTGAGTAAATAGGTCATTCATGGTATTCTCCATATTTGCATATGCATATGACATCTATCTATCTACATGCATCCCATTTATTGCCAACCCTTTCCAGTGGTAAAATATAAATGACAACCCGTGTGTATTTTATCTGTGCGCTTGCGGATACAATATAATATATTTCAGTCACTTGCAATAAGGAGAGATCTCTTAGAATCATACTGGGGATGACAACTTAGTTACTTCTAAGAGATAGATGAAGAGTTCAAGTGATCTGTAGACTAATCAGGTGACACATTAGTCTATACCTCCCAGCATTTCGTTAAGAAATATCAACAAGTATTTTTGGCGCCGTTGCCTGAGAAGGCGTTTGGCATACATAAGATGTAGATAGATCATATGCATAACACCAAATATGTTGAGAAACCATACAAACCTTACTCAAACAGGCTCACCCTATCCTTTTTATTCTTTGTGTACCTTATGCAGGGTGATGTATGAACGGATTTGACCTTCTGCAGAATTTTATTGAAAATCCAGAAGCTTTGATCAGGAAGACCCGAGCCAAGCTCAGGAAGACCCCAGATCCTCTACCGGAAGACATCCGTACAAGAAGAAGTTTGACACCAGAGTTTGAGGCCATGGCAAACAAGAGCCTTCGCGAGTTCTCTGCTCCAACCACCGCTAACATCCGCACGGGACCACCAACTGATGTTGGGGACAATGGATTCGAGCTCAAGCCTACGCTCATCAACATGGTGCAAGCTAGCCAGTTTTGTGGAAATGCGCATGAAGATGCGAGTGTCCATCTCCAACACTTTTTTGAGATATGCAGCACTTTCACCATCAAGGGAGTAACCAGATATGCAATCCTGCTCCACCTGTTTCCATTCTCACTTTTAGGAAGGGCAAAACAGTGGTTCTACGCAAACAAAGATAAGAACACTACATGGGACCTTTGCTCCACTGCCTTCCTAGCAAAGTTCTTCCCTGCGGGAAAGACGAATGCTTTCAGAAGGAAAATCACCAGCTTTCAGCAACAGCATGATGAATCTGTTCCGGAAGCATGGGAACGCTTTCAAAACTATATTTCAGAATGTCCTCACCATGGGATGGAAAATTGGTTGCTCATGCAAACCTTCTACCATGGGTTCACTACCAGCACCTGTGAGACGATGGATGCTGTTGCTGGAGGAGTTTTTCTGTCACTCACCATTGAGCAAGCTACTACTCTTGTGGAGAAGATGGCTTCCAACCAAAGTTGGAATGAAGAACGAGCCCCGACCCGCAAGAGAAGAGGAATACACCAGCTCAAGGAGACCGACATGATTTCTGTCAAGATGGACCTGCTGATGAAGAAGCTTGATGATCGAGTCAATGACAAGAGAGAGGTCAACCACATCCACGATGCCTACATGACATGTGAGGAGTGTGGAGGCACTGGCCACTCAGGTCACAACTGTCCGGAGATTCAGGGGGAAGTGAACTACGTGGACAACAACAACAACAACAACTATCGTCCCCAGAATCAGAATTAGAATCAGAACCAGGGTTCAGCAACAGAAGCCCAGCTACCATCCATCCTGTTGTTGATGGTTCAATAAAATGCGTGTTCTTCATCATGGGCTATTTCAAGAGCAAATTTGGGGGTTGGGGGCGATTCGATTTGCCGGTGATTTGCTTCAAATTGGGTCTTGATCTTTGGGAGTTGATTCTAGACTACCTAGTGTCCATATGACCGAAAAATTGTGATAGTTCATCTCCGTTTGATCAGAATCCTCTTCGATTTTGGTTTGGGGCGATTTTGAATCGCGTCTGTCTGCGCAGGGGCAGAGAGTCCGGACCTGGAAGGTCGGACAGTCCGCGGGTCGGGGCCGAGCACAGAGGGCCGCAGCGGCCTGCTCGGTGTACAGGCTCGGACAGTCCGCGGGTCATGTGCGGATAGTCCGCGACCTCCGCCCAACAACAGCAGTTTCAGTCTAGCTCTCGGGATTTTCCAGGACATAACGGCGGACAGTCTGGGATACCACTGCGGACAGTCCGACGTTGTGTTCCAAAAAGTGTCCAGCAAGTATTTCTTTCAGTCGAGTTTTGGACTTTTGGCTGACGGACAGTCCGACGCTTGCTGCAGACAGTCCGACGTCTGTTGTCCGACAATACACAGTCGCTGTGCAGTGCACTGTTGCCTGTCAGCTTGTGCCGCCGGATAGGCTGGGGGTTAGGTCCGGACAGTCCGAGCTCCTGAACCGGACAGTCCGCACCAGAAGGCCGGACAGTCTGGGTCCGTGCAGAGTGCTTCCATGTGTGTTTTGCTTCCGCGTCTTCTCCGGTATTTTCGAGTATCCTGCTGTGACTTCTAGTCACCCAATCACCTCTTGATTCGTGGATATCTCATAAGAATTTATTGCTTCTTAGGGATTATGTTTAGGACAGTGGTCTCACGCATATTTTGGAAGAAATTTTTGAGGCTCCTATTCACCCTTCCTTTAGTCGCCTTACTCGGTCCTTCACATGATAAACTTATTTTGTGTCATAAATCTTTATATTTTTCTTTATAATTTTAGTCAAACTTAAGATGCTTTGACTTTCTAAGATTCTTAGAATGACTTACAATTTGGAATGGAGGGAGTAGTTGCGTACTCCTTCGATCCGTCCTAGAATAAATGCGCATATCGTCAAAACATTTCAAGTTTCACTAAAAATATAGAGAATATATATTATCAACATTTATATCAATAAATAAGTATATTATATGAAATATATTCCATATGCAAAGTAATAATATTTATTATACATTATTAGTATTAATACATTTTATATACATATTTGGTAATTTAAAAAGCTTGACCAATCTTTTTTTATTTTTTATTTTTTGCGAATTACACAGTACAGACACAGACGTTCACAACGCACGCACACTTACCCCTGTGAACACTCGCACGTAAATCCTACCCTTATAAGCACCTCCAAAAGACTGCGCCGGTAGATCTCGAGATTGACGAAGTCACCACAGGCACCTCGCTGTCGACGGGAACGTCGCCTACTACTGAAAGCACAACGCCGTTAAATCCTGAAGAAATGTGCGACAATCTGAATTTGAACCCTGGTGGGTAGCGTATCACTGAACAGTCCTACCATTAGACCACAGGCCCATTAAAAAAAAAGCTTGACCAATTAGGAAGCGAGATGTGTAGTATTTATTTTTGGAACGAAGGAGTATTCCGTACGCAGATCTCTTGTAAGTCCTAGTTTTTTATTTTCTTTTAACAAAAAATGTAAGGCATAGCAATCTAGTATGTGGGGGGCAACGATATTAATCTCGGAATGACAATTATTTGCTCGTACATGAGATGATAATGAGTAGCATAGACGGTACAATGACGTGCCGAAATGAATCGATCCTATCCTTAAAGATGTCATTATTGTATACACTTCACTCGATGCAGCCATAACAAGTTACCAATGTGGCCGATAAAAAAATTATAGCGGAACTTTTTCTGAAAAGTGTTGATCGTGGTGAGGACTGGTGGCGATTTTGTCATTGAATTATATTGCCATATTGTTGGGTTGTAGGAGGGCTAGTATTGATTATATTAATCGCTAGTACTGTCTTAACCTTTGGATATGGTACGTGTTTTCTTTTTCGAACTAATCTGTGATAGCCCTTTAGTCCGGTTAGTAATATAAACCGAGATTAATATTGACTCTTTAGTCTCAGTTAATGTTATCAACTGGGATTAAAGGTTTGACGACAACTCATGAAAGTTGGAAAGGTGACTAGTTCTTCCCGGATAAAAAAAAAATACCGAGACTAAAGTAAAAAAAACCGATGTAGATTAAAGTCTATTCTCTACTAATAACAATGGTAAATCGAATATCAATATGACTAAAATTTGTGCCAATGTTCAGAGAAAATTAGGAAACAATCAACCCCCAATATTTATATGAATAAAGGGGGTGTTTAGATCCACTCTAAAATCTCAAAACTTCCGTCACATCAATTTTACGGCACATGCATAGAGTACTAAATGTAGATGAAATTTTTGCATGTTTACACAGTTTGCCTGTAAATCGCGTGAGGAATCTTTTGAATCTACTTGGACCATGATTGGACACTTATTAAAAAAGATTCCTCGCTGCTACAGTGTCAAAATCCCAAAACTTTACACATCTAAACACCCCCAAAATTGAATGTGTATGGGAAATACGTAATAGTTGCCATAAGACATCATTATTATCTCAATAGCATCTATTTAATCAACTGCGACATTTGGATCTAAGAAATCGAGATGTTAACCCTCTACAGTACCACTAAGGTGACGTTGCATTGGCTTCGTAGCTAGGAGCAGATTCTGGATCGGAAGGTTCATCCGTTGATGGATGACGCCGGCCCAACGGCCAGAGGGCCCGTCGGCCGGCCCCCACTATCTCTCGTACTCCTACTAGTCAAAAAAACAAAAATCATCTTTTGTGCACGCCTGCATGGAGTTGATCAGATACTCCATTCGTTCCAAAATATGTGTCGTTTTAGATTTTCGTGCCACAAGTTTAACTCGATTTGTAGAAAATACATGCAATATTCATATCTTCAAATAAATTTGTTAAAAAATAGACGTAAAGATCTTTCCGATGATACTAATTACTTAGCATAAATATTTATATATTTTAATATATAATTGCCGGTAAAGTTTTTTCGGAAAGAAAAACGACACTTATTTTGGAACGAAGGGAGTAGACGGAAAACAAATTTAAAACTCCTCTGCAAAGCCGATGTCGGAATGGGACCGTAGAGGGATAGGGTATTTAAGTTCAACAAGAGCTTAAACTGTTTATATCAAACCCAAGAGAAATCCAAATAAGACGTCCGTGTGGAGAGAGCGCAATAGGAAAACCCAAAGTTAATCAGTGTGGTGGAGCTGGGCTAGCTAGGAACGTGATTTTTGCACATGTGCGTAACAGGACTTTCTACAAGTCCCATTTATTGGTCCTTCTAGGTACTTTTAGTTTTCATGTATTGTTTGGCAATTCATTTGAGGAAGATTTGTTGTTGTTGTTGTTGTTGAAGGTTTATTAGCAATTATTCCTTTGCTCTTTCTTTCAATAAGCACGACACTGTTCCCTCACACCGAGACATATTTTCTTTCGGGTTTCTGAATCTGCTACCGATTTCTTCGCTTCAGCCCTTACCGACTTCCACTCTTTTCAGATCACTCGAGCCACCCCACCCCAACCGTCCGACACATACAACTTACCACACCATTATTGAGGTCTACATCTCATCCTACTACCCTCGAAGAGTTTTTGGTACATGAACATGCTCAAGATAGGCCATTATGCGAGGTCATCGTCTTGCTTGACAACCCGTCATGGATGTAGTGTAGTCGTTCCCAGCTATCTACGCCAGTGATATTAACTAGGATCCTCATTTGGCACCACATCACCAACATTTGTCGTTGAGCCGCAACATCATGATCAAGGGTGAGTGAACTCGTCGTGCAGTAGATTCACCACCACATTCGCAAACATGGACATGCAAGTGACCATGACAACACGGCGCTGCTAATCAACAAGACCATCAACGTGCTTACCGATGTCAAACGATGGGGCTGCATCCACGTAGACGTAGGTGAGCTTCCGCTCTACATCTTCCTAGGTGGCAATGATAGTGGCACATTATCACATTGGCTAATGCGGTGCGTGGAGATCAAGTTCGACGAGACACGACCTAAGGGAGGGAGCGCCTCTGGGTCGATGAGAATGTTGCGGAACGAGAAAAGCAGGTAGTTGGTGTCGCAGTGGCCGGGTCACCTCGCTAGCGAGGGGCAGCTGTTGCGACGAAAAAGAGTGAGATTGTTTGATTGGGAAATTTTAGATTTACCCCTCACCGAAGATTTTTTTTTTTAAAAAAGCTATCATACCAATACTAACATGACTCCATCTATTTTTGGTACCATTCCGATTTGTTTAGCACTTATGAGTACTTTCATATGGGAACTTGTATCATTGCTCGGGCTCAAAGAATTCATTGAGCTTCTCACTCCATCAACAAATATGAGTATAAGGCAAGCATCAAGATATTCTAGCCCTTTTTGTTTTTGGTTTACAAGGTAATCTAGGCTCCTTCAAATGAAATATACAGTGGTGTGTGGTTCAATGGCTTTTGGAATTGAGGAAACTAAGAGTGTTTGATGTATGAGGTAGTTCATCGTCATCTCACACTCGATCTATTTGTTTGCTTTGTGAAATCAAATGGGTTGACGTATATCAACATCTCCGTGATACCAGAGCCCTCCATAGCTAGTTTCTCCAAACTTTTGTACTCCTTTCGTCCCGCGACGACTGTCGTTGGGGAGGAGCTCTTGCATGTCTAGATTCAGTGAGCCTGCTCTGTATCTGGTGAATCAATGCACGGCCTAAAACGACGAAGACAGGGGACAGAGGGAGTAAATGCGTTTGTCTAGGTAGGCAGGAGCCGCAGGCAACAAACGTCGATGACACAGCGGTATAAATTGGGACGGGTACATTCCCGTGATCCAGACGTATTGTACTGTACTGTACGGTACGTACCAGTTCTAGTTCAGAATTAAATAATTGAGATGAATGTTTCACAACCATGGCGTGCAACCCTTTTCGCCGTCGGTTTCAGCGCGGTGTGCAAGGCACAGACAGAACCCGAAACCTGCTGCCACCTCGCAGCGCGGCCTCGTCGTCAGAGCGTAATCACCGGAGATCCAGGGGTTGCCATCTTCAGTAATGACGGGACGGGGGACTGATCGGCGGCCAGTCCCATCCGGCATCCGCCGCCGGCGACTAATCCACATCGTGACGATTAGCACGGCCGGCCACCAACGCTTTAGCCACAAGCGAACGCTACGCTAATGACTACTACTAATGAGCGAGCCAGGGCCACGCTAATGACTGCCATCGATGGTGCCGTCGTAGTAGTGTCTGTCACACGCCTCAGCTCGCTCCCACAAGAAACCGCTCGCTGTCCGTGTGTGACAGTGTGGGCCCACCACCAGCTTTGCTGCCTCCTAACCCACCAGGCAGGCATAGCTAGCAACTAGCAAGCGTGATTAGCCCGCTGATCCCGCTATTAGCTTGTCGTGGCTGACAT
Organism: Eremochloa ophiuroides; assembly: GCA_038502445.1. Lineage (NCBI taxonomy): Eukaryota > Viridiplantae > Streptophyta > Magnoliopsida > Poales > Poaceae > Eremochloa > Eremochloa ophiuroides. The sequence continues at coordinate 14,751,524 of JAHLJS010000001.1, read as the reverse complement.
GCTGGCAATACTGATTGCTAGAGCAAAGGAAACAGGGCGAGTTAAAGGGGTTATCCCTCATCTTATTCAAGATGGATTGTCCATTCTCCAATATGCGAATGATACAGTGATCTTTTATGAGCCATGATGTTGAGAAAGCTATTAATATGAAATTAATTCTGAGTACTTTCGAACAACTATCAGGGCTCAAAATAAATTTTCATAAAAGTAAAATCTTTTGTTTTGGTAAAGTAAAGGACCATGAAGCATATTATTCGCAGCTATTTGGTTGTCAAGTTGGGAAATACCCTTTTCGTTATCTCGGTCTACCTATGAATATTAGAAGGCTTAATAACAAAGATTGGCGGATAATTGAGAACAGAATAGAAAAGAGACTTAGTGGTTGGAAAGGTAAATTACTTTCGATTGGGGGATGGCTAGTTTTAATAAACTCGGTGCTTTCTTCCTTACCAATGTTTATGATGTCTTTTTTCGATTTAGATCGAGATTTTATTGGCAAAATGACCAACACAAGCGTAAGTATAGATTAGCAAAATGAGAAATTTTGTGCCAGCCAAAATTACAAGGTGGCTTAGGCATACAAAATTTGGACACTCAAAACAAATGCTTGTTGAGTAAATGGTTGTTTAAACTATTAAATGAGGATGGATTGTGGCAAGAATTGTTGAGGAACAAATACATAAAAGATAAGAACCTAGGGAGCTGCGTTAAAAGGGCAACAGATTCTCACTTTTGGAAAGGTTCGATGAATATCAAAGATACCTTTTTGGGACTTGGTTCTTTCAAGTGAAAGATGGATCGCAAACCAGATTTTGGTTAGATACACGGTTGGGGGGTAAACCTCTAAAAGATAGATTTTCTTCTTTGTTCAATATTGTAAGAAGAAAGCAAGGCTCTGTGGTACAAATACTTAGTTCATCCTCATTAAATATTTCGTTTCATCGAAATTTAATGGGTGCAAACTTAAGAAATTAGCATACAATTGTTAATTCTCTACAAGATGTGAACTTACAGAATGAAAGGGATACTTTTGTGTGGGGTTTACATTTATCAGGAACCTTTTCAGTCAAATCCATGTATGCCGCGTTAATTAACAATGGCGTGAGAGTGTCACAAGATATCTGGCAAATTAAAGTACATACAAAAATAAAAATATTTTTGTGGTATCTGAAAAAAGGTGTGATTCTAACTAAGGTCACTGGAATGGTGACACGAAGTGTTGCTTCTGTCAATGTTCAAAAACCATTCATCATCTTTTTTTAGGCTGTTTTTTTGTCAAATTCTTATGACGTGCGGTTCATTTATTGTTTGGCTTAGCACCCCACTAAGCATAGAGGATCTTTTTAGTAATTGGTCAAAGAGGGCTGATAAAATTCATAACGCATTGTTATTAACAGCAGTGTTGGCACTTTGTTGGGCGGTTTGGTTAACAAGAAACGAGGTAGTTTTTGACAAATATAGACCGAAATCTTTTTTTTCAGGTACTACTCAGAGGAACACACTGGCTCCGAGAGTGGCTAAATTGCAGTAGTGTGACGTTCGACGGGACGAGCTTGTCTTAGTGGGGCAGCACCTTGAGACGTCAGCTTTACATTTCTTCGGCTCCAATGGATGGCTGTCATCTAGATTTATTGGCTCTACTTAGTCGAAACTTTTCTTCGTTTTGCTTTGTGCTGGATCTTTTCTCAGTGAGTGTGGTCGCCTTTGGGCAAAACTCTGTAATAATTGGCATGATTCTATCTTTTGACAGATGAAATAGGATATAACTATCCTTTACCTAAAAAAATCATCCATATTGTTGTCTTGTTCGCCTGTACGTTGCGGCTTCTTTTCCCAGGAGATATATGTTGCAGCTGCTTCGGCACTGTGTGGATCGGAATCGGAGGATGCTGATGATGATATATGATGGCCAGATGGAGATCCTGCACCATATAATGCAAACCATAATGCTATGCACTACTGATGATTATTGCGTAAAATAGGCTTGGGTGGTTACCCTCGAGCCTTGCGCAAGAATGGCTAATTAGCATGATTATTAGTCTATTTCCAGACATTATAGTAAGCGATATGATGTACCTTATCATCACCGCCCAAAAAGGGAAAAAAAAGCATATTTTGCTTTGTATATGTAATGCATCGTCTTTGGAATTGGAACGTAGGAATTTTCAGGATGTTACGAAATGGCTGGCACCTCGTAAAATTGGAATAGTAATCTTTTAGTCTATTTCTAGATATTATAACAAGTACTTTATCATCACCGCCAAAAAAGAAAAAAAAATCCACTAGTTCAATCCCGGTTGGGAACTGGTTTTAGTCTCGGTTTCCCAACCCAACTGGGATTACGGATCCGAGACTAAAGGCTCCAGAGTCATACATCCTCAGAACTAAAAATAATTTAAATTTTAAGAGGCCACTCTTGCAAAGTATGAGATTCAAACCTAACCCCTCTTGCAACACACGTAGTTTCCTTGCCAACTGAGCTGCACACCACATCTGACAAAAGTTCACGGTGTTCTCCTTTTAAATTCACCTATGGAGGACTTTAGTCCTAAGTGGGAGACCTTTAGTTATTCCATGTTGGTAACAACCAACCAAGATAAAAGTTCCTTATTCGGCGCCTGTAAAATTTAGATCCAGGACTAATGCTTATATTAATCCAAAATCCTAACACAATCAAGACTAAAAGTGTGAATTTAAAAGTCGTTTCTCTACTAATGAACATATATTTTGCTTTGTATACCTAACGCATTGCCTTTGAAATTGGAGAATGCATGAATTTTCGAGACGTTACAAAACGGCTGGTACTACCTAAAATTCAAATTGGAATAGTAAATTGGAATAGTAATCTTTCCGAATTTTTCGATCCGTCGTCGTCCGAACTGGCGTGCGCTGCAGTGACTTCTACTTTTCCCTGCCTCGGTTTTCAGACTTCAAATCAAATATATACTGTACTTGCACGCACGGCCCGGATCTAGATATAGTGCGAGCAACAATAATTCCAGATCGAGAAGATGCATGCTTCAATATGTAGCTAAGCTATAGCCGTGCATGTACTCGTCTCTAGTACAACTAAAGGTGTGCAACGCAACGCGTTCAAGCAACTAATCGCGATATTAATAATGGGAGGTAGTACTGTTAGCACACAATATCGTCTTGCTGAATTGTTACACCACACACTCCTCAAGTACATCTAACCAGGCATCATATATATAGCTGTTGAATTTTCACACAAACTGAAAAGGACTTTGCATACTCACTCCGTTCCAAATTTAAGACATCTTGGTTTTTCTAAATTCATAACTTATGCTACGCACCTAATTACTCCGAATGGGTAGAGAGAGTGGAGAACACTGGTTGCATAATCGATCTTCATTCAAATATCTAAAAGTGCTTAGGGAGTGTTCAGATTCAACATTTTTGCAAATTTTTTTACTGTAGCAACTAGCTAACTTTTGCAATAAGTGTTCAATCATGACCTAATTAGATTTAAAAAATTTGTCTTACAACTTTTGGTGAAGCTGTCAAATTAATTTTAATTTTCATCAATATTTAATGCTTTGTTATGTATCTAAACAATGATGTGATGAAACTTTTGGAATTTCGAGGTGAATCTAAATAAGGCCTTATTTGTACTATAAGTTTATGTGGTTAATCTGACTCGATGGGAAAGCATGCAGTGGACAGCCGTTATCTGTTATGTTGATTATTCATATTCATATGATCATATCTCAATCAAAAAAAGTTTGCTGTTGGGTGAAGAAATACAAGACGTTAAGATGAGTGGTTTGTGCTGGGACGTCTCTGTACCCTGCCGCTTCATTTCGATCATGGTGATACAGCTTGCAAGTACAGATCCTGAGCGCGGAGCATATACAATGCATGTCGGCAAACTCTTGCGTGCGCCGCATGACATGACTCGTGCGGATGAATTGCCATTTGCCAAAGGAAAATAAAGCATATACAGTATACGGGTATACATGCGTCGGAAAGCTAAGACAGAATTTGTCCTTCCTTCTTTGTTTCTTATTTTTTTGTCGTACCTATATACAGTCTGATGACAAGCAAAGCAAGCCATCCAATCCAAACCATGTACTCCCTCCGTCCACAAATAATTACATTTATTTGACTTTTAGAATTCTTATTTGAATATCTGTCTTATTTAAATTTTTTTTATTAAATAGTATTTGTTTTGTTATGACTTATTTTATCGTTAGAGGTATTTTCATAATAATTCATTCATTTTATCATTTGCACAAAAAAATTAAATAAGATGAATGGTCAAACAAGACTAGTAAAAGTCAAAGAAATTCAATTATTTGTGGACGGAGGGAGTACATCTTTCTTCTTGTGTGTGTGTTTTTATTTTTACCTTTCCTATATTTTAGGTGTCTGAAATTTTAGATGATTTTAGGCAACATTCTATATCACCGACTAGTACAAGTACATCGTTACTTTTATGATTTGCTAGATTGTCTTTATGTCATGGTATATTAAATTTTTATCTTTATCTTCCTATAGAAATAATTGTAAATTTTTAATTCTCTTTGTTCTATCACAAATTAAATTTTGTCAGGTTTGTAAATTTGTCTAACGAATTTTTATTATCGATAACAAAAATTGCAGATTGCACCTACAGAAATTGCAACGAACAAAACCTACAATTTTAGTATAAAGTATATGCAATTACCGTCGCCTGAAAAAAACTAAATTTCAGGCACCTGAATTTTAGCAAATCCCTTTTATTTTTTGAAAAAAAAAGGAACATCTTAGCTTTTTCTTTCGAGTGCCTGATTCGAGCCTGGCCCAGGCTCGCCCAGTCAGGCCACAGCCCACTATAAGGCGTCTATAGGCCCATGACGACAAAGGGATTTTGGGTCGGGTTCTACCATCTGCAGCCTGCACTCTCGTCTCGGACTTGTGCGTGGAACGGTGGCACGGCACGATGCGACGATTGCGTTCCGGCCGTCATCAGAGTTCCATTTCATCCGGTCCGGAGATCCACATCCACCCGCCGCTCCTCACCGACGTCCTGACGACGGCCGGCCGATTTGAATGAGTGCCGGGTTCCATCTGTTCTTGGGCAACAAACCAGGCCCTCCACGCCCAGGTTGATGAGCGCGTTTACTGTAATGCTTTGTAGTGTACACAAGCACAACACAATCAAAGAATTGTGATTGTGAGCAGCAGCAGTACGTAGGATCATCACATCACATTGCTTTATGTTTAGTCTTCTTTTACACACTGAGACCTCGCCCAACTGAGAGCAGCAACATCTTTGGCCCGGGACCAGAACAAGTTCGCAGACCCCTCAGGAGCGCCTAAAATGGAGGCCTCGACGCTGGCGAGAACGAGTTGGCGCGGCAGCGGCACCAGTGGCAGTGGGCATCTTGCCATTGTGAAGTTTGCAATAATTCCGCATCGCAGCGGCAACCTGCAAATGCCTTTTATTTTGTCAATTGGGAGACCGGAACCGATGGCAGTGGCGCCGCTCCTGTCTGCCCGTCCCTCCGCACAGCTACAACGCGTGCCGCGAAAATTTATGCAGCACGTACGTGCCGGTATTTTCAGTGTGTATATAACTAAGTAACTAACTAACTAACCATGGGAAACAAATAAACTCAGAGTTCATGATTCTGCAGTACTGCAACCAATAGAGCACAGAAATCCAGAGTCAATCTTTTCGTTACACATACATGAATGATCGAAACAAGCCCAGTGCTCATTGTTGCACGTTTTTACAGACCATTTGAAATTAAAAAAATAAATCCTGCATCCATTGTTTCACATTATTATTACAAACCTTAGAAAACAAGTGGTACACTCGAGTACTTCCAACAGTTTCTCACTCTCAATTCGCATACAAACAAATCAAAAGGCAAATCGCACAGAATGAAATGGCTCAGGTACACTTGGAATCAGTCCGCTGCACCCAAGGGTGTTGATTGGAAAGGAAACCTTACAAATTTTATTAGGAAATATGCTGAACCTTTTTCCCAATTTGGATATATAGCCTTCCGTCAGGGGGGTGTCTTCACTTGAGGGCCGTTGATGGATAGCCATATACAGGTCCTTACCCTGGACAGGCACAGACCAGAAAGCCATTAATTTTACAGACATAAACCTCAGTTATAATGGCTCTCAATTTGGAAGCTTCGTATTGATGTTTTTGGAACATGATATGGTAAACGAAGGTATTGTAGAAATTGACAGTCGTACCTTCATGGAAGAAATTCTTCATCAAAGCCCTAGTTTCTAAATATTGGACAACGAATATGCTGAATCTTTTCCCAATTTGGATCTCCAATTGTTCTGCACGATGCCATGAACGTTGGATTGCAGGACTCGACACTAAACTCCACGAGAGACAGGGGCAGTGTTGGAAGTGCCCTAATATTCTTAAGATCCTTGATCCATAGTGTCTTGAGATTTGTGAGGCGCTCCATATTATCAGGCAAGACCTTCCAGTCGCATTCATCAAAACTGAGGAAATCAAGATGAACGAAAACCTCAAAGAGTTGGGGAGGAGGTCCCAATCGGTTTTTAACGAGCTCAAGATTCTGAAGATTCTTTGGGCCACCTTTGTGCTCATCCACCATCCAATTTGGGTACGTGAGGCCGTTGTAATTCCTGATTTCTAGTGCTTCAAGATACTTCGATGGGCAAAGAGCCTCGAGCACCTCTGCTTGAACTTCTGGACTGCAACTCCTAGTATCATCCCAGCATAGTGAAAGTTCTGCCAGCTGTTCCTTGTCTGCAAGGCTAGCTTCAACAGCTTCATCCTTGCTGCTAACGTTTTCAAGACCGAGAATCTGCAGCATGCCTTGAAGCTTGTTTAGGTTCTTCAATTGTCTTAGCTCATACCCACGTTCATTCTTTACTGTGAAGAACTGTAACTCTTGGAGCCATGTAAGCTTGCCAATGTTTGGAAATTCCAGACTATTATAGGTCCTGCGGCTGATTACACGTCGCAAGTTGATGAGCTGATTCATATCTTCACCATTATTGGGAAATACCAAAAGACTGCAACGACCAAAATCTAGCAGTTGTATGTGGTAAAGATTGGTAAGACTGAGTGGTAAGACCAGGTCGGTTAGTTCACCTACTGCTAATACCAAGTAACGTAGATGCGTTAACTGACCAATAGATTCCGGAATTGAGAACTTGGCGTGATTAGTAAATCCAAATTGTACACTCAGTACCCGGAATTTCAGCAGCTTCTTGAACATAACCTCAAATACTTCTTCCTCAATTATTTGTTCGCCATAGGTATCTTCAATTTCACCAATGATGAGAGTGCGTAAGTTCTTCAATTCAAATATTTTCCCCATAGGTATCTCCCTAGTCTCAACGAAAAGATGGCGAACATCTTGAGGAACATCTCCCATCCCACCTTCCTCGATCCTGAAGCAATCGCTTCCTGCGACCTCCTCTGCTAAATCGCGCAGCAGATCATGAACTGTAAAGTACTCAACACTATCTTCGTTCGAGTTGACACGTTCCCCTCTGTTGACGCCGAAACGGGACAACACACAGTAAGGTGTTAGATCGCACAGTCGCGTACAAAACGAAACAGCACGGAGCAGCACACCCTCGAAACCCGGCCTGGCCGATTTCAGAACCCGGCCGTGCCGCCTACCCAGCCTGGCCGACTTTGATGGTCGGCTGGGCCGGTTTCCTCGGGTTCGCCGAGGAAGCTAGGGTTCTAGTCTTCTGGTCGTTGGGACGACCGTCTTCAGCAGCAGAGGACGTTTGGTGGTCGATGTATCGCCCGTCCTTCGCCGAAAACTCCTGAACACCCCTCGGAAAGATCCGTCGGAGAGATGCACGTAGAGGTTGCCCTAGGGATCGCGGAGATCACCTAGAACGCCGACTAAACTCGCGGAGAGTCGAGCCGAACAGCAGGATAGAGATGAACCACCGCGAGGATCTACTTGGTAGATGTGTTTTGACGATTGGATGGTTAATATCTCAATCGGCCATGATCTTCTCATATATATAGAGGGGGGTGGTCTTATCCCAGTAGAAAACACGTATCTAGGCAAGTCTCCAAGTTTCCCACGTCCAAAAACTACCAAAAACCGATTAGATCTATTAATCGGCTCGGACTCTGCCAAACCCGGCCAAGCCGGTTTTCACGGGACCTCTCGGGACGCCACGTGGCAGCCTGCCAAAAGTCGGCGCAGGGGCCAAACCCGGCCAAGCCGGGTCACAAACCCGGCTAGGCCGGTTTCGCCAGCTAGCACAGATTCGGGTGCAAACATATGCCCCCCTGTTTTCGGGCGAATTCTCTGCATATGAACCTGAAAACAAATAATTAAGCAGTAACGATACTTAAGCCCAACGGCTATTTAGTGACTAAGGGCGATGCATACATCGGCCATATTTGTTCTAAGGGCGATACATGTATCGGTCATTGCTTGGAGAGCTTTTAGGCTTCCTTGCCAAATACTTGGAAAGTATTTTTTCAAATACCTCCCGTTAATTGCCCTTGGGAGACGATCACCTTGCAACGTCTCTAGCATATATGAATTTCCTGAATATCACCTTGATCACTTTGTAAGGACCTTCCCAACTAGGTGACCACTTGCCGAACTTATTGCTCTTTGTTCCAATTGGTAGTATAGTCTTCCACACCAATTCCCCAACTTGGAACGACTTGATCTTCACTTTCTTGTTATAAGCTCTAGCAACTCGGACCTTTTCCTTTTCCATCTCCTTTAGAGCTGCTAATCTTTTGTCAGTCACCTCGTCAATATTATCCATTATCAAATCATGATACATAATGGCAGACAAGTCATTTTGCTTAGCGAGCCGATATGCATTTAAATTCACCTCGACGGGTAACACAGCCTCTTGTCCATACACTAGCTCAAAAGGAGTAACTTTTGTAGCACCATGACGAGATATACGATGAGCCCACAGAGCCTCTGATAATACCTCGTCTTCTTCTTGATAAGCTTAATCAAGGTCTTGTTACTAGACTCAGCCTAGCCATTGGCTTGAGCATAGTATGGAGATGAATTGAGCAACTTAGTCTTATATGATTCGGCAAATTCTCCCACCTCTTTTGATATGAAAGACTTCCCCTGGTCCGTAGACAAAGTCTGAGGAATGCCGAATCTATGAATAATATGCTCAGTTACAAACTCAATCACCTCCTTATGTGTCATATTCTTCAAAGTACCGATTCGGTCCACTTAGTAAAATAATCTGTGGCCACCAACACGAAGCAATGACCCTTTGAAGAAGGGGGATGAATTTGGCCAATGAAGTCTAGTCCCCAACCACGAAAAGGCCACGGTTTGATTATAGGATGAAGCATTGCAGCAGGCACTAACTGAATATTACCAAACCGTTGGCACTCCTCACATCCTTTGTAGTAGCGAAAACAATCGGCTATCATAGGCCAATAAAAACCAGCCCTTCTCAAAAGCCATTTCATCTTAGGAGCCGATTGATGCGTACCACAAACACCTTCATGGACTTCCCCCATAGCCACTTTAGCTTCATCAGGTCCCAAGCACTTGAAGCAACAAATCATCGGCGGTCCTCCGATAAAGGTCATCATTATGCAAAGTGAACTTAAACGCAATCCGCCGAATACTTTTAATCGGCTTTAGTGCTCGGATCTCGCAGAAAATTTAACAAGGGAGTCCTACAATCCTCCAAATCGGCCTGCCCATCAACTTGGCACAATTCTGGCCGATTTGGATCAAAGCCGCAATATCCGGCCAAGCCGGCTTCAACACCCGGCCTGGCCGGTTCCTGGCCAGAACCGGCCTGGCCGCCTTTCTGTACCTGGCCTGGCCGGGTTTGGTCCAGAGCCGGCCTGGCCGACTCCTAGACCCGGCTGGGCCGGTTTCCACGTACCTGCACAGAAACCAGAAAAGATGCTTTGCACCGGCTTTAAATCTTTACGTCCACTGACGTCAAAGCCTAGATGCTCGCTGAGCTAAGCATGTTGGCTCTTGAATTTTCATGTCTCGATATGCGCCGAATTTTAAATTCGGCAAAAGATGCAATTAAATCAAGACAAGTATCAAGATGAGCATTAAGTGATTCCCCTAAACATTGGCATTCACCGAAAATTTGTTGCACCACTAATAAAGAATCACCATAAGCCTCAACATGTTTTACTCCCATGGAATTCAATATCTCCAAGCCGCAATAAAGAGCTAAATATTTCGGCTTGATTATTAGTGCAATAATTTTCTAATCGGTTTGACACATCCATCTCAGCACCATGTGGTGAAATAATAACAATACCAACACCTTGGCCTTGTTTGCAAACCGATCCATCAAAATAAAGTTTCCATGGAGTAAAAGTTATGTAATTGATCTCATCTCCTAAATCAATTGCATGCTCAACAATAAAATCAGCAAGAACTTGACCTTTCATAGCTCTCAAAGGCTCAAAAGTCAAGTCATATTCAAACAATGCATATGCCCATTTACCGATCCTTCCACTAAGGATTGGCCGATATAACATATGTTTAATTACATCGGCCTGGCAAGCAACAGTGCATGTACTAGCTAACAAGTAATGTCTCATCTTAGTACAAGCAAAGTATAATGATAAGCATAATTTTTCAATATGGGCATACCTTGTCTCGGGATCAAGAAGACAACGACCAATATAAGTAATAACATACTCCTTGCCATCATGCTCTTGAGTCAAAACCGCACCAATTATTCTTTCTTCGGCAGCAATATATAATTTAAAAGGAACTCCTCTCCTTGGAGCAAGAAGAACCGGTGGCTTCGACAAGTATTCCTTGATCTTCTCAAATGCCTCTTGTTGCTTTGCCCCCCAAGCAAACTCACTCTTATCTTTCAATCTCAATATGGGGGTGAAAGGAATAACTTTCCCGGACAAGTTAGCAATAAATCTTCTCAAGTAGTTCACCTTTCCTAGAAACTTTTGTAAGTCTTTTTTACATGCAGGCGCCTGAACTTGCTTGATACTCTCTATTCTCTTGGGATCAACTTCTATGCCCTTCTCATGAATAATAAATCCCAAGAACCTGCCCACCGATACACCAAAAGCACATTTAAGCGGATTCATCTTTAAACCATATCGGCGCATCCTCTCAAAAGTAAGACGCAAATCGGCCAAGTGAGAATTATTGGCAGCTGATTTGATCACAATATCATCAATATATACTTCCATGACCACGCCAATTAAATCATGAAAGATTAAGTTCATAGCACGTTGATAAGTAGCACCGGCATTTTTCAATCCAAATGTCATGACAATTCACTCAAATAATCCAACAAACCCAGGACAAATAAATGCCGTTTTAGACGTGTCCTCTTCGGCCATAAATATTTGATTGTAACCAGCGTTACCATCAAGAAAGCTAAGAATTTTATGTCCTGAAGCATCATTAATAAGCATATCGGCAATAGGCATAAAATATTCATCTTTTGGAGTGGCTCTATTCAAATCTCTAAAATCAATGCAAACTCTAATCTTGCCCGATCCTTTCTTTTCAACGGGCACAATATTAGAGATCCACTCCGCATACCTGCATGGGCGAATAAATCCCGCTTCTAACAACCGATTAATTTCTTCTTTAATGCGGTCATAAATTTTAGCATGAAAGAAGCGAGGATGTTGCTTATGAGGCCGAAATCCAGGCTTAATGGGAAGCCAATGCTCAACAAGCTCTCGGCTCAATCCGGGCATCTTATTATAGCTCCATGCAAAACAATCAGCATATTCTTTTAAAAGCGCGATTAAGTCAGCTTTATAATCGGCTTTCAAATTTTTATTAATGAACGTCGGCCTTGGTGTAGAACCATCCCCAATGTCAACTTCTTCCAATGGGTCGGCCGACGTGAAACCTTGGCCCAACTTATTGAGCTCATCAAAATCATCAATTGTTTCACAGAGATCGGTCATAGAAGCCCGATATTGATCCACACGATGTTTCAACCATTCAACATTAGCATCCATTGCAAAAAATTAATTACACGATGATATTGAGCCGATTATCAATCGGCTTCAATGACACAGGCACAAATCCTTCCTTAGTGACGCTAATAAACTCAACGCCAGACAAGTCATGACCAGATAAGCAAGCAATACCATCGTGCCCCCGAGCGAAGGAGCATCGGCCGTAGCAATGAGGCCGATGAATCAGCATGAATAACCTCAACTTGATCCCCACCCATTGAATTAAAGTCTGGTGCAAACTGGATGGAACGTAACGATTGGCATGAATCCAATCGCGACCAAGGATGAGATTATAGCTACCTTGTACCTCGGCGACGAAGAACGCGATTGCCAACGTTTTGCTGCCGACGGTCAACTCCATCGTCGCTACGCCCAAGCTGATGGCTCGCCGCCTCCAACTCCGGTGATCGTCATGTTGGTCTTCACTAGCTCCCTCCTCCGTGCCGCCGAGCTTCTTGTAGAGCGAATGCGGCATTAGATTGACAATCGCGCCGCTATCCACCAACATATGATGAACCGGCATGCCGTTGATATGCCCCTTGATATGGAGCGGCCGAAGGTGGTTGACGGAATCCTCCGGCCTTCTTGAAGACGGGCATCCTCGGCGGCGAAGCAAAACTTGAGCCGTCGCCGAACCTTCATCTTCATTCGATTACATAGTAATCGGAAGACAGGTAAACGACATTAAGTTCGGCGCGCTGGCGGCGTCGGCTCATAATCGACATCTCCTTATCTTCTGCGTCACCAGAACCTACAACAACAGAAGAAACAAGCAGCGACAGCCGATTCCAGTGAACCGGCGTCGGCGGCGGCGGCGGGAGACGAAGCCGCAAAACCCGGCCTGGCCGGCTTAGGCAGACCCGGCCTGGCCGGCTCTGACCCGGCCTGGCGGTTCCTGGAGACCCGGCTGGGCCGGCTCTGACCCGGCCTGGCCGGTTTCTGCGACCTGTGCAGACTTCGTTTCTGGCAGATCTTTCTGCCCAGGAACTTTCTCTAGCAGATTTTGCGAAGCCCGCCGGATCACTTCCTTTCTGAGTTTGCGGAAAAATTGGGTATGCAACATTGAAGATCTCCTCTCTCATTTTTTCTGAACTTCTTCCACTTTTGCTGGGTTTGGCGCGCTCACTGTAACTTCCACTGCTGCGTCTTGGTCAATCCCGGCGGGCACCACTTCGGTTGCAAATATTTTGGATTCAATCGGCTTCTTCTCCACAACCTTAGCGGCGACCTCCAAAGCGGTGGATGATGGCTCCTCAATCCTCATCGGCTCGTCGTTGTCAACGATAGGCACCTCTTGAGAGCCGATAAGAATTGTTGCCGAAGGTGCCTCCTTCGACGGCGGTTTTTGCTTTGCAGTAGGAGCAATAGGAACAATGGAGACTCCACAACCCTCTATAGGCACATAGACTTGTCGCGGTTGGAGCCTTCTCTCCTTCATCACCAATCACCAACATCGCTGGCGGCGGCGGGAGCGACGCCCCTTGGCCGCCGTAGCCCGATTGACGTTAGCCCAATCGGCTAAACACGATGATGACGACGCTCGTCCATCGGCTGCTGCTGCATGAGGAAGGGATACGGCAAGAACACCCTGTTGGGGCCCCAATGCGGCTGAGGTGGAGGTGGGGGGACCCAAACGAGAGACGACTATGAGGGCGAGCAACCCTCCTGCGCCGGAGATGCTGCCGGAGCCACCGTCATCTTCTTTGGTTGCTCTATCTGCTTGGTTGGTTGTAGCCTCCTTTTTTTTTTATGGGCCGATTCTGGGAATCGGCCTTTTTTGCCGGTACTTTCCATGAGCCGGTCAAACGTGCAAAGCTTTTTTGGAACAACCTTCTCCCTTGTTTGAACTTGCGTTCGTTCTTCCAAGTAACAATTTCTAGACGCTTTGGGACGAACGTCCTGATCACGTGGGCACCACTAGCGCTGGCAGCCCTGGGAGCAGCAGAGGAAGAAGAGCCGCCACCCCCGACAAAACCGGCCGAGCAGGCTACTGTACCCGGCCTGGCCGGGTAGGCGCCAGAACCGGCCTGGCCGGCTTCTGTAGCCGGCTGGGCCGTGTTCCCGGCTAGGCCGGTTCCTAGAACCGGCCTGGCCGGCCTCTGCTGTGCCGCCATGGCCTCCCAGTGCCGCTACCGAGATAAGTACTGCGACGACCCTGCAGAGATCTTCAATTTGGTCTTGCCGTCTTCGTCCTTCTCAAGCACCACTGGACGCCCCGAAACTTGTTTCGGTGCCTCCCGTGGTTCGCCGATAATCACGTTCTTGCCTTGCGTGGTGTCGGCTTGCTCTAGACGAATCAAAATAGCGGGCTCCCCTTTCTCGATGACATTCATCGGAAAAGGCACTTTGTCAACCATCATCTCAGCTAAGTTCAATCGTCCTTCGTTGAGGGCCGATTGTATCTGTCGACGAAAATAGTTGCAATCATTAGTAGCATGACTAGAAGAATTATGAAATTTGCAATACGCCCGTTTTTTCAATTCTTCACTAGACGGCAAGGTATGAGTAATTCTAATGTTACCAGTTCTAAGCAATTCATCAAAGATCCGATCACATTTAGAAACATCAAAAGTAAACTTAATTTCATCCTGCCGATTTTTAGAAATCGGTTTCAGAGATGGGCAAGAAATTCCTTTTTTATTTGGAGACCAAACAAATTCAGCAGAGTTACACTCCAAATTCTCATCGTCCTCGTTGTCAGAGCATTCCAAACACATGGGTCCGATAAGATTTTTGGATTCACTTGCTAAACGAGATTCTACAGCAATAGCCTTTTGCAATAATTGATTAATGCTATAGAATTCATAGTGCTCCAATTTCTCTCTAATATTAGAGTTCATACCGTTAAGAAATAAATCTGCCAAATCTCTATCAGAAATATTCAAATTAAAGCATCGGTTCTTAACGTCCCTAAAACGTTTAGCATAATCAAGTACGGAATCACGCCCTTGACGAACCGATGTGAGATGTGACAGTTTAGTTTCTTGAACACCAGTAAAGAAATAGTTATGAAATTTTTCCTCCAAATCATTCCAGGTACTAATTGAATATGGTGGCAATGAAGAAAACCATGCAAATGCTGTACCAGACAAAGATAAAAAAACATCTAATTTTCATGTAATCATGAGCACTAGCTTCTCCTAACTGAGCCAGATACATGCCAATATGCTCCATAGTGGTTTTACTATCATCACCATTAAATTTCTGGAAATCGGGCATCTTCCACCCAATCGGTGCCCGCAAAACATCATAGGTGGAAGGATATGGTTTTTGGTATGAGCTCTGAATAGGCTTAATGGTTATCCCCAGATTCCTCTCAATGGATTTAGTCATCTCAGCTTTAAACCGATTTACGATAGCGTCTACATCGGTCTTGGAGGAATCGGTGACCGCATTATTAGCCACTGGAATCTGACTAGGTGACGGCGGGGGATTAGGTAAAACAGTGTTACGACCCGCCGATGGCCTAGTCGGATTCACCTGCCTAGCTGAAGAGTTAGCCATGCCGCGATCGGTTCTATCGGTTTCATGCGCCGAAGGACCCGATTGAAGTTGGCTAGCTATAGCAAAATCAGGTTGATTTTCATAAAAATCGAAAGGCATACCAAATTCAGGTTGATTATCAGGATCTGAAAAACCAACTAACTTTTCCTCAATTTTAGATATGCGCTTGCCGATTTTAGCTTCGGATGCATCAATAGAAATTTTAATTTGCTTACCCATATCTTCAACTAAATATGCAAGACCATCATGGGTAGTAGTGGAGGGGTTCTCATCATTATTTACCTTAGCCTTGAGCTTTTCCTCCTCCTTAGTAGCCCTCTCCGCTTCGGTCTTCCCGCCTCCTCCGCCGGATGAAGAAGACGAGTCGCCGAAGTTAGGCTCGGAGACTTGGGTGACCTTGTTGCGCCGGTCCTTAGTACAGCTATCCAGGAAGGCTTGGTATCGGCAGCAAGCTTGGCCTCCAGCTTTTTCCGGAGCTCCTCAGGAAGCTCGTCGATAGTCTTGGGGCGGACGACGTTGTCTTCATTGACGTTCTTGTCGGTCTTCTTTCCGTCGTCGGCCGCCATGCCGCTAGTAGATTGGATCTGGGATTGAGCTTTCTTCCCCAGCGGAGTCGCCAAAAAGTGTGTTGACGCCGAAACGGGACAACACACAGCAAGGTGCTAGATCGCAGTCGCGTACGAAACGAAACAGCACGGAGCAGCACACCCGCGAAACCCGGCCTGGCCGGTTTCAGAACCCGGCCGAGCCGCCTACCCGGCCTGGCCGACTTTGATAGTCGGCTGAGCCGGTTTCCTCGGGTTCGCCGAGGAAGCTAGGGTTCCGGTCTTCTGGTCGTCGGGACGACCGTCTTCAGCAGCAGAGGACGTTTGGTGGTCGATGTAGCGCCCGTCCTTCGCCGGAAACTCCCGAACACCCCTCGGAAAGATCCGTCGGAGAGATGCACGTAGAGGTTGCCCTAGGGATCGCGGAGATCACCTAGAACGCCGACTAAACTCGCGGAGAGTCGAGCCGAACAGCAGGATAGAGATGAACCACCGCGAGAATCTACTTGGTAGATGTGTTTTGACGATTGGATGGTTAAGATCTCAATCGGCCATGATCCTCTCATATATATAGAGGGGGGTGGTCTTATCCCAGTAGGAAACACGTATCTAGGCAAGTCTCCAAGTTTCCCACGTCCAAAAACTACCAAAAACCGATTAGATCTATTAATCGGCTCGGACTCTGCCAAACCCGGCCAAGCCGGTTTTCACGGGGCCTCTCGGGGCGCCACGTGGCAGCCTGCCAAAAGTCGGCGCAGGGGCCAAACCCGGCCAAGCCGGGTCACAAACCCGGCAGGCCGGTTTCGCCAGCCAGCACAGATTCGGGTGAAACACCCTCCTACTTGAAGAAATGAGGCGACAACAATTTATCAAAGTAACTCTGACCAATAGCATCCAGGTCCTCTTGAGCATTAGTAGTCTTTATAAACCCTTCAGCCTCCCACAACCGAACTAACTTATCACGATCCAAACGATATCTTCTGGGGAAAATACTACAGTAAGCAAAGCATCGCCTGACCTGTTCATCAAGATGCCGGTAGCTCCACCACAGAGCTCCCTTGGTCTCCTTCAAAAGGTATTGATCTCTAGTCATTCTCCAGAACGCAATATTCGGTCTTAGGCATAGCTGTGAACCCACTGTTCTGGCTGCCAGGAGCGATGTCCAGCTTTTTTGCAATCTCAACCCCAATCATTTTAAGTTTTTCATAGTCAGCTACACTTCCCCCTCGAAATGCATAATGCATGAACATTTGAAGAAATACTTCATCAGGTAGGTCAGATATTGGAACACATCTCTCTTCTACAGCACCATAGCTAATAATGCATCCTTTGTTCGGCTATCACCAAGACCTTGCTTCCTGTCATTCCAACCATCAGCGGAGAAAGTACTTGTTCTAGTTCTGCCAGCTGGTGCCCGCCATTCCGGATATTGCACCATACAATCTAGTACCAAGAAAATCCGTTTGCCATGCAGTATGTCTTTCAGATTTTCTACTAGGGCACTACGACTACTGAATTGTGGCATGCCTTCCCTGTGGCCCCCTCAAGCATGTCCCCGAAAATGGCATCCGAATCAAATTTCTGAGAAACATGAATCCAGATAATAAGGTCGAAATGACCATCCTTTCCCTCTTCCTTGTCCTTCTTCTCATGCGCACAATATACTGTGCAAGGGTTGATTTTCCAGACCCAGCAACACCATGAATACCAATTACTGAATAACAAATATCTTGTTGGAGTTTGTGTTGGCCATTACATTCTTTCTCATGAAGCATTGCCATGATCTTGTCACGTTCCTCGTCTCGACCAATTACTTTCGTGAAGGATCTGCCGTAGTGACTGCAGAAACTAGTCTCCATCAAAATTAGCTATGCTTGGCAAGTTCAGCAGTTCCAAAATTTTGCATGCATCATTTACAACCCTTTCTATCTTCTCAAAGCTGTCCTTCAACCGATGTTTGACATACCGCTCTCCTGCAAAACCAAATGATCGCAGGTAAGCTATGTTGACGTTTCAATGAAGCTCACGGTTTGCGCAAAAGAAGAAGAGCTATGTTGATGTTTTTCGATCCTACAATTATTATGGCCATTACTCATTGAATTGGATATCACTAGCTCAAAACCCATACCAGCGAGCTATACTCCCTCCATTTCTTAATGTGGTACATTTAGGTTTTTCCAGAAAAAATAATGAGAAGATAGAGATAGTTTGCCCACAAT